>OX463853.1:15029157-15105322 GCA_949825065.1 Odontocerum albicorne
AGACTAAAAAGAGCTGAACAAATGCTGTAGAAAGACATGTACGTAGTACATAAGAATGTATTGAGTGGCAATGTATGACATAATACGAAATTAATTAATTGAGATGAATGTAAACTTAAGGATATATTGAGTGAGATAAATAAAAGCACTCTGAGATGGTTTGCGCACGTGAAATGAATTAATGACGAAAGACTAACAAAGCGTAAATGTGAGCGGAAGGTGTGGTAGAGGAAAACCAAGGAAAGCATGAAGAATAAAAATTGTAGGAGGTGTATAAATATGGAAGAGTCAAAAATTGTGTGCTGTGATAGGAAAGTCTAGTGCTCTGTTCTCTCTGCCTACCCAAACAGGGAAACGGTGTAATAGCATGTTCGAGTATGTACCTGGGGAATACTCATAATTATGTTCAATTTTTAGTGCTTCAAGAATTGATGAATTTGTCATTCATGCTGTCCTACACACGTAACGTAACATACGAGTATATCGCCAACATCATATGTTCAAGGCGTCATGCTGTCCTACACGTAACGTAACATACGAGTATATCGCCAACATCATATGTTCAAGGCGTCATGCTGTCCTACACGTAACATAACATACGAGTGTATCGCCAACATCATATGTTCAAGGCATCAATATTCTTCGTTCATTTTCTCTCAATGTTCATGTTTCAACGTCATATAGAAAGATTGGTTAAATCAAAACATTTACAAATTTTACTTTCGTAAACCTAGTAATGTTCTCTCCATATGTCCCTCATCGTTTCCTTTGTTGGCCGTTTGATGTAATACGAGTATATCTCCTTACTTGTCATTCTAATCTATAGATATTTTTGTTTAGGTTTGATTAACCAAAGATGGTTGACTTATGTGGAACTTCGATCCGAAATACCACACAAGCTATTTTAGTCAGTAATGTTTTTATTTTATCAAGTTATTCCGTCAAGAGTTTTGACAAAAAAACGGCAGTTTCTTTTATTGCGTTTTTCTTGAAATAAACGCGAATAATTTGAAATGGCAGTCGGAGGTTACTAGAATCATATAATTTCTTTAGTACGAGAAAGAATTTAATGTCAGCTATTACTTCCCTTCCCTTTCTTCCCTATTGAACCTAATTGCTAAGTGTTGGTTTACGTCTTTGTTTTCTTTTCCTTATCTTTTATAACATTTTCTCTATGATTTTATAACATATCCCTTTCTGCGCTAATTAAGGTTCTCGTTTCACCTAAATATTATACTAAAATCTTTATAAAAAAAAACAATCCCATGAACAATGTTACTTTAAATATTAAGAATTATATTAAAATTATATTGTTTGATGAATATTTATGTTTTTTTCTAACATACATACCACATCCTACGCCTTCCTGCATCCATATACTTTTTCACACAACTCTTACGATTTCTCTGACTTTTAATTTTCTTTTATCTTGAAGACATCATAATTTATTTTATCACATTTATCGATTTATTCAATTGTATAGTACCCCTCAACATATCCAAATTGATGATGCATATATGCTGAAGAGCATAGGTGAGAGAAAATCTTATCTATGGACCCAGTAATCGAGCTTTCGATATTAAAACGAAGGCAAATAACTCTCGATTCATCATTGTACATGTTTGAAATACTACCGCGCATAGACAGGCAGCAACACTCGCACACGTCTAACGCGTGCGTGTATTGTTGGCAAACGAACTTTTTGACGAGATTTTGACCCTTTTTTTTGGGTACCATCAGATATGAACCCCGACCTTACTAACAGGGGCACGTAGGTCGTCACGTTTAACGATTAATAATTGTAACAATCTAGATTTATGATATTTCATACACGAGTACATAGAATGCCTTATCGGCAATATGACTGTTGAATATTGTGATGTTATTCCTTTTTCTTTTATATTTTTTCAAGTACAGAATTCTTATTGTGTACTTGAAAGTACCGTTAGTTCGACACTATGCTCCAGCACAACTCACTAGAACTAAACCCAATCCAGTCACATACGTTATTAAACCAAGAAAGGCGCCGTTTCCTTTACCTCGTTTGTCACGTATTTTCCCGATGATCAGTTTTGTAGTAACGTATCATGTGCCTTTCATTATTTTACTGAAATAGTTAAACTTGCGTGTCTTCACAGTTTTAAGCAGTTCTCAATCCTTATATTTTACAAACGAGGAAACATTTCCACATTTGCAACACGATCTGTCCAGAGAATTTTAAGGGTACGTTTGTAGATCCACATCTCAAAAGCCTCGATCCTACGTGATGTTTCCTGGTTCAGTGTCCACGCCTCCATTCCATAGAAGAGATTTTTATTTCTATTATTTATTCTGTTGTCATGTGGATTATGTTGTATTTATATTTTCATATTTTTTTTTACAAAATGTAGAAGTTATTTTTGTGCTTCAAAACAACAACACCTGGAATCAAAGGGTATCAATATTAGAGATAACAAATCTAAGTATTATTCGTATTGAATTTGTTTTCATTTAAGATTATATCCAAACAAATAAATTGTATATAATCTGGAAAAAAAATTGACATACTCCTATGGAACGAAATATTTCCACGTTACGAGTATAAATATCTCAACCTTATTTTTTTCCATGTTTTTGCCATCAAGGGTGTTATTTGGCAGTATACAGTCATAAGTAAATATAACGTTAAAATAATATTGAAAATTTAATTACTTATAAATAAACATTTATTGATTATTTTCACATATTACATGAAAAATAAAATTAGACAGTAAATATGTGTACATTTAATGAAAATCAAATAAAGGTACAACATAAGAACAAATAGAAATAATTTTAACATGTAAATGTGTATTGTATTTGTGTTTAAGAAATGAAACCACTTCATCATAGGCCTTGCCTGGTGAAGAGGTTATTTTTATACACAAAATATAGAATTTCTAGCATTGTTATTATGTATCTTATAGGGTTAGCCTTTCTTATAAAACGACAGGTTGTATTATAAATAATAAAAAAATATAAAAGATATTTTAACATAAAAAATATGGATATTACAAATGAAATATAATTTTAGATTTTTCGCAATCAATGTAAAAACTCTCATTTAATTGAGTTATTTATTTTCAAATTTTAGTTTGAAACATCGTGTTGTCAATAAAAACATTACCTGAAATGTTTAACCCATAGAGTGTATCCTCTTCGATCGTCATTATTTTCCTCTATAGTTATTGAATACTAAACAATTAGATACAATATTTAGACATGTATGTTATGAGGTTCTTCGTATTAGTTGGAAGTGTTTTGTCGCATGGCTTTGACTTGTGATGCAGACGTTTTGAAAACATTGCAGTTTTCATCTTCAGTGCTTGTTCGTACGTAAATAAATTCACCTAACTCCCAAAATGAAAACTGCAACGTTTTCGAAACGTAGACATCATAAATCAAACCACGCTGTAAAACACTCCCAAAAAAACTTATCCAACTGATATAGTATTCAATGTTTTTCTATGATATGCGTGCCGTATTTAAGATGTTACTATTAACGAACTTAACCAGTGTTTATGAATTAGTTCGCATCCAAACTGCTATATTACTATTTGTACCATAATTACGAGTATAATAGTAATAACTTAAACCCAGCCATTGTGCATAATGATACAATGCAACAAAGGCAACAATTTTAAATAAAAAATCATAAAAGTCAGTTATAAAACAAAATATGTCCTAAGCAATTATTACAATCTGAATTCGTCAATCAATTCACATATCAAATATTTAATCAAAACCAATCGACTGATATTTACACGAGTCCTGGTGTTATTTATTATAATATTTTATTTTCAGTAATCGGTAACAGTGGATATTGCAAGCAGCTACAGTCATTTGTTTTTTTTTTACTTTTTGCAATTACTTAGTACAAATTGATAAAAAAATATTTTGTTCCAGTTGTACCCAGTGTCAGTGTCGGACAACAGCTGGTCGGAGTGCCCACAGGGTCCGATGCCCGTCTGGAGTGCTTGGTGCAGGCCTTTCCTCCCGCAGCCCGCTCCTGGATCAAGAACAGGGATGAACTCATAGTCATGGGGTATATTTACATTCTCTATCTTCTACCCCATAAACCCAATGGGCACGATCGATAAAATTTATTTCTTTTTTTCGGATTACATTTTCGTATAGTATTTTTCAAGTTTTCTTGCAATTATCAGAGTAACATGGACGATTTCACGTGGCTTTTGAAAACTTTAAGTTTTTCTAACAACCGTGTGAAATTGTTTACCAACCGGATGGTTTAAAAAAAACATAGCTTAGTTAGTGTTCGGTAAATCTTGGTCGTTACATTAGTAAAACTTGCGCCTAACAAAAGTAAAATAAAAGCAGTAGAAATGAGACTTGCATAAAATGAGCGATATATAATGTATGATAGAATAAGAAATAAGGACATTAGAAAATAATGCAGAATGAAAGCAAATGCAGATCTTAAGACGAAAAAAGGGGCATTGAGATGGTTCAGCCACGTTGAAAGAATGACTGATATGCAAAAATAATCTATATTATCCAAGTAATGTTAAATGTAAGTGAAATTTGGGAAGACCATAAAAAACCATGGCATACCTATGGAATTAAATTTTGAAAAAGAAATCATGTATAATTAGTGTGCATATTATGTATGATATACGAGTATGTATGCGACAGAAGCTAAATATGTGCCCCAGGATCGAATGGTGTGGAGATCTATTATCTACCCTAAATTGAATGTGGGAGGATAATGATTTTTTGAAAGAGAAATTTAGAAAACATGAAAAACGCTTAATCAACATACCAAACTACTATTTTTCAAACATATTGCAATCAGATATCGAAAAGTTCACACAGATTTTTTTCTGTAACCCATTTTTCTTTTATATTTTTAGCGGAAGTTTTTTATATGTGGGTGCAAAGAAACACCCAAAAGTAATCGTCACAAATGGAATTTTTCACCTTTCATAAACCGGGGCTCGAATTTCGTTTAACAACTAAAAATAGATACTTTATATAGCGCTGTTTCCATAAAAATGTATGACCTCATAAATTTTGTGGTTTTTTATTTATGTTAGGCATAAACGCTTAAATCACAAAATTACTCTTCAGTGAAATTTTGACGCTAGTAATGATTTCTCTAAAGTTAAGATAGATTATTCTTCTCTCGAATGGTTTTTCTCTAACAGTTGAATGTTAAGGTTTTGCCCCTTTGACGCAGTTTTAGAATTAACCTAGTGAATCTCCTTCCAGGAATTTATATATTGGAAACTTCTGCACGATGCAACCGTAAGTCTGGGCCATTCATTTTACAACGTGTAAATGAAACCCCACCTACGCAAGTGGCTAAACCTAAAACAATTGAGAGTACACAAATATATTCATACGAGTACACAAATATATTCATATTCTCCACGTTATAGATTTACTCATAACATGGAGATTCCGATTGAGGAACGATTCCACTGCTACTGCCAGCTGTCTGATGAGCTTGCATTTCTCTCGGCTAATCATTATCCTTCGATTCAGAAAACTCGTCGGAATCTACAGAACAGAAAACACTCAAGTGTGTTGATAAAGTATCATGTTTAAATACCATTAACTACTCTTTCATTAAGGCATCTTTGAATCGTAGAGGTAGTCGATTTGTAAGAATTGGAAGCCATGCCAAAGGAGTTGATTTGAGAGTACCACTGATAGCTTATCGTTATCCTTTGGTTCAGAAAGCTCGTCTGGATTTAAAAAGGATTGAAGAAAAACAGGGAACACCCACGTGCATTGATAATGTGTCATTTACACCTTCAAGTACTCTCTCATTAAAGCATATTTGCGTCGTAGATAAAGAGGCAGCAGATTTTCAAGAACTGGAAGCCATGCCAAAGGAGTGGATTTTAAAATGCCACTGACTATCCACATTGCCTGATATGTAAAAGATAGTGGGTAACTCCAAGCAAACTAGCGACATCGACTGCAAGGTCAAATCGCTATGGACAGAAGACAATGCTCTGTGTTTGATGGGATCAGGAGGGTATTATCTATTATGAGCTTGTGGCGACCGTATGCGCGGTCACTGAACCCACGAGACGACCTTTGCACACCTTAACAATCCGAGACAATCGATGGACTAAGTCCACGCGCCGGTCATTCAACTCGCTACCAAATGAAAGCGCATTCCATAAGGAAACGAGAAAGCAACACATCTTTCGCGCGGTCTCCCAAAACAGAATGAATACCTACACGCGACAAGAAACGTATTTTAAACGCAGAGACGAGACAGCGATATATCGCGCGCGCATTCCCGCACACATTCAATAACATTATAAATATCAACGTCTGTCAATAAAATTCCTCTTTACACATTCCGATTTCGACGAGTTTTTATTTATCAACAATCATCCTCATCATCTCTCCTTTAAGGAACAACAGTTCCTAAAAGCTGCTAAACCCTGGCGAAACCGTTAATACTAAACGCTACCGACAACAAATTATGGATTTGAACCAAGCATTGCGTGAAAAACGACCAGCATATCAAAAGAGGCAACACAAAGTGATTTTGCTTCATGATAATGCTCCATCGCACACAGCAAAACCGGTCAAGGAAACGATTGAGGCGTTTAGTTGGCAAATACTTTCGCATGCAGCTTACTCACCAGGCTTGGCTCCATCCGATTACTATTTATTTGCATCGATGGGACACGCACTTGCTGAGCAGCGCTTTACTTCTTACGAAAACGTATGAAAATGGCTCGATCATTGGTTTACATCAAAAGAACAACAGTTGTTTTTGGCGTGGTATCCACAAATTGCCAGAGAGGTGGGAAAAATGTGTAGCTAGCAATGTGCAATACTTTGAATAAAATATTGTTTATCATTTTCATACAATAAATGTGTATTTTCTATAAAAAAACTGGTTTCATATTTACAAACCTGCGTAAGTCCTTCGTCGCTACTATTCTTTTCCCCACCAAAAATGGAGTTCCATGAAGTCTCTTTGAGCAGTTAGTTCCTTCTTAGTCACTATGTGAGGTTGCGATTATAAAAAATAAAGAAGATTTCGATTTTCTAGTGTAGATCGCGCTGGATGAAGACTTATTTTGTCCATAACAGCGTGGGTGTTGGCGGGGTTGAACTTATTTATCCACATTTCCTGGTTGAGCTGCGTATCAAGATTTATTAGCCAGATGCTTAGATAATATTGATTTAATTTTCAAGTGGGACGATAAACCGGAAATAAATGAGAAATAAAAATTATGTGGCAAAATTATTTGTTTCCACTGTATTCAATTTAACTATAACTTATTACCTAGAAATGTGGCAGGACTCTGACAATATTATATGTATTTAGGGACTAATCACTACAGGATTACAGATCAATACATAACAATACGAGTATCTGCTGTGGGGAAACCTCATTGCTTGTCCAGTTGAATGCATTGGTGAACCGTCCACGATAATTGATTTATTTTGTCCAAACATGTGTGATTATCAAACTGAATTGCGTGCTAGAATAATTATTTGTTGAGTAAACAAAATTGCAATAAATCGGATAATCTGTAAGCGTTGTTTAGAATCAAGACTCACTATAATTTTAATGTATAAACTCTGCCATCTGTGGATTGCTAGTGCAAGTATTTTTTAGTTAATTTCTAGCAAAAGTTACTTTTCAAAACTCTCCACTTTTTAGTATTGTTTACTTATGAGCTAGAATATTTTTCGTAAGTTGTATGTAAGTTCAATTGCTAACACTAAATATTTTTTATATCTTTAAAAGTGAAGTTACTTTATCGCAAATATAATATTGTATTATAAAAAAATAAAACAATTACAATAAAATATAAAACTTATGTCTCCGTTTTGCAGCCAAAGCCATCTTAACGAAAACTTCGCCAAGTTAGTAAGCCTGTCTGTTACGGATTCAATTAACTTTGATACCATTTATTTTAAAGATTTCCCTCGGATTTTCACTTAAGGCTTCGTTAACATATTTCTGGTTATTTGAAAGAGATTGCTACGTGGCGATAAACTCGCTAGGTTACATAATACACAATAAAACACAATGGTTGCATTATTGATATGTTTTTTTATATCAGTCGTTTTCATATCACGTTTCATAATGTTATCAACAATTTCCTTTTTTGACATTAAACTGTCATCGAAATAAACTTCGAATGCTGATTATGCCCAAAGGTATTTGATCTAACCGCCTCACCACAACGTAAAATATTATTTATCAAAAACTATCCAAAGTAAGCTATGATATTTAACTCTTCAAATTTACGAGAGATAAATAATAATAAATGTCCACCTGATAAAAACTTTGGGATAAAAGGTAAACAAAAACTCATGTTGGGGAAAAATTAATATTTTGTTAAATCAATTGACTACGGTATTTCATTATGTGCTCTGACCGTATTAAGTTTGTAATAAGATAAATCAATATGAATATTGCATATCACAACATGAATTATACTATATATGTTACTTTTACCAACACTTTATTTAACTCTAAAGGTGATAATGACACAACACAAACTATACAATATAATAATCACGTTTATTATATACTTTGTATGAGAAGTCAATATGAGTATTGCATATCACAACACGAATCATTGACTATAATCATCACTCTTATTCAGAGAAATTTTTATAAATATATTTGGTCATAAAACGAATCATATATCATAACCATCACTTTTCTTCAATACTCAGAAAATAAATTGATATGAATAATATCTGAACACGAATTATACTCGTATAATATGATCTCTTTCATTCTGTACTTGATAGGAGAAATTTATATGAATATTGCATATCACAACACGAATGATATACAATTATTATCACTCTTATTCAACACTTATTCAGAGAAATTAAGATGAATATTGCATATCACAACACGAATTATACACAGATACCATCACTCTTATTCTACACATAATAATAGAAATCAGTTTAGTAAATTTTATTCTATCGACATTCTCATCACACATAAAAAGGATGCCAGTCTGGCAAAAGAATTCGTGTTGTAACAATACTCCATGCCTACTCAATTGGTTTTAAAACCAATGGCTAGCTTACTGAGCTAGAAGGCAGTTCTGTCTCCCGGCCACGCTCTTCAATATGTCTAAAGCACTAATTCAGATATATGAAAGGGTACCATACGAAAAAAAATTACACCATGCCCCTATTGGAGCAGGCAGGGAGAACAAATCTCCACTTCATTATTTCCTGGTGCGGATATTTTGGTTCTACCAGGTCCATACACCTCGTAATGCAGACTCCCATTATAAAGGATTTTTACTCTTCGTTCTTATAGAATTTGATTAATTTAGTTGTCCTTCGTTATTCTAAGTCTACCCAAACTTCACGTACCCTCTATGCTACTCGTAACTTCTATACTACTGGTAAAGATTATTTTTGTCAATCTTTCGTCATTCATTTTAAAGCATCGATTTTTATGTTTATAGTAGTTTATAATTATTAAAATCTACTTAAAATACGTCAACCATACATATCGTTCCGTCGTTTCTGTGTTGGGAATGGAAGAGAGCACAGATTGCCAGATTTTATAAACTATCTCGACAAACATATTTCACTTCTTCCGTATCCATACACATTCCAATACAGCAACTACGTTTTCTCTAACTTCTTACATTTCCTTCTTTCAACATATTATTCACTTGGTCCAACCATAATATCCTTGGTCTTCCTGTACCACGTGTTCCACTTGTATTTACTCTATAATTTTTTTTTCATTTTCCTTCATTCATTCCACATGTTCAAACTATATCAGTGTTCTTCTTCATCTTACTAAACACCACAGCCGTAATACGCATGTAATGCAAATGATTGTTTTGTATATTTTATTGAAAAAAAATTATAAGTAAAAAAAAATCAATTACAAAATCAAACCATTTCCACTAGATTACTGTTTCCTACAAAATATGATGAAGGATTTTTTTCTTAAACATCGTGATCTCAGCTCTCCAGTCGTTTTTGTTCTTAAAATGAATGTGTATTAATTCAAAATAATAGAACTTATTCAAGTTAATAGCTTCTATATGTTCTATTTAAAGATTATCGCTCTTCCTTCATCACGTCGTTCTTTATTTGCCCTGTTGTTAGTCTGAAATAAGCAACTAGCTGCCTTGCAGCTTGATTTATACTATCATTTTGGTTGATTGTCAAATATTATCAACGAGTCCATCACATTATCATCTATACAATGAAAGTGTTACATTGTTATATAGAATAAACCGCTTAATACTATAACGTTCATAATCATTTGATTATGTCACTTAAAACTTATTCGATTTCACTCCTAAAGTAAAAGTAAATAATGTAAGCCTACAAAGGAAGGCGGCTCAATTTTCTCACATCTTATGTAATTTCTCGGCAACGCCATCTAAATCAGCTAACGACGTTGACAAATAAAATATCAGTGAAGTTAATTCTCTGATTCCCTTTCATGTCGGGGTTGGTGGGCAAAGAACAAAGGCAAAATCGATCGAGTCCCAAAGCCCTCCACACCCGCAGGATATTCAATTATACTCCTCGCAAGTTGGGCCTTCTCCTCTTGCTGGAATTCCCCAGCATCACGTCCCCACGTCCCTCTCGTGGGATGACCAGTGGACGGTCCTTGTGATAGATATAAGATCCGTGTATTTATTGCCTCTGGAATTTATGGTCCACTCGAGATACCCTGTCGATTAGTTGTGTACCTTTTTTGTTTTTTATTGTGACACCTGACCATTTTTCAATCTGATCTTTTCCAAAACGAGCAGTGAATGAGAATGAATACATACTTGTACATTTTTATATAGAATTTTTTTACAACTAGTTTAATTTTTGTAATAAAAATCACCCACCGTGAATTAAAATCACGTGTATTGATGAATTTAATAATATTTTTATCAGAACTTCTCTTAAAATATTACAATGGAGGGTTGACATTGCTTGTAATGAAAGAGACTTGAAAACAATGATATTGAAGACAAAATTATGACTGTCCGTAAAATGAAAGAACGATAGAGGGTACTTCTTGATATAAATAATGTATTGTTGAACTCGTTCAACAATATAAACATCTTGGATGCTGGGTGAATGATCAATGCGACAAATCTCAAGAGATCAAATAGTTAGAATGGAATAAGTGGATTCTTCAGAAAGCAAGATCTTCTCTACAACGAAATTTTCAAACTCGACATATGTATGCGAATGTTGCGTTGCTTCATATTTTCCTTTTTTCTTTATAGTGTTAAAGTATGGATGCTTACTCAAATTACTTTTGAATTCTGACAATTTCATGGGTTGACAAAGTCCGTGATGGTGACTCCTTGAATAGAATGAATAAAGAAAAAAAAATATTATCAAACATCAAAGGGGAAAGTAAAGAGTACTTTAAATATATAAGGCGAGAAAAAAATAAGATGTATCTCAACTGTTATTTCAGAGTGCTGGAAGAACACGCATCTCAGTTACAGGAACTTACAGGAGCTGTTGCACTGTGGTATCATATCTTAGTTCACAGCTGCTGTTTCAAAGGTTAAGATAGCCAGGATGATCACCAATTTCCGAATAGGAGAGAAACTCTTTAGAAGAAAATTTATAAATTATATTATTTAATCAGTTACATTATTTAATAAATTCTGAAACTGACTCAATACTATATATGTTTCCATATTTCAAACTAACAGGGCTACCCGTTAATAACGGCCAGTCTTTCAACTACTCTCTTGAACTTTTCCTTTTTTTGTCAGTTACCTGGTGAATTTATCATATATTCAGGTTCGAATTTCTTTTTTCACAATTATTCTTCTTAAATACGATATTATATTATAAGTTTATTGATTTTTAATTGTTCGTTAAGTGTTCGTTGTAATTATATTGTAAATATAGTAAAAAAAATTATTAAAATCCAATTTATGTTCATAAATTAGTGTTTTTAATATGAGTCATAATTTTCATAACATGAAGTCTAAATACATGGACACAATGGAATGTAATTTATCCACGTGGGAATTTTGGGGTTCGATTTTCGATAGTGCCCAAAAAGGGTACATGTAGGAGTGTTGTTGTCTCTTCACGTGTAGTAGTATAAACAACACGTGCAATGATCAATCACAAATTTCGTACTCACTCAAGTTCCAAGTTCGAAGGCTCGATTACTGATGCCGATAAGAATATTTTTCTCAGCCACACTCTTTAATGTGACTGAATCGGCAATTCGGATACGTTGAAGAGAATCACACGAAAGAAAATAAATGACAAAGATCGGTGTCCTAACAAGCATAAACATAAAATTTAATACGATCCTCCCTCTTGATTTGCAATAACATTCTCATGGCCTTGTACTTCCAGGAAACGGATATTATGTAAGTTGCCTCTCGAAATATTTTTATTCCGAGATTTATCAAGGCAACACTCAAAACAAAGGTTTTGTAACACGAGCTACGAAACGGCGCAAGTTAATTTGTCTGGAGTTTTTTTGGTTTTAAAAAAAATAAATATATGTATCATATATCGTCACATTTAATTTATTATGACATTTTAACGGATTATTTTATTTTTTTTCAAAGCTGTTTCATGCACATTTACGTCTTATTTTATATTACATTTAAACATGGTATTTGTATAACTTTTATACATGGTATTTATATGACATTTATACATGGTATTTATATAACATTTATAAATGGTATTTGTATAACATTTATACATGGTATTTATATGACATTTATACATGGTATTTATATTACATTTATACATGGTATTTATATTACATTTATACATGGTATTTATATTACATTTATACATGGTATTTGTATTACATTTATACATGGTATTTATTTTACATTTATAAATGGTATTTATATAACATTTATACATGGTATTTGTATAACATTTATACATGGTATTTGTATAACATTTATACATGGTATTTATGACATTTATACATGGTATTTATATTACATTTATACATGGTACTTATATTACATTTATACATGGTATTTATATTACATTTATACATGGTATTTGTATTACATTTATACATGGTATTTATATTACATTTATACATGGTATTTATATTACATTTATACATGGTATTTATATAACATTTATGCATAGTATTTAAAAAAAATATTACAATAATAGTGTGTTTTGTTATGCTCAATCTAGTTTCGCTTAAACTGTCTTGTCTAGTAATGGATGTAAATTAAACATGTGTTTCTTTATTGAAGTAAAAAAATAATCAATAGAGGCTTTAATGCCAAGAATATTTTATGATAGGCTAACGGAAGTAAGCAGGAAGTTAAAAAAGAATCTACGATGTACTTGTTAACCCTTTGGGGTCCTTAATTATTCAACGAATGTTGTTAGTTTGGTCGGAATTTTTTTTCCAAAACTAAACCTAAAGTTGTGACGATTATTCCATTTTTATTCACCATGTAAAATCATACGTAGATTTAGAAATATAATTATATAAAAAATGTACACATTCATCAATTTTTTTTTCAATATATACCGCGAAAATTTTTCAAGGCGAAGGTAAAAATTGTTGGTGGCGAAAGTTCCGGATACTATTTTAAAATTATCAAAAAAACATTTTGGGGTAGTTCATCGTGGGACTCAGCAGAAACATATTACCATCACAATATAGGTAAAGAACTGGAAGGGTCCTTGGGTCACTATTGAGAATACCGCCTGATAATCAAAAGAAGGCGTTGTTTTATTGCGCATTAGAGACTCGACGCATCAGACACTCAACCTATATCATACACTAGTCTTCAGATATGTGTAATAGTGGAATATCTGGATGGAGGCGTTTGTGGCATTTCCAGAATGGTTTCATAATGAATGTAGTAACGTAATGTATTTCATTCTAGTAGTGTCGATAGCACAAGATCTATAACCTATCAGCCCAGAAAGATGCAACTGCGATAGCAATGGGTCTTTCCTGCTGCTAGTATTTTTCCAATAGCTAAGCTGCAACATTGATCGAATGTGGTGGGTCCAGACATAAACTTAGTCATTATGACATAAACTTAGTCGTTATGCATTTTCTTAAGTAATATATCGTGATCAACTTTATCGAAAGGTTTCTGGAAGTCTGTAAACATAACATCCGTTTGGGAAAGCTCGTCTAAATTTGATACAAGCTGGTGTGTGTGAGAGAGAGAAAATCATTAACAGTCGACCATTTTGGCAAAAAATCATGTTGGTTAACAATAAACCATGATGATACTTGGTGGCTCAATTGGTCCGTCCTTTTGAGGAGATTCTCTTTTGTAACGTATTAATAAATAAGAAATAATTTTTTTTTTTAATTAAAAATAGATAATGCAGGGTGTTTTTTAAGACAATTGAAAGAACAAAACTTTCACAAAAATTATGGCATAACATTTGACTAATATTAGTTAACTTCGAAATTGTCTATTTTCTTCGAAAACGACTTTTTAATTCTATAAATTTCACAACCAGTCAATAGAGCTAGGCACTTTAAGGGTTGATGAAGACACAGATTGAATTGTTTTTTTTTTTATAATATTTCTATATAATTATAAAAAGGAAATTTTCCATTTCTACATGAAGTTTTTGAAAATACTTTTTGATAAAGATTTCTTGGGACACAATAGATATAAGTTTAACGTTCGATTGAAATTAAATTTGATTGTTTGTAAAATACACAGTACGTGTTATTATTAAAGCTTAAGAAAACAAATATATTGTATGTTAACATAAGTTGTGTCCGTTTTTTTCCAAATTAAAAATGAGCACCAAAAGTAGAACAAAATGGTAAAGGTTATACGTCATTCGAAAGAAAATTTTCTGTTCTACAAAATATTGTGTTTGCTTTTACGTTACATATATTATTTTATTCGATTACAAGCCTTCACAATGGAATATTAAGTAGAGGAAAGTGAACATTTTCGACACCTCCTTCTGTTCGCGTTCAATCGAGGGAATAAAGCTGCCAAAGCTGCTTGCGATATTTGCAAAGTGTACGGTGAAGATGTTATGAATGAAAGGACAGCTCGTCGATGGTTTTTGCGTTTCAAAGACGGTAATTTCGACCTGAAAGACATAAAGCGTTCCGGACGAACAGTGGACTTCGATGAGGACCGCTTAAACCATATTATTCATGAAGATCCCCTTCAAACCACCGTAGAATTGGCTAAGCATGTGAATTGTAATCACATAACTGTATACCGCCATCTTAAATCAATGGGAAAAGTCCAGAAGTTCGGCGCTTGGGTTCCACATGTTTTGAGTGAAAACAACAAAAATCAACATTCGACAATTGATTTTTGTTGTTTTCACTCAAAACATGTGGAACCCAAGCGCCGAATTTCTGGACTTTTCCCATTGATTTAAATATCGCGAACAGTTTTGGCAGCTTTATTCCCTCGATTGAACGCGAACAGAAGGTGTCGAAAATGCTCACTTTCGTCTGCTTGACATTCCATTTTGAGGGCTTGTAATCAAATAAAATAATATATGTAAGCAGAAAATTTTCTTTTGAATGACGTATAACCTTTACCATTTAGTTTTACTTTTAATGCTCATTTTTAAGTTGGAAAAAAATGGACACAACTTATGTTAACACCTAATAAAACATAAGGGAAGTATTATGTCGAGGTTTCTGAGAACAATGTCTCGCTCTGTTATTTATGATATTAATAGTTTTATTAAGTCCATTGCGATTAGTAGATTGTCGTTAAGGAATTCATTAAGCGCCTTTCAATCCACAATGACGCTTGTTGGAATTGATGTTAAAAACATTGTTTGGTCATTGGAATATTTTTATTTTCCCTAGCTACTAATTTTTTTTCAATATCGTACGACATTAAGTTGTATAAGTATGGGAACGGTATCGACTTTTGATTACGTTTAAACTGCGCATATTTTGATTTTTATATTTCAGAAAATGACGCCCGGTTTGGTACAATGCAGATTGTCAGGTTTGAGATGGTCCCGTATTGTGTTAATAACTATGAAAATTGTTGATTTCTTTATTTCTGTGAAAGTTTTGAACGAAAATTTTGCAGGACCGAGATATACAACTGGATGTGTGTGAGAACCAAAAATGCCACCTCTATCCCTAGTTCAAATTAGGGAGAGATGTAATGCAATGGTGAATGGGGCGGGGAAAAAACTATGTGAAAGTGAATGTGAATCTTTAAGACAGGGGAGGATTTTAAATTGGAAACATATTAAACAGAGGGCTATTATGAAAATTAGTTTGGTTATTGATGATATTTTGACTTAAGTTTATAGATTTTTTAATCTCGAGAATTTCCAAATTGTCAAGATGCAATCCCCCTCGGTTTATAAGTAATAAATTAATAATAAAATTATGAACAATAGAGACGCGGAAAGTAAACTTACTCAATCCGGAGTTTACAAATTACAATGTAATGATTGTTCATATTTTTATATTGGCAAGACGAAAAAAAATTTAGAAAAACGAATTAAGGAACATTTAAGATGCCTGAACAACAATAATTTTTCAGAGTTCGCTAACCACCTAATTTAAAACAACCATTCGTTCGATATTAATCGTGATTTGAGGATTCTACATATCAACCGAGGGGATTGCATCTTGACAATTTGCAGTACCTACCGGCATCTCCAAAAGCAAGTTGGTTCTACTATAGATTGATAGAACAATCTATAAGTGCGTTGTCTCAAATAATTATCCGGAACATACAAACCAAGACTGCTCAGAGCAGATGGGTTAACTAAATTACCCCAGAACAAACAAAAAAGTGGACACCAGATGGGTTAACTAAATTACCCCAGAACAAACAAAAAAGTGGACACCCAATCGAAGAGATGTTCCACTCTCTAATGATCTGTAACTAAGCATCCCCAGTAAGAAGACACATGGATAAAGCCAGGGATAATATCCATACCCTCGCATGTAGAGACAACGGAGAAATACTTTCTGGACCCTTTCTAGCATGAGTGAATATGTAATCCCTGCTGACGCCCATATTATAGAGCAATATTCCAACAAACTAAGTTGGATTGGATAGATTGTTGGATTCATTTATATCTAGAGCCCTTATTTACACCAGTTATATCTCAATCTAACGCCCATCGCTGACAAGTATCATGCTTAATTTTATTCAAAAGATTACTGGCTGTAAAGAATATAATAGGGAACAACCGGTAGAATATGCTTCCTTTGCCAAGGAATCAACGCATTCAGTATCAGTGATACCAATATGTGAAGGAATCCAAGCTAGAAAAACATCTTTATTTTTTTTACATCAAATAGAATAACTTGACTTTGATTGAGGAAATAATTTCTTCATATTAGTTACTCAAACAATTACCTGGTCAATTAACTGAAAGTGATTAATCATATGCAAATTCGTTATAGAGCGGGTACGTTATAGGTATGCAATAATTATTCATTACTGTCGCGTCCTTTTCTCTATATTCAAGCTGCTGACAGCGAATCTTAAGTAAGTACCCATATTCTGTCACATCAAGTTTCGTTCCACATTCTATAGTAGGCGTGGCCAACCCGCGGTCCGCCAGAGTGTTTAGTGCGGCCCGCGAGCTTTTTTTTATGAATCGTTAAAGGAAAACAATAAAACATAGTTGATTGATAAAAATGACACACTCTTCATTTCTGACACGTAGAAGAAGATTTATGTAAAAAAAATTAATATGACCCAAAATGATAGTATTATGTACAGACACAACTTAAAAAACACTATAGGTACATATTTGTCTCTACGTATAATAGTTATTCAAATTAATACACATATTTGTTGGGTTAAATATTTATGTAATATGACACTCATATAATGTGATTCGTCATTACATTAAATTTAAATAATCTATCTAAAAAATTGTCTACCTTCTTGGTTTTGACTGTAAAGATAGAATTTACCTAAAATATCCTTTGGTGGCGCTATGTTATACGACTAGTATGTTATTAAGCTGAGGGTGTACTTCACACAAAGGTTTTAATATGATAGTAATAGAAAAAAAAGTGCTATATAAATCAGAACAAATTGGAGCAAATTATCTTGTTTTCAAGTATTCAAATTTTGATATACGTTTAAGAAAAATATCCCTGCGGCCCGCGAGCTTTTACCTCACACCGGTTTTAGTACGCTGCCCAAAAAGGTTAGCAGCCCCTGGTATAGAACATCAATAACAAATCGAAAAAACAATTACACATTTGTACATTAAGAAATATAATACAAAGGTATCACAACCCAAATTAAACGGTGTGCAAGAATATAAGTATTGTCACCGACAACTCATTTCAATTAAAATGTATTTAAGTTGAATCGTTTGCCTTCAAGTATTAGGATTTACTTAGTTGATCGTTTTTCGTTTATTGATAGGAACTTTTTTACACGTGAACACAGCATATAAAGGGGTAGCTAGCACAGACAGGCAATTCAAGGAGCGGCCGCCCCTTGAATCGGCCTCCTGTATACGCCACACACACTGCATATATGGACACGTCGCCCCTTTGTACTTTCATACTTACGAGCATGTCTTGTTTAATTTGTTACATAGTGATTATTCCTTTTCATTTATGGTTAACGTAATATTTTTATATTATTTTTTCTATGTAATGAATTAAACGTTTCTCAATTTCATAATATTGTCATAAGGTACCTTGTACCGTTGATATACTCGTATAAATAAAATTAATATCACAACGTTTCACTGATTTGATGACAAATGTAGAAATAACTAAAGAAGCATTTTTTTATCTCAAAATATTCCTCGTCCTTATCTTTCATCCAATTTCAAACCTTACCTTATTTTCCTTAAGATATATATTTTAACTCGTTTCTTTATTATTTTTCTCAAAAAATATTTTGATTTAAATTCAAGGCACAATCATGTAAACCGATAATAATTATGAATAAAGCTAGTTGATTGGACGAAATTATTCAAAGCAATAAATTCGCCAATTATATATGCATGAAAATGTAATATAATAATATTTTTCAAGTACCGGTCAAAGTGTTTGAGATGTTTTATTCTACGTATATTTTATACATGTATATCAAATAATTACTATGTTTAATTTAATTTTATCCCATATCAAACTTTTACCCATATCTAGACAATTAATATATCAAAATTATAAAAAAGCAATTTTTTAACGAATTCCAACACTAAGTTATTCAAAAAGTTATACAACATAAAACAGAAAACTTTACATAACATATGATACTCTTATAAGACCAAACACAGTTTACAAGAAGTTTGACCAAAATGATACATACACATACACATATATGGTACAATCCTATGGTCTGTGTCTTTTTGTTTGCTGAAGTTCTACGAGTATTCCTTCCCATTGTACACCAACACTTTGTACCGTCAATGCCATTTTCAATCCATATGTACCTGAAAATCATACTCATTTATGTAACAACAACTCAACTGATATCTTACCAAGATGTCTAACAAAAATACTCGATCACAAGGGATAGCAAGAAAGACACAAACGATATCTTACCAGGATATCTGATAATCATACTCGGTCACAAGGGATAGCAATAAGAGCCCAATCGGTGTCTTACCAGGATGTCTGACAATCATACTCGATCACAAGGGATACCAACAAGGGTCCAAATTATTTCTTATCAGGATGTCTGAAAATCATACTCGATCACAAGCAACAAGAACCCAACCGATATTTTATCAGGATGTCTGATAATCATACTCGATCACAAGGAATAGCAACAAGGACCTAACCGTTATCTTACCAGGATGTCTAACAATCAAACTCGAGCACAAAGTATAACATCAAAAAATCACCGATTTCTAACCAGGATATCTGATAATTACTCAATCACAAGATATAGCAACAAGGACCCAAATAATATATTACATGTTCAAAAATAATTTTTGCTCCTTTATATAGGCAAGTAAAGAACAAAAAAAAGACTATATGTAACCATTAAAAAATCCAATTAACTATCATGATATTTTTGCACAAACATCATTGATTTATGGTTTTTTCCATATTTCGAATGAACTAAATAAAATGTTTTTTCGGGCTGGCTTATTTTTTGCACGTACGAATATATATGTCCATATTGTCGAGCCGAGTAAATGTCTCAAATGTCAACTATGTCAGAGCTGATATTTGATATCGTCTGTGCGAGTTTCACCATTTCTGACATCTCGTATTTATATTGCGGGGGAATCTTTAATTTCAAACGAGTAGGCGTGCTTTTTTTTCATACACAAGTTGTATATAAATTATTTATTTCCTGATCATCATCATCCGACACGAACCATTGAGAAGCCATCACGTTGAGAAGTCATAAAACACCTACACCCTGGTCAGTCCACAACTGGTACTTCAGATCCTTCAACTTTAGAACGAAACCGTGAATATCATTATCGTAACACCGATGTAGGATTGTCGTCCGATTCATTGAATCTCTTGCGGGTGATAAAACAGCCTGATTCTTAACTAGCTATTAGGTAGAACCATCATAACATGGTTCAACCCCCTCTAGAGTTTATTATTTTTGGTTATAGAATTCTGTTGCATTTGAAGACGAACCATCTCATTTGTACTACTTGATAACCGTCATTCTCTTAAGGCATATGTTCCCAAAACTGAGAAATCTTCTCTCTTGCACCTTAATAACAGTAGCGTAGTGTACGACACTGATATTTGGATAGCCGCATGGGGGATCCGATAACACGAGGGCACCAACGACGCTTTTTGCATTGTTTATATTCTAAATCCAAAAAAAATATTGAGTAATGTTTATACTTACGTAATTCAGAAAAAGGGTTATTTAAAAAAAAACTTTTTATTGAAATTTTATGATTCTAGATAAAATCATTCATCAAATACATTAATGGCAAGTATATAAAGTCAGACATTTACATTTTTTGCCAATTTGAGTCTCTACAGCAGTGGTTCTTAACCGGTGTTCCGCGAGGATGTTATTACAAGTACTCCTTCAAATATATAACATTTGATCGAAGTTTGGCGAATTGCTGTTGAATGCGAATTGCTTTTGGCAAATTAGCCCAAAAATCCAAATTTTATTACAATTTTCAACATCATATTTATGTGAGCTTGTTTTCTCAACACTAATCAATATAAAAACGAAAAGGTGTGAAAGGCTTACAAATTTAGAAGAAGAACTGAGGATAGTTATATCAATCATTAGACCTGATATTGTTGAGACATGTAAAAGACAAGCTCAAGTATCGCATTAATAATATTTTTTATAAAAGAGTTATTTTAGTTACAGTTTTTTACAAATATATACACTGTATAGTATTATACATATTACGTTACACTTTTCATATATTTTTTTGTAATCTGTAATATTTATTTATAAATAAAAGTATTTTTTTATTGTAAATTTTACGACCTTGATGATTTCGGTGTTCTGCAATTTTTCTTATAATCAAAAGTGCTCCGTGACTTTGAAAAAGTTAAGAACTAGTCTACAGTATACTTCAGTAAATAGGTACTCTAGTATTTGTATGCTACTCACATTTAAAAAAACATGTAATTAAATTTTCACGTATTTTTTCAAAACATAAACTTAATATCGAATAAAAAAGTCAAATCTCATTTCAGCATTCAAATATCAATTATTTTTGTTACCAAACATTTTCATTTACAGTGAATAAATTATAGAAAATCGTCGTTTTTGTTTCATTATTTTAGCTACCCCGTTGTTAATATAATAATATATTTATGATCGAAATACGAATTCTTGTTATTATTTAAAAGATTATTATAATCAACGAATTTTAGAAAAAAAATCACCAAATCATAAATTTTCCATGGGTGCCAAACTTGAGGCCTATGACATTTCATATTCTTGAAGTCATGGGTAGCAGTACCTATTCTAATGGGAAGTTCATTCGTATACCCAGCAACCTTAGCATTCATATTTTGTACAGTTAATAAAAACTCTGTGGATCCAAAAGGGGTTATCCTTATCAAGACATAATAACTACGCATCAACAGCGTATATAGGTATACATTAGAATACTAAGTAAAAGATCTCCCTTTTTTATAAGTTTGAAATCTTCAATTTGTGATGTAAAAGGCGGCTCATACTCAGAGCCAGGGTAAAAATGGAGAAACAGGAGAACTGGCCTCAGGCGTGATATAAGAACGACGCCAAAAATCTACCGGCATAAGACGAAACAACAAAAGAAACATTAAAAACAAAATAAATTGATTGAAACAATCCAAATGTATTTGAGATCCTGTCTTAGAGGTGTCCAGTGACTGTATGCCCCCTATTTTCCCTTTTTTAAAGATTGGGAATGTTTATCTTCTTTCAAAAATAAATAAAAATTGCCCATTTTGAAGTAAGGAGAAAATGTTACAGTAAATTTTACCTGCTCACGAAAGTGGTTGGGAAAAAATTTCATCTTATTGTGAGGGCGCGTTTTTGATCAGTGCCCCAAGCTCCAAAATACTTCATTTTCGTCTCTGCGTATACTATCTCTTACACTTTTCAATTATCAATCGAAATAAACAACCCACTTGAATTATGGATGTAATAAAACATTTTATTTATTTTTGTCCTAATGCATTTGGAACAAACTCGTTTTTGTAGCATTGCAAGTCAGATAAATCGAAACAGCTGAATTATAAAATGTATGTATATAGATTAGGTGAAAAATGTATGTCTCTTCGCTACGTCCTCCCTACCCACCCATTTAGGGAATTGGTGTAACGGTATATTTGTATGTAAGTTTATCGTCACACTTCATTTGTTATTTTCCCTACATCCATACGTCATACAAATCGTAACGGAATAGCCTTTGCGGGGTTGGCAGAAGGGACAGATTTCCTTGCTCTCTAAGCACATGGATTTCGTTTCCCTTTCATTGATACATCTCGACATGCAAAACATACTATTATTCGTGTTTTACAATTTGAATTCTTTCAAAATCTAGTCCACATGATCCAGCTACGTTAACTTACATCTATCTTTTTCACGCACAACGTCTATTTGGAAATGTATATTTCTTTAGTCATCATATTCATTATCTCCACGACGTCCACTTAAGTCATGCATGAATTTTTGGTTTGTTCAGTTATCACTTCAAACGACCATGAATTCATATTAACATCCATTTGGATAGAAGTGTATGTTAACATATGGAACCCAAGTGGAATTCAGAACTCGCTGATAGTTGTACGAGTCCAAAATCTTTAAAAAAATTCGTTCTTATACCGACTGCTTAGACCTACAGTCAGATCTCAACAACGTTTGTGAATGGAGCCACAATAATAAATTATATTTCAATGTATCGAAGTGCAAAATTATGTCGTATCATCGCTCACACGTCTTGAAATTCCATAGATATACACTAGAATCTACGCCTATAGTATACCCCGCACAGATAATATTAAAGATCTGGGTGTCTTGTTCCACAGCAATCTCGCGTTTGGTCCTCACATAGAAGTTATGTGCAACTCAGCTTATAATACTCTAGGATTTGTAATGAGAATCTCTAAGTCGTTTGAAAACCAATTGGTGCTCAAAACGTTGTTTAATTCATTGATCCGTAGTAAACTAGAAAGCAATGCTTGCATTTGGAGCCCAGTGGGGGCGCAGAACTCACTCATGGTGGAGAAAGTACAAAAAAAATATCTACGATATCTCTATATGAGAGAGTTCGGTGTCTATCCATGGCTTTATCCTACTCAGTTCCTGCTGGGCATGCTCGGGTATAACTCCTTGAGCGTAAGAAGAGATGTGCGTCTCCTGGTATACGTTGTCAAACCGTTCGAGGAGTTGTGAGCTGTCCAGCATTACTACAAAGATTAGCGTTAAATGTTCCTAACAATTACACTAGACTTCGCCGGCAAGAACTGTTCTCAATAACATACGCAAGAACGTGTCTTCCAGCCGCTATGCCTGTTGGAAGGGCCTTAACTCTTCTGAACGGGACTGCTTCGGATATTAACATATTTCATATCACATTACCAAAAGCAAAAGTAAATTTTCTTCTTAGATTGAGCGCGTTAGAAGGCACTCATCAACATACCTAAATGACTGTGAATATATGTGTGTAATATGTTTGTGTGTATATACTCGTTTGTATGCATATGCATTATTTTTTATTTTTATATAATTTTTTACTTATTTTTTTTCCTCTATGTAATTTTTCTTCTCTTTTGATGTTTTGTATTTTCAAAGTAATTGGGCTAAGCCTGTTTTGAAAAAATAAATAAATAAAAGAGACGTCTTAGATGTCAAGGAACGTGGATTTTATCCAGGACACAATTTTGGTTACTTTTCTATAAGCATTTTAAAAAACCTGGGCCCCTGTTAGTACATTTACAAATAACTTAGAGGAAAAACAGTGAACTCCTTGTTGACTGAAACATTTTTGCTAATTGTACCCGACAATTATTAACGCCATCATAAAGATTGTTTTTGGTGCCGTATTCACGATTTGAGCAATTGAGTGTCCAACGTGTACACATATTAAACGAGTTTTCCGATACTTTCGTCCGTATTTTTGTGGATAAATTGGAGATATAACTCCTTAATACACTTTGTAGGCATAACTGAGCTACTTTACAAGACAGCATGAGTTCTCATTGCTCCTACTGTTATTATGTTTATAGTTTTATCTGTTTAAATTTATCTTCGTAATTGGATTCAACATTTTAGTTAAATAAAATTAAAGTTAAATTTTCTTACATTGACATTCGATAAGTGTATCCCTTGGTTTAGTTATATATTACTAGACAAGCATTTAATATACAATATATAATACTCGTATGTTGGATTAGTATAAAACATTATTTCACAAAGGAACATTTTACAAAGATCCACATTTGAAATTCTGGCAAGTGCGAATGTAGACTTAATGTGAAAACGTCGGATCATATAATAATATATACTCTTAAAATGCTCACTAAAGCTACGGTTTCCTAAGAAAGCGGTGCCGTTATGTAGTGGCCGTAACATGACGTGATGCGGCGGACGTAAGAAAACGGCCGAACCAGAGATGTAAACTTTAAAAAAGACAGAAACGGTCAGTGAGCGTATTGCGGTGGAGAAGGGACGTGTGCGCAAGTAATCATATAAACCCCCAACAAGGCAGGAATACAACCTTATCAAATTACAATATACATACATTCCTGATTTTTCAAGTGAAGTCCCGATATTATTCCACATATTTTGTTTCAACTGGGCTTTTCTATAGTATTTGCTCTTCAAATTATACGAGGGCCATCCAGAAAGTAAGGTTTCAACATTTATGTAGGATCGAAAAATGCTTGTATTTAATTGAAATTCACAGGATACTTCAAAAATATATTAAACTATTTTTTAACGTAATTGCCGTCGAGATCGAGACATTTCTGTAGTCGGGGCACCAGCTTTTTTATGCCAGTGTCATAGACCTCCACCGCCAGCTCTTTAAGACACTTCTTTACAGCTTCCTCGACCTTTTGATCGTTGGAAAATTGTTGGGGTGTAGTGACACATTCACGTCTAAACCTCCGTCACGATAAAGTCTAGAAAAGCTTCTCCCTCCTGTGCAAAACGATTCACAAATTCACGCGCGGTGGTCACGCGATTTTGACGGTGCTCCAGTGTGAGGATTCTGGGCACCCATCTCGCACACAACTTCTTGTAACCATGTTTTTTCGACACAATATTACCAAGGAGATTTTGATAAATATCAGAAAGTTCTTCGGGAAGGTCGTCAAGCGTCACCGGCGGTCATTTCGCACTTATTCTTCAATTTTTTGCACAAATTCATCAGAAATCACTGCCTTGCCTCGTCATGAGTATTACTGATACAGTACGGCCTTCTCTGAACAACTTAACCCACTTCGTGACATGTTGTCAACTCATTACATCACTACCATAAACTTGCACGAGCTTCCGATGGATATTCGCGACGGTATTGTTCTGCAAAGTCAAAAAACTGATGACCGCGCGGGTCTCGCACGGACGAGAGTTGGCGGGAGCGCGCGACGACCTCTCCATCGGAAGAATTTACTGTGACTGAACAAAATGGGCAACAAACACGCGGGACCAAGCAAACTGACCATTAGGATTCCCCTACACGCCAGGTGCACCAACTTGAAACAAAATATTTCCCCCGGCCTCAGGAGCCCTTGTAACCTTAGTTTCTGGATGACCCTCGTATAAAGCTTCATTATTTCTTACAAAATCAATCAATATTTCGTCATCTTCACTGGTTCAAATTACGTTTGCACTCATTTTTTATTTTAAAATGGTCACCGCTACACGGGAAAAAACGTTCCACGACTGATTGTTTCGCTACGACGGCCGTCATACAAATGGCGGCATCGCTATTTGACGTTACGCTCACAACCAACGCTTTCTAGGAAACCAACGTCATTGGTTTGCATAGACAACGTTTTGTTACGGCCGCCACATAACGTCGCCGCTTTCTTAGGAAACCGTAGCTTAAGGGATGCATTTTTGACCTTATACGAATATCTATTACATTTTTTGTGAATAATACAATTCTTATCAATATAAAAAAGCTTTATATTTAAAATATCTTCCTCCATTTACTGAGTATTAGGAAAGTTGAATTAAATATTGATACAATGAATTAAGGCTAATTAATTAATTAAAAATGTAAAATAGGTATTCAAATTTGATAAACGCAACATGATATATATAAATTGTTCTTCTAGAACAGTGGTGCGACCCTCGTAGGGTTTGCGAAATGTAGTGTGGGTGTTCCCAAAACGAATTTAAATATTTTAAATAATATAAATAACCGCGAACCGTGAGGCCGTGAAAACGAATGCTCCCTCCGTTGTATTAAAAAAGTTGTTAAAACATTACATCCGTTCGCCTCTGCTTATTTATGTGAAATTCTATTTACGGCTCTTACTGTAATAAAAAGCAAGTATCATTTTAGATTGAATGTAAAAGCAGATATAAGGGTAGCTATTTCATCAATTGAGCTGTTGAATGTTACTCTTAGCCGAATAAATAAATCAAGAAAATTGTATTTCTGTTTTTCATTTACGTGGCGTTCGCATAAGAATACTGCAAATAGAGGTTTAAAGATAAAAAAGGTTTCGCATCACTGTTTTAGAACATATTCTGTATTCTCCATTAACGTAATCAACTCATAATTATTCACTGACTGGAATATCTGAATTCGAGTGAATACTGATTAAAAAGGAAACCTTCTTTAGTGCACTCATCTCCACGGGACTTATTTTATTTTCATCCATCTAAGTCTAATTGTATTCAACTTTATTATTTTATTTGTGTTTATATAACTTGAATCTATTTTTTTCATTTGTATTTTTTCTAATGGCATATATTATATAATTTTTAACAAATTCTGTAATCTAACTTTCAAGATTTTTAAATATTGAAATGTAAGTTAATCGCTTCAAAAAAGAAAATCTAGTAATGTGTGAACGAAATTCTGACAATGTAAAAAGGTGAAAAGCAATGACTACAATATTTTGTTTTTTCACAAAAACCTGAGAGATAAATATTCTTTAAGAGCTTATTATTTTTTAGTTGAAAAGGTAGAATACGAGAGCAAGCTCTTGGATCTGAAAATCCAGAAGTCAAAAACTAAGTTAATGATAATAGACCGCAGTAACAAACTGCCACCAAATAATGTGAATCATGGTCTAGAAGTGGTAAGTAACTCTATTTACTAAGGCTTCAGAATAACCGACAATGGAGAATGTGAGACTGAGGTGAAAAGAATAATTGGAATGGTAAAAAATGCTATGTTAAAGCTGGAAAAGATATGGAAGAGCAATACCATTACAATCAGGGCGGAAATGCGCCTTATTAAATCTCGCGATATTCATATATGGTGCGGAGACTCGGACTCTGAGAGCAAGCGAGAGAAGTAGAATAGATGTATTTGATATCTGGTGCTGGAGAAGGATGTTACGAATTCCATGGACAGCGAGGTAAACTTACTCCTCCATTTTCGAAGAATTGAGAATCACCGACAGACTGTCGACAATATGCATTCAGCAAGTCCTACGATTCTTTGGGCACATTGTTCCTGGCCAAGGAAATAATTTGAAGAGACTTGTGGTTACTGAAAGCACAAAATGAAAAGTCCCAATATGTTGGACTGACCAAGGGAGAGATACAACTAGACTATCTTTAACAACTACCCTTCAAGCCGCGGAGTGCAGAGATGGATGGATAGAAGTCGTCAGAGGCTATCATGGGAGTAACGATGTTCAGTCATGAGCAACACGACAGGATGATGATGATGATGATGATGATGAAGTAGCAAACGCTAGAAATTTAATCCCTTAGTATTTTGAAAGGGTTATTTTGAAAATTAAATTTATTCATTTTTATGTAAAGTGTACTTGCTGTTTTATATTCATTGAAGTGATACATAATCCTATTAATCGAGTTCAGTGGAATAATTGGCTCTGTTTTCCATAAAAATTCTTTTACCAAGTTTCATGGAAAAATTGATGGAAATTTCTCAAAGGGATCTAATAAAACTTTTCTGAAAGAAAAAGGAAATTTATTTTCCAAAATAATTTTTCATACTTTCGGTATTTTAAATTTGTTTCTAATAACTTTAGCGTTATTAATAGTCAAATATGTTATATTAGGGATTAAGCTAAGCCTAAAAATCTTTAAAATGTATATATATAACATATATATATATATATTGAAATCACAAATGTTTTCATTCTCAAAATAGTAATCATGATCCGACTCACAAGTTAGCAACCTGGTTTATATTCTTATTTATTTATATATCTTGTCAAAATAGTAATCATGATCCGACTCATAAGCTAGCAACCTGGTTTATCTTCTTATTTATTTCTGTATCTTGTCAAAATAGTAATCATGATCCGAATCACAAGTTAGCAACCTGATTTATCTTCTTATTTATTTCTGTATGTTGTCAAAATAGTAATCATGATCCGACTCACAAGTTAGCAACCTGATTTATCTTCTTATTTATTTCTGTATCTTGTCAAAATAGTAATCATGATCCGACTTACAAGTTAGCAACCTGATTTATCTTCTTATTTATTTCTGTATCTTGTCAAAATAGTAATCATGATCCGACTCACAAGTTAGCAACCTGATTTATCTTCTTATTTATTTCTGTATCTTGTCAAAATAGTAATCATGATCCGACTCACAAGTTAGCAACCTGATTTATCTTCTTATTTATTTCTGTATCTTTTCAAAATGTGTACTCTTATTTTCTCTTTTTATGCTGGGAGTAAATCAGAACTTGTATGTTTATGTCTAAGAGTACGGTTATATTTTTAACAGTTTGTTTTTGTTTATTGTGTTTATAATTTAATCAACTCCTTGTTTATTGTTTTTTTTTTGTTATATGGTTGATGTGCTCTAAAGTGTGAGCTGAAGCGCATCTGGTGTTCTCGCGGCCAGATTCACCTTGCTATTATTAAGAGTTTACCTCGATTGTGAGGATTGCCTACGATGAGTTCCAGAGTGGGCACCATCTTTGAGTATCGTATCACCATTACGGAACCACATTTGACACACACGTTAGTTCAAAAACAGCTTATGTTGACCCATCTTCAAAACGACGCTAGTAAAGTTCTAGAGCAATTTTACTTAACAATGGCCGAAAAAATACGCTAAACTGTTTATGATAATATACATTCAGCGTGTTTGGAATAAAGATAGCGACAAAAAATAACGACACTGTCCGAGAAATATAAAGGTACTATCCGGACAACCTATTGTTTAATACTCGTAATACAATAGTTTAGCTTATATTGTATTTTTACACTTTTATTTAAATTGTCACGGCGCAGAATGTAATGTCTATGTTAATTATCTTATATAATTATTGTTGTTATTATTTACTCGGTGTTTTTTTCCTCTAAGTTTCGCAAACGGAATAATTTCGAACATATGATTTAAATATTCGAAATAACATTTTTATGTTTTATTAAGGTTTGCTGAGTATTTGGTTTTAATTATTCGTGTATTTACAAAATGATTATTAAAACTGCTTTTTAAAATTGGGACAACGCTTGTATCGTTAAATTTTAATTTTCAATTGAATTTAATGCAACGATACACGTTTCGTGAACACCTTATATTTCAATTTGTTTAAACACTTCGAAATATATTATACATTTATGAAATCATTTCAACATTCAAAGGATGGCTAAAATAGTAGACAAGTACTATTGTTAATATTCGACACTATTGCATTAAATGTTTCAATTTTTTTTTGGTAGTGTTTCATTTCAACTAATAAAAATATATTGAAAATATTATAGGTTTATTTCGTTTATTCCATTCGAAAAGATTTCCTTTTGAATAACAGTTATAAAAATTAAATAACGTCGTCTGTGATATTACATAATCAAGTGTTATTTCATAAGCTTCTGTTTTCAAATTAACAAAAACAGATTATGAGAGCAACCATATTTAGAGACATAGTGATTTTAAATATTATCTCACGGACTTCTGTTTTCAAATGTCCTAAAACAGATAGTAAAGGCAAACATATTTGCAGTTACAGTAATTTTATAACATATTTAGTGATAATACGTCATAAAGTTTTTACGCAAGAGCTCTTATAGAAAAAATGTTAATTATTCACATTTTTCATAGAAAGCATTTCATTTCAGAAAATTGTTTCAAATAATTTTGAAGTTTCCCTGAAATAAAATATTTATTTACTTATAACCTAAATTTTTATTATTAATTATTATGTAATATATTTGGAAGTGGCATGTTTGCATTGTTTTATATAACACTTATATACAAGGCGGGCGTATTGAAGTTTAAAAATATATTAAAAAGTCCGTATGTTAAAAAGAGGTTTGAATTATTTTTTCGGTACGAAACTCTTGTTCTACCTACAAATTATTTAACTCTTTTCTCATTTTCTTGGATATTTAACAAGATTATATAACACAAAATAAAACTTGTTAAGCTACTCCTTAACTCTCTTCAACCTGCTTAAAAAATGTCTTCAATTGATAATGATAAAGAACAGTTTATATAGTGCAGATTCTTCTCAAGGGTGCTCAAAAAACTAGAAGAGATACAGATGTTTTCACTCAGTATTGATAGCACAAGCGTGTTGGAGATAAATCTTGTCCTTGAGACTGCCGGGCTCGCAGATTCTTTCTTTACGGCCAGGATGGACGTGGGAAAATTAGGAAGAAGCAATAACAATAGTTCCGCCATATATTTTAATTTGCTAACATTAGACGCAATGGTCTCTTAGGAAACAACATTAACCTGAGTCCACCTGTGAAACAAAATGACCATAATTATTTACCTCATGTCTCGTGGCAATTCAACACTATTCCTACACTCTTTTTATTTATATTATTTTAGGATATTTTTCTACGTAAAGATTTATATTAAATAAATTTCGTTTGCTTTTACTTCAACCTTATTAGTGAAAATAGACTCCTTCGATTCCCATTATTGTTCCGTTACAATGTTTATCCCATTAACAGACGAGTAATTTTATTATTGTTCCAATTTATTTGTCTAAATCCTGTAAAGCATATTGTTCGTGTGCAGTGTCATATGTCTGGATACCAGCCAATACGCGAATATTGCGTAACCATGCAGAAACCTTCTACCGATTCCGCATCAACCTTCGATTTCACCCATCAATATTAATTTTGGGAAGTGGTATTTTTCTTATCTTAATATATGGCCTAGATAGGCAATCGTTTAGTCATTTGAGTTGTTTAAGAGTGCTTGTTATACACCTGCTCACGTAATACCTCGGTGTTTGAAATACGTTTATGCAAAGAAATTGTGAACATTCTCCGCTGAATCCGCGTTTCGAATTATTCCACTTGTTATGAATATAATATGTTTAATTGAACCAAACCCTTTGTTTGGAAGACATTTTCAAATAATATTCAACCCATCAGACGTAGCATAATAAATGATGGTTAAAATAAAAATATTTAAATAAATAAGCATAAGACATGTCGAGTTTATTCAGACTATTTACTTTTGAACAATAATTGCGATAAGGGTTTAAAATATAAAAAAATAGATCAAAAGAAACCATGGACTGTAGTTATTTATTTCATTACACTAACATTGTATACAGCACGTACAACCTAGCTGATTTATTTCCAAATGGCAATAACCCATAAAGATGTTTAAACAAACCTTGAGTGAAAACCAGACTGGAACTCTTATATCTAATCTCGGTACCAATGAGAATCAAAGTCACTTCCCACGGGTAGGAAGACAAATGTTTTAGCCCCTAAGTTAAAAACATCGTCGTATTTATTGATATATTTTTCATTATTATGCTCGTATATCATCTCAATAACTGAACAAATATTGCTTCAAAGTTTCGTCTCGAAATGACGATGAAATTAAAAGAATACTCATATATCTGCAATCGGAATTCAAAGCCAACGACTTCTTGGCCACGTTACTTCTTTCACGGCCCTCACATCATGATGGTAGTAGGGAGGTACGGTACCCGGCGGTAAGTAATACACATCGTTTGTAGAGTGACGGACAAAGACGACGCTATACAAACGATGTGTATTACACACCACTGGGTACTGTACAGGTCATCTTGCTGAAAATAAAAGTCCTCCTCATCTTTAAACTTCTAACGAATACATGGTATGACAAAATAAAAGTCCTCCTCATCTTTAAACTTCTAACGAATACATGGTATGACAAAATCCTGCAGCAAATTCAAGTGTAAAATTGTGTAAACATTTAAATACTAAAACACTTAGCTGAAACATTCACATCCTTATTTGCACTTAAATCTCAATCTCATACAAGTTATGTCATACAAAATTACAAACGCACCATAATATCAACAACCACATAAAAATCATTAACAACAATTCCCCATTACACACTCTACATTCGCATCAGTTTTTCAGTCACGTACCTACATGGAGACCTCCAAAGGCACTTCACTATTTGCTATCCTCCTGTCAAAGAGATATCTTCTTTTATCATTATCAATAATAGAAAATGACTCACGTTATGCATATTTTAATTAAGTGTTTTATGATAGGCATATGTTATATTATCTACCTATGGTATGGACTTCAGTGGCCTGGAATGGCGATGACGAATTTTTTAGAACACAATTATTTATTTCCAAACATATGTTAATCATGTATTATGCCACGTGTTTCCAGTAATATGCAACAGAGAGCGCCTTATCATTCGCATCAATCAGGTCTTGCCCCCAACATGTGGTTCCAATATAAGTTGGAATATGTTGTGAGTCGTTTGTAGTCCCAAAATCACATTCAATGCTACTGCATTTAACCACCCCTATTTGGAGTCTAATCAGGAGTCTCCAAGGAGGCCAAGGTCTCCTGGTGCGATCTTTTCCGAGAGTTCAATTCAGTCATCAGATTTTTTTTCCGCTTCAGAGGATGCGCTTTATCTCGTAAAATCGTTCGTCCTTACGCTTTCGTGAAACTATTTCTGGACTTCAAATTGATATTACTGGCTGGTAACCATATAACATAAGAGTGTCTTGGGTCCTGAACTTGCTTTGTTCTTACTAAATCAGCAGCAACACTCATCAAGACCAGTTGTATTGTATTACATTTTCTTTGTATACAGTGTGATCTGCCATGCAACAATCTCTTATAACCAATCTGAAAAATATTCTGAAGAATCGAACCTGCAACACCCGGGCTGGAACACAGGCGATTTTTCAACTAGGCCACGGATGTCACCTATATTCTTATTGTTGACGGACCACGTGTTTGATATGCCTGACTTACTCTATCGTAAATTCTGAGACAATATATTCTTCGTAAAGCGTGCATTTTCTTCACATTTATTTTGCTTATATCTCTGCCATAATATATAGGCTTCACTTCCATACATCAAAGTGGACTTTCACACGCCCTTACTCCCTAAAAATAAAAGAAAATCTTATTTAGTCCTGTAGTAAACTAACACAGGGTGTTGTGTTTACCAGTTATCATTAGTTTGAGTGTAAAGTGGTATATTAAGATAGAGCCCTCAGTAAAAGCACTATGTGTGAACCCACCCTTAGTAGAGCTCTGCAAGGGAGAGGCGAGAAAAAACTAGGACGTCTTATTATGGGCTAATGGAGATGTCTTTTCCTTTTTTGTGAGCTATACAAAGTAAAAAAATAAAGAAAACATTTTTCCTTTTGAATTTCTTTACGTAAATAATGTGGGCGTAATCATATTTACCTTTTCTTTAACAACAATTCTCATGTCTAATCGCGTATGTCTGAGTGAATTAAATACACATGTAAAAAGGTAGATTTTATTATTTGAGAAAGGGAGGAAACAAAATTCCTATTTAAATGTGGATTTGGTTGTTATATTTAGCTGAGCCGGTCTTTTTATGTTACATTTTAGTTTGATTTCCTTTTTTTATTTAAGATCTTCTTTAACAAAAAAGGAAACGTTTACTCGTTCGATTTTTTTTTCATTAATCCGATTTGGTGGCTTGGAGACAATATAGTATTATCTTCAGTCTCATTAATCGACTAACAATGATGACAGACACTTATTTCCAGCCTGAGGGTAGCGGGTTAGATTCCCGGTGCTACAATTTTTTTTTCAAAAAAGGTTGTAGTCTGGTTTTTATTTAAGGCCTCATGAAAATATTTCTGGATGGTTAGAAAATTGGCACATTGCAATAAATCCGTCAGGTTATATACTATATACGTCGAGCTTTCCGATTAAAAGCACTAAAGTTGACATGGAATTCGTCATTAACAATACCTCCGCTCGTGAAAAAGCAAAAACACTCGCACAAATTAAGCACGTTTGTGGTGTAATTGTTTTTTTCGTAACATCAGAATTCGAACCCAGAATCCCTGAGTTGAGTCTAGGCAATTGAAGTATTCAATATGAACTAGGGATACCGATAAATATACTAAAAATGACACTTTGTTTACTACATAATTTGATAAGTGTATTCTCATTTATTAATGTCTTCCAATCAATCTTTAAATGTAACACGGCGAATGTAAAAAAATATATTTGGATTTATTTAATTGGTCATCATCGAAAATCGAGCTGAAAGACCTTTGTGGAAGCTAAGCGTTCAACCAATAAATAGGGTATGGTAGTCGTCACAAATAGGACATGGGAGTCGTCACAAATAAAACGACACATTCTGTATAATACACCTACCTTTTTATTTCATGATTTTTTTTAACAAATCAAAACTAATTTCACGAATACAGTAATCACTATAAATAAAAAATATTGGAACAATAATACTATTAAGTGTAACTGGTATATTTTTGGGTTTTATTGTGTGAAATCTGTTTTTTCATCTGTAAAATTATCCGAATTCCGTAAAATAGAGGTTGATATCGAAAATTCAACCTCGATTAAATTTTCAAGCGTTTATAAGCTAAATTTATAAATTCAAAAACTAAAAGCTCCTGAGGATATACGAGTAATACTGCACGTTATGAGTAGAAGCCATTTACGTTTAGTTAATGTTAATAATGTTTCTGGTTATATTTTATTACAAAATAATACGTTATGTGTACAAGTAATTAATTTATTTTTAATATTCATAATGATTATAGTTATAGTTTATTACAAAAACGGCACTCTTTGAGTCAAAGTCATTTATCAGTTGGCATTGTTCATAATATTTTTAATTATACTTTATTACAAAAACGGCACTCTGTGAGTCCAAACCATTTACCTACTCGTATTGATACTGTCCATTATATTTTCAGTTCTAGTTTATTACAAAACAGCACATTATGAGTTCGAGACATTTACCTATCGGTACTGTTCATTATATTTTTGGTTTAATTTATTACAAAAACAGCACTCTATGAGTCCAAGCCATTTACATACTCGTATTGGTAATGTTCATAATATTTTGTTTATAGTTTATCACAAAACAGCACTTATGGGTCCAAGGTATTTACTTATTGGTACTGTTCATAATATTTTTGGTTATAATTTATTACAAAGACGACACTCTAGGAGTCCGAGCCATTTACCAATTGGTATTGTTTATAACATTTTATGTTAAAGTTCATTACAAAAATAGCACTTTAAAAGTACTAATTGTTTGTTTAATGACTGTTTTTTAATATTTTTTTGGTCATATTATATAACAAAACAAATTTTTATTTAAAAGTTATTTACTAATTAATTATTCTAACTGTTTATAATACTTATGGCTTTTGGTGATAGTTCATTACAAAACAGCACGTTAAAAGTGCAAGTCATTAGCTTATTATCATTCTGTTTAATACGTATGAATCTGGTATAGTATTCACACTGCCTCAAACGTATTCTACACATAACGTAAATGATGTTGTAATCGGGAAGTCGGCGGTTAAAAGTAAGGTACGAATACTTACCAATTCAATAGACTGACCAGTTGAAGGGAGATAATAATAAAGAGACTATTTATGTAGCGACGTTTAGAGCGCAGGTTCTCCTCGAGGACGCCATAATCCTAATTTTGACGGATTAAAAAGAAAAATAATAAGAAAATAAGTTGATTGTTAGGATAGGAGGGTGATAGTTGGGGCTGAACCATTAAGTTAAAGAGCCCGCATCTGCATATGTTTAGAAAAACATTTTGAGTAAGATTAGTGTACAAAACTGGTCAAGAGGTCAAAGAAACCTTTGTGGATCTTAAAATAATTTAACTTTTCTTCTAATTTTTTTTATCTTACGGAATTTCGGAGTCCAGAAACTTGTACAGGAATATTGTGATGGAATCGTAACAGCAAAATGCACGAGGTTTACCATCCGCAGTCATAGGGCAGGTAACTGTTGAAGATAATATGAAAAAAAATAAGAATATCTTTTTTTTTCTTTTCAGGGAAAATTACGTACTTGATTGGGAAAGAATATCGTTGTACGAGATTCGCATGACTCTCATCATCAAAGACTTTGGGAAGAACGACATTGGGACATATATGTGTGTCGCCACCAACACCGTCGGGAGAGGAGATGGAACGATTAGGCTTTATGGTAATTATTTAATATATTATATGTGATATAATAATAGTAAAGTAAAAAAAAAAATATTGAGATTGAAGCAAGTAATTACACAATTTCATCTTTCATAGAGTTGCTTAAATTATATGTGGCAAATTATAAAACAGTGACACTTTCAATGCTTAATTGAGATTTATAAAACAGTGACACTTTCAATGCTTAATTGAGATTTATAAAACAGTGACACTTTCAATGCTTAATTGAGATTTATCTTACACTTATGACCACTTTTGTTATCCTTTAACAATGTTTGTTGATATTATTTAATTTGAGAATTGTGTGATTTTGGTGATCTTGGAGAGGCTTCAGATGCATTTGTCATCCCATAAAATGTACGTCGAGAGGACTGAAGAACGTCTGGAAATACGAGTTAGAAACACGTGTCGCAGTGACTTATTATAATCAGTGAAATAAAAAAGACATATCTCCTTTTTATTTTAATATAGAGTTTGCCAAATTAAATCCAACATTAAGACATAAGTTAAAAAACAGTTATAAATAAATAACCAAAGAATGCAAACAATTTAATACCACATTAAAAAAATGTTACAGTCAATAGACCACACACGCTTCCGATGAAACATGACACAGGTTGGACCTAAGTATTGCTCTCGTGACAAATCGGGATTATTCAGCCTGAAGAGAGCCTTATGATAGAAGGTAGAAACATGACACAAGTTGGACCTAAGTATTGCTCTCGTGACAAATCGGGATTCTTCAGCCTGAAGAGAGCCTTATGATAGATGGTAGAAAGACGTGTCTTGTGGATTAACTTAATTAGTGGAACAACAAAGCTATTTATTATTATTAACATTTATAATTTTTTAACATATTTTTCGTTTTATTATTGATTAATATTCCTTCCCTTAGAAAAAACTCAAAGCGTTAAAAACTTCTTATTTATGTAGTATTTTAAATAACGATAAAGAAAAAAAGAATATTTTACCATTGGTTCACCTTCAAGTAGGTTTCTTAAGCTGACACATTTTGAGAAATGCTGTATAAAAACACCCTTATAGTTACTTCAATAACTCAAACACTAAAAATAAACATATGTTATGTTCAAATATAATAAAAAAGTGAAACACTATTTAATCTACTTGAAAATATATATTTAACTCAACTTGTTTCAAGTCAAATGTGACTCATTTTCAGGGGTATTCCTAACTATTACTTCGGGATACCCCTAAAGATGAGTCGCAAATGACTTGAAATTAGTTAGGTTAAATATATGTATATAATATTATCAAGTGGATTAAAGTGTTTATTTTTTTTTTGTTACATTTACATAAACATGAATTTCCAGTGTTAACGACAATCGATTCATTAAAAAAGTTCTGTTTAAAAATAAAATATTTCTCTAACTAAGGTATCAAAATATAATATATAATATGAGCAGTTTATTTTTTCCAATGAATAATATTTCCAACTTTATGTCTCATTTATGGTTTATCAGAGAAAATTCATAGTATTGTGTTTATTAATAACCAGTATTACTTGATAAACCTTCTAGAATTTTCCTCGTTTTTTATTTTTCATGGAAATCTTTAACCTGACCATGTTGCATTCAGAATTTGCCTTTTTTTAAATATATTACTTTGTTATTCTACAATACTAACTACAATTTTCCCCTGCAGCACGTGTTTCTATCTTCTAGCTCAAAATTTTCTTAAGACGGAACGATTCCGATTTGTTACGAGAGCAATACTAAGATTCAACTGGTGTCATTTTTGGTTAGTAGTCTGTGTGGATTATGAACAAAAAAAATGAGATGTGAATGTTTTATTTCTATTTTACTGTTTTCTTTTTGTTTATGACTTTATGTCTTTCTAATATTTCTTAATTCATTGTTTTCTATCAAATTTGGCATATGTGAATAATTTTAAATCTACTTTCTGTAAAATTATGATTTGCCTCTATAATATGGTTTATAAATGCTGAAAATTTGTTATGGGATAGGCAAAACTTTTGTTTTCGTATCCTAATTTCAATTTTCCTTTGTGTTATTCCAAAGTACGAACTTTCACAAGCACATTATATTCCATTTACCCATCGGTTTATCCAGTTTGAAAAATGTACTTACATAGATAGTCTGATCTGTTTTCTCGGTTTACTATATAAGCAATATTAGATTCAAATGGTTCAATATAAATATATACAATACGCACATATCATTACACCGTGTCCCTTACGGAGTAAGCAGAGATAACAGATCTTTAAGCTTTTCTATCCAAGTACACAACTTTCACCTCCTCCGCATTCATAAATTCCACTATGCACAATCTTCCATCATTCATATTTCTCCCTTTACCTTCTTTCGAAATCTGACCTACATGATCCAGTCACGTTTTTCTCCGTCTATCTCTTCTACGCAAACCTTACCTTTCTAACTTGTGCACTCGCTTAGTTATTCTTAAATAATTCATTCTCTCCACATGTCCAAACCATCTTAAACCCCTTTTCATAATTTTAGTTAAAACATCAATTTCATCCATGCATTCCTTTTTAAAGTCTTCATTCCACTTTTTTAATTATATCAAAACTCTATAAATTCTTCTGAGTGGAAGCATTTGCATGGCATCAATATTAATTGTATCCTTTTTTTTTTGCCATGTCCAAGGTTTACTTCCATACGCCAAGATGAACAACTATATACATTACAACTAATATAAATATTTATTATGATGCATTAATTTCACTAGAAAAGTCTGTTATTAACCCAGTTTATCCATTTATTTTTGTATTATACTCTCTTAGATATTTCTTTCAAAATATACATATATGTATACATGATTCTTCTATTTTTTCTTTACAGAAATTAAAATTACCACAACAACTCCGTCTACTACAACTACCACTGAACAAATAACTACAACAGCAATAGAATATATCACCATTCCAAGTAAGTTCTATTTTTTAAATATAATAGTTTAATATCTCACATATGTCAAGTATACAAAACATAGTAGTGTTCTCTCTTATGTACAATAATTTATAACAAAGACCGCGCTATATACGAGTATAAGCGAAACGATTGCATATTTGATATAAACTAGTGATACGAGTACCTTAAGTGTGCGCTAGTAGACGAGGGGGCGGTTAGGAAGCATTGGAAGACAAGGGAATTGCAAGGAGACGCTAGACTTATAAAAATCGTATGTTTCAAATGCTGAGTTTGTAGTAAAAGCTGTTTGAAGTTCTGATTTAAAAAATTCTTTAAAATTATTTCAAGTCTTTTACAAAGAAATCAACTCTCTATTCAACTTAAAAAAACTCTTCTGAATAGTCTTTTTTTTTCATACAACTTTATACGTAGGAGATATTAAAATGGGCTTCTTAGTATAAGGGTAATTAATCATCCCTGGATTATCAAAAAAAGTACAGTTTTTAAAGTTTAATATAAGATAATGATCTGAGTGGCTAAATTTTATGTGCCGAGTTGATATATTATAGTTTTTATTATAAACTACATTAACACGTCACTTAAAATTAAGAAAATTACTCCCACTGAACAAGCACTTTACAGAAAAATTTTATGTTTATCGATCAAAAACATCCTTTTAGTAGAGCCTTTTTTAAAGATCTTATCAAATTGTATGGTTTTATATGAACACTCTTATACACTTCACTCTACCTAAAGCTTAACGTATTAGTATCACATATCGGAAAATCTACAAAGGTTTCATTGTAGTTTTTTACCTTGGTATACTGCAAAGTATTACGAAATATATTTTTCTAAACATATGCTAATACGGGTAAGCAATTAATCTTATTGCGGCAGCCACCACCTTCCTATCCTTACATTCAACTTATTTTATTTTATATAATATTTTTAATATTACAATAGCAGTGGGTTCAATTTCTGATTTAGAGCATTCTTGAACATAGTTTGCTCTCTAAATGGCGCTAAATAAATTGTAATTTTATTATTATTATGAAAGCGGTACAGCGATAGCTTCGAAGAATAATTTCACTGTTATCATAAGCTTCACTTGTTGAGATGTCATTTAAGTGTGGAATTCAATATGTACCTTGTGATATTTAAATCAATGAATGATCTGAAGCCTCAATACAATAGCAAATTTAGTGTTTGGAGTAGATTCTAGAAAACGTGTTTCACTGAAATCGATTGACTCCCAAAGTGTTATCCCAGATTAAGATAACGTCTAAGTTTCGCTTTCATATCCTTATGTTTTGATCAAGATTTCATCACTATTAGCCAGCTTTGCTGCTCTTAATACACTAACATTTTTTTAATCACCATAACTTTCGCCATTCCAATATCCATTCTTAATTCATTTATTTTACGCCTTTCATTCACACTATTAACAAGGTTTTGTAATTTTTTTTCGCTATCATATCATATCATCGTCGGAATCTTGAAAGACTTACTATGGTATAACATAAGCATATATATAAGTGTTGTCGTATATACTCGTATATAATAACCACACTTGTTTCAGACCTCAACGGAACACATTTGAAGTGAAAATATTTCAATGTAATTGACTTCCGAAACTAACTAATTAACCCTGTGACTATTTGATAAGTGTAAATAATAATTTCAAATGAAATCGGATTAACAGACAAATCTATCTCGAGTGATATTTTCAAGTGACTTTCCTTAAAACATGGTTAAGACTTATTTTAGAATATACGCAAGCTGATAGCACATAGATTAGATTCGAGAATTTCTCAAATTCGCTTGGATAGATATTGGTCTCCAAATTATGTTGGAGAAATAAATAAATGCACCAAAAAGAGGTGTCTTAAAAGTTGTCTAACCTTAAAAGTTGAAAAACCTTTTCAACCTCTCTTGCATGATGGTTGGAATAAATGACCACTAGGCAATAAACCTGTCAAAGTATACTTTATACAAGGTGAATATACGACCTCCGTGGCCTGATTAGTAAGACGCATGTCTCCCAGCCCGGAGGTAGCGAGAACCCAGATTGCTGAAACTCTGGTTTTCACATAAGACCTCTTTAACATATTTCTGGTTGGCTGGAAAATATTGTCACATGGCAATAAGTCCGCCAGGTGGTACTGAACAAAAGTGTAATACAATACAATACAATACAGTGTAATATTCTCATACAAAACAACAAAAACAAATAAAATGTAATTTCTAATGATAAAATATATTAGTAGATGTGGCCTTAACTAAGTTTGTAGATCAATAAAGAAATTAATAAAAATGAACTATTTCTAAGACTAAATCACTCAGAAGTCTTTAAATCTAATAACGATTTCCGTTGGCTAGTTGGTAAGATACACGTCATCTAACTCGGAAATCGCGTGTTCAATTCCCGTTAGAACCCATTTTTTAAATCGATATCAGTCTGGTTTTCACTTATGGTTAAAACATAATTTTGGTCGGTTGGGTGAGTTTGCCACATGGAAATAAATCCGCCAGGCTAAATTCTGTACAACGGAAATGTAATGCATTGCTCATTCCGATTTATTGTAAAAATTCTCCGTTTACTTGCCATAAATGTTTTATTCACGTGTTTCATATGCTGTTTTTTTCCCTATACCCAACGATCGATCGAATACGTTTTTGTAATTTTTGGTTTCCAATTTTGTTTTTCCCACTTACACGAAACCTTCCTAGGCTCAAAAAGTGAAAACCAAGCACTTTTTTCCTTCTAAACGAAAACACAGAGGAAAGGAATAAAAAGTTTGAAAGTTTTTCCGTCATCTCGGGAAAGTTTTTAAATAAAACCTTCTTGGGTGATTTGCATTAAATTGGAATCATGTTTTTCCCGTTGATTTACGTTTAATCGCCAAAGAAGTCTCGCCAAAAATTCGCGCCAAAAAAATCCGCCTCATTAATTGTGTAGTGATCGGGTATAGACAGGACCGCTACTAAGGGTTATTCCACCACTATACCAATAAAGTCTAGCCCCCTTATAATAAAGACCTCCGTGACCTAGTTGGACCTAGCCCAGGGGTTGTGGGTTCGGTTCCCGTTGGAACCCATTAGAATCATTTTAATAGGACGCCAATCTAGTTTCACCTAGTATGTTTCTAGTACGTCGGAAGAGATTTATTCATTGCAAGAAGCCCGGTAGGGTATATTGTATACAACAAAAGAGTGATAAAATCCAAAAATATAATGAAATCTCCTTCGTGGCCTCATCGGTAAGACGTGTGTCTGTCTCCTAGCCCGAGGGGTACGAATTAAATTCCCATTGGTGTCCATTATTTAACAAAAGTTTTCAGTCTGGTTTTCACTGAAGGTCACGTTAGCATATTTCTGGTTGGTTAGAAGATATTTCCGCATGGTAATAAACTCTCCAGGTTATGCTGTTTACGACAAAAGCGTACTACAATACAATAAAATAAGTTAATAAAGATCGCATCGACTTTATGTTGGTAAATAAGAACATCGTTTGATGAGAGTTTGCTTTCCAAACGAGGGTGTATTAAGTGTCATTTTTATTAATATTATTGTGTTGAATATATAAATAGCTGCAAGTTAAAGCTTAAAGTTTAAAAAATACTTAATGTATATTATTTTCAAAAATATGACATAGTAACATGTTCTACTCTTCCCTAAGAAGTTTGCTTCAACAGTGGTATACATACACAAGTCGAATGAATTAAAAACTAATATTTTATAATATTGTGATATTTTTGCTATCATAAATAAACATAATAATGTATTGTTTATTTATGATAGCAAATAATTTTCAATACAATATTCTTAATCATGAAAATTACGATTGATTTTTTTTTCGCCGCGCTTAGGATAAACTACCTATATGCTGCGCGCAAATTGCAAATATTAATATGACGTTCCTGGTTATGGTTGGGTATTTTGCCGTAAATAAATCGAATCTTTCGGCAGAAAAGTAATTTACTTGTATGTATGCAAATTGGGCCGGCAATCCGGACGGGATCGGATCTCGATTATTTAAATTCGCCCTTATACCGCCCCCGCCCCTGTTGCCAGTGGACAAAATCGAATCTGCACGTTTCTATGGGATGATTAGGGTAGTTGCCAAGGGCCGAATCGAAAGATTTGTTCTAAAACATACGCTATAGTTAATTTTATTGCCATATATTACACAGCAAAGTAGTTCTTATGTTAACAAGGAATTTAAGTAATGCAATTATACCCAAAGACATTGAACAAGATTTATAGTTTGTATTGCCTAGTGGAAACATTATTTTAATTTTTAAATCCGAACTAAAGTTATCAATAAGTTTTGTCTTCCTTATCATCAGTATGTTTGTAACTTCGTATACTACCGGTTTTGATCCATCCCGATTCTGGCCCGCGTTTATTTCTCTTTATATATTTACATGAGAAATAACTACGTAACATATGTAAGTAATCATAGACAAATGAAAAACAGGTAATTTAAAATACATTTTTGCCATTCATTTGTCGTATCCTCAGAAAAGTAGGCTTTTTTTGTATCTTACTGATGACATATAAACGTGGAAAAATAAGATGATTATTTTTAATAATTTTCGATTCATTATTTAAAATCTGTCATAAATGATTTTCAACTTGATAAGTTGATATCTAATTAAAGTATACATGTACCATTTGAGTAAATCCATGGCGTACTTCATTATTTCGGACAAAATAAAAGCATCTCACTATCTTCTCGGTACACTTATCAAAAACACATAACATTTAACAATTCATTCAAATATGCACCACATTTTACTCTTCCTGCAAACTCGAGTAATATATCATACGAGTATGTCGTGACAACAAACACGCTCTGATCCACTGCCTGATTTTTCCCCCTTTTTTTCTTCAATGAATTTGGAATGTTAAATGCAACCTATTAAGAGAACTCATTTAGTTGGTCCCTTCATTTTGTAGGAAACCCTCGTCTTGCTCGTTTTCCCTTAACATTAGTTAAAAAAAATTATTTTATTTTCTAAATCATATAACTGATATTTAATTATGATTTTATTACGTAATTAAATTTTAATTTCCTCTTGAAATTATTTAATTTTTTTTTTCTGTTTTTCTATTACCTTACGTTTTCTTAGACACAACTAAAAATATCGAATAATCGTCCTTATGAATTATGATAGAGGCGTTTTATGATGTACAGCTATATTCTATTAGGGGGCATTATGGTAGGAACTGCTGTGGAACCTCCTGTAATGCCCGCTAATGGGGCGGGGCATGTAGAGTGATAATGATGATAATGAATAATTTTCAATATCAGCGACTCTGAATATTTAACATCACTTTGTCTATCGAAAGTCGTATTTTACTTTCATTTTTAGCTGTTCACTCATAATGAACGTTCTTCAGCGTTATATAGCAATAAATAAATATAATTTAAAAGACTGAAATTTTAACATTTATAAAGAAATAATAATGAATTATTTAAATGCATTATAAAATTTAGACATTTAATTTCTATGTAAATTAAACGGTTGAACTAAATTAAATTGTAGCTTAAATTAATGTAAAAACAAATTTAAATAAAATATTTCATTCAAGTACGTTATATGTTATTTGATCGTAGAAATATTTTTTTTTAAAGTTATCTAAATATATCATACTAAATAAAGGTAGCATCTATTATCTTGTAAAGTAAAAAGAAAAACACATGTTTAATATTGAATGTGACGAAAAAGTAAATAAAAATACTCAAGCTGTCATGAATTAAACAAAAACAAACAATGCGAATATGAGAACAAAAATCTTAAACCTTTATATATTAAATTTACAATTCTTTCTGATCCAAAAAATACCTTTTCTCAAGTTTTGTTTATTTTATAGGAAACGTTTAATAACTTAATAAAATCAATTGACGTAACGTACAAAATATTACACCGGTGAAATTAATAACGTACAAAATATTACACCGGTTCACAAAAGAATATAATTGGAGAAATTCTTGAATATTGGTACATCCCGTAATAATAAGCTTTCCTCTCTATTATATTGATCTTCAAAAGGGATTCCATTTAGTTTAAGGGTCCTTGATATTGAAAGCAATCTCGAAACCGGTCGAATAACAAAATAAGCCGTGTTTATTATATAAAATAATAAAACAATGTCTTTTATAAACAGTTTTCAACAATTGAAAAAAAATCGCGTTTACATTATTATTGAATATTTTAAATAAAGTAAATCTGGATTATCGCTAAGTACTAGCCAAAATTATTTTTGAAAATTCTAATCACCGTCACTCCAGCTCTGTATTTGGTCAACCTACATTTTCCGATTTCCGGTATATTTAAATACAAAATCGAAATGCAATTTCAAGTTTCTTATGAATTTGAATATGTATGTACATCTGATGCAAAATTTAGTCACGGTTTTGTATTCCTTGAAATTTGTTATCTCGAACCAGCATCGTTGGATGTTCGCCATTTGCTCGCACTTACTCTACCCGCCTCAATAGAAATTCGTTTATTTTATCGGTCTACGACACATTACAAGTATGCACTTTGCAAATTTCGCATTGCATGTAAACAGTAAATTTTCTATGTCAAATTTAGCAGAATTATAAATAGATATAGGTGTTGCCCGCTGTGTAAGTCGAAATAAAATATTTCACTAAAATCAGCATTGTCAAACGATTGTATGGTTCGTTAAAAGACATTATCTCTTGGCAATAATAAAGCATTCAAATAAATAAATATGTTTATATAAAAAAAATGTATAGGCACTAAGCTAATGAAACAAATTATTAAGACCATTGTCTCTGTAAAATTATGTCTACATTTAAATAAAATGAAGAAGAAGAAAAATGGTTACACATTGGTTTTAGTCATTTCGACCAATTAAAAAACCATTACCAAATTCCTTTAAAAAGCAGTGATAAAAACAAAGCTATATGCCTTAGAAAAAACAGTGATGAAAACAGTCAAACCCCTTTAAAAAATAGACGCATTGATTATATAACTCCAACGATACCTAATTCCATGATACCCTATAAATCCATACACTCATTTTATTATAACGTAATCTATCGGATACTAAACTTTGATATTACCATGAGTTATTGCCCTCATAGTGGCGGAGGATTCAGCAAATAAATCATGGCGAGGATACTTATCCTTCGATTGATGGACACCGGTTGACCATTAATAAGAAAAATAGAGAAATAATAGACTCATAACTTTTTACTTGAGAAATATTGCGGAGATCATGTGATCGAGAATATGGCAAAAATTATATCGTGCACGACGGCTATACATAATGTGTGATCCTTAATTTATATGATTTTTCAAATTAATTTAAATTTTAAAATAATGCATTATAATTTATGGTACTTTTTGCTCCTGAATAAGAATAAATTATTTTCAACATTTTTATTCAATAACATTATGGTCTTTGGTCATGTCTGATAAGAGCAAAGTGATTTCATTGGCAATTGTTTTTTTTAAATGCGATATTTTTAAACGTTTAAATATTATAAAAACTTCCAGTGAGCTATATGGTATACTCGTAGGATGCTCTAGAAGCGCAATCACAAGCTCACGCTATCATAATTTAGTAACATATAATGCTATTATTTATCAAATAGGAATTCTTATTTGATATATATTTTATTCATAAACGTTATGTAAACGGATGAGATGGATTTGTAATGAACGTTTGCATATTGATTAAACATTCTTAAAAGATCGAATATTCGTCAATTAATGGTTATTCATAGAATATATGATCCATATCGTTTTCTCGTTAAGGGCTCATTCGCAGATGCTAGAATTTAAAACATTGATATTCGTCAAATGTTTATTTGTGTAATTCAAGCAATCAGAATTTGGGATGCAATACGCATCCAAAATGTTGATTGCTTGTCCAGGGATATATGATAAATAAATTCCACTTTTTGTTGAAACGTTTTATAGTTTTTTCCCTTTGACCTCGATTCAATGTCCCGTTTATTTTATTATTTATCAGATAGCAATTGAAAACTTGATCGTGTAAACAAAGATTATTTTATCAAAGGTTTCTACTTTAACTTTGTGGAAATACATATTAGAATATTTCATAATGAATTCGTTCTACATTGCTCTCCGCGACACGTGTCTACCGGGGATTAGTGTAATTAGTCGATAACAAAGTAATTTATTTTTAAATATTGAAAAATATCTATTGTATAGACATTACTAATTCAATTTTGAAAAAGACATAAAGCGTTGACGACCTCTGTGGCCTAGTTGCTAAAACCCTCTCCCAACGGTGTCGATTCCCGTTGGAACCCAGATTTAAAAAAAAGGTTCCAGTGTGGTTTTCACTTATGGGCTCTTTAACATATTTCTGGTTGATTGGAAGATATTGTCATATGGCAATAAGCCCACCAGGTTTTACTGTATACAACAAAAGTATAATACAATACAAAAAGCGTTAAAAATTACATTTTATATATTTTTTATTTTCTTATTAAACAGTCAAGGAAAGTACATCTGGCGGGTGTATTGCTATAAAGCCATTTCTTCCAATCAATCAGCTTTTGTTTCGTAATTATTATTGGAATCCATGGCCGTATCTTTAACACAATATATACAAACAAAATTTCTGAAAAACTAATAAAACTTAAAATAAAAGATAAATTTCAAGGAAAATAGGGATTATGGTGAGAATGATATAGGAGTTAAGGACAAGTAATATTTTAAGGTAAATAATGATTTTTTAGTTTATTCTTAAATATCGAGAATGATGAAGTACATTTAATTGAGCCAGAAAGATAATTCAAAGTCGAACAAAGTGAACCGCAAAAGATGATGTGTATAAGATGGGTGATGCGTTAGTATACAAACAATTCTACCAACACCAAATGGGAGGGATGGGGCGGGGCGGTGCATGCTCAGAAAGAAAATTGAAGGGTTAAGTAAAAAAGTCACCAAATACCACAGATAAATGTATACAGTGCTGTACTTTATTCGCATTATATGGATTAAATAAATTTAACTTAAATATATATGAATCCATGGCTAATTCAAGATCAGTATGATGTCCGAATCTGCATACGAATTTAAAAAGATTCAAGTTAACAAATATAATTAAGCATTAAGACCAGACTACAAAATACGTACATAAAGCATAGACTATCTTAATATGTTATATGGCAATATTTATAAGGAAAATAGAGAAAATATCAATACGTATCTATGATACGTTGTAAAATAAGGATAATATTCAGTTTCATCATCTTTGTAAAGATATTTTACTCTTCCCAAGTTCGGAATGTGATTAATTTGATAGCTTTAATGCATTTTGAAATCTGTAAAATATTCTTACTTAAAAATATATTTGATACCTTTACTTAACGCTCCACCCACCTTTAATATATTTTCTTCTAGTTTTGTTTTCATTTCAATACATATATTTACAATTTAATGAACGTTATTTAATTTACATATTGGTATGTTTTTAATTATCGTTTATTCCTGTCTTCATCGTGTTTTTGAAAGGTAAGGTCAACGATTAAATATTCAATAATGTGTTACGTTTGTTTTTTTTTTGGCAAGTCGCAATATTTATTGATATAACATATGTTAGATGAACACAGTATTTGTCAAAGTGTGTCGTAAAGTTTTACGTGAGACGTTTCATTTTATCTTCAAATCTATATTCGCTGACCACATTTCTATAAACTAAAGGAATAAATCAAGAATTCTTTTTCATATCATTTCATACACATTTCAAACTTTAGTTTTGTGATCTCTGGTTTGAATTTACTGTAGTTAAACAGTTTACGAACTTCACCAGTTTCAACTCGTTTTCGGAAAGTATTTTTATTTTGGAAAGCATTTATAATGTTTAAACTTATGGCAATATATAAAGAAACCTTGCAAAAGACAACGTAGATATACCCATAGGATATATTAATTTCTTGGAATCTTTATGATATCACTCTCCTCGTGTTTGAGGGTTGTGATTCTCATTTGCTGCGAAAACCTGTCTCCTCCATGACTCTCTGTCCCTGGCCAGTTGTGTTGCTTTCAACAGAGTGAAACTAGTTGCTGTCTTAATTTGATTGCTACATCGCAATGGTGAACGATTTCTTGCTCTCGTGTCATGTAAACTTTCTAGTATCCTAGTTATTTCCAAGCTGATCCTGTGGAACCTTGCGATGTGTCCAAAGACCGTCGGTCGGTATAATGTAGCAAGATGATTGTCTACATCAAGCTCTCTTAATATTGACTCATCTGTTCTCTGACGTGTCCAAAATGTACGGAGCATTCTACTTGAACACCATATCTCGAATGATTTGATTATCTTTCTATCAATTGATTTTAAAGTTCATCTTTCAACTCCGAAGAGCAAAATAGTGAACATCAGTGCTCTCACAAGTCTTGGATTAGTGTTGATGGATAAACTGTGATCTTTCCATAAATTGACTAGGTTCATCATTGCGCTCTTAGGCATTGGCACTTTGCGTTTTATTTTGACATTCTCACGCTTTAATTATTTTATAAATAATATTTTCGGTGTTGGTAATAGTTGAGCCCATTTTAACAAATTCCCGCACTATCTCTATACCTTTGAGTAGGCCTTTCATTACTCTATATCTTTGAGTAGGCCTTTCAAGCACCCGATGAGATACAGGCAAAATCCTAGTTTACTGGGGGCACGATAAATGAAAGTCAACAAACCCAGATCGATTAAAATTGTGTGTTAAAATTAAATTACCTGTTGTTTTTTCGCAAATTGTGTATATTTCTTGTCATGTGAAAATAAAATTAAAAATAAAAGATAAAATTTGCAGTTGGTTGGTTCGATCACTGGTCATAAGCTTGTTTTTGTTTTGATTAATCAATAAGTATTCTGTTTCCTGCCTCAACTCTTTTGAAAAGATCATCTCCTCTTCCCTGGCTATAATGAGATTGGTATCGTTGGCATACCTTATAATCGAGATCTTTCTTTCAACTACGGATATTTCTCCATCCCGACATCAAGTGCTCTAGTGAGAGGGATGAGAGATTTCTCAAGTTCCGCCAAGAATACCAATTCGCGATAATAAACATCTTGATCCTACATAATATTGGAAGGATATATACTCGTACATAGGAATCACCTGGTGATAAATACAGAAACCAGATTGGTTGTTCATGGAAGGAGCCACATTGAGAAATTAAAAATCTTTCTGATTTCATCTACCCTCTAGAGCAACTGAATATGTCTAATCTATGTAATCGCTAAAGGGATGAAAAAAATCCATAATTGGTGGAATGAACTTCCTCTCTGAAGACCCTGTTGATTATATCCTTCATCTTCCTTTCCAGTCTTTCATGACATTAAAAAATGTTAAAAATATTTTTTAATGTAATTTTTTTTAATGCGTAAAATATGTTTCGGTTTCCTTTTTTTTAAATTTCTTTGTTTATTAGAGAAGATAGCCTCTTACCTAGGAATTGGCATGATTTACGTCAGTCCCGTCTGATTGATTGAAGTAGATTGCCATATGAAAATAAGCTCGTGATTTTTAATTTTACAATAAAGTGACTAATAAATAAATAAGACCTAATTGTAATTAGTTGATCATGGTGAAGAGCTCTGATGATAAACATCCGATGAAGAGTACATACTTTTGATCTGGTTATTGAGATTATGATGTGGGTGGAGTTGTGTATGTGAAAACTTAAGATATGAGTATTGGTAAGGATCTGAATTCACACTATGATTTTTTTAGTGTTTATGACAAATATATGTAATTTGGGATTGAGGTAAGAAACCGCGTGCCTAGTAAATAGATTCTCTATATCCACAAAATATAGGCTATTTTGTATTGTTATACATCATAATTAACGTTCCGTTTTCTCGTCAAAACGATGTACATTTTAAATATTATATTACACTTTCGTTTATACAATACAACTTGATGGGTTTATTACTATATGACAATCTATTACAATCATCCAGAAGTATATTAAAGAGGCATTTAATGAAAACTAGACTAGAATCCTTTTTAAAAAATCTGGGAATCACAACCTTCGGGCTAGAAAACAGGCGTTCTTTTTTTAACAACTAGGCCATCAAATATTGTATTGTGGATAGTAAAAAACCCAGTTTGAAATCCACCGGAATAATAAATACCCAATCATTCTACTAGTTTTCATAGTTTCATTCAAATACAGAAAACTAATCAACATGCATGTATTTTATACGTTCGAAAACGCTATTGTTCCCTTTTAAGAAGTTCAATCAAAGTTTCCTAAGACCTTAAAAAGAATATGTATTTTTTGCGACTTTCCTAAATTTATGCGATAGTAAAGATGAATCGGTTTATTATGGATGGATCACTCATTCCAATTTACATGTGAATTGCTGTTTACTTTAACACAGTGTTTCTCAAATTGATGGATTTATGAGGCGTACAGAATGACTAAAAATCAATACAAAATTTCTTCAAACTCATTGAAAGTATTCTAAACTATTATTCAAAGATTTTTAGAAACATTACGAAATTTAAAACTCCTGTAGACAATAAATATGCTAACTTTGTTATTCCACTGATTACACTAACCCCCGCTACACGTGTTTCTACCTTCAGGCAGAATGATCCCGGTTTGTTATGAGAACAGTGCTTATAACAGGTGTTATGTTACTTTACTGTGGACCACCCACATCAAAAGTGTGTAGTATATTTACGTAAAGATTACAATTTAACATTTCTTAGAATTTGATAATATTATGGCAGAGGAAAGATGTGTGGACCCTTTTTGAAACTTTTGGTTATTTTTCTTTTTTTTTTTTGCTAATATATTTTTAAACTTATATTTTTTTGTGACTTACGCAAACTTGGACCTTCCCATCTTTGAAATTATGATTTATTTCTATATATGGTATGCAAATTCTGAAGGAATGTCATAAGATAGAGAACGCTAATGTTTTTCTAGTGACCATGTTTCTTTGTATCATTCAAATATATGTACATGCTTTTATAAGCACATTATTTTTCATATATGAGGTAAAAACAGGTATAGCGGAGATTTACAACAACAAAGTGTTGAATATTCTTAAATGGAAGTCCTCAAAGTTAAAACCAAAACCTTGGATAAATAACTCCTATCAATTTTAAAGTAATTTTTTTCTTTACAATTTGTAATATTAGTAAAATTTTTTTCGAAATTCAACCAATTTGCTATACAAAAATATTATAACACCGCATCTTAATTATTGCTCAATTGTTTTTTTTCTTCTAGAAAATGATACTCAATTGAAGGAACTTCAAATTATTCATTTACGGTTGATTACGAACATAAATATTTTTAACAAATAAAAGTACTTGTGAATACAAATACTCAAGATTCTACACAAAAGCCTTCTTACCTGAATCAGGCAATAAAAAAAAAGTAAATACAGACTATTGCACACAACAGGCCATGTTCCAGAAATCCCAGAACCGTATACGATGCAAGAAAAAATAAACAACACAATAAAACACATTTCAATTGATACTCCTATACACAAACCATAGACACACACCCCTCGTTCCTCTTCACAGACCGATAATAATAGCTTCTACACAAATAAAGACAGTCGAACAAAATACGATTTAAAACCTTAATTCATAAAAAAATATCAATAAATTGACGGACAAAATAAAAGTGGAAAACTCTCTAATGACATCTGAAATTAATTACAGACATTGATATTTTAAAATCTGTAAATATTAAAATTAAAAGAAGCAAAAAAAATTGATTAAAAGTAAATCCATTCATCAATTCGAAAATCAAAGTTGGCATTTCAGTTTCCTCGACCCCGAAGTATGATTGTATTGTACAATATTACACCGTTGTATACAGTATACTCTGGCGGTCTTATTGCTGTGTGGCAATCTCTGCCAACCAACCAGAAAGATGTTAAAAAGGCATTTAGTAAAAACCAAACTGGAATCATTTTCAAAAAATCTGAGTTCCACAGAGAATCAAACCCGTAACACCCAAGTTCATAGACAGGTCTTACCATCTATTCTACAGAGGTTGTCGAAATATTCCAACACAGAGCAAGTTAAACAAGTTTGTTCATTCTTATTTATTTATTAAACACTTCATTGTAAATATAATCATGTAGGTGTATTGCCAGGTGGCAATCTCTTCCAACCAACCAGACAAAGTAAATAAAGCAAGTTACATGGTCGCAAAAAAAATTCAAATGATTCTTCACACCCTTACGCCGTTATTAAAGGTATGGTTTGTATATTACATAGATATACATTAATGTCGTCAGTAACATTTTTAGTTCCATGATTATTTGTTACCAAAATATACCAGAAAAGGTGTGATGTACAATACAATCGGAAGATCCATAATTATCTCGTTCAAGTCACGATAACTTTCAGCTTCCAAAAACCAAAAAAACAAATAATTTTTCATCTGTGTGTCGCTATGTATGAGGGTCATGTCAGTAACGCCTTCTCTTACTCAATTTAAAGCTATCCTATGTGCAGGTCTGTCGAGTGTGAGAGTTTCTGACCCTATCTCTCAGAGATTTTCCTGGAATGGTTCACAATATTCTCATCTCGGATGTTCGAAGAAAGCTCTTTGTCGGCTCTGGTTTCAACATTTTAAGTAATGATCAGCCTGACAGTCTTGTATATTCAAACTTTCCTAACGATTCAAATGTGTTTGTTTTCCAGATCAGACATATCTTAGACAACCAGGTGTTGCGGCTAACATTTTTGTTTGTTCCCTCACTTCCTTGTAGAGATCATTATAGCTGGAGATGTCGACATCGTATTATTTAAATAACATCACTTGCTCAACAGGCTTATCACCAATGACTAGTTTACACCTCTTTAGCTGTATTGATATTGTTTATCTCTTGGTTTTGTTTGAAAATATCCCCTATAAATATCCCTTATCAATATATTAAGTAATAATATGATGAAGAGATTTAAAAAAAACTGCTGCCGTGAGTTATTTGATAACTGGAGTGATCAAGTTTTAACATTTAAGAGTTTATATACTAGGTATTAATTAGATGGACTGACAATCCTGTTATTGAGTCTATATTTTGTAAGCTCTATTTGGGGCATTTTATTAAATATGTGTATTTCATGATACTGACAGACATCTTCAGTTATTATAAACAGAGACTAGGTATTGTTCGTGTTTAATTATACACCTATAGTTTTTTTGTTTCACAAAACTACGTCAAAAAATAATCCAGAAAATATGGCGGCAAACCAACTATTACGCCTCTAGCACACAGAGACGCGGAAGCGAAACGAAAACGACGCAGAAACGAAATGACAATTTTATATCGCTATCGGGTAGTACGCCTTTCTGAACGGTAGACCTGATGGTTCATGAATCGTTATGAAAATATTTTAATCAGAACTTTTGGCAAAAACAAAAACAGTATTTTATATTAAAGCTCTATTAAATCATTTATACAAACTCAAAAATATTTATATCCGATTCATATTTAATCTCAAAAAGTACAAACACGTGTCAATATTTAGAAATAGACTTCAATAGCGGACAAAAATACAATGGAGGAATCTTCACGTTCTATCAACATTGTTTTGCGTGTTTAAATATCACGATTTTCCGTCATATTTTTGGGATTTCAAATTCCCTTCGATCGGGTGATGAGATCTTATTTGCATACCACATCTCGTTTTACACATCTGCATTTGCGGTATATTTGGCACGACTTAAGAATTAACTCCCAAGAGATATTAGATGTGTAATACCCGTAACAACCTTCAAGAGATAATAAAAAAAATATACACACACAAAATACCCATTCACCCTAACTTTCCTGCAATCCTAATCACGATGCCCTTTTTCTGTCTTTTGTTTCTGTCCCTTTATTTTAATAAGTAAAAAATATTTCAATAATATGATTTACTTCTTTTGGTGTTTTTTGTAATGTGAAATATTATTTTTTCGCATAAGCCATAATTATACCCATATAACCGATTACAATGAAAGACAAACTTTAAAGGCATTTATTTAATTGGAGAAGTGTTTCTTGGGTATATGGAAGGAATACACATGCCTCAGTACAATGGACAGGACTTGATGTTGATTGTTGAAGTTTTTATTCAAATTTTACGTACATACAAACCATAACGCAATTTTCTTGTCAGGGTATGCAGGTAGATTTCCTTTTGCGAAACACTTACTGACTTTTTACATTTACTACTTTCCAAATATCATTCACTTGGTCCTATTTGATCGTTCTACCACGCCTTCTTCTATAATTTGCACTGTACATTTGTTTTGATAGTCTTTCTTCATTCATTCGTTCTACGTATCCATGCCATCTCAGAATGCTCTCTTCATCTTAGTCAACACGTCAACATTTATTTCATATTCATCCCTAATCACTTAATTCCTTTTTCTGTTATGACTAGTTTAATAAAACTAGTCATAACAGAAAAAGGAATTAATATAATAATATTATGCTTTTAACGTTATACGAGTATTATTGTTTTATATGACAATCAATCATATTTTTATAACAACTAATATAGTATAACTATGGATATATCATTATTAAGGACTTAATTTTAAGAAACAGTTGGAAACAACTAAATTAAAATAAGATCACTCTTTCGCTTTTCAAGAGAGATAATCGAAAAATAGTTGTCAATCGATATTCTAAATAATTTGGGGAAACTTTGTTTTAATGAATCTCATTTTTTATACGTCGACAAAGTCTTTGCCATGATTGCTTGATAAAGCTTAATATTAAATCACCAATAATTACAATCTTCGCGTGATATCTCGCCGAACAAATGGTATATGAGATTTTTTTACGTGAAGATGTACTATTTGGAATTTTAACGATCAAATTTATGAAGCCATCAAAACGTATCACAATGTATACGTTCCTCCTAAACCACCAGAATGATCCACTTTCACACAATAATGATACCCGAACGCTTTTCTACTGTCACGAGCTTTTTATGAAATACAAAATAAATTTTAAGATAATTTGTTTTTCGACCATTACGATCACCACAAAAACGCTTCCTAACTAGCTCGACCTATAAAAGAACTTCAGAAAGGTTGTGAAACTCAAATGTCGCTAACAAGAGCACCTTCTAGATTCTTAAATTCAAATGTAAAATGGTCTAAAAGAGAAATTAGTTCAGAAGTGAATCCGCCAGTAATCGAACTTAGGGAACCCGTTTGCTAAACGCGAATGCTAACCGTTAAACCACAGCCGCATACAAAATTGTATTTATTCATTTTTAACAAAATAGTATTCATGATGAATTCAAATTTCAATAAAAAATGTATGAAAAAGTATCTGGGATGCTAGCTCAATGATTAATAAGACCAATTTACAGATATCAAAGTAAGAATGTAGAAATGACGAAGCTGCTTCTTTGAAACGAACGATCTCTTCTACAACAATTTTAATGTCAAATTACGTATGCGAATTTTACGTTACGGCATATTCTCCGTACTTATCTATGGCGTCGATGCATGGACATTTACTCAGGTCACTTTAAGAAATTAGAAGCTTTTGAAATGTGGTAATATCGAAGAATTATTGAAGTCTTATGAGTTGATAAAATCCGTAATGATGACATCTGGAAACGGATAAATAAAGATAAGGTCAAATTATCCAGCGTAAAAAGGGTAAAATTCGAGTACTTAGGTCACATAATATGAGGAGAAAAATATGTAATCCTTCGACTAGTATCGTGATCGAAAATTTTGAGCAGAAGAAATGTGGAAAAAAAATGCTTCTCCTGGTTGAAAAACTTTTGGGAATTGTCTGAATGTGATACCATATATTTGTTCAGAGCTGTTGTCTCAAAGTTCAAGATAGTTATGATGGTCGACAACTCCGAAGAGGAACTTTTAAGAAAAAAAGACACATAAAGAATATAAAACAGAATTCACATGAAAACAGTAATCAAACAAATCTCAAAACATATTACATAACAAAAATATGAATTGAAAATGTTAAAACTTGAACATACAATATTAACAGAAAACCATTTATGTACAAAACATTTAATAATAATAATACGGCACAAGTACGTCAAAAATAAAAATTGTATTTGCGCTTTACTGATAAAATCTCATTTAAATCCATCACGATTTATTTAATATTAAAATAACATTTTAAATAAAATATTCGGATGAGAAAGTATGTTATGTGTTTGTGGTGAATGAAAATGAACTATGATGTATGATAAGTGAAAATGAACTATGATATTTGACTATAATGTAGTACTCGGATAAACACAACTTGTTACAACAATTATAAATGCACACATGAATCATATGTATATAAAAAATATCAAAAATATAAGTACGCATTTTCCTTTCACACTTTTGTCAGCATTACTTTGGATTTCCCAACATTCATTCTCAGACTTTCTTATTACATCTATCATACAATTTATTAATTAGACTGTAATTCAGTCTTCGTTAATACTACCATGTCATCAGCATAAAGCAATCCGCACACATTCCCGTTTGACATTGATTAATATAGTTCCTTCACACATGAATAAATTATATAAAAATAATTTTAAAACGATAAGAACGAAGTTCAAACACTTTTTTTAAATATTAAGTAGAAGTACACAAAATAATTCAATTACTAAAAAAATAATCATTTTTATTATTTGTCATGTATTATATTTTTTTCTCGACGCAGCCCTGTAAAAAATTGGACCAGCACTGGTCCCGAGACTATAGTTTAAGTAACGCTGGTTTAAGCCCCTTTATCGAGGGAGGAAAAAAACTGTTCTCTAAAATAATAATTATAAAAAAGGTCTCCATCCAATAATAATTCCGATGAAATTAAATATGGCTAAAAATGAAAATATTGATTCCGGAAACGCTTAATTTGATGAGGGTCCAGCTACTATAAACTATTCCAAGCGTAGTAAATACCCTCTTAAAATAACATGATGGCCCATGACGATCACTAAGTTCTTATATCTAATGAATGCTTTGGAGCAGAAAAGCTGTCCTGGAAAGATCCCCGCTCCTCCATCATTATTACTTTCAGAATGGCGTGTAGCCGATGAACTTACGACCATCCAGGGTACTGCTTAAGTTTAACGACCGAAGAATAACGTCTGGCGTTGCCAAGTCATTCCTTCCGGACTGGGCCGTGATAATAGCTTTGAACGCCACTGAATTATTTTTCAGTACGCTTTTCGGAATTTTGAACTGTTTTAAAATGTCTTTAAAAGCATAATAACAAGTAATTAGTATGTGGGTGAGAACTCAAGTTTCTTGTTTTAGTTTTTTTTAGATATATTTATGACCATTCTATTGTATTGTATTACACTCTATATATAGTACAACCTGGCGGGCCGATTTATTTCCATATGACAATATTTTTCAATCAACCAAAAAGATGCTGAAGTCATAAGTGAAATACAGAAGTAAATAATTTTATGAAAATCAGCTTTCCACCGGGAATCGATACAGTAATCCCCGTGTTGGGAAACAGGCGCCGTACTAACTAGGACACAGAGAGTATAAAATAACTTACAGTATAATTCATTATTAACAAATTAATATAGTTTTATTGATAGCAACATAGTATTAACATATGATATATGTATGTATATCCAGAAATAGCACAATTTTAAGGCAACGACAAAGAAATTACATTAAAGAAATAAGCTATCTAATGATCTGAGTATTTCATAACATCCTCCCCTACCAATAGAGGGCGAGCCCAGCCACGATGAGGTCAGATTTTTTTCACGCCACACCCTTGTACGCGTAGATTATAAAACAAAATATAAAAAAATAAGCAGTTAATTTAATTACGAACTCAATAAATGTGTCCTAAAATTGTTAAAAATATTAGTGCGCACACACAACCTCTGATTCACTGCAGCGTAAAGAAAGAAAATTGTTACCAAACACTGAAATAAATTCAACGTATAAAGCTAATTTTAAGGAGTTTTCATTTCTTGTATTAGTTTTTATGTTTAATTATAGTTTTGAGACATACTCGTTAATCAAACATACACAGTTATAATTTATTTATTATGATACATTATTATCACTTTATAAATTCCGTTAAAAATGCTAGTTTGCGATAAAATGCCTCCGTCCAGGTTGGTCCACAGTCTGGCACTCCACAAACTTACTAGGATATTAAGTGCTGGGTTGAGACTGCGAATATCCCCTTTATACATATAAATAATGAATTAAAAAATATATAGTTAGTATTTTTTAACTGCGTATAATTTGTTATTCAAAAACTATAATACTTGAGGTTTGGATTAATTACTTCTCGACGAATATTGATTTATTCGTATTCATATTGGTGAAGCACTTTTGTTCAAAAACGTGGCTGAGAGACAATGCTGTTTTCTGCCTAATCAATCAAACTATCGGGTGTAGAACAACTGAAGTACGAGGGTGGTCGTATAGATGGCGGTTGTTGCTTTAAAAAATTACTATGGTAGAAAGTACTAAACTTATAAAGCTTAAGTTTCAAGTTTTAAGACGCTGTTTAGTGTTTGTTTGGCAGCCATCAATAGTGAACGCTCTCAGTGAATTTGTAAACATGGAAAAAATTGGTCATCGTTATACACGCTAAATACAAAAACGATAGTCAAATTTCTGGATTGGTTTAGGTTGACAAGATAAATCGGGCTTTTCTGTATTGAAATGCAGGCCCTTGTTTATTTAATGCTTTCATCAGTATCAGCTTTATGTATAATGGTGGCAACAAAATTAAACTAGGATTCACTAGCAGTTTACAACATTTTTCCTTGCAGGCACGAGACATGCCCTATCGTGATTTTTACACTCAGATATAAAGCAAGAGTATTTGGTGTGCCCATATTGCCACCATCTAGTAAAGCGATGATTTTCAAATCAATACAAATAATGTTTCCCTAAGTGTATACTCCTTAGAATACATTTTATTTTTTGTAACAATGAAGTTAAATTGGCCGATCCATTTCAAGTTACATTTACAGTAAAACATTTGCGAGAGGTTTAAGTTATGTTTCCATGTATAACACAAAAATTAATGTCGTTATCAAATTTAGCACCTCATTTTATAATTTAAAACGACTATTTTTTTTGTAAAAATTTCATTGTTTACCAGGGGTATTGAAAATGCAATTTTCTTAAAGCGGATTAATGATTTAAACTGTGCATCTTTTAACAATCGAAACGGATCTGTTCCAGACAATGGGAGAAATCGGAAAAGAATAAATAACATCGAAAGAAAAACAATTTACCAGGTTTGTTTCGAGCAGCATCCATTATGCAGCGCGCACTGCCGCGGAATTTTTCATTTCGCAAATCCCAAGGTTTTCAAGAATGTATCCAGGTAAACACATCCAGTTACTTCAGAAAAATAAACTGCTATCTGCAACAAAAATTATAAGATACATTTAAACTACGATCATCATCATCATGGAGAGTACGATCCAACGATTGTCTATGACTAAATTCCATGCCTTCGTTATATTCTAAGCGTTGCGTTGGTGTATCCAGGGATAAATAAAATTGGGTTTATATCAAAGTACTTTTGTATTTCTTAACAGATGTCGTAAAAACATAATTTTCGTAGTTAACTTCAATCCCAACATGCTGAATGTATATTGGAACCAAATTAGTTGTGTTTTCTGTGCTTGATGCTTTTTTACTACTGCTAAGAAAAAAAATGCAACAATTTCACACTATGGTCAGTAATCAATCAATAACGCGAAACTAGTGATTTTAAACTAATATGTTGAAAAATCAATAGTAAATATTATACAACGTACAGTGAGTAAATAATTCCGAAAAGGTTTTATTTTTCAAATAAATCTCATTTCCATTTCTTTTTTATTTTATCTCAGAACACATAACTTATGACAGTGCTTCTCAAACTATCTGTATTCATGGACACTCTATTATATTCATTCCAATCCATCGCGGACAAGTATTTTTCTAAAATTAAGTTATGTATTTTTTTAAACGAAGAGAACGGAATTAAATGCATTGTTTTATTTTCATTGTATTATTTAGAAAAATCCAATAGCTTAAAACAAAATTATATAACAGACAACAATAATAATGCACTTTAAATATAAAATTCATATTATTTGCTTTGCTATTTTCTTTGGACGCGGTCCAGTAATAAACTGTTTACGGAACAGCCCTAGTCTTAGGATCATACAATTTCTTTATTGAAACTGGGCTCACACAGTAGCTTACGAGTAAATTAAAAAAAAAAAACAATTATTAATAATACATAAAATAACAAAGAAGGTATAAAAATCAATTTTTATCTCTAAATTTTTTATCAAAAATATTTTCTTGAATTTCACGAAACAAATTTCTCCCGGGAAGCATAAAATGTTGGGTTCTAATCAATTCGGGATAAAAGAATTAATATCTAAATTCAAGCCTTTTCCTATATAAGCTGTCTTGATTCTAGACTCTATATTCTATACCAGTGGTCAAGAACCTTTTTTATTTCCAAATATCAAATTTCCAAAAAGTTAAATATTTTGAGCTACAATGATATTTTCGAATCAAAAACGAAACAAAAGTAATGAATATAACACAATCATTTTGTTTGCTTTACTAAAACTTTCCACTTTTTGAATGTTATCATTTATTAAACTCTATTTATTAATTTATTTTTTCAAAGCCTTTACACATTACAGGTTTCCCTAATTCGTACAAGGACCAAACATAACATGCACAAAAAAACACGTATAAAACAATTTAACATTTTGAGATTTATTTGATAAAAAAATTGTGAAAATCTATATGTTACATTAAAACGCCATCACAAAATGTAGCATGTTAGATAAGATTTTCCCTGAAGGAGCTGAGTGACACATGAAATACACAAAAATGAGGACATATGGTTAAAAAGGGTGATTTATCTACCTACTGGTATCTCGAAAGGCAGGTTGGTTCGACTTATAGGTTGATAGGACAATCTATGGGAGCGATGTCTCAAATAATTATCCGGAACATACAGACCATGACTGTTCAGGACGGATGAGTTAACTAAATTATCCCTGAGCAAACAAAAAAAGTGGTCACCCAGTCAAAAAAATCCACTCTCAAGTACTCGTACTATATCTTGAACCCCTTCCAAACTGTTATTGGATATGTGACGAGTGGTCCTATCCTGTTGAAACTACGTCCTAGAATCGTACCCTGGAAATTCTTTACACTCAAAAATTATCTCAGCAATCGAATGTAACGCTCTGAATCAATAGTTATTGCTTGCCCTCAAACGTCCTCAAAGAAATAAGGACTGACGATTTCCTACACTAACATGGCTGCCCAAATTGTTAATCATTCACAATAAAGTGATATCTGATGTTTCAGTCTTGAATTTTCATCGCTCCATAGCATCAATTTGCTTATTGACAAATACATTCATGTGGAAATGTGCGTCGTTTGATAAGAGTGTACTGTTTAACCCAGAAAACTGTTCTAACATTTTAACCACGAAATCCAACAATGTAACCTAATCTAACATACTTAATTTAAATCCAAGGGATAAGCCAAGTGATAATATGCATCGCTAATGCTGACGAACGCTTGCGGCTTGATAGCGTTGGATTGGTGCGCACATACTCATTGATTTTTATCTATACTTTGTTTTGTTCGAAAAGCCCGCGTGTGACCTTGACATCGAAATTTTAACATAAAATCCACTACATAATTAATGTGATGCTCGGACACTGCCTTACACCGTGTAATTGGTACTCAACTCGATATAACCGTCTAACAGTTACATATGAACGATTGATTTCGTAAAACATATGGACCCAAAACGCACTCTGTTACTCCGTAAAGTAATCCATGGTGGCTAAAATTACCAAAATCGATCAAGTGAATGACATATTCTGCGTCCTTCTCTTTATATGCGTTCTCGAGTAATAAAGGAAATAAAAGTGCACTTCTGGAGGTCACCCTGTACTGGATATATTTTAGAGGCACCTCATACCAGATGTGATGAAAAAAATAAGAAGATTTAATAGTAATAATAACAGGTAAAATGACATCACAGTTGTAGGTATGTGATACTGTTCAAAATTCAAAACAGTTCAACGACAATTTACGAAGAGATTATAACAATTGAATATTCAGGAAATTGATCAGGAAAAAGAAAGAAAGAGGACTTGATCAGGAAAAAGAAAGAATCCCTCAGTTTTCTACTTAGATGACGAATCGCCACTGCTTGGGATAAAATTGAACTCAAATCGATGATAATGACTTCAAAAAAATTACTTTTCCAACAATTTGGATACTTATGGAACCAAAATATGGCATTAATTATCAGATTATAAAGAAGTGGTATAGTTATTCTTACGAACTCCGTGACCTAGTTGGAAAGACATCTTACTTAGGGTTGCGGATTCGATTCCTTTGGAACCCAGATTTAAAAAAAAATCCTTTCTGGGTTACACTTAAGACCTCTTCAAGGGCTTTCTAGTTGGTTGAAAGAGATTATTACATTATAATGCACGTGCCAGGTTATGCTTTATACAATGAAAGAATAATACAATACAATACTGTTATAGAAATTAATTTTGATTATTGACGTCGAGTTTTCATAAATGTTGAATTTAAATGTATGTCGATTGCTGTATGCCGTAGATTTAGTGGTGTTGGTGTAGAGTGAAAATTAAATGCAGAGGTTGACAAGTAAATTGTATGAGGGATACGAAGATAAAGATCTAAGAATGAATGTTTAGAAATCCAAAATCATCTTGGTAGAAAACGTGAAAGGAAAAGTAAATGCGATGTATGGATGTACAATGAAAAATTAGAGCAAGATGAGGAATTATGCTATTTGAGTAGTTTTTTCTCAGATAATGGAAGAGTTAAGAGAGATATCGAACGGCAAGCAACGATAGAAAACAAATTCAATGGGGCACTTAAATATAGATAATCGAAACAATCAAACCAGACAGTAATAAAATCTACTAATATGACAGTCCACAACAAAATAGTGGAGCCAACTTTGATATATGTGAGTGAAACGTGTACGTGAAAAATGACTAATGCCGAAATAAATATTTTGGAAATGTGTGCACTGTGAAGAATACATGAGGTGATCATGTATGACAGAATACAGAATGAAGTGATAAGGATGAGTATAAACTTTAAGCTCATGTGTTAAGGAAGACGAAATAGAGCAAGCTGAGATGGTTTAGGCATGTGGAACAAATGAAGGAAGAAAGACTGATTAAACAAATAAATATAATACAAATGTGAGTAGAAGGAGTAAGAGAAAAGGACCAAGGAAAGTATGGTTGGATTGAGCGAATGATATATTGAAAGAAAAAAATTGTCGGAATTTTATGTAAAGAGATGGCAAAGTCTGACACTGGCACTTAGGGAGATGGCGTGATGTTATGTATGTGTGTTTTTTTAAATATACATGTTTAATATTAATTCACTTTATTTAAGTTCACTTTATTTTTAGAAATCCCTTAAAGAAAAATTAATGGGTCGCCTTATAATTTGGGTAATATAATTTTACAATTCATGGTATATTATTGAAATTCTGTTTGTTTTCTTTTTTGGAAAGTTAATCGTTTAAATATAGTTGAGAACCCCTGCTATAATGCGTTTGCATTGAAAACAAAATGTTAAATTGGCAGCTTACCCTTATCTATACCCGACCCTTTCCGAGAGGTCATATTATCGTTACAAGCCCCGCCGGCAGGTGGCTTTGATACAGACAAATGGTTCGTCTCTTCGCTGAATGTTCAAAACAACTATGCGCATCTTAGTTAATAGTAGTATCGACTCAACGTTGAGTGAAATGTGGCGAGAATTAATTATTTATTTAACCAAGACGCACACCTTCTGAAATTACATTGTTTTGACTTATTTATAAACGTCGTATATATAAATTCGGTATTCTATAGTTGTCGAAAGATCACATAATGTAAACTAAACATTTCAGCATTTTCAATGTTTCTTTTACTATCCAAATATTTAATTTTATGATCACATGTATCCCACTTTCGAAGCGTGAATTTTTCCCGCATTTTAGTTTCGAATAAATTTAGCGACGCTTCTCAATTTTAAACCCCCCTAGACACAATCGAAAAATCACACGAAATGTTTCGGTACCTCACTGTATGTCATGGAACCTCAATTAGCATTCTGTCTTTGGGCAAAAGATCTTTTAACTTTAAAGATGGTGAAAATTTGATCAGTGGGCATACATGACATATATCTCTGCAGAGTTGTATATTTTTCATTAATGATAGTACCAGAGAATTGATACTCCTTGAAATGGATACACCCGATACTCCCTGAAAAATTCCGCTGTGGGATACCGGGCAGGAAGCTAATTTTTTTTATTAAATGATAAGTATATTTTTGTATGTACCTCAGAAAAACGATAATCAATTATCATGCTACATTTTCTTTCTTTTGCTGAAATAAATGTATTACTATTATTCATTCCTATGGTACTCCTCGTCAAATCCAAACTGCTAATTCGGACATACTGAAAAGTAAAGAAGACAATTCAACTCCATTAAATAAAGATTCGATAGTCACCTAAGTAGGCACGCAACTCGTGGATAATTATCGTGCATGTCGGCAATACTACTGCACGTAAAGAGGCTACAATATTCGCACACGTTTAACGTTTATATCAGCGAGTATTGCTACCATACGAACTCTTTTACCAAACTAGTACCCTTTTTTATTTTATTTTTTCAGGTTAATCGGAAATCGAATCCGAGTACTCCTAGCGAGAGATGAGCATCTCATTAGCTGGCCACGGAGGACTCGTTTGAAAGAATTTCACTGAATAGAAACAATCTGATTTGCTAGTATGTTGTGGGTTGAACTAATTGGTTGCCAGTATTTTGACGGCTCCGATTTCATTGGTTGATTACAAACACAAATTGAATCTAATTAAATGGGTATATTTTACACCTGGGATCATCTGAAATTTACAAAGTAAATAATCTCGTCCCATGTCCATTTTAACACATTTTAGTAAAATACTACATACGTACATACCATCACCCTATTTCCCTGGCGGGATTGGCAGAGGAGACAGAGCGCCAGACCTTTCTATCGCGACACACATAATTTGCCTCTTGTACATCCATACACCTTCTCGCATAACTTTTACGATTTCTCTGGATTTTTACGTTTTCTTCTTTCAAATAATCATTCACTTGAACCAACCATACATTCCTTGATCTTCCTCTACCACGCCTTCCACTCGTATTTACAGGATGTATTTGTTTTGTTATTATTTTTTATTATTTCGTTCTACATACTCAAATCATTACTCAACACAATATTAAGTTCATATTCATCCCTTATAATTTAGTTCCGTATTCTGTCATATATTGTCACACCATGTGATATTCTCAGTACACACCGTTCTACGCCATTTTTTCAGTTCCTTGTTAAAACTTATATGTGATAATATAGTAGAAGCGTGATTAAAGAAGACGAAAGAAATTATGGTTAGAAATCAATGAAATCGTAGGAGTTGTATGAGAATGTGTATGGATGTAGAAGAAGCGAAATATGTGTGTCGCAATAAGAAAGTCTGGATCTCTCTCATCTCTTCTTTACTCCGCAGGGAATGTATGTGTATTGGTTAAATACCACAGGAAAATAATCAATGCATATGTGAAAAATGACCTCCAGGCAATAATTGAAAACATTTTTCATAACTAAATAACAGCTGTGAAAATAATTATTATTGACCAACCTACGCTCTCTCAGCGTTGAAGTTTTGAAAAATCCACGTTGTCTTTAATATCTGTGGGAAAAATTAAAATGTTCCTCTCAAAACATGGACTGTCCCTCCGATCTTGTAACGGCCTTTCTATTCCAACGAATCATACATTATTCTACTCATCGGAACATGTCGGTTCTATTAACTCAACTTTCGAACGATCTTTTTAGCTCAATTAGATGTGATCGATTCCTCTACTTCATCCTGAACGATTTTTTAGAAGAAAAAAAACGTCAAGTATTTATCTTAAAACATCTCTCATCTCTTACTCCTAACTCGTCCAATTCCCCTGGTTATCCCTATTTTCTTAGAGATTTATCTTATGGTATACATATAGTTTTTGTGGCCTTTAATATAATATTATTAATATTTTCGCATATTAAATTACTAAGTATAAAACACTTTCATGAATACCGATAATAATTTTGAAATAGAAGCTAATTGATTGGAACAAATTTCTTTAAAGTAATAAATCCACCAGATGTACGAGTACGTATTCTCATGAAAATTTCAAAATAAAATAAATACCAAAAAAACACGGAAACCAAATGAGAACATGTCGATATGTAAACCGTAAATATACCTGTAAAATAATATCAAATTATGCAAATTGTACGTGATTATTTTATTATATCTAAAGGCCTTAAGCAATTTACTGTATTTATTTAAAATAAATTCAGCAATATTTGTCTTTCTTTCTTTTATGACTTGCTTTCTCAACTCTAGGGGACAAATGTTCTAAGACAACTGTTGCTACAAGTTACAGAAGAGTAATAACTTATCGATTTGGCTCCGTTTCAAGAAGTCTTCCAAAAGTACTATTTGATGATTTGATTTAATTACGAAATTGTAACTTGATGAACGCAATTAGGAAAACCTCGCTATATTAATGAAATCAACTCTAGCTCTTTTATTCATAAATTTGTAGGATATTCTATAATTATAAAATATTACTTTGCTAGATGGTTAGCTCGTGTCATACACGGTAAAATGTTTTTTATATTGTTTTTGAAGTATTATAAAACCGTTATGTTATAAAACGGTGCTTGAAGACAAACAAACGAAATAAGTACGAATATATGTGTATTTAAAAAAACGAATAAATAGTTTAAACATATTTGCCTCTGAAAGACCACATTTAACACGACAATGCCGCCCCAATATATTTACTAACAGCTAATGTCAAAACTAGATTTGTTAGTATTTCTTAATACATTCATTCATTCTAAATAGTTTAACCTCTCACAGAACTCTTTTTAATCTTACTCGACACATCAGCCTTAAATTCACATTCATCCCTAATCATTTCATTCCGTATTTTGTCACACATTATTACCCTACATATTCTTATCAGTGCACGCATATCTACGGCATGTGTTCGGCTCCTTATATGATAGTCTTTTTCCACGTCGACGTTTCACCCCCATACATCAAAGTATGTACTTAAATACTGTTTTGGACTATCATCATCTTAGCAAATTTTAATACTCTCCAGTTTGAACATATATATGTGATGGTCCCATTGAGTTTATTCCATATCACTAAGCTATTTTTAGTTACAATAAGTGCAAAATACGCAAAATAAATATGAATACTGTTTAATGGGAAGAAATTGTTATTACGACATTAGGAGTTAATAAGTAAACGAAAATTTTACTTTTAGTATGTTAAATACCTACAAGAATTGACCAAAATAAAATGGATTACATTTTGTTTGATACACGAACTGAAGATATTTCATCTTAACTGTTTTGCGAATGTAACACTCTTCCTACAAAGGCTTGGAGTGTCGCGTAGTAATTTTGAAGTAATTAATTCCCCATGTTTTTCGTAGAATCGCCGAAATTATAATTTAGAGCGAGTTCAGGTGAGCCTGTTATTAATCTTCAGCATCTCGAGGCTCAGCCGTCAGAATGATAACGATTATTATTGTTCTTCGTCATATTCGCCATCTTGACGGTGTTTCACTCAACACGGTTTACTTACGAGTAAATAACTTTCTAACCTCCAACCGGAGGCATCATTCTTAGGAAGAATAGACTCGGGGACTTATTCAATAGTCAGTCTATCATTCTCATCAGCATGCCTGATGTGATACTACGATACTAATATAAATTCTAGAAAACGCTCCGTGGGTCCTTTGTTTCGTATTAAACTTTCATTGTATACAATACAACCATGTAGCAAACTCTTTAAACCAACCCGAAAGATGTTAAGTGATAACTAGTTTTACATGAAAACCAGACTATGTTAGAATCCTTTAAAAAAATCTAGATACCAACGGCAATCAGCCACCGGCTCTAAGATAGGCATCTTACCAATCGGATTACACACAATATTATCTTTGGCTTAATGGTCTACTCTAATTGGGAACGTCAAGCGATAGCTACTTAAAATCAAAGCCTTTAGTCTTAAAATCCATATATTCTCTCATGAAAATAAGCCACAGTTTGGAAACCATGTTATCCTTTTGCAGGAATTTAATAAATTTTCATCAACGTTTAACGTGGAGTAATTTCACGTCAGATATAATAATTTTAAATTACAATATTTCAGTTGACTGGAATTTTTCTAAATATTTTTACTAGTTCAGAATTTTATCCCATGACAGTCTGAGAGGAGGGTTCGGGCTTCGGAATGTGCTAACACCTACTTGTGAAATCGCAAAACCCTTAATATCAGGAACATATTTCCTCAATTTCGAGCGTGTGTTTTGAATCTGAATGTGTGGGATATATTCCACAAACATATTTGGCATCAATTCGGAATTTACCGTTGAGTTCTCCTCACAACTTGATAATCTTTTATAATATTTACTTTAAGTCAATAATAATAAATATACATTTTTTCCACAAACCTGAATATGTGATAAAAATAATGTGGAATTATTTGTATGTCGATCAATTTCAATTTATATATTTAATCTCCTGATATTGTTTATTTATTTATTACATTATTGTACAATTAACAAGCATCTAATATTGATTTCTTGAGTCAAGTTTATTATTTTCGTCGTAGAAGAAGAGTAACAAGCTGCACATTATTATTCGATTTGCATAGTTTAAGACGAATTAAAAAATATACGTTCTTCGATCTCCACTGCCAAAATTCACAAAAATTCATTCTAGAATATACGAGTATATCAATGTCGTTCTTGTTATAAACTACATATTTAAAGTTTATTTGAATGATTAAAAAAGTCAATATGTTTTTTCCTTAAATCACAAATGACAGCTGAAAAACTTAGTTGAATCCTAAAATGTATTAATATATAATCTTATAATATTAAGCCCCAACATCAAAATTTCAATATGTAAAAAAAATTGTCAAGATTTTTTGAAATGTGACATTATCAAATAAATCAAGTTTTAAAAATATAGGAGAGTTTACTTACATTATAAGATTTATAGACATGGTAGAAATAAAAGACGTGGTGGAAAGAAGTGATCTGTTATCTCTACCTTCTCCATAGAACCATGGTGGGATGATGTTGATTAATTATGTACTTTTCTAATAAATATCAATTGGAACTGGAAAACATTTTGCAGCAATCAACCATTCCTGAAAATGAAATGTCGGAATTTTGAACAAAAAAACGCTGTATTCACTACAAAAGACCTTATACTTTAAAGACAGTGTTGTTCTCTAAAATATTACTATATTCATACCACTTGGCTGAAACTAACTGTAAAATACTTCCGAACATAAGTTTAAAGTACTCGTAATTTATTTAACAACAAAGATAACACCTCCGTTTCCTAATTGGTAATACGAAGGTCATCCAGAAAGTAAGGTTACAACATTTATATAGGATCGAAAAATGCTTGTATTTAATTGAAATTCACAGAATACTTCACATATTAAACTATTTTTCAACATAATCGCCGTTGAGATCGAGACATTTCTGTAGTCGGAGCACCAGCTTTTGTATGCCAGTGTCATAGACCTCCGCCGCCAGCTCTTTCAGCCCCTTCTTCACAGTTTCCTCGACCTCCTGATCATTGATAAGTTGTTGGCATGTAGTGACACACCCACGTCTCATCCCCCGTCACGATAGAGTCCAGAAAAGCTTCTCCCTCCTGTGCAAAACGATCCAAAAATTCACGCGCGGTGGTCACGCGATTTTGAAGGTGCTCCGGTGTGAGCATTCTGGGCACCCATCTCGTCAACTTCTTGTAACCAAGTTTTTCCGACACAATATTACCAAGGAGACTTCGAGAAATGTCAGGAAATTCTTCGTGAAGGTCGTCAAGCGTCACACGGTGGTCATTTCGCACTTGTTCTTCATTTTTTTGCACAAATTCGTCAGAAATCACTGCCTTGCCTCGTCGTGAGCTTCAGTACGGCCTTCTCTGAACAACCTAACCCACTTCGTGACATGTTGTCGACTCATCACATCACTACCATAAACTTCCACGAGCTTCCGATGGATTTTCGTGGCGGTATTGTTCTGCAAAGTCAAAAAACTGATGACCGCGCGGGTCTCGCACGGACGAAAGTTGGCGGGAGCGCACGACGACCTCTCCATCGGAAGAGTTTACTGTGACTAAACAAAATGGCCGACACACACGCGGAACCAAATAAACTGACCGTTAGGATCCTCCCTACACGCCAGGTGTACCAACTTTGAAACAAAAAATTTCCCCCGACCTCAGGAGCCCTTGTAAGCTTAGTTTTTGGATGACCCACGTACTTTTATCGTAGCTTGGGGGTTACAGATTCCATTCATGTTACAACCCTATTTTTTTAAAAAGATTTCAGTCTGGTTTTCACTTAAGATCTCTTTAGCAATTTTGTGTCGCTTGAAAGAGTATACAAAGAAATTGTGATACGATACAATACAAAGATATTGAACTTATTAAAATTTAGGACCCGAGTAATGTGTTCAAAAACACTAAATATATACCGAATATGTTTTAAGACATGCATCGGCAAAGGATTTCTGAGTTAATTTTAGTATAATTGTGTACGAAAAATCATATTTTTAAAATAGAAACTAAATCTGTATTCGTGATTATATAAAAGGTTTAAAATTATCAAGGGAAAAAAAAATATTTTTAATAATTATAAGTGCATTGAATGAAAATTGGAATAATTAGTTAACTATCAACACAACCGAAAAAAAATATTATCGTATTTCGACCATGTTAACCACAGTTTTTGATAATTTTGAATATTAAAGTTTGATTTTGTACCGCGGGAGCAAACTAAAATAAAACTACCATAAATCTGCGTCCCAGATATTCCATTCCGAAATATTCCGTAAGAGGATTGTAATTTGTCAAAACGAAATTTCCTAACGAATTTGTTTTCTTTTTCACAGGATTCGTGGTACCCTTACCACCGGCAGAGCAAAAAGTGGTTCCAGACGTCACTACTTACGGTGAGTAATGTTACTTTTAAGGGTTTTACGGTACACAAGCTGAAATCTCGCGCGAAGAGGGTGAAAATAACACAAACTACCTTCGAATGTTTTCCAAAATATTCCCGAAAGAAAGTTTGACGGTAAAAATGACCAGTTAACTTAATTTTTTTTAATGTTTTTTATTAAGATAATAAAGTATTTACACGCCTTATTTATCCAAGGTTCCAGATTTAACTTTGTAGAACTCTATATTTGAATATGTAATCATAAATAACTTTGTGGCGGGGATTAATATAATCAGTAGAACATAATAACCCACGAAATGTGTACAATAATAAAGCAGTTTGTGGGGGGGATTAATATAATGAGTGGAATATAATGGCCTGAGAAATGTGTACAATAATAAATAAGTTGGTAGTGGGGATTAATATAATGACTGGAATATATTGACCAAAAAATGTGTACAATAATAAATAAGTTTGTGGGGGGGTTAATATAATGAGTGGAATATAATGACCTGAGAAATGTGTAGAATAATAAATAAGTTGATAGTGGGGATTAATATAATGACTGGAATATATTGACCAAAAAATGTGTACAATAATAAATAAGTTTGTGGGGGGGGTTAATATAATGAGTGGAATATAATGACCTGAGAAATGTGTAGAATAATAAATAAGTTGGTAGTGGGGATTAATATAATGACTGGAATATATTGACCAAAAAATGTGTACAATAATAAAGCAATTTGTGGGGGGGATTAATATAATGAGTGGAATATAATGATCTGAGAAATGTGTACAATAATAAATAAGTTGGTAGTGGGGATTAATATAATGACTGGAATATATTGACCAAAAAATGTGTACAATAATAAATAAGTTTGTGGGGAGGATTAATATAATGAGTGGAATATAATGATCTGAGAAATGTGTACAATAATAAATAAGTTGGTGGTGGGGATTTATATAATGACTGGAATATAATAACCAAAAAATGTGTACAATAATAAATAAGTTTGTGGGGGGGTTAATATAATGAGTGGAATATAATGACCTGAGAAATGTGTAGAATAATAAATAAGTTGATAGTGGGGATTAATATAATGACTGGAATATATTGACCAAAAAATGTGTACAATAATAAATAAGTTTGTGGGGGGGGTTAATATAATGAGTGGAATATAATGACCTGAGAAATGTGTAGAATAATAAATAAGTTGGTAGTGGGGATTAATATAATGACTGGAATATATTGACCAAAAAATGTGTACAATAATAAAGCAGTTTGTGGGGGGGATTAATATAATGAGTGGAATATAATGATCTGAGAAATGTGTACAATAATAAATAAGTTGGTAGTGGGGATTAATATAATGACTGGAATATATTGACCAAAAAATGTGTACAATAATAAATAAGTTTGTGGGGAGGATTAATATAATGAGTGGAATATAATGATCTGAGAAATGTGTACAATAATAAATAAGTTGGTGGTGGGGATTTATATAATGACTGGAATATAATAACCAAAAAATGTGTACAATAATAAATAAGTTTGTGTGGGAGATTAATATAATGAGTGGAATATCACTATAACATATAAATTGCAACACGTGTGTCTGTTTTTAAATTATGAAAACCTCGAGTTACGAGGTTTAAATACATGTGTCGCGGGTATATACGTAAAAAGGGTAGTAACAAAGTAATGTATTATTAAATATTTAATTTACATAAACGTTTATGTGCAAGAAGGACCCAACCCACAAAACATATTTTTATTTTATTTCAAATATCGCATGACGATCTTTATGGCCTAGTTGTTAGATACATAACTTCCAGCCATGGGCTTCGATTCGATTCTAGACGGTACCCGAAAAAAATAGAAAAGGATACCAATCCGATCAAAATGGTCTTCTGGTAAAATAACTCACGTGTGCTAAAGTATGCAAGTGTTATTGCAAGTTATTGCGTATGGGGTAGTATTTTCAACACATACGATAGTGAATCGCGAAGTATGCGCCTACTACAGTGGCACTAAGTCCGAAGGCTTGACTAATCGAACCGAAAACAATGTCTAAGCAAAGCTCTTCAATATATCGGACTTTATAATTCTGATAAATTAAAAAAATATTGAATAAATATACTTCATTTTAATTTATGTAATAATATCAGAGCAGTTTGGTGTGTATTTCTCGGTTGAATTTAGCATTTAAAATTTTATTTATGTGTTTTGGGCCTTTATTAAACCGACCAACTGCCTTTTATTATGGAAATAAGAAAACATAGCCCCTCCATCTTACCTCCCGTCGTGTAATCTAGCAAACTCTGGAGCAAATAAACAACAGGCTGATCGCCGATATATGGCGATCTTGTTGAACTAAAGTGTGAAGTAAAAAACAGCCACCTTGTGGGCGACCCAACGGCGAAACACCTGGATTTTCCCTTACTTTGAAGAAGTGGTGTAATCCAAAAAGGATTAAATACGGAGTTAGTTGTTCTACATATGAAATGCACAAGTGAGGCCTTGCAAAGTCGCCTTTTTGTGAGATCCAGACTATTAACAACAGCACACACATCTGCCCACTGTAAGCGTTTTCTGAAGGCATGCAGTTTCTACATAACTTAATACCAGATGCTGTGACCTGATTGAAGAAGATATACTACGTGTGAGTGCCAAACGCAGAAGAAGAATAAGAAGCCCCTTTATTGTCAAGTATACAAATCGCGAATTTATTATAATGCATCAGTATTTTCCAATCAACCAGAAAACAGCAATGCAGAATCGTACCAATTGCTAGGTGAAAGATTACTAAGTTATTTCAATAGAGAAATGTTATGCCATATAAAGCGATGCCATATTTTCATCATTATCTCAAACTAGGTTAAATGTGGATTTGATCCATTTCGCATATAATATATGTTCGGCAATGGGCCGGACACGTAGCCAGAATGTCAGACTCCCGATGGGCATTCGAAATAATCCAATAGTACCCAAGAGGCATAAAGAGGCCCAGAAGAAGACCGAAGGTACGCTGGATAGATGAAATCAGGAAGCATAGCAGCATCACATGGCATCGACGAGCAAAAAGCCGAATTATTTGGAGTCAACTTGGGGAGACCTTCATCCAGCAGTGGAT
>OX463853.1:15105522-15156856 GCA_949825065.1 Odontocerum albicorne
GTCATTTCCCGGTCGAAATACGCAAAGAGAACAAGACGCCAGACTTCTCGACACATCCTTCGTATATTCTACATCCATACATCTTTATACACAACTCCTACGATTTCCCTGACATGGCATTACCTTCTTTCAAAATATCCACTTGATTCAACCATACTTTTCCTCAGTATTACTTTACTTCACATTTGCATTATATATTCATTTTATTAGTCTTTCTTTATTCATTCATTCTACATTCTCAAACAATCTCAGAGTGTTCTCCCTCATCTTAGTCTACACACAAGCCGTTTGATCACATTCATCCATAGTCATTTCAATCCGTATGATGTCATACTTTGTCACTTGTATCATGTCATACTTTGACACCCTGAAAAATTGCAAAAAGTGAATTATGCAAGATGTCAAGCTGGAACACATTTATTATACTCAATAAAATTATTTCTAATAGGGATCTAGACCGGTAAAGTGGTGACCTTTAACTTGACAAATATCTCAAAAATACCATCATACGTGGCCTAGTTGAAACGACGACTATCTTCGAAGTTGGGAGTTGCGGAATAAATTCCTGTTGGTACCCAGATTTAAAAAAGGGTATTATCTGATTTTCATTTAAGACTTATTCAACATATTTTGGTGAGTTGAAAGAGCTCGGTTTGACACATGGCAATAATTCTCCAAGTTATACTGTATACAATAAAAGTGTAGTATAATACAATATTTATGCAGCTACAATTTTGTGTTGGCGAGTAATTTACAATTAATAAGTCTTAATAGTGCACTGAAATTGTGTTTTATTCACAATATTTGTTGACTTAGTAAACAAGAATACTAAGAATAATTCCTGAAAATTACCAAAATAGAACATACAACATATGTGTTTAATACAATCGATATGTAAAAGTTTGGCCTAATGGTGAAGGTTCAAATAATTTCATATTTTTAAGGTCGAATTCAAACGCTAAAAATTTGTACCAAATGATGGATGAATATTTTCGATATTTTCATTATCTTAGTAATATTTTATGTCGTAAAACGCTGGTTAATCTCGATCAAGGCTTTGATTTGATCACCATTAATGGTAATCCGCCTTCTAGAATGGACACATCTACAAGTGTCGATATACCATTTCAGAATTTTGAAACCACATTTGACACAGATAATTGCTTACACTGTTCATTGTTTTTAGTTTGAGTCGCATTTTATTTTCTATTACAGTAGTTATTAAACATCAAGCATAAAAAATCAACTTATTTTTATTAATTTTCAAAATGATGCCAAAAATCTCGGCCAAGCAATTTAGATAAACATTGGCCGAAAAAACATCTTACGTTTTACCGTTCATAATATACATTCACGTTTTGAATTAAGTTAGCAACAAAAATTTGGTCCTAACGACGTCCATTGTTAACATTTCAAGTAAATTAAGTAATATAATCTACATAAGTAGCTTTTCTTAAAATAACATTTCTCAATAAGATTCAGCGGAGCCGGCGAGCTAATTATAATGTTTGAAGATAATATTTTTCTTTCTTCGAAAACCGATTTTCACCTCTAAAGGTAAAACAGCCTTATACGAATCGTTTGCATTTTTATACTTTGATCATGAGAATAAGTGAATATATTCAGCAGGCCCGGGCATTTAGTTATAGCGCCTTAGTGGATAAACAAAAAAACAATCAAAATTTCAATAAATAACTAAACATAATCCCCATTTGGTATTTGATGATATTCAATGTTGTGCTGTATTTTGTGTTATTTCATTATTATCAAATAGATGTTGTTTGGCCACCGTTTACCCAAATTGTTTGAAAGATCTTTATTTTCCATCATTTAGAAAATGGAACACAAAACCAGTAGTTTTTCAGTACTTGATGCTTTTTTATGTATTGGATTAATCACCCTGATTTATAAGACGATTGTAATTTAGACAAATGCCAGAACTTCTTCGTTTTCTTTTACACTTGACCATCAGATGTGGCGTAGAGTGGGTAGTAAGTTTATTCCAGGGGATTATCCTCCACCAAAATCAAGGCAGCCCTCACATTTAGTGTAAGAATCTCCTGTATCTAGTCGATACATTTCTTCCTTTTTGAACCTCTCGGTCTATCTCTGAAATGCTTAGCTTTGTAACTGTGCTATCCTACTTATATGACCAAATTGATTTAACATAGATCTCACAATGGAGTGGAATAGTTTCCATGTTTAAGATTAATCTAGTTATGAAGCATTTTATCTAGATTATATTTTAACGTCCAACAATAAAAAGTACTAGCCCACCTTTTTAATACGAATATTTCAAAGTTATTTTTACGAAAAACAGATGAAATTTTTCAAAAGTGGGTGTGACTGATTTTTTATAGAATTTTTGTCTACTTAGTATTTTTTTTAACTGGCGAGCAAATGTGAAAAGCGCGGCAAGTTTGATCGTTTCTTAGATATTAAAAAAAAATTGCTTTATACAAATATTATATTATAATATCTGAAACGCTCTGAAGTTCATCCGAAGTAAAAAAAAGTAATATCTAACACAGACAGCGCATTATTGTCAATAATTATTTAAATAGCTTTGATTTTTAATAACAGGTGTTGAATTATATTCACTATTTTACGTAAAATGAGACACGCGGTGTAATAAATAAATTATGATTAAAATAATTTATTTTTATGCACGTTCTGGTGTAGTTTTGAACTTACTCGTATAATAGTTACGGGTGGAGATTTTCCAATTTCTACATTCAGCTATCAGTTGATGTATCGGGCGGTATTGTTAATGCGGTTATTTATTAAGGAGGTTGATATAAACGTGTTCATAGGCGTAGTAAGTAATTAAACCAGTAAATATTTTATATACAAGCACCGTTTTATAACGGTTCAAAACGTCATGAAAACTCTGAAAACGGGCATGGCACGGGTCTATCGTCTAATTGTAGTATTTTTATATAGAAGCAGATTTTTGATACATGGCAATTCTTCTTACCAACCAAAAATATATGAAAAGCCAGACTGGGGCACTTTTTTTGGGTTCCGTCCAGAAACTGAACTTGAATATTTTTTATTCAACTTGATCACACAAGTAGCCATGGAACTCGAATGACATTGTTTCAGAAACTTTTAGTATCCTTAAAAATTGCACGATGGCCCAATGAATGCGCCCTTTTAAACATATGACGGCCCTGATATTATAGCATAACATTTACACAGAATACTACGCTAGAATAAAAAGTATCTTTGATGAAAACATAATAAAATTTAAATACTGTTACTTTCGTGTATATAAAACACGTTTTATATTTATAGAAACTGTTCCATAAAGTAGGTATAACTCACGTATTTCAACAAAAAAACAACCTCAAATTCAATCTCATATTTACGATGTATTAAGTGTGATGAAGAAGAGCATGAAGAATGAGGAGGAATTACAGAGTTTGACAAGTGAATTGTATGATAGATGCGAAGAAAAAGATCTAAGAAAGAAGTTGCGAAATGTTAAGTTATGGCGATAAAATAGTATGACAAGGAAATTAAATGCAATACATGGATAAACAATGTAAAACATACAGCAAGTTACGCAATTCTTCTATTTTTTTTAATATTTTCTCAGACGATGGAGAAGTTACGAGAGATATCGAATGGGGTGAAGTGATGGAAAACTAAATCATTGTGGCACTAAAACATACATACTCGAGCCAGGCAATATTAAAGTCTGTTAGGATGATAATCCACTATAGTAGTATTGTACCAGTTAAGATATATAAAAGACAAATGTGTACATGGAAAAAACTGAAAGAAACCAAATATATAAATGACCTGAATATATAAACCGAAATGCTTGCACTGAAAATAATGCATACGAAATGAAATATACTATAGAAGAAAATAAATTTCATTAACTTTTAATTTTTAAATTCAAATCCAAACGTATTGGATGGTAAAGCGATAGATCGTTTATTATACCTGAAAGTTTCACTTGCTATACTGTTAAGATGCATAGTCGCGCGTTAACGCACTAGAATTTGAACCCCGCGCTTTGCTACTCCCCTTGAATAACACAAGCATTTTTTCCGCCTTATATTAAGGAACATGAGAATACCTATGACTTTGGTCATATCTATTCTTTAAAAAAAGTAAAGGAGAAAACATGCCGGTGTGCTCCGATCGCCTCACTTCGGTATGTCATCGGATCCAATACAACAGTGTGACCGGTAAATTTGCTGGTGTGCAACGGCTAACTCACTTAAAACAAACACCACAGCACAGCTTCGCTTTCCAACTTGTTTGACGTTAGAATAGTAAAGGAATCCTCGACCACAAACTTAGCAACGAACGAACTTGCTATACTTAATAGTTGGCGAATAAAAATATCCCAGTTGTTTTCTTTAAAACGCAGTATAATTGATATTTGCCTAGTTGGTTGGAAGAGATTGTATTGTTTATAACATTTATAAATTCTCTGTACTTTTGTAGCCCGTTCTTATATTTAAATTCTCAATACGCTCTTTTAGCCAAATATTCGCCAAGGCCTGCTCTTAGTGAAATTGACAAAAAAAATATTTAAAAGAAATAAAATAGTTCATATATTTTTTTATATGAACTATTTTAATAGTAAACATATCGACATTCCCGTTCACAAAATATTACAAAATTGACACCGAAATTAAAAGAACTTACTAATTCTTGCATGCCACTAACTAGTCGTGGCCAAAATTAATAAAATGTATTTGATCAAAACCTCCCTCGCCTTATAACGATAGTTGGTGTTAGCAAGGAACATTAGTTGCGAAGTTGGTTGTAGTTTTAATGCATTAACATTATTCCATGACAGAAACTTGGCCGGTGCAGTATGTTAAACAGTTTCCATGACGTTTATAGTCTGCATTGCATAGTCTAAAACCTTTGTATGCAGTTATTAGAATCAGAATATGGTTAAAGGATTTGCTCACACCGTGGAAGCAGTTTAATTTATTTACTCGTAAATTGTATGTTAAGTAGATAGCGTAACTTAAACATTAAAATAATTTAAGCATCAATTAAGTCTTTAAATAATTTTCGGGGTCAGCACAGAAGGAAGAATAGAATTATTGTAAATATCAGACTCTAACGATGGATAAATATTAAGTAAGTCGAGTGAAGGAACAGGTTTGGGCATATAGAGAGAATGAGTTATTAATGACTCACAAAATAGATATGTACATATGTCTGAAATAAATAACGTGTGTGAAAGAGCATGACGACCCGAGGAAAGAATGTAATGATGTTGATGGATAAATTTCGACTGAGGGAAAGGTAATATCATGAGAACAGTTGTCATGTACGACGAGATGTATGAGTATAAGTGAGGCAATAGTTTTTTTGTGTAGAAAGGAAGGTGTGGAGGAAAATATACGGCGGAATAAATTATTGTCAAAAATATACAGAAGTTTTAAAGCGCTATTTTGTAACTCCGATTGCCCCAAGAGCACTCCAAGAGTTTATAGTAGGTAGCTACTAAGCGTGTATAGTAGGTAGCTACTAAGCGTGTATAGTAGGTAGCTACTAAGCGTGTATAGTAGGTAGCTACTAAGCGTGTATAGTAGGTAGCTACTAAGCGTGTATAGTAGGTAGCTACTAAGCGTGTATAGTAGGTAGCTACTAAGCGTGTATAGTAGGTAGCTACTAAGAGTGTATAGTAGGTAGCTACTAAGAGTGTATAGTAGGTAGCTACTAAGCGTGTATAGTAGGTAGCTACTAAGCGTATATAGTAGGTAGCTACTAAGAGTGTATAGTAGGTAGCTACTAAGAGTGTATAGTAGGTAGCTACTAAGAGTGTATAGTAGGTAGCTACTAAGCGTGTATAGTAGGTAGCTACTAAGAGTGTATAGTAGGTAGCTACTAAGCGTGTATAGTAGGTAGCTACTAAGCGCCAGGACCGCAAATGATTCAGATGAAAAAAAGTCATTTTAAATTCATAAAAACTATTTATACATCGATACACATACTCTTAGAATACAAAATAACTTACAAATATTTATTTCACATGAAGACAATAAACATCGAACAGAATTTTAATCATGCAAAATGTGCAGCTAAGATATTTCCCCTTTAATCTTTTGCAGGCTCCATAGTGTCGACGGTTTCCTTGCAGCACAAATCATTTATATGGCGAACTGAGATAATCTCCAGAGACTTAAAGATCGTCGACAATAGTTCATGAGACTGGATTTTTAATACGGATTTATTCCACGAAGATAAAATTACATGACTCGTAGATTTTGTATAAATAGTCGTACTTTCATAACAGTTAAATAAAAAAAACTTTTTATAGACTTAGTAACTAGTTTTTTTAAATATTTGAAATAACATTTTATTGTTTTTTTTTTCGCAAAAATATCGTCATATTATTTTGTTCAAATTCACGTACTTACTCGTCTTTTTAAATGTGGGCAAATACAACAAACCTGCACGCCTACTATAAACGCACACAGCACTTGCCTCGTCCGCATCGGTATATATTTTTATACGTTCAATATAAAGCTTTCTGCAAAAGTACTGGCAACTTGGAAGTTTATTTGAACTCTAGGCTGTGACGTAAAAAAGCGAATTATAAAAAATATACAGAAGATAAAACCAGGCAATCATCTTGAAACTTTGAGTTCCTTGCCATCTGAACTTGAGTTTAATCTTTCAACAATGTATGATTGCTGAAGTGCAACAGATTGTACAATATAAACCAATACATGAGTCTTCCATCCGCAAGATGACTGACAATCAAACTCGATCCCCCGGGTAATCTATCTTACTAAACAGGCTACGGAGGTCGACGTTAGTTATTAAATGTACTATATAAAATAAATTGCTACTCAAATTGTATTATACTGCGTGAAAGGTGTTAAATGATAAAAATAAGGGAATGCATAATCCTAGAGGGTGAGAATATATCCACTTTACAGGGTGAGTAAGTCGAGTGAAACTTGTAAAATGAAGACTTAGAGGTTCTTTTTCATCTCACACGAAAGCAGAACTTTAAACATTGAAAACAGATGTTTAGCTAATTACTGTCGACTAACAAAACTAACTTAACCGGGTACAAAACTCAACGGGCAAATTTAATGTTCTTATTAACCAGTTAAATTTCTTTCATTTAAGTTTTAGAAACTTTTCTCTTTAAAAAATAAATTATCTAGTCAAGCATAATTAAAAACATGTCACGGTTTGTTTAAATTCCGTTTATTTATATGAGTTACATATTTAAGACTTGAACAAAATTATTCCGTATAGTAAAATTTCATTACTATTATAATAATTTCATTACTATTAACTCCGTGGCTTAATTGATTTATATCTTTCAATCTATGATTCCTGTTTGTGCCTCTTATTATTATTAAAATATGGGTTCCAGTCTGATTTTCACTTAAAGCCTTGACTTGTTACTTAACTGCCTCCGTAGTCTTGTTGATAAGATGCTGATATTCCACCCGGAGGCTTCGGATTCGATTTTAAACGGTACGCAAAAAAAAACAGAATTAAAAATCGTATATTTCTGATTGAAGGCCTCGTTTGATAATAATACTCGTATGCGCTTGACATATACAGTAATATTCCCAAGGTGTGTTATGATGAACTGTGAGTTACTTGCGAACTCAAGTGGTTCTTTATCTGAAGGCTCGAAACAATATTAACATATCTCCTGGTAGCGCTCTTCAATATGCCCGCATCATGAATTTCAATATGTCAAGGGGTACAATACGAATGTATGGAATACCTTGATCCACCCGGCATACCTTGATTAATAAGTTTTTAAATTTAAGGTATTACAATCTAACGTGTATCGGCCTTGCTCCGTTTTAATTAGAACTTTCTACTAGCCTCGTGTTCTAGTTCATAAGATAGCTGAGTCGTTGTTATCTAATTTTTTTAAGCAGTGCTTCCAGTCTGGTTTTCACAAAAGTCTTCATAAACTTATTTCTGGTTGGTTGGAAGAGAATTCGACATGGCAATAAGCCTTAAGTTGTATTGTATGGAACAAACGTGTCAAATGTTACTTTACGACTTACACGATTTCACATTCATTTCTTTTTAAAAATAAGTTAGATAAATAATACATGTTCCAAACAAAATGTGTTCATTTATGTATTTGTCAACCTTTCCAATCTCCTCTCATTTTATAGTTATCCCCATAATCACATATTATTCTTATCAACTCTTTTAAACGTCAATTTTCGCGTATCCGAGCACACAGCAGTCTCAGTTTTTTTATAAATTATACATTTTCTTATACACGCCCTTTCACTTCACAAACCGAACGTTTTCTTCGTTATATAACAATCTATGGAAAAATCGCTAGTAAACATCCTCTTGAATGACGCCCAAAATGATGAAAGGATATCTGTAAGAACATCTCAAGAGAGGCAGCTCTCACACAACTGACCACGAGTCTACAATTAAAATCAAAAATCGCTAGTAAACATCCTCTTGAATGACTCCCAAAATGATGAAAGGATATCTGGAAGAACATCTCAAGAGAGGCAGCTCTCACACAACTGACCACGAGTCTACAATTAAAATCAAAAATCGCTAGTAAACATCCTCTTGAATGACGCCCAAAATGATGAAAGGATATCTGGAAGAACATCTCAAGAGAGGCAGCTCTCACACAACTGACCACGAGTCTACAATTAAAATCAAAAATCGCTAGTAAACATCCTCTTGAATGACTCCCAAAATGATGAAAGGATATCTGGAAGAACATCTCAAGAGAGACAGCTCTCACACAACTGACCACGAGTCTACAACTAAAATCAAAGAAAATAGTGTTAGATATTTTTGTTTTTTTTTAATGTATTTTGAATTGGCTATATTTGATTTTGGAAGCTATGTACTAGCATATTAGAAGTGATTTTTTTTAAATATTATTTTTAAAATACCAGACGCTTACGGTGAATGGTTTTTTTTTAATACAAGAGATTGTTTGGACAGATATCGAGAGAATGAGTTCTAAAAAGCCTACCAAACAGATTTATAATACGTTTTCCGTGAAGTTCTAACATCAAACTTTTAAGATAATTCTAACATCAAACTTTTATATATTTTTTTATTCATAGATATGACAAAGTCATAGAAATCATTGTACACCCGAATACTAAGTAAAATGCCTGTATCATTAGAGTAAAATGCCTGTGTCAACACCGTGGAGTTCGAACCGGCGACCTTTCGCACGAAAGTCCAATGCGTGACTGTGCGGTCATGCACCTGATTTAGACGTAACTTTTGTCTGTAAATCTGTTTTCGATATTTTCAGTACCTTAGCTGTCTAATATGTCGTAAAACGCTGATTATTATACATCAAATCATTGATTTGATCGTCATCAGCGATGTTCGACCATCCAGAGCGGACACTGTTTACGACTGTCGTACCGCCATATTTGATTTTTTAAGACACATTTGACTTTTTTACTGCACATTTGACACACACGATCGTTTACTGTATCATGGACAGACACTATATATATATTTATTTTTTTGGGTTTATGTCAATTTTTTCTTTAACGGTAGTAAAAAGCATCAAGTACCGAAAAAAAATGTTATTTTGTTCCATAATCATAATGACACAAACACTATTATGACTATTTGAATGAACCAACATTGGGTGAGAAAATGCACGAAACTATAACCTTTCATAATAATATGTATTTGGCACACGTGTAATGAAGTAAGCAACGAAAATGTTACCCTAACGACATATTTTTGAGAAACGTGTTCCGTCAATTATATTCAGACATTTATATGTCTGGCATGAATAGCGTGCAAGGAAGAGGTGGACCAAGGAAAAATGGAAGGATATAATTGAAGATATGTTTACTGAGGGAAAGGTAAGAAGAATGAAAGACAGAAGAACATGTATGACGAGATGTATAAATGTGGAGATCTATTTTAGTTTCCTGTTTTATTTTTTTAAATATGCACCTGCAAATTAAGGACTACTTATCTTTTTTTTTTCATTTTCTTCATAATTAAATCATGTCAAACACCATTGCAAAATCCTACGCATATATATTTTTTAGCATATTAATTTAAGTTCATTATTAATAATTGTCATATTACGCCTCATTTTTATCATTAGAAATTTGTCTTTATGTAAAAAAAATCTTGAAATTTTATTTCATAAAATACAGGAATAAAGTTTTGAATAGTCTGTATTTTCTTTCAGATGTGGTCCTTAAAGCCGATCAAGTTCTGAAAACTCCGTCTGTTTGGAACCGCTTCTCAGAGAAAGGTCTGAACTTAATTAAGCTTTATTCACTAAATTTATGTAATAAGAAAGAGCATCGATAGTTACTGTCTAATTTTGCAAAAGCCGTAATGAAAGCTTAAAATAACTTTTCGTCAATATTATTTGGAATTTTTAGAATAAAACTTAAAATAATAATAATGTTTACAGTCCGCTTATAATTTATTAAAAAGAGAAAAGGTTTTTAATTCATTATTCAACCAATAACGGCTCCGTGGCCTCTGTTGGTAAGATATCTGTCTTCAAATTTTGGGTTACAAGTTCAATTCCATTCGGTACCATTTTTTCAAATGGGGATCAGACATGGTTTTTATTTAAGACTTTTATAACATGTTTCTAGTTGGTTACAAGAGATTGCCACATGACAATGAGTCCACTAAGTAGTATTGTACATAATATAATACTTTTTTTTGCTTAAGTTAAAACATTTACTTTGTGGAACTATATTAAAAAAAATCTTTGTATTTTACTTCTTAAACGATAAACAGGCACTAGTTTCGAGAGGAAATCCTCTCTCTCTCTCTCTCTCTCTCTCTTTTAAGGCAAAATGTATACTAAACCAACAAGCATTAAAAACAATATTTTAAAATGTCAATTAGATAGGGGTAAGAGTTCATTGTTCAACTTATTCCGGTTATCTTATTCTCCCACCATTTTATTCAAGTTTTTCTAAACATATGCACATGCGGGGAAGTACCTAATCTAATGGCTGCATGCATCACCTTCATATCCTTAATTCTTCTCCGTCGTGACCTCAATGCTGAGGAATATGAATAAATTAAGATTGCACATTTTTCTCCTTTAGTAGTTAACGCACATTTTTCTCCAATCTCACGGCATTCCAAAATTCGAAGAGCTTGTTGTAAAGACTGGACCGTAGTCCCTTGTTACGAGGACTGCGTCTTTTGAATTATCATAGATCTCAGATATTGACGTCTTTAACATATAAATCTATATCATCGCTAGTCTTTATCGCATTCATTCTATATATTGGAAATAATACTTCTGAAGCAGACAATTGTCAAAATCTGTTCAAAACATATTCTCGGCATTCTAATGACATTTAAACAGTTGCTGGATGATATTGGAAACAGTGCTGCAGCAGACAATTGTCAATTAGAGAGATATATGTTTTAAACAGAACGCAAAATTTTATCTCAAAAAAGACGATCTCTGTGGTTAAGGTCTTCCAACTCTGGAGTTTTAGGTTGGATTCCCTATAAGATAATTTTAAAAGTTTTTTCACTAAAAGCATTTTTGTTCATTATCGACAATTTATCTATCATTTACATCATTTTAATAAAAAAACTTACCAAGGAATTTAAGTACATATCAACGCTAAGATTTTATGGATATAGAAAACCACTTCATTAGATAAGGCCTGTAATTAATATGTTTTTAAATATCTTTTGGGTTTGTAGATATGCATATGTCACAGTAAAAATTAAATATACTCTGAATGTATTATAATATATTACTCGTGAATGTACCTTCACTAAATAAATAATTGAATGGGAAAAATCTGTCGAAAGTTCGTTCGAAAATAATTCATTCCAAATCTATAACTAGTGATTGTATATCCTATCTAGTGTTTTATTAACGTTTTAATTCATAACAGCAAGTCAAGGATTTATGACACTTCTTCTTGCTTTAATTGCTATTCTTTTAGCATTTAAACTTCCGAGTTTCTCATTTCAAAGTGCAAGAACCGCAGTTCGTGTTCTAGAATTTTCATGAACGACGAACAGTAAAAGCACACTTTTAGTGAAGAATTTGAACAGTTATCATTGATTTCTTTAGTGGAGGTGAACATTCACTGTTAATAGTATACGTTCACTGACTATTGGATTCAACTGTACCACATAAAATGGATATGTGTAGATTAAAAATGCCTGACAAAGTCAAAAACATTTAAGCTGTCTCGTAATTTGTGCATTTACCTTATTAATTATTTTCTTTCTCATTTCAGATACTCTAGAAAACGTCATCGAACAATCCGTAGTAGACAACGCCTGGCAGGCCACAGGGTCCCCGCATAAGGAAGTCGACATATTCTCATCATCAGAGATAATCACCTGTTTCTCTCCTCTGGTCTTCCTCTCAACGTCTTTCCTCGTGAGCTGGAGTTTCCTCCAAAGAACTGATAATATTCTTGCTAACAGATGATAAACTAAATGTTTATATTTAAGTGAATGTATAAGTGTGTTTATAGTGTTTGATAACAATAAAACATTTTATATGTAATCGTGTATATACATATGGTATAAAATACATTCAAATCGTACATTCCACTATTGTTTTTACTGGATAAACTAATATTTACAAAATATAAATCGTCAGGTTTCTAGTACATAGGTACACATATTGATAACTGACATTTCACAGTTTCTGAGATATTTCAATTTAAAAGTTAAAACTCTTTTTAATATTTTGTATTTGCGCCTGAATGGGATTTGCGTGTGAAAATGGGATTTCCAGTTGAAATATCAATCCCATTTTTTTACCAAACATGTATATGATCATTTGATGATAATAACAAAAAAAACGAAATTTTACACATACTTGTTTTTTCCAGAAGCCCGACGAACTGCGAATTGATTTTCATCATTTTGTGTACTTAATATTTGTTAAGTATGTGTTTGGGGGAAAACATTACCAAATTATGGTTAATTTATAAATATCCATGGAATAATCTATGGAATCCTTTTGTATTGTTTACATATTTTATCCAAGCTTTTGTTAGTCCACTAATAACACTGACCCCCACTGCACGTATTTCTATATCATGTTTTGAGTCTCTCTTCAGTCGCAATGGTGCTGGTTCATTAGAGTTTTACAGTAATAAATAAAAAAAATGCAAAAAATCCTCTTAACACCAGTAAGTTCTAAACATTACTCAGGTAACTAACCAAGACTGATGAAAGCCTCCAGACAGTAGGTAGAAACACGTATAACGGAAATTGATGTAATTGGTGGACTAAAAAAGTTCTTAATTTTTAAATATAAAAAAATCTTTATTGTTTCTTATATACATTGAGAAACATCTTATTTATTTTTATCGATAGGTTCTTATTTAAAAAGAATTAGAAATCGACGATATATCATATTTTTATTTCATTTTTATCCACCTTAAATTATGCTTTTTTTATATATACGAGTGTATTGAATAATATATATTTATTCATATGCAGAACGTCATCTTGAGAATAATTGTGGTATAGCAATCTAGATTTATAACAATGAAAAACATAGTTGGTACTGTTACATTTTCAATTCATTTTTATGATTCGTAAAATTTATTTTCCTGTCGTTAATAAATTAAGACCAGAAAATTTGATTAAAACACAAAAAAACTGTTTTATCGTTTCATTTTTTTAAATATACATTTGGTTACTCATTATGCATTGCGGTGCTCATTATTCTACTGTGCATAGCCAAAACAAAGAATTAGTGCAAATCCCTATTAAACTTTGTAGATACAAGCATTAAGAATCATATAATTTATATTCTTGTAGGTGTAAATTTACAATTGATTATTTTTTTTACTTTTTAGTTAAAAAAAATGTTCGACAATATTTTTCTTTGAACTCAAGTGATGAAGAACTTACTAAGAAGACAAATGTCTTTGAAGCCGATAGTGAACTCAATAAAACAGTAGTGAATAAAAATAAAAAAGTGGTTAGTTTATTTGGTTAAACTAATAAAAATATTAACATACCACCACAAAGTGAACAAAATATATTTTTGAAATTCAAAATAAATATTATTTGTTTTACAAAATATTACACGAAAAATGAACAACACATTTTGTAGTGGACTCGTACTTTTTTCATAATTTATTATAATTTTATTTTTTTTTAAATTTATTTCTTTCAAGAATTGTAAAAAATTATCAGTAAATAATAATTGAATAGTTGATATGTTACGTGAGGAATAAGAACAAAATTAATAGTTGATATGTTACGTGAGGAATAAGAACAAAATTAGTTGAAAAAAATATAAGGACAAATATCAGTAAAACGAAATATATAAGTTGAACAAAAATAAGTAAAGGGTTAGAAATAATTTTCTAGCCCTTAACTTATTTTGGTTTAACTTATTAAAGCAAAATAAATTAAACACCTAGTTCAGTTTATTTTTAATATTCACCTTTATGTAATAAAATATTATTTTTCTTAATTAAGATAAAATCATTCATAATCTTAATTTAACTAACTATTAAGGACTTTAATTCTAGAATTATTAAAATTTATGGATGTGCCAGATTTTTTTATATGTAAATATGACATTTTTATAAGTGTACATTTTAGGTATTGCTAAAAACTATTATTTTCTGCATAATTATTAAAACATATCAAATATACAATATAAATATAGAAGATGCAATCTTATTGTGTGAAACATTCAAATACTTAATAATTCAAAATAAAGAAATTTAAAAAAAAGCAAAACAAATTTCACTACTAGAACTTATCTTATTTTTTAACGATTACTTTTATTTTGAAGCATATTTAACCAATTAATTTAGGTTTATTAATATTCAACAAAACACATAAAACGTCGTTTTTTATATTGAAAATTCAATTGGCCATATATTTATTTTTGAAGTTCTACGGTCGATTTATTCCAATAAATTTTTAAAATAAATTAAATGATTTCTTACTGTTCAAAAAACGTTATAAATTGAACTAAAGGTACATTTTTTTCTTCAGTATTTATAAATATTTAAATATTGTATTGCTAAAATATTAAAAAAAGAAATAGTAAAGAATTATTTTGCTATTGCAACTTAAATATATTTCAAGATAGAATCATTTTCTTCTTATTTTGATGTAATAAATTAGTTTTTATGTTAAATTTAAAGCTTGTAATATTTTTTTTCCTTTATTACAGAGTATGCTTAAATATAATATGTGTATATTTATATTAATTTTCGTTTTCTGAAATGGTATTTTTTTTATAAAAATGTAATATTTTGTAAATACAAATGTATCATCGTTTTACGTGATAAATCCATAGCATACTGAGAAAATAAAATGATCCCAATTTACATTTAGTTTTATTTTACATGTTTTTCATTCAACTATCGAAATTTTCATGAGGTTTCTTAAAGTAAAACTTGTCGGTGACTGCTGCTTTACAAACCACTTGCAGTGTAATGGCAACACATATGGTACGAACAGCGAGTTTCGTACCTACTTCAGAATCTCTAAATCTCAAGGCTCGATAAATGGGGTCGAAGACAATATTACCTCTAGGACACGCTCTCGAACATGATCGTGTATGTTGAAGAAAAGCATACGCATAAGTAAATACATAAAATACATGTCCCTTAAAGTAACTCATGAAACAAATACAATGTTATTTTATGAAGCCCAACCTTAAGACATTTATGCGAATCTTATATGTAACAAAAACAGGATGAAAGAAAATTCGGTAAAAATAGGAGGGATTCAACAGGATGAAAGAAATGTGTGGATACACAATGTATGACGGAATAAGGAATGATGGTATTGAGAAAGAACGCAGATTGGAAGATAATGACAGATCCAGATAAAGAAAGAACCTTCGAGATGGCTCAGCTACGAAGAAAGAAAGATTAATAAAATAATTACAAAAATAATCTTTACGACTAATACATAAGGCACGAGAAGTTTGAAAAGACCTTAAAAACGTAGCATGACCAAATGAATCAAATTCTGACAATGAAAAGCCTTTATGGGAGAGTATGTATGACGAGATATATCAACAGAAAGATTTGAGTTAGAAACAAAGAGAAAGGTTGTAGATGTAAAGAGAAAGATTTGAAAATTAATGTTACGAAAACCAAAGTCATGGTGACAGAAAAGTGTAAAATGATAAGTAAATGCGATATGTGGATACGTAATTAAAACCTAAAGCAATTTATAAAATTCTGCTATTTATGTATTATTTTCTCAGATGATGGAAGTTTCGAGAAAAATCGAATGTCATGTAGCGATAGGAAAGAAAGTCATGGAGGGACTCACTCAAACATATTATACGTACAAATATTATACTCGAACCGGATAGTTTCAAAATCTGATAAAATGATAGTCCACAATAGTATTTCAGTAAAATATACCAACGTTGATATAAGGGAGGGAAAATTGAACATGAAAGAGACTACAAAGAGTCGAATTAATGTTTTAGAAATACGTGCACTTAGAAGAATACGTAGAGTGACAATGTATGACAGAATACAGAATTAAGTGATTAGGGATGAATGTCAACTTAAGGCTGCCGGGTTGAATAAGATGAAGAAGAGTACTCTGAGATGGTATGGGCATATAAAACGAATGAATGAAGAAAGACTAACAAAATAAATATACGGTGTAAATGTGAGTGGAAGACATGCTAGAGGAAGACCAAAGGAAATATGGTTGAATCAAATAAATATTTTGAAAAAAAAAGAAGAAAAAGGAAGATATATCGTAGGAGCTGTATGAGAAGGTATATAAAGAGGCGAAATATGTGTGTTAAGATAGGAAAGTCTGGCGCTCTGTCCTCTTTACTTACCCAAGCAGAGAGCCGGTGTGATGATTTTTACGAGTATATGTATGTATGCATGGACGTAACAGAAGCAAAATAAGTGAAGTATAGATTTTTTCCTATGACTAACCTAATAGAAATACAGCATATGGCAACGGTGTTATTGATACGACAAATTCATAAAAAAAAAGAAAAAGATATGTTACAAGTCGAGAAAACACCGTTAATCTCAACTCAATATGCTATGTTTTACAGTATACAAACACCTATACGAACATAAGTTCACTCGGCATACCCTAGATCAGCGTTTCCCAATATTTTTACCCTTGCGGAACCTTTGAAATAATATTCATGTTTCAGGGAACCCCTTTTTTTCTGATAGCTGGTTTACGCAAAAAATACCTTATATTTTTTCTCTAATTTATTTTCCAATATGTCGTACGTGTAAAGTAAAATTACAAATATGAAATTAAACTCAAAAATGCATTTACATATGATTAGCCTATTCATAACTTTTTCTCGCGGAACCCCTAGCGATTTTCGCGAAACCCTAGGGTTCCGGGGAACCCCGGTTGAGAAACGACAACTAGATTCTAGTTGGCTAAACTCCTTTCATGCATCCGGAGTTATTGAGCTCGATTTCCAATGGTATAAATAACAAAAAAATCAGCAATGGGAAGGTATTTTATTTGGCATTGTTTTCCTTGACGTTAAAATATGGTTACACCAACAATAAATATAGCAAACAAAGTTTTTTTTCAAAGTCAGCTCCCGTGGCCTAGTCATATGATACTTGCCATCCACTCTTAGGTTTCGATTTCAATTTCCAATGGTAACAAAACATAAAAATTCAAAAACGGTTTTCAGTCTTACAAAGATTTGTCATTATTAATTATTGTTTCCTTTTGACTTGCGGAAGTATTATAGATATATACGACGACTGACAGTAAACTATATGCATACTTTCATAGATCTCAATCGAGAGCTTAATCAACGTGATCGAAAACGCTGTTCAACATATTCACATTTTGAAAGTTAATAATCTAAGATACTAATCAAATTTAACTTGTATAAGTTTTCAACGTCATGAAATATTCACAAAAGGCATCTTATATCGCCAAAAAGGAATTAAACAACCACAACAAAACGAATATATTTTTTTACTTTATGAAATATGCATACGAGTAAACACCTAACATCACCAAAAAAAGAAATTATACAACCACAACGAAAGTATAAACAGATGAAACTATTTTAACGCTTTGGTAATATCATTTATTTGAAGGACGTGATGCGAGGTTTTGAAAGAGGTGAAACATGAAAAATAAAAATATTATTTCGTCTGGGTCTATATCTGCTCCGTTCACCCACTCAGCTCTCCGCCAAAAGAAACAAAATTCTATATAAAAAGGTTTCCGTTCCGACCTACTAAATCCATTTTTGAGCTTATCGCTAGTGTACGAATTTATTCAGGAGTTACAGGGTTGGCTGAAGAGCTTTATTCTGTTAAATATATATTTTAATATTAATTATTTGTATGAAAAAAAATGTGTTTAATTTGTTAATCTTTGAATTATACAAAGGCTAGAAAATGTATTTATATTTTTTGTACATTTCCCGTTTTTCAATACATCCTAGTAATGGAACCTTCAGGTTTAGAACTTTTGGAGTAGGCACGGAGCTCGCGGTTCGTCATTAAACGTATTAGCAACACTACCACTCGGCGAATGCGAGTATTATTATCAGAAGACCTATTTTATCAGACTGGCACCCTTTTTTTTTTTTTTGCCTACCATCGGAAATCGAATCCGAAGCCCTCAGATGGAAGTCAAGAACCTTACCAGGAGACTTCGGAGGCCGTTTTATATCTAAATATTTGCAGTACAAAGAATACTGTGTTACAAAAATCTTATTGTATTTTATTATGCCGTGGGTTTATACAAAACAACCTGATGCTTTGTGGCAATGTCTTCTAGCTTACTAAAAATTTGTAAAAAAAGTCTGAAGTAAAATCAAACTAGAACCCTCCTTAAAATAAATTGTGATTTCAGCTAGAGTTGAATGCTTAACCCTCGAGTTAGAAGACAGGCGTCTAACAACTGAAGTGATTGTTGTAACTTATAGACATCTTTGGGTATTTCGAGTATATTATACCAGCATAATTTTTGCAACATTTATTTTTTATTTATTTATTTTACACATGACAAGAAATATACATAATTTGCGAAAAAACGACAGGTAATTTAATTTGGACACACAATTTTAATGGATCTGGGTTTGTGGCCTTTCATTAGTCGTGTCCCCAGTGAACTAGGCTTTTGCCTGTATCTCACTGAGGACATTAATTTATATTTTACTATAGTAGATACAACTCATGAAAGATGACAAAATTGGCCGAACAAATGAAGATAGGGATAGTATTTATTGAATACTTCCTGTACTCCCATGATTTTGACGCTAATTGACTTTTTTTATGAAGACTCATCAAAAATATCGTTTATGGCACAAAACCGACAACAGTTAATGAATTGAGACCAACCATTTAAAGACAATGCGCCCAAATACCAAAAAAAATTATTCGTGATGTTTACAAATTATTATTGAACTTTTTTATAGGGACTCAAGAATAAAATTTGGTGTGGCACAAAACCGGTAACAGTTGATGAATTGAGAACAGCTATTGACAAAGAATGCCCTCAAATATAGTACCAAAACCAATAATTCGTGGTGTTTGCGATTCCATTATCCACCACCGATTTTTGATAATTAAAAAAAATCTTCATCTGTTTTCTTAAATTAGGAATTTTAATTTTAGATATACCTTAATAAATTCTGAATTAATAATCATTCAAATTGTGTTTATATTTTTTGGGACATCCTGTTTAACTACCGATAAACGGGATCGATTCTTATATACTTAAGGAGTTGTAGATATCAACAATTTAGAAAAGTTTTTAAAGATAGAATGAAAAACATTCACAAATTTTGAAGGCAGACTTTTTACTAACGAGGCCATGGCCTCCATGGTCTAATTGGTAATACGCCCGTCTTCCAGCCCGGAGATTACAGGTTCGATTATCCGTATATTTCGAGCTCGATTCCGATGGTGAAAAAAAAACATCAATACTCTATTTTATTACACTACTTTTGAGTACATTACAACCTGGTGGACCTATTGTTGTATGTCGATTTCTTCCAAACCAATGATTTTTTTTAAATTGTATTACAATATTTTTTTGGGAAATCGCCAATGGGACCAAATAACCAATGGGAATCGAATCCAAAACCACCGGCTAGTGTTAATTATTTTTTTACTATCCCAATACAACATTTAACTTTTACATACTTGAGATAGATAACATAATATGTTGTTGTTCTGGCGTTTTACTTAATACCTTACTTAACAGCATACTCGCATAAATGAATGGTTTTAACTTTCCACAATACATTTGAAAGTTACACTCTTTAAAATGAGAACTGTGGCACAACAATGCTAATAATCCTCCTTTTTTTTTTAAATAGAGAAACAATACATTAGGCAAGATCTGTGACGAAGTGGTCTCATTCCTTAATCACTATTATTTATTTGTCCTTAATATAAAACACACATCCTTATACACATTTTAAACCCAAGCAATAAATAAACATTCTTTCATTGCAACCGCATCATAATTTCAACAACCACGTCATAATCATACATATCCTACAGCTCCTCATCACACGCTCTTCATTCGCATCAGTCATTCGCTCACATACCTCCAAATGTTCCCCATTGCTCGCTCTCACCCTGTCAAAGAGACGACTCCCGTGTCATAGTTGGTAAGACGCCAGAATCCCAGCCCGGAGGTTGCGGGTTTAAATCCCGCAGGAAACTAGATTTTTTTTTCAGTATGGTTTTCACTTTAAAACCACTTGAACATCTTTCTGGTTGGTAGGGAGAGATGGCCACATGACAATAAACCTGCCAGGTTTTACTGTGTACTACAAAAGTGTAATACAATACAAACATACACCTTGTTACATTTTTTATTTGAAGGCGCTGATACGTATTCCTACACCTAGGGGACTAAAATCGTTCTGGATAATTAAAAGAATTGTCAAAGTAGAAGTCTTTCAAATTGTACTGTATACATTGAAAATGGCATACGATCATCGGTCGAGATAACTTGTCTTTTTACTACTAGATTTATTGTTCCCAAATAAAACAGATTTCATAAAATTAATGTGATGAGAAATTAATAATGAAAGAATTTCTTTAATCCAAACACACAATGAAGCTAAAATATAATTATATCTTCGCAGTATCTTGATAGTACCCTGCCTTGAAAGTTTTACGTTTTTTGATCTATTTCCTGTGGAAAGAGCAAATCGTGGAGCAAATTGAATGATTTATTAAAAGCTTCCGCGCCGAGCCGCTGTAGCCCCATTGTTTTTGGGGAACAAGTGGCTCTTGTTTGCATGAACATAAAATTGATGATGTGTCAAATCCGAGTTGATCGTCTTTCAGATGAGTTCAATTGTGAAATCCACAAATCTGGAGTGATCATCGCAGCATCCTCCACATCATCTATTTTATTTTCTTTGGCGTCATTTATCCTTATTGTGAAAATGGTTTAATATAAATTGAATGTAACAAAATTATAATACAATATATCATATATAATAGACATACAGTTTTTCCTCATTGTTATATTAAATTGTTTCCTTAATAGAGTTAGATAAAATATAGTGCATAAGTAATGTTATTGTGTAAGTTATATTGAAGAAGAGGAATTTCTTCATCATCAACATTAACATGACGCCATGTCTTTTGTTGTTCATGTCCCATGCAGAATAGGCAGAGAAATCCTCCAGTTCATTCTACACTTGCACACATCCCTTCTGCCACGTCCATGTACTTCGTCATGCATAACATACTCTCATATTACAAATGTTTCTTACTCTTCCCTCTTTATATGTTTTCCTGGCTTCTCTAACCTTCTATACTTTTATAGATTATTTTCGTAAATCTTACATAATCCTTTTTTTTTCGTGGCCGAACCATTTCAATACTTCTTTTTTCATCTTACTTACAGCATTTTCTTTTAATCCGCATTATTTCAGAAAATCGTCTTTTTTTATGTCACATATTTTACGCAACTCTCTCATTTCTATCTCATTTATCTTACTCCCGTCTATTTTTTTTCCATGTCCAAGTTTCGATTGCATATAAGTAATAAATTTTCCAATAACGTATATTTTTCATAAAGCGAGATTTTAGTGTTGATCGCCCTATAGTTTTACCAAAAGTGTTTAATAACGGGACGTATACCATAAATGAAAAAAATACTTACCCATACAACACATTTCTTTGGTTCATTCGAAAGATCAATCCTATATGTACAAAAATATTACGCCAGCTTAATGGATATTTTATGGTGAAATTATTTCTTCAAGTCATTTATTAAATTCAAAGTGATAAGATTTTTCCTCAACAGGCATATTTTGAAGTATCGACTATTTTTTTTTTTCTTCTTTGTCGTGACCTAAAGAAAATTAAAAACTTAAGTGATCAGCTATGTGCCCCTCCATCAAGTAAAGTCTGCGCGACCACGTATTTTCCGGAGTGTGGCCACTGTTCGTGTACTGGCAGTTTCTTACAGTCAAAGATAAAGAGTTCGAGATGTCAGGGGTCGAGGGGTTGAACACTTTATATTTGACCTTAGACTGGTCAGTACTGTCCACAAGGTACTACTGCTTAATACCACGCTACACCCATCGACTAATACTAATCAGTGGTAAAATAATTGATAGAATAAGAACGAAGGATATTAGGGAAGAGTACGGAGAAGGTTAAGTGCAGAAAATGAAGATATGAACGTTGATATGTTTCGGACACGTAGAAAGAATGAACGATGAAATATTTATAAAATAATGTATACAATTAGTAAATAAGATTTGAGAAGTTTAGGTATACATTAAAAAAACCTGACATAACCAAACAAATGCTGAAAGAGGGAAGAGTGAAACGCCATTATATTAAGACAATTTGCAGGACGAAGTTTATGAAAATGGTAAAAGTGAAAAAAGTTTGGCAAGATAAAATAAAGTGAAGATCTGTTCTCTCTGCGTACCGCAAAAGGGATATTGTGTTATGGTGATGATGATGAATTTTATACATATTTATTTCACTAGAAGCTATAGACTTTCTTAACAGTGCAAACAGTGAGTGACATGTTTGTAATGAGGACTTTATTTGTGAAAAGTGAGGTTTGTTATTCGTGAAAAGAAGGTCCTCACTGTCGGATATGTATCATTCATTGAGCATTCAAAGAATACGTGATTCAAATTTTCGTCTATGATGCCAAATGCTATTATTTAAAACTTAAATCTTTGTCAATGTTCCTTTATGGAGCAATGATATTCTATGCTTGCGAAATATGTTATATGTTAATATTTTCTGCAAATAAACGTTCAAAATTTGTGAACGTACTTCTTTCGCCGGAAACCATAATATCACATTAGATCATATATTATATTTAGTATTTAGATAAGGACAAGTATTTTGGTTTTAACTGCTTTCGAATTTTTTGCATAAAATACGAAATAGAATATCACTGTTTTGCTAAAAACAATTAGGTAATAAATGTATCAAAACCTGGCAAACGACCTTAGGCAAACATCTCTGAAGCAGTACAATATTTGAGTAATCCAAATATAAATCGATAAGAACTATTTTAAACCTCTGGACGTGTAATCAACCCTCATTCCGTTTGATTACACTGACATGTAAATCACTGATTTTTTCGAAATTTGAAAATTGTTATGTTTTTTGTACATTAACACACCACGTGAAGGATATTTCTCTGTCTTCACCTTTGAGACTACCACCTGTCATATTTCACCATTTATATGAAATATTTTCAGTCATAATGTATTATTTTGCAATATTAAACTATACCTGTTGATCAAATTCTGTCGATATTTGGCACATAGTATTATAAGCGCACGTATACCATATACTCTAAAGCCAAATAGGTTACTATCGCATATTATAAGATCTTCAAAGGTTTCTGTGTAGTTCGTCATCTCTTGGTAAGTTTTCTGTGGTTTTCTTACCAAATATGTTTTTTCTAAACATATGCAGATGCGAGAAAGTTCCTAATCTGAAGGTTGCAACTACCACCTTTCTATACTCACACCCAACTTGTTTATTTATGTTTAATCTATGAATAAAAGTGAGCTCGAATCCTAAGTTAGAGTTCTTTTGACTAGGGTCTATCCTCTAAATGGTACTATGTAAATTGTAATTTATTATTATCTTGTTTGTGCTCTCTCCTAATGATGAGGGGAAAACCTTGAAACCAGTAGGGCTATACCGTTATATAAATAAGAATAAACAATATTTGACTAAACAAATTGTCTTTAAAACTGTAGGGACTACGGTCGTCCCTGAATATTGTCAACACGCACGGTCAACGACCGACGAAACGACCTTCGGACATGTCAAAAGGTCGCATACCAGAACATTAATATTGTTTACCCGCAAATACTATTTACGATACATTCCACAGTAAAAAGAGAACGCATCGCGCTGTCTCGCCGTTTTGGCCAACAAATTATCTACACACAATATTATTCGCAACGTCTGCAACCATATCTACACGCACAGGAGTGAGATAAAAATATATTGCGGGCGCACTCACGCGCCCCGTTCTGAATATGTATAAATACCTACTTATCGATAAATAAAGATTATTAATCATTTGACCATTCGTCACTGTTTACTATTCATTGATTATTCACTCTCACTTTCCGCATTGCTAATCGACGTATTTTATTTTAAATACCAAACAATCAAAATCATCATCGCGTCCCACTACAAACATCCGCTAAAAAACTCTACAGTATTAATTTCTTAACTATAAATAATAAACAAAACATATAAATTATAGTGGACACTCAATCTATATGGATCTGAGTTTGTTGCTTTTCATTTGTCATATCACCAGTTAACTAGGATTTTGCTTGTATCTTACTGAGAACATGAACATGGAAAAATAAATTGATCCTTTTTACCGATTGTTTATTTATTATTGAATACTCTCATCAGCTTGATAATTTGTGAGACTTAATTATATGTATGTACCACACGAGTCAACTTTTGGTGTATTTCATCAGTTCAGATAAATCAAAAGTCCATCTCATAATGTCCTTCAAATAATCATCAAAACACAGTTCAATTAGTATCATATATGTTAAAGCGCGCCATTAAGGGTAGATATTTTTTAAAATAAATATTTTTCTAAACACTACCTGCATTCCCTGCCATACATTCGAGAAACGGAAGACGGGGGGGACTCGATGAAACTTTTGAGAGAATCACATAATGAGCAAACACGCTTCGAGAGGGCAGTCGACCGATATCGAAATCCCCCCGGCCGCGCCCTCCGTAGCTGCTGATCGCGTGCTTTTTAAATTTCCTCCTCGACTCAATTATATTTGCTTCATAGATTGACTTTCTGTTCATGCATTTTATTAGAATATGTGAACCTAAATAGTATTTTGTTAGATGATGGAAATGTTACGACAGAGTGTAGCGATAGAAAATAAAGTCAATGGGGCCCTAACACATATTATAAATATATACTCAAACCGCGTAATATCAAAATTAGCTAAGATAGTCCACAACAGCATTTTAGTAACAAATTTGATGTATGGTAGTGAAACCTAAACGTTTAAAAAGATCCAAATAAATGCTATATAAAGCGTGCACTTAGGAGAATACGTGTATATAGGGCTGGCGAAGAATGAAATAATACAGAAGGAAGTGATTAAGAATGAATGTGTAATTAAGGCTAATATGTTGAGTAAGATAAAGAAGAGTACTCTGAGATGGTTTGGGAATGTAGAACGAATAAAGGAAAAAAGACTAACAAAATAAATATATAGTGCAAATGTGAGTGGAAGGCGTGGTATAGGAAGATCAAGGAAGACGTGATTGGATCAGGTTAATATTATTTCGAAAGAAGAGAAGTAAGAAAAATCATAGGAGCTGTATGAGAAGGTGTATGGATGTTAAGATAGCTATGATGATTGCCAACCTCCAATGAGGAGAAGAACATTAAAGAAAACGGGACTAAGATTTTTTACATACGTAAAACAAGGTCATGAGATAAAATTAATTATTTTTCTTCTCATACCTCATCGACTCAACAGACTTTTACAAGTCTAAAAGGACTCACATATTCCTCTACTTCTCCTGGCTATTAAGTTCTCCATCTACCAGATCATCTTCTTTCTGAAATTTATTTGCATGATTAGATGTAACACGTACTACTATAATTAGTCTTCGTCACAAATATTGCACTTTTCATTCTTTTGATTGAAATATGGTCGCACAAAATAAAGTGCACTTAACATATGTTCCCTTTACTATATTACTCGAGAACGCATAGAGGGAGAAGCGTACGAAAAGTGTCATTCGCTTCATCAATCCTATTAACTTTAGTTGCCATGAGTCACTTAACTAGGTGCGTGTACGTTTTGCGTCCGTGCGTTACGGAAACAATAGTTCATGCGTAACTGTTATATATATATATTTCGAATTAAGTACCAATAGTATTCGGCAGTATCCAAGCACCAGCTTAATTCAGCAGTAGGTTAAAAAAATAATCAACTGGTTCAACGCTAAAATCTCGACCACAAAGTTGCCCGTAGACTTCGCGAACAGAGCAAAATATAGAGCATGTCGCAGATCCAACGCTATCAACCTGCAAACGTTGTAAGCATTAGTGGGAAACCTTGCAAAAAATGAATTGCTTTAACTCCATCTCTTTAATTCTTTTGTAGAATTTAAATAAATTAGACGTTACATGGTTAACGACATAATTTTTTTTCAGGCCATGCACATTTCCATATAAATGGCTTCGTCAATAAGCTAAATTACCGCTATTTGGGCGATGGAAATCCAAAACTAAAACACCAGAAACTAAACTAAAAATCCATTGTGCACAAGTACTAGTTTAGGCAGCCATATCAGCGTCAGGAATCATTGGTCTTTATTTCTTTAAATATGTATGGTACACTCGAAGCCAAGTAACAGTTGATTTAGAGCGTTACATTCTAATGCTGAAAAAGTTTTTGGCTGAAATTGAAAGAATTTTTGGGATACAATTTGTAATCGTGGTTTTGACAGAATGGATCACTTGTCACATGTTCAATAACAGTTTGAAAATGATTCTTGAGATGTTACCGGGAAACTAATTTCACGAAGAAGTGACACCACTTGTGTGGCATCGCGAAATTCTGATCTGTCCCCACTTAATTTTTTTTATGGAGATATTTATTTTACTACGCTGCAATTGAAACAAAACAAATGTGCGCGCATGTACTTCAAAATTTTCGATAAAATTAGACGAATGCCGTCGACGTGATGGTCGTAATCTCGACGGCATAATTACTAACAAATAAACTACCAGCCTCTTTAACATGTTGAAATACTTAAAGTTGATTACAAGTAACAATTGTTATATTACATTTTTTTCAAAAGCGAACTTTGTTCTGAACAACCTATTTACTCGTATTTATATTGTTATATTGTATTCAAATGTCAACATAATTATACTCTAAAGACAATAAACAATCTATCTTACTAGCTTTATTGTCTGTTCTGAGAAAAAAACGTCAATCAACATCAAAAATCGTTTAAAGTGATAAATTGAAAATGTGGCGCGATAGCTGACATTTGATTTTATGTTTATTTCAGATATTATTTGGTTGAGCAAATCTAAGTTGACTTTGTGAAAAAATACTTTATCTTCTTTCAGAGTAATCTTGAAAGTTATGAGTTGTCAACCTCGTTAGCGGTTGCAAACAAAACTATGTATGTGGTCTTTGCTCTACTCGTACGTTATGCTAGTTTACAAATTGGCGTCAATTGAAGTTAGTATGTAACTGTTTTAATTATGATTTGGAAGTAGCATCTTGTACAGAGGTGTTCATTTCAGGTTGATCGATATGAATTTAGATGGGTTTGCCAGACGCCACACATTAAAATTCTATTGTGTTTTGTATAATAATGAATGAATGTCTATCACTCAAAGATAAACTACAAAGTGAGGGATTAGGGTTTTTTCACTAGTACATTTGAATTTGATTTCTTCATTACGTACTCAATACTAAACGCCGTGGTACCCTGCTACCAAAAAAGATCCAAATGTTTCCGGCCTGAACAAATCAAAACGTGTACGTACGGTCATAAACCATGCAAGCCACTTTTACCGCAAGGTTAGGCGATGTCACAGCTAAAAGTTGATGCGTCGTGTCTCAGAAGAAGGTTAACGACGTGTTGTTTCGTTATATTAGTAAATCACGCGGTTATCAAGGTTCTTTTCTTCTAATAACATTATCCTACCAACCAAAAATGTTTCAAATAAGATTCGGTGAAAACTACGGGAACCTTTAATTATTAAATAATCAGATACCAATAGGAACCAAAACCCCTGGGTTGAAAGAGGGGTGTCTTATTAGCTTGAACACGGGGCACGTAGGTCATCGAATCGAAAGTATAATTAGTGGAACAAAAATAATAAGTTCAAAATATGTACTTGTTATTGTTCTGAACGCAGCTTTACTTTACAAAAAGAAAACGTGCTCGTAAGCAACGAATGCTGTACTATATTGACAAAGTTTGAAGCAGCGGGTGTGTACATATTTGTAGAAAAGCCGGTAAAATGCTCCGCAAGCTGCACATTACACTACACTGCAGTATATCGCACTGTATCCACTACAGAGGGAGGCAGCCGAATTAGGTGGGAGTGCTGCTGTCTATCGCGTTGCTTTAATATTAAAGTGTTTGATAAACTTTTACGTCTTTTGGCACCACACTTTTGAAGAAATAAAATAAACACCAAGCTGCCATAAATGATAGTTAAACCCTTCTTATTGAGTAATCATTTTGGGCACGTTGTTTTTTTCTAGCAAGGATGTATTCTCGACTAATGAAAATCTGAACATCCAATGTCAAAAAGCAAGTTCTAAATAATTTAGAGTTTCATCAGCCACTAACTAAAATATGAGGATATTTTACTTAATGATAGGTGAAAAAGTCGTCTTTATATGTTATATCTAGAAACATTACAGCTTACACTTTAGTTCAGCCAACACACAGTATTGAGAGATCAAATCTAAAACTCCGGTAACTAGAAGTTTATAATTCCAGGACGATAAAGAGGTTTAACCTGCTGCAACGTTACGTTTCATACAGCGCTACTTTGTAGTGCTAATGGAGCTATAAAAATTTAAGATAAGCAACAAATAAGATACAGAAAATCATAAATCCTGATATTAAATATTACAAGAGTAAAACTAGTTTAGAGATGAATTCAGTAGAAATTAAACTTGGGGTACTAGCATGCTAAGCGTGAATGCTGTCATCGAGAACACCGTCGTCAATGTACTTCCATACACTGTTCTTACATTTGTACCAGTACCCTCCTTGATTGGGGCACTAGCTTGCTCAGCGTGAATGCTGTCGTCAAGAACACCGTCGTCGATGTAGCTCCATACACTGTTCTCACGTTTCTACCAATAGATCCTTGATTGGGGCACTAGCTTGCTCCGCGTGAATGCTGTTATAAAGAACACCGTCGTCAATGTAGTTCCAAACGCTGTTCTCACGTTTGTACCAGTAGCCTCCTTGATTGGGGCACTAGCTTGCTCAGCGGGAATGCTGTCGTCGAGAACACCGTCGTCAATATAGCTCCATACGCTGTTCTCACGTTTGTACAGGTATCCTCATTCATTTGGTCACTCCACCTCATCAGTGACCTCTTCCTCTCCTTTCCAGAACATTTTCCAAGACAATCAACCTTTCTAGCTTTCCAGCCTCTTCACACGGCATGTTTAAAATATTAAAGAATGCGTTCCAGACAGATTGAAGAGAATGTTTCTCGAACTTTCAGCTCATGTAGTATGAATCAATTTTCTGATTCCATGAGACCCTAAATAATATATTTATAATACATATATTTGAGTAACCCAAGTATCAACCCGACTAGAGTTGCATTATTAGATTTTAGTTTAAATATCGCTTTCTGACCGCATTTGACTTGAATCAATATAATAATGACGACGTCCACCACCCAATGTGCAGAATGTTTCTAATTCAATTTTCAATGCAAAAAACCTATTCCAAATTTATTTTATATTGTATCACACTTTTGTAACATACAGTACAATCTGATGGGCTTATTACCATGTGAAAATCTATCCCGAAAAAAAACAGAGGTTTTAAAGAGCAGAGATGGAAAGCAGACTGAAAACTTTTTTTTTAAATGAGTACCAGCGGGAGTAGAATCTGCCTCCCCCACTCCCAGGTTGCTGAATGCCATACCAACTAGAGAAATAGGTTGTCTATTATCCACATACAGGCCTTTTAGCATATATGTGGTTTATACAAGGCAAAAATTAATAAAATAAACTAAACTTTCCGGTGATACTCGTACATCGAACCATCTAATCAAATTAAACCATGTCACTTAACAAAACAAATTTACCTTTATCCGAGCAATTTTCCCATTTTGATTTTAAACAGTGCTCTTCGAATGATTCCACTCGTATGTATATGGTAGAACTCGCTATAGATTTAATAAAAGCTTGTTAAAAATAACTTTTCATAGCCATTGAATTTTTTTTTCATAAATGTAAAACTAATTAAACTTTAAATTGAAAACTACTGTTTTTATTACACCCAACTAGTTGTGGTTTAAATTTGTTAAATATTTTCCTAAAGATGCGTTGTTAAACTCAAAACTATGGCGTGTTAGTAAGATTTGGTTTGTTAAGTTAATAAAAACAATTCTTAACAAATTTTAACCGAATTAATTTACAGTATCGGTTTACATCCGAGAACCTAAATTCACATTCTTTTCACTTCAATAATTCTTAAGACAAATCTATATTTAACATAGAAAACACACTGACAATGAAAAATCCCGATTATCTCGGTTTTCTAAATACTTTTCGGAATTTCATTATTTGAAACCCTTGAAGTATAAAGAATTTTAACTTTTTAAAATTTGTCTTCCTAAAAATTAAAAATTGGAGCATGTTGAGGAATTCTGCTATTTGTGTAGTATTTTCATTTCATTTTAGATGATGAAAGAGTTAAAAGGGATATCGAATGGCGTATAGCGATAGGAAACAAAATCAATGGGGACTAAAACATACTCGTATATCCTACTCGAACTGGACAGTATTAAAATCTACAATAATATTTTGGTGTAAACTTTGATGTATGGGAATAACACATGGACGTGGAACAGGACTGAAAAGAATGGAATGTTTTAGAAATGCGTGCACTTTTTAAGAATACGTGAAGTGACAATGTATTACATAATACGGAATGAAGTGATAAGCTTTGAATGTGAACTTAAATACTTATGTGTTGAGTAAGATGAACCGGACAGTATTAAAATCTGCTAAGATGATAGTCCATAAAATCTGCTTAGATGATAGTCCATAAAATCTGCTAAAATGATAGTCCATAAAAGTATTTAAGTACCAACTTTGATGTACGGGAGTGAAACATGGACGTAAAATAAGACTGAGAGACGCCAGATAATGCTGTAGAAATGTGTGCATGAAGAAGAATACATGGAGTGACAATGTATGACAGAATACGGAATGAAGTCAGAAGGGAAGAATGTTAACTTAAGCCTGATGTGTTAAGCAAGATGAAAAAGAGTACGTTGAGATGGTTTGGGAATGTGGAACGAATTAATGAAGAAAGACCAACAAACCAGATGTATAGTGCTAATGTGAGTGGAAGCCGAGTGCGAGGAACGCCAAAAATTTTATAATTGGAAAGAAACCTAGAAAGTCAGAGATATTGTAGAAGTTGCATGAATGTAGAGGTGGGAAAATGTGGCGCTCTGTCATTTCTGCCTACCATGACAGAGAAATTTCGTGATGGCACGTATGTATGTAATTTTGCCTTTTTGAAACCGATAGACATAGACAATAACGAGGGTCACAATTACGGGCTTTTCATCAGGTTATTATGAACCTACTTATTGTAAATAACTTTTTAAATTTATAAGTTTGTTACACGAATTTCTGCAGTGTTTATTCTGAAATATTATAAAAATAATTGCAACCCGTGAAATATTCACGGAAGTAAAACGAATTCTACATTTATGAAAATTCATACTGTAAATTTTTTTTATATATATCATTCATACATCGTCCCCTTTTACACCGGTTCAAAAATTGTTGCTAGGTATTGAAAATTCGTTCAGTATCACGGACCCACCGAGATTCAAATTTCGAATTACTTTCGGAGAGAATCCAAGTATTCCTCTCTCGCTCTCTTGAATTCAAAATTCAATTCTAGTATTCTTTCTTTGGCGACAACCATCGTATGGGTTTTGGCCTATTTATACTATGATACAAGACATCATTTCAACTCTTTGGATTAAAATTTTTACACAATACAAAAACAAAAATATATTGAATTTGTAGAATATACCTAATTTGTTCTTTTTATTACGGTTTCCTTTATCCCCTATCTTATCATTATAACCGTCCAAATGAATAAATTTATTCCTTATTATTATATCTCATCCGAGACACCACTGGTGGGTTTCCCTATTGCCTGGACCCTTTGCCAATTTTGAGATAGGATCGTTTCCTTGCATGGTCCTCTGAATTAGATCATTTTTTTTACCATAACCTTCCGTCAAAATACAGTTGTACAGTTGTTTTGTACAGTTGTTTTGAAAGTTGCTTGCACATATATCTCACGAGGAATTGAACTATGAACATTTGTTCAGGATTTTGAAATTGATAACATTTTCTAGCAGATGAAAATTTACGCTTGTTCAATTAACCTCCTTGCGAATTTTCTTCCAGACCCACGCGACAATGTAATTTGATCTAATGTCGTCGTTGCTAGACTTCGTTTTCAAGGATCCCTTCACCTTTCCAACGTCAATACAGCTGGAAAACGAAGATGTACATGGTGTTTTTTTAAGTAAGTGAGCCGTTGCACACTAGCAAACTCATCGACCACACCGCTGTACTGGATCCGATTACATACTGAAGTGAGACGATCGATGCATACCGGCATGTGTTTTTCTCTTTTTAAAAGGATATGACCGAAGTCATCAGAATACTAAGAGGAAAAAATGCTTGTATTATTCAAGGGGAGTTTAGCGTATGTCCTAGTAGGACGTGCTGATGATGATGTTGCTGACATCTCTGTATTCGCTTTAGTCGAATTCTGTGTTCCTTTTCGTTCGGGGTCATCAATTTAGCGGGATGCTTAATTTGATACGTCGTGATGATTTTGATTTGTTTTGTATTTAAAATAAAATACGTCCATTCAGGAATGCGAAAAAGTGAGAGTGAATAATCGATAAATAGTAAACAGCGATGAATGGTCAAGTGAATAATAACAAGTGCTCTTTATTCATCGATAAGTAGGTATATATAGAATTTCAGAACGGGGCGCGTGAATGCGTCCGCGGTATATCTCGATCTCACTCCTGCGCGTGCTGAGGTGGTCGCAGACGCTGCGGATAATACAGTGGGTAGAATATTTATTGTCGAAACGGCGAGACGGCGTGATATGTTCTCTTTCTACCGTGGAATGCGATGTAAATATTATTTGCGTGTAAACAGTATTGACGTTCTGGTATGTGACATTTGTACATATCCAGAGGTTGATTCATCGGTCGTTGACCCTGCATGTTGACAATATTTTAGGGACGTGGGTATTCCCTACAGGAGTAACACAGCGCGGGGTTCGATCCGTCGACCTTCTGCACGGAAGTCCAGTTCGTTAATGCGCGTGCAAGCGACTCTTATACTATTGTAGTCATCAGGAAGCCAACTATTCCTTGAACTCTTCTTGACGCCATAAAACACAGTTTTCAAGACAATTTTTAGTATTTCACCAAGTGTATCCTAGTTTGTCAGACTGTTAAATTTTTTTAAATTTTGCGGTCTTATGAGTACATTTTTCTTAAATTAATGAAATAAATGCCTCAAAACCGGTTATTCAAATGAAATGAAGAAATAAGTAACATCCAAATGTTACTCTAAATACATAGATACGGGAAAGACCTAATCAAATAGCCGCAGCCGCACCTTCCTATCCTTACATCTAACTTATTTTATTTTTATTATATTATTATTCTTTCAAAAATATTAAGTTCAATTCCTGAAAATAAATAAGATTTGTTTAACTGCAGTGCCCTTAAGTAGGGTCTGCCCTCGTAATAGCGGTATATAAATAGTCTGTTATTATTATAGTTATTTAAAGTTTTTATTATTATTCAAATTTTATTCAAAGGACAATTTTATTATATATAGCTCCCTTTAGAGAGCAAACACTCTTCAGGGACAGTCTAACTTGAGATTCGAATCCATTATTATTAAACAAATCACGTCTGATAGCTATAGCAACCAGATAAATATAACATACCTGTATATCCTACAAGGTTGTATTGTATACAGATTATTTATATACAATAAAACCTTGTGGGATTATTACCAAGCGGTAATCTCTTCCATCTAATCAAAAATATTGCCTTAAAAAATGATACCTTAAGGCTTAAGTGAAAACTTTTTTTTTTAAATCTGGGTTCTAGCGAGAATTGAAGTCGCAACCTCCAGGTCGGAATACAGGCGTCTTATCAACTAGGTCACGGAGTTTTCATTTTCTTTTTTTAGTAAACCGTACACCATAACAAATTATTCATACATGCAGTATTATTCCTTTAAATCTAATTCAGAAAATTGAGAATCCCAAGGTGCACTTTTCTTCGTTTAATGCATAAAAAGAACAAAATACAAACTTTTCTTGGAAAGTTCGTTTTCAGTTCAAACGGAATAATTTCCAAAGTTCGTCCAGGGACCCTAGATCCAGAGAACATTGGCACTCAGCCATACATCTCTCACTCTAGCAGTTGGGATACTCTTCCTCTTTCTGTTCCTCTCACTCTTCATCTTGCTCTTCCTCTTGCTGAAACCACATGCAAGATCAAGTCGTAGAAAATTTATTTAGTTCCTTACTTTTTAGAATATTTCGAGTGCATCGGCGTGCGGAATTAAGTGTACGCGAATTACTTTTCCTGCAAAACTTTGTGACACCGTTTGAAAAATTACAGATATCCTCGTTTATATAACAAACGAAATACTTATTGGTGTGCTGTTGAATAATATTATAATATAACAATAATTTATATTGAAATGACAAAATTGGCACCATGGCTCATTGGTTAGCGTACATGTCTAGTACCCAGAAGTTATGTTTTCGATTTCCATATTGATTTTACTTTAGGGACATTCTTTCATCAAACTCATTTCTGATTTACGTGGCATAATTGGTAACCGGTTGCGTGTTAGTTTACGTTTTCGATTGAAACAAAGGATTCTAGTCTAGTTTTCAATTAAGGTTTTTAGCATATTTCTCGTTGATTGGAAGAGACTGTCACATGACAATATACCGGCCAGTTTGTAATGTATACAACGATAGTCTAATATAAGGCCATTTCAGCCCTGAATACTCGTAATAATTGCAAAACATACATATTTGAAGCGCTCTTGTGGTAATCATTGTTGTGAAATAACGCTTTAGAAATTCCTAACTTTTTATTTAATTGCCATACACACTGACAAAGAACAAATCAAGTTTCCATTCTCTGTGACTCACGCTCTAATAGTTTTTAAGGCACGCCTATTTACGATATGAAAAGAGCTAATGAATTTTGTTTTTTTTATTTTCCATTTTAAATAGGCAATCCACTCAAACTAGGATGACTTGTGCCACCAAATTAAAGACAGTACGCAAATTTATTTTTTTAATAATTATTGAGTATTCTCCGTACTTCATACATACCATCACGTAGTTTCCCTGTCGGAATAGGCAGAGAAGACAAAGAGGCACATTTTTTAATCACAACATATTTTTGGCTTTCTCTACATCCATAAAAATTATCATTGTTTAACCCCTTCGGTTCCTTTGACTCCTAACCTTTCGAACCACAAACTCAAGCAGTCTACACGTCAACATTAGTGATTTTTGTGAACTTTTAAAGCCGAAAATTGTCGCTGATCTACTATAAGAAATATGCGTGGCATCTGCAGCTTAAAAAAGCACTTCAATACGTCCGTTTTTGGGAAGTCCTATCAAAATTAATGATTATACATAAACTCTACATACAAACACTACACTATACCAAAACCGCATCTGTTACTATCAAATATCGGAAGATCTACAAAGATTTTTTTATAGTTCGTTTTCCCATGGTAAGTTTTATGTGGTTTTCTTACCAAATGTGTTTTTCTAAACATATGCAGATGCGGAAAAGTACCATATCTAATGTGTGCAGTCATTACCTTCCTATCTTGATAGTCAACTTATATATTTATTTTGTAATGTTTTTGATCAATAATGGTGGGTTCGAATCCAGAGTTGGAATTCCCTTGAGGAGAGTGCTCTCTAAACAGCGTTATTGAAATGCTCCTTTTATAATTATTATTATTCAACAATTTATCACGACCATATGATCATCTCAGGTAAGTCATTTTCATCGCGTCGTTTAACATATCAACCATGCATCGGACAAATATACCATCCATAAAATCAATTTATGTAGTAAAATAATCATTAATTTGTCGTGATAGTTCTTTACTCTCTACCAAACATATTCTAAAATCCCTTGAGAATCGTATCTAAAGTCCATCTGGTTTATATTTCGTTCCATTAATTTATTGTTCTTGTTTCTAACAGTGCTATACCTTTACAAATATACAGAATATTTCAATCAGTTAACACAGCTGACCCATCCCACGTCAGGCGTTCATTGTTAAATATATTGCAAGATTTGATAGAATCGATAGTGTGGATTCTGCGAGGTGTTGTGGATGTTGGGTGTAATGCTTAATCAAATTGGGCTCACCCCTCCGCATCCATGCGACACCCCTGCAATGCCGTCTAGTTAACACCTCCCCTACCAGATATTACGTCGGCACTACTAAACAGACCCTAAGCTTAGCTTAAATTGCTTCGATAAATTTTAAACCCAGGTTATAAATACAAGGCGAAAAAATAATACAAAGGCCAATATTAAAATAAGATACTCTGTATAATTGTATTACTTGTGTTTTATGCTGACGCTTCTTGATAGTGAAAAAAGAAAATGTATTTTTTCTCACATTCGAATTGGTTGTAAGATGTTTCCATTCTAGAAGCTAGCCCTCCAAATTGTATTGTGTGGAAGTCAGCTCTTTCGAGTAAAAAACATATTTCGTGTAGACATGCATACAAACTATCACGCCATTTCCCTTTCCGGGTAGGCACAGAGGACAGGACGCCTGACTTTCCCATAGAGCCGTGATTTCTCTGACTTTAATTTTCCTTGTTTCAAAATATAATTCCTTAAACCAACAACACTTTTCCGTGATATGTTTATATCAAGCTTTCTACTCATATTTTTGTATGCATTTGTTATGTTAGTTCTTCATTAATTCGTTTTACAGATAATTTAATAAATAATTATGAAAATGTTATTTGTTGAACTCTGTTTAGTAATTAAATATCATCTCAAGCACGCTATTTTATTTTATTTCATTTATAAAAGGGAGCTAATTAGCGCTATTCAAAATCTGGTGAAATAAAGTTCGAAAATGTCAAGAATGAATAAAAAATTATCTTCATCTTTTTCATCGCGTGCTCAATTCTGAGCATTGCAGCTCTTCACTATATCTGGGACTTGTTGCAATACCTTTATCCATTCTTCTCAGTCATATACCGTGACGAATGCAGCGTCTAAAGATGATTCTGTTAACTTATTTATTTGGTTCCTCCATCTTATAGGAGACCTTCTTACTTGTTTTCCCATAACTCTCCACATGATCCCCATCAGCTTCTCCAGACTTATTATTTTTTCTGGCAACATGTCAAAGAATATTACGAATATTTTCCTACATTTGATTGAAAGTGTTTCTTTAATCCCTAATTCTTGGATAATAGAAACTTTGATGTGCCTTATGGTCCGTGGAATATGAAGCATCCGCTTCCAACACCACATTTAACAATTCACCATCCACCAGATTGGTGTCGGTAATGCTGTTTCTGATGTTATTATATTTGACCATTTTATTTTTATATTGAGATTCATACTTTATATCCCATAAATTTTCTCAAGTACCAAATTATTGAAAATCTCAAAATATCTGAATAAATATTTTTAAGGAATGTTTGTTAATAAATTGATTTATAATTACTTGTACAAATTTTCACTTAAATAATATATTATACAATTTTAAAGTATGAAATATTAGCAACCTGATAAACTTTAACAAAACTACATAAAAATATTTTAAGATCCAAGTTTTTCAAATTAAAAATTTCAGGCTGTTTGACAATGCGGAATTGTTCAAATGTAAAATTGAAACTTAAATCGTAAACTGTTTTTTTTTTATTTATTTAAAGCGTAAATATTTAACGGTTCCAAGAATAAATGTGACAAAGGTTCTGTTCAGTTCAATCTCATCACCACCCACGCTGTTATGTGAGACAACATAAGTCCCCATTCAGGTTGATCTACAATAAAAAATCGAAATCTTATTTATTTATTAAGATCGCGAAATCGCTTAACAACAAAGAGGGAACAGCCCAAGGAGACTATTTCCGACTGTGGCACACTTCAGTGTGAAAGAATAAGTGCGAGAACGGATTGAAGATCCGATGTCACGGCAAAAGGAAGGTGATTCGCAGTGCTGTAAGTATGCTAATAAAACGACTTAAGGCCTGGAATTCAAACCGTCCAGCGAGTTGCCAGTACTTTAACATTAAGCTTTTTTATGTAGCAAAACTATAATTTGACTCCACTTGATCGGAGTAACCAATCGGTGTAAGACTAAATGAAGATCATTTTAGAAATTGTCGACTCGATTATTATCGTAATGACACAAAATTGATTTGTATATTGATCCAGGTAACCGCAGAAATTACAACATGGTGAATGGACAAGATTGAAGCCGAGGGAAAGTTTGACATTATATATCTCATAGCTAGAGATATATTGCGTATTCAAATAGCTTACATACATCCACAGAGAGAAAAATTAAATAACTACGATTGATGTATTTTTATCCCATAAAATTAATAAGAAGCAAAAAACCCTCTCTTCATTAGAAATATAAGAATACCACAAAACGCCTTAATTTATTTTTATCTTGTTTGTAACTTCTCTGGAACTTTTTATGGTATTGATGTAGGTTTGCATTTTATCTTGGAAATATATTCAGACCGGATGGTCGCCCGAAGTGCGATGTTGAAATGAGAGTTGCAACAGGCAACACTGTGTATGCTGGGGTTACATACTGTTACCGATTAGAGCATTACGAGAGAAGCAAATCAGGGTGCGCGTAATAGAATCTTGTTCCCAATATATGGATATGCAAGTGAAATTTGCACGTGGCTAGAATATGAAACTAAGGTTAATAATATATAAATAAGTGTGTTGCTTAGAATATATGGAAAAACAATATACAGAAGAAAGAATGGGAAAATTAAAACAGAATGTGGATTGGAAGAAATACAGTGATTTAGATGGAGAAAGAAGCATTGAGATGGTTTATCTACGAAGAAATAATGACATAATCACAGAAATAATCTACGAGTATACGAATAGTTACGAGAAGCTTAAGAAAATCTAAAAAAACGTGACACAACCAAAGAAATCAAATTCTAAAAGAATGAAGATTGAAAATACTTTATAATAGGAGAGTATACGTGACGAGGTGCTGAGGAAGTGGCAAAATTGAAATATGTGTCAAGATCTAACGAAGTGAAGATCTGTTCTATATGCCTACCTTTATAGAGGACATGGCGTGATAGTGATGAAGATTACGCGTGACAATATTTATGTCCAGATGTAATTGTATCAATTTGTTTTAACTTTGTATCGTTTTTAATAACTTTCCAGGTATTACTGTAATCCAAATTTTGCAATCTTCCGTTTATGGGTCGTGATATTTATTGGGATTAGTAAATGGAATAATAGACTATCCTAAATTAATGAAATTGATTAATTTCCGAATACATTCGATAAGTACGAGATTGCAGGATATATTCCGGTGCGAAAGTTGTAGAACTTACTATCAGTCGAATTCTCCAATGCCCAGATAGCATCGATTAAGTAATAAATATGCTACAATATCGGACATATTCGGAGAGTTTTAATACCTTTAAATGGTCGCCCAGGGAGCGTTTTTGTTTATTTGAACCATGAATCTGGAATACGGCGTGAATTTTTTTTTGTCTTCTCAACATTGATTTTTGTTTCTCGTTGTTGATATTTTTTTCTCTCACACTTTCCAAGAGCTATTAAAAATATATTGAAATTTCAACATGTTTTTCATATGTATTGGATGGATTAATTGAACGAATATATTTTAATTTTGAGTTTTTCAAACTTATTAATTGTTTTGTATGTTACGAAACTGAACCTCCTGAGCCCTGACCTGTCGTATACTTGGATTACACGTATGGTACATACATACTCCTTTCTGATGTTTTTTTGCGTAAGATACGTGTTTTTCTTTATGAACTCGTATGTCAACGTTAATGCTTTTTGTATTCATACGCATTTAAAATTCTACTTCGAATTTTATTATTGTAACTTTTGTAACTAAATGAATGTATATAGTTTTGAGATAATTTCTAGCCGTATCTATAACGTTTAGACTCCTTTTCTCTAATATCTGCACCAAACAACTGTTCAACTGAGAGGTCAGTTTTAAAAAAAAAATATTCAGCTCTTTTCTGTCTCTTTCCTCATCTAAGTTTTACTCCCATACATCAAAGATTATACCAAAATACTATTATAGACCTTAGCAGATTTTAATAATGTCCGGATCGAGTGCATTTGTTTTAGTGCCCCATTGACTTTGTTCCCTGTCGCTATATATACGCCATTAGATATTCCTCGTAAGTATGTCATCATCTGAGAAAATGCTATCTTAATAATAAATTTATTGTTATAATATTTCTTGTTTAAGGGGACATGGCCGCGCAGTTACAAGCAGAACTTCCGTGCAGACAATCACCGGTTTGACCCCCGCACTGTGTTACTCCTATCGATACATATGACTTCAGTAATATCTATTATTAAAAAAAATTGTAAACTACGAGTTATGATTTATAAAAGCCCAGTTCACCAAGTAATTGAGTACGTAACCTTTGGCACATACGATCCGCCCCTGGTTTGGCGGTATTCTCTAATCGATTCCTTGATGACTAGCAAGATAAACTTGCAGGGCACATCCGCATTAAACAGGACAGGGGCTGACTGTGCATCACCAAATTGATTTTAATAAATAGTTTTTAGCGCTGATTTACTGAGGATAAAATAAACTACGAGTTATTAATGTATCTTACGCATAAAATGATAAATTTTATGCTTAAGATACATTAATAAAAACTACGAGCTATTAATGTATCTTACGCATAAAATGGTAAAATAATAACATTTTTCCTTTTAATTTGTAAATAATATAAATCATCGTTTGTTAACTTCTGACTGAAGTAAAAACACTAATTTCGTAAAGTATTTTGTTATTTTACTCTTTCGTAAATAGTATAATCTGGTGAGATTGAAAATGTCTTACAACCGCTCTTTTCATTCTGGTTCCACTTTCACGTTTCACTCCTATACATAAAATTTATTACTAAAATACTGTTGTGGATATATCTATCGGTATATAGTATCTATCGTATTCCTGACACTCGAGACATTCGTTGCCAAGTTGATAAGAATCCTGTCTTCCAACCTGAAGGTCAAGGGTTCGATTCCTGTTCATTTTAAAAAAAGTTTCAGACTTGTTTTTATTTAAGGTCTATTTAACGTATTTCTGATTGGCTGAAAGAGTTAGCCATACGTCCAAAGTTCATTGAGTTCAGTAAACATGAAGCGTGTTTTTTATTATGAAAAAACTGTAATTAAGTATATATCAAGTAGATCAAGAAGAGTTCTTTGAGATGGTTTAGGCATGTAAAACGAATGAATAAAGGAAGACAGCAAAACAAATATAAAGTACAAATGTGGATGAAAGGCGTGGTAGAAAGAAGATCAAGAAAATTATTTTAGGATCAAGAGAATGATAATTTGAAGGAATAAAAAGAAAAAAGTCAGAAGAGGCAAAAGATGTGTGACGCGATAGGAAAGTCAGACGCTCTCTCCTCGCTGTTTACCCCGACAGGGTCGCGGCGTGATGGTATGTATGTAAAAAGCTGTATGCAAGTACTCGTATTATATTGTCCTACCTGTATTATTTCATGGGTTCATATAAAACCACAAGGCATGTGTTGACTGAATTTCTCATGAAATAGACACCCAGTTATGAAATAACTCCGGAGTTCAGAGTTAATACTTAAGACAAACTAATAACATGGTTACTATGGCTCATATCAAAATGAAATTCCGACCTTAAGGAGGTTTCCAATTCTAAATTACTGTTTTGGGGTATTTTTGAAAAAATATGTCATTTTTTTTTAAAATACCTTTACTGTGACGACCTCCGTGGCCTTGTTGGTAAATCGTTTGTCTTCGAATCAGTTGGTTGATGGTTCGATTCTTATTCGTACATAGAACCTTTATAAAGGGTTTCAGTCTGGTTTTCACCTAAGACTGGTTTCAACACCTTTCTGGTTAGGTGAAAGAGTTTTCTACGTGAAAATAAACCTACCAGATTGTACTATTATACAACACATATATTTATCTCTTTCGTTTAGAATTTAGAGACTAAACGTTGCTTGAAGCATAAATAAAAAAGAAAAATATGTTTCTTTATCATTTCAGCGTGTCCATATATATCTTTTTAGAAGCCATTCATCATTCTTCAGGTAGTTGGTAGAAAACTTGTCATCTAGTCGAGAGCTTATAAAAACAACCTACGAGTGGTGTGCTGCTCTAATGGTTCTAAATAAATCTAAAGGTACACTTAATGAGGCCAATAACAATGATGTATTCTTGCAACACTACCAACAATTACTGATAATCCATAGTCTGTTCCCTCTCTTTAACCGCCTTCAAGTTGGCCAACCCATTATCCAGTAATTCTTGGTCTACAACGAGGTCAGCTTCCAGACGACCTAATCTTCAAGGTGTTATTTTATGATCCAGCTATCATGTATTCATAATAGACATGACTAACTTATGTCAATTCATTAATCGTTAAACTTCAAATTGTGAGGGATTATTCATTGATTCTGAACGACCATTCAAATTAGTCTAGACCGAAATATTATACTCAGCTCTGTTTTAAGAACATTTCTTTCTTCACAATTATGGAACAACAACTATTCCTTTGATACACATTAACAACAGAATCATTTATGGCTCTCTTGTTTTACAAAATCAAGCGAATTTAACTTTCGACTATTCATTTTGTTCAACGTTTCACATTGGAGTTTCCACAAATTAGTTATCAATTTAATATACAAAAGCAAAATTATAACAATGTTATTTCATGCGGTCAATGAAATAACGGAGTGTATTTACTAGAACAATTAGCAATTAACAAAATTGGCACAAAGTGAATAGGTAATAATAAACTAATATTATATCCGTTAAAAATAAACCGTCAACTCTCAATTCAAGAATATTGAAATAAGGTTTGTTATGAAAAACGTATAATTTCGGCATATCTTATACGTGCATGTGCCGAAATTATAGATTATTCATACTTGAACCAAGCAGTATCCAAATCTACTAAGATATTAGTCCATAAACGTATTAAATTGCCAACTTTAATATATGGGAGTGAAACGTGGATGTGGAACAATACTGAAAAGAACTGAATGCTTTAGAAATAAATGTGCTTAAAGGAATTCATGAGGTGATAATGTACGACGGAGTATGGAATGAAGTGATTAGGCAGAAAGTAAATAAAGACATGTGTTAAGTAAGATAAAAAGACCACTCTGAGATGGTTTGCACACGTAAAACAAATTTTTGAAGAAAAACTAACAAAACAAAATGTTACAGTGTATATAGGAATGAAAAACGCGGTAAAGGAACACCAAGGAATTAATGGTAGGGTCAAGTGGATTATATTTTTGAAGATGTAAGAAGCAAGGGAAATCGTAGGATCTGTATTAGAAGGTGTATGGATGTGTAAAAAATTCATAGTCGTACAGTAAAATAGGTAAGATACAGACTTCAAACAGTGGACAATTCGTCTTCAAACTAAACGTTGAGGAGTCTTATGTGACATTTATATTGTTTAAGGCACCACTGTCGACACCTATCCTGATAGGCAGCTCTTTCCCAAGTTCCTCATTCCAAATAATCGTAGCACCCAAATATTAAAATTTAACTACGCTTTTAAAAAAGACACAATTTTTCCACAGGGGGGGGGGTATTCTTAACACGAAATGAGCCACTATACATCAGTTATGTCTTCCCAACGTTTATATGCAAGCCATTTTTATATTCCATACCCGTCTACTTTGTCCGATTAAGGAGTAAGGTGTTCCTCAGTTAAATGGAAGCTTTGTTTGAGTATTCACTCGCACTTTGATGAGACTAAGACGGAGAGAGTACTCTGATAGGCTGATTCACATATTATAAGTCACTCCTTACAAGATGTTCTATCGTAATGTACGTGATAAAGTCCAAAAGAGATGATAGAATGAAACAAAAAAATATGTATAGTCCAATAACTAAAACGTATAATAAAAGCATCTCAATAAACAAAACTAAGAGTTTAACAATATGCAAACAGCTAAGGAGGTGCAAACTAGTAATCGATGAAAAGCCTGTTGAGCAAATGATGTAATTGAAATACTTAGATGTTGAGATGATCTCTACAACGAAATAAGGTAATAAACAAATAAGCCAGCCGCTATATCTGGTTGTCTAAGAGATACGATCTGGAAAAACAAAAGTTCGAAGATATAAGACTTGTGTCAGCCGATCATGACTTATAATGTTGAAACCAGAGAGGATAAAACTAGAACAAAGAACCTCCTTCAATCTTTCGGGATGATAATATTACAATAGGGTAAGAAACTCTCACATTCGACAGACCTTAAATACAGAAGTTATCGTCTGATTGAGTAGGAAGAAAAGACGTCACCGGCCTGGCCATATGGATATAATGGGCAGATATGTTACAATCCCATTATTAACGGCACACGGGATCCCCGCAGGACATCGCATGCCAGGCCGGCCGTCTAAAAGGTTGAGCAATATCATGTTCTCTGCCTTCCGAGAATGATTTTCGTAACAATAAATTCAGGATCTACATCAATGAGAACACGAATATAGTAATCCTGTAGTAAATATATATATATATATATATATATATATATATATATATATATATATATATATATATATATATATATATATATATATATATATATATATATATATATATATATATATATATATATATATATATATATATATATATATAAATATATATATTTTTAGAATAGTTAATTAAGTTTTATTTTGAAAAAGCTGTGGCATCACTTCTTCGTCATTTTTTTCCGCGAAAATCGGTTTCAGTTTTGAAAATAAAAATGAATCACAAGGAGTCAAGTCGGAGCTATAGGGTGGGTGACCCAATTCTTGGAAACCAGTGTTGAATGGCAGCTTTTGCAGCAACAAAAGTGTGCACTGGCGTTTTGTAGTGCAATAACTTGCACTTCGTAACAACTTTCTTTGGCGTTTAATTTTTATGACTTCCTTTAATTTGTACTCGTAAATGACGTACGTATAATACTCACCAGTGTCCGAAGTATTTCTTTCTTTGAAGTCCATTAGTAAAGTTCCTTGAAAATCCCACAAAAAATTTTGTATTCATTTTTCTTTGTGGTTGTATCACTTTTTTGGGCCTTTGTGATATCGGAAGGCACCACTTCATCGATTCATTTTAGACAGGGGATCATGATAAAAAACTACAGCTTCATCATCCATGACAATTAACTCAATTATTTATATTTCTTGTCCATCGCAGAGCATTAAAATTTCATTCGACATGTCGTTACATTTGGACAGCAATCAAGATTGTAGGCATCACCTTGCATTGCCCTTAACAATTCAACCAAGATGGTCATGCAGAATTTAAAGTATGTACTGTGGTTCAGAAAAAAACACACCTTGTTTTTATTTCCTTTAATTTTAGTCTTCAATGTTGTAACACTTGCTCTAGCACAACTCTTTCTGAAGTGAGTTCTTCTACTGAAATGCCTTGACGAGAGTCATCTTCAATCGATTATCTACCTAAGTGAGCCAGCCTTTTTTGTCCAATCTTTCACAATGGAATATGACGTTAAAGATTCTCCGTAGGCAGCATCTAAACGTCGTTTAATTTCTGTTTATGAAAGAAGCTTGAAACCGCGTGACATTTTTAATATTTTACAATATAACGAAACAACACGTCTTCTATCGGCTGTAGTTTACATACTACTGAGAGTAGAAGTGTCATTTATTTCTGTAACATCGCCTAACAATGCGATTGACGTGGCTGGTGTAGTATCAGTCCATACACGATCCAATTTATTTAGGCAGGAAGCTTTTGAACAATAGTGATGCCTCTCGAAGTTTTAAAATTTTTAAATTCAATATCTCATGTGTTTTCTATTCATTTTGTCACGCAAGTTAATTATAATAGTTTTACGAAAATTACATTATTTAAAATCAAATATATTTTTATTATCTATATTAATTTGTTATTATTTTATTTAGATACTCGTAGTTAATAAAGTAGGATTTGATATTATTTATGAAGTTAGAGTCAACCACATTATTTTGATAAAAGTTTTGTCATACTTTATAGGAAGAAACCAATACATCACTAATTTGTATTTTTTTCCAAAGATGTATTGTTATAAGTCTTTGTTGTACACAGTACAACCTAGAGGGTGTATTGTTATGTGGCAATGTCTCATAACCAATTAGAAATATGTTAAAGAGGTATGAAGGGAAAACCAGAGTGATATCCTTTTTAATTATTTTTTTATAATAAATTTTTACATAAATCAACGGAATCGAACCCATAACCTCCAGGTCAGAAGGCAGGTGATTTACCATCTAGGCCACGGAGGTCCACTATGATTGTTTTACCTTTGCATTGTGTTGAATGTTGTTCTTCAGGTGTTATTAATAAATACCTTTTTTGTTCCAGTAATTTTCCTCTTTTTTTTAATTTTATCTCTTTTTATTTTGTGTATTCTATATTTTAATTGTAACTGTATGGTTTTTATTTTAATGTTTTTGTTTTGTTAATGCCCTCACAGGCATATAAATGTAAAATTACATTTATCTTATAATGTAACGTTTTATAACAATTAAGTAATTATGTAATAAATGTAATACATGATACTTAAATCTTGTTTTTTCTTTAAATCCAGCTTTCGCCCGCCACTATTTTTTTTTAATTTCGAATGCGCCCGCGACCACAATTAGGTTGAGAATCCTTTAAGTTGGTTTTTTTTTTGTTTTTTGTAAAATTATAACTTGTGATGCTTTGAACCATTTTTCCCACTGGTTGAAATAAAAGTATTTTTATAATTATTCTAACATTTTCTAGTTTATCATATATAAATCTCTAGCTTATGCATTATATTTTTTTAAAGCCAATCTTTACATTTTATTTGTATAGTAGTAGAAATCTTCCCGAGTTCGATTCCCGATCGAGAAAAAAATATATGTTCCAGTAATTCTTTTTCCAAGTTAATCGTGTACATACTATTTTTTAAACAATAAAAATATAATACAAATTAGTTATGTGTAACAAAATATAAAATACTTGGAATATAAGTAATATTTGTCCACTAAATAAAATATGACATCCATAGCTTAGTTAATAAGACGCCTGTCTCTCAATTCGGGGGTTGTGGGTTCGATTCCCATTAGAACCCAGATTTAGAAAAAAATACTCCTGACAGGTTGTCACAGAAGGTTTTCTGTTTAGTTGAAAGTGATTGCCACATGTCAATAAGGCCACCAGGTTGTAATGTATACAACGAAAGTATAAGAAAAAAATATTCTCAATTATTTTAAATTCTATTATATTACACTTTCGCTATTATAACATATATATAGTACAACTTGACGAGTCCATCGACATGTGTGGCGATCTATTCCAACTAAAGAAAACTGAAATCAAACAAAACTGAAATTGAACTCGCAACCCATCAGTTGGGAGACATGCGCCTTAACAGCTTATATGTTGAGTGTAAGGATACAAAGGTAATGGCTACGGTCATAAATCTCGTTAATATCTCTAACCTTTTTAGTAATGCTTCTTAGATTAGCGTTAAAAATTAAATATGTGTTGACATAAAACTTGACGTTTATTTCACAGAATTCTTGTGAATAATAAGCATAATATTAGATTAATCATAACAACTGTCTTGCTCCTAATCCATCCCTGGGATCCACTGAATGTAAGCATTTTGAGTCACCCTCCCCCCGACGGAATTATTCAATATGTAACTCTGCCCCCGATTAAAAGTTTGTTCTTCAAAGCTTTCTCTGCACAACCTCCATTTATATAATATTCGTATAATCTGCCTACAAACGCAATCATTCAATATTCAAGGTGTATGGGAAATCTAATTAAGAAAAGTTTATTTTACAGAATAAATTAGATTTATAAGATAATATGATAGAATGAAACGTTAGATCTATACAATCTTTATCATCATCATCAGCTGTATAACCCAGGATGGATCTAGGCAGCCAGCAAGATTCTCTGCCACATGTCTGTTTCAGCAGCATTCCTCTTTTTAATTTATTATACCCAATGTATGACAGTTGTGTTACATTGTCGAAGAAGAAGAAGACCGGTGTTATATCAACTGAGCCATAGACCTTAGTTTTCTGTCTCACCGTCCAGTCAACTCAACTTTAGTCTTCTCACGTCATTGGATCGCTGAACAGAGCTTTCTTTGTAAGGTGAAAGTCATGCATGCAATATTAGTACACAAGTCAGCGCAATCTATTAATTTTTATAACTTTTGCTACGCAAGCTTTCCCATGCAAGGAGTTGAGCTCTTCGTTTCACCTGTATTTCGTATTCCGTTTCCCCAAAATGTATTAGAGTTAATGGTGAATATATTGAAACGTAAAAATAAAATATTGCTTTTTCCCCTTCATTCAGCGAATTTATTGACCTCCCCTCGTATAATATCCTGTAATATAAAAAAAACTGTGTCATGTTTTGTTAATAAATTTTAAGTTTAAATTTTATAATATATGTATATACTAATTTATAGTTAACACTTCAGCAGCGAAGCTAGATGCAAGTCTCCTCATCCTTCGTGAATATCACTGTTACCAATTTGGAGCACTCGTATGATCCTCAGACCGTTAGGAACATGCTGCACAGGATTTTCAGTGACCATGTGCCTGAAAGTGCTGTTGCATCACAGATCCAGTAAATATTGTAGCAAATGTTAGAAGCAAAGAATCGGTTTATATGGTGCATATAACATGTATAATATGTTGTACTTTTAAGTTAGCAAAGGACTTAGCAATGTTTTATGAACTTGGCTTTTCATGTTCATGGAGAGGAAACGAGACTTGATAAGGTTAAAAAACATATATTTGTCGATACTATCCGCTTGTTATAGCAATGTAGTCTGGAAGTTATTCACTGAGATCCTCTGGGTTACGTCTGAGTCGCATTTAAGGAACAAAATGAAAAGGTTAATTTTAATTTATTTGATGCACATCATACTTGGTCTTTTAGACATGTCTTTCTATTTAAACGGTATTTTATTGCAAATCAAAATATTTCGAATGATGAGAAATGATAAGTTTGAAAAAAATCACAATAGTTTATAATATTTTTTTTATTAAAAACTAACACATCATACTTGGTCTTTTAGACATGCCTTTCTATTTAAACGGTATTTTATTGCAAATCAAAATATTTAGAATGATGAGAAATGATAAGTTTGAAAAAAAATCACGATAGTTTATAATAAATTTTTATTAAAAACTAAACGAAAAATCATTTCCATGTTAGTAACAATTCAATTGAAAATAAATTTTGAAATCAATTTATTTATTTTTTGCTTTTAAGCCAATCTACGTACATATGATGATTTGTGCTATTGTATAAAATCAAATTACATTGGTGCTTTTTGGTGAATTCAAGTATCAACTAAAGTTTCGAAAATTTCACTATCACTGGGACTGCAAACTAAAACATACCAGCAAAGTTCATACGACGGGGATCCAATAGGGTGGAGATTTATGATACAGCATTTGATGTTGCTGGTACTGTGGTGTAGAATGGTACACGTCTTAGTGTAAATATATAATACATCATTCATCATCATCATCATTATTAACCTGGGTCGATTAACTGCAGGATGAAGGTCTCCCCAAGTCGACTCCAAATAATTCAGTTTTTGCTCATTGGTACCACGTGATGCTGTAATACGTACTGATTTCATCCATCTAGCGTACTTTGAGTCTATTTCTGGGCCTCTTTATGCCTCTTGGCTACCACTGGATTATTTCAGATTTCTATCGGGAATCCGATATTCTGGCTACGTGTCTCACCCATTGCCACTTCATCTTCTTTCACGCCTTTATTACATATTCTATAATTATTTTGTTACGAATCCTGAAGTTTCGTTTACGGTATCTTTTAGTATATCCCAACATACATCTCCTCATGCTTCTCTGTGCGGCCTGAAGCTTTTGTGTGTGTTTTTTTTCTGTAAGCGTCCATATCTTACAACCGTACTGGAAAAATACACTGGTTGAAGACCTATCTCTTCAAAAATATTGGGAGATCAATTTTTAAGATATTATTCATATGAGCTACTAGTTTTGTCCTTCGTGCTTTTTCCCTAATAGGCCACCTACAAAGAAAATAAGTTGGTCCAAATATATATTTTCCTGGACAAGTTCTAGTGGCTTCTTATCTATAATTAAATGTTTTGGAATAGCAAAGCTGTTCATCATATATTTGGTTTATGACATATTCATTTTTATACCAACTTGTTTGCTCACTTCGGCTTATTCCTGCAGTTGGTGCTGAAGACCATTCGAATTTTGTAAGAATATAACAATATCGGCTGCAAATCTTAAATAGCTCGGGTATTTTCCATCGGTATTTTTTATCAAGCAATCTGCCCTTATTGTCCCGTTCCAGTTTACTAAAGACATATTCAAGTATAGCTATGAATAATTTTGGGTGAATAGTATCACCTTTGCGAACTCGAGATGTATTTTTGCTGTTGCATCCTTATACGAGTAGATGTTATCGAACAACTTAATTTATGCCTTTTTAATGTCTTGTGTTTTAAGTGCCTCTAGTATGGCTACTTTTTTGACTAAATCAAAGGCTTTTTCGTAGTCTACAAAGGTTAACTATGAAGGAAGTTCGTATTTTTTATATATTTCTATAACTTCCCGCGGCACTTGAATATAATCCAAACTTCATAAACCTTTCCTGAATCCAGATTGTTCTCGTGGCTAGTTCATATCAAAAGTTCTCATGAGTCGGTTGGTTAAAATCTTGGTAAAT
>OX463853.1:15157056-15268887 GCA_949825065.1 Odontocerum albicorne
GGCAATAACGTCCAGTGGTTGAAAGTATTGTTACCAGACGAAGTTATTTACCAAACTAAAACCTTATTTTTTTGGGTACCATTGGAAGAGAATCCGAAATCGTTTGTCTAGGAGGTTGCCAACGAAATAAATCTATGTTTTGTCGATATTTCAAATAAATAAAACAAATATGTTATAAAGATTGGATGCTGTTTGCAAATACACGTCTAAATATAATATAAATATATTACGTATATTAGTGGAAAGGTGTACCATTTCACCGAAAAGGGGAAAAATATTAAAATTCATCATGTAACTCGATATTACAGTAGATTTTCAAGGTCTGAATCGTTAAGGGTCAATATTGAAAACGCAGAAAGATAAAACGAAACTTGAAACCATAAATCTTTTTCAACTTTCTTCAAAGAATAGCGGTTTCAAGATTAGTCAAAGTTTAAAATCTTCAAATTATAAATAACTTCAAATTATTAAAACGTTTTAATTACGTTAACTTTGTTGATTTAATTCAAAAACACTTTGATAGAAAGAATAAATAAAATATTTTCAGTAGTTATGGACGAGCTTAATGAAATCTCCCTATATACCTACACTACTTGTATAATTACTTACTTTGTGTTTTCCTTTATCAATATAAATAACCAATATAAACATAACATAACATAGAAGGAGAATGGAGTTAAGTAACCCTACATTATCATATGGAATATTTTGATGTTGCAAAGCAACTTGCATCTCGTGCTACAAGTGAGTCCATGTGTTTGTTAAATTTTTAAGATGTGATGTAAGATTTGGTGCATTAAAATTCTCGAAAATCCAATTTCTCTTATTCTATGTAAGCTTTCACCACTAATAACAAATTCAAGTACTTGAACTTTACTGCATACTTAAGATTCATGAGCTTACTCTGCTTTCAAAAATTATTAAAAGTGATAATAGTATAAGGTATATAGTATCTTATTAACAAGCTTCAACTAATATGGATACAACTAGTATTGATGAAACAACTAGTATTGATGGAACAACTAGTATTGATGGAACAACTAGTATTGATGGAACAACTAGTATTGATGGAACAACTAGTATTAATGGATCAACTTCAACTAGTATTGGTGGAACAATTAAATGACACATGTTTTTCCCTGTAAAATATGTGTTCCACTGTTATTCTACGTAAGTCTACTATTCTAAATTTGTTAAAATGTTGTAATATATTATACATAAATATATTGAATTTAAATATACATGATTAATAAACATAAAATTAACTCAACAATTGTTTTGTAATTGTTACTACTGCTTTATTGTATCTTCATGTTAGTTTAAGATAAACTTTTGTAATTAGGTCGATATTTTTAACTATTTGATTTAACTTTTCTTATGTGCGTTTGATTCCATGTTATAAAAAGACACTGTTGTGTCGTGAATCAAGGATGCGAAGGTAATTAATTCTAATTGGTGGCTACGCGAAAGTTTCATTGTAAAGAGACCGATTATAACTTTAAAGAAGCAATAGATTTTTTCTACATCTGGTACTATAGCCATGAGTATTTCGAACTCAACGTTATTTGTCGTAGAGATATTGTAGTCTTAAAATTGTAATGATTTTATGGACATAACAACAAAAGAGAATTTATCACCTTAGTCGCATGATGAGAATCTTAAATGTCTCCATGTAGTACGTCAAGATAAGCTATAAGAAACACAATAGTATGTAGGATGAGGTGTATGAATATGGAAGAGGCAAAGATTGTGGAGATACATCCACCTTGCCTCTTCCAAAAGGGATATACATGTATGTAAATTCAAATAAAAAACTTCTTCATACAAACAAACCTTCAAATTCATTTTCAAGAAGTAAAAAAACTACCCTTAAGACATAAAATATCGTACCTGCGCTCAGATTTTGGGGGAGGGGATAAATAGTGAAGGGACGGGAAGGCTTAGCCCGTTTTATTTTCTTACAAACTTGAGTCGGCTTATTTCAAATAAAGCTTCCTTTCTTTATGGGGAGCAAAGTGGACGATTTGGGATAGCCGATTTGACTGCCATTTGAAGCCCTCGTTTTGGACTGCGTTCGTATAAATCGTCTAAGATTTTTTCATTTTTAAGTTTTATTCCATATTTTATCTTTATATCACAATTTTCTTCATGAATTTCTTCTTATATACGAGGGTCATCAAGAAACGAAGGTTACATGGGCTCCTGAGGCCGAGGGAAATTTTTTGTTGCAAAGTTGGTGCACCTGGCATGTAGGGGGGATCCTAACGGTCAGTTTGTTTAATCTCGCGTGTTTGTCTAAATTCTTCCGATGGAGAGGTCGTCGTGCGCTCCCACCAACTCTCGTCCGTGCGAGACCCGCGCGGTCATCAGTTTTTTGACTTTGCAGAACAATACCGCCGCGAATATCCATCGAAAGCTCGTGGAAGTTTGTAGTACTGGTGTGATGAGTCGACAACATGCCACGAAGTGGGTTAGATTGTTCTGAGAAGGCCGTACTGATTCTCACGACGAGGCAAGGCAGTGATTTCTGACGAATTTGTACAAAAAATTGAAGAACAAGTGCAAAATGACCAATGTGTGCCGCTTGACGACCTTCACGAAGAATTTCCTGACATTGCTCAAAGTCTCCTTGGTAATATTGTGTCGGAAAAACTTGGTCACAAGAAGTTGTGTGCAAGATGGGTGCCCAGAATGCTCACACCGGAGCACGGTCAAAATCGCGTGACCGCCGCGCGTGAGTTTTTGGATCGTTTTGCACAGGAGGGAGAAGCTTTTCTGGACTCTATTGTGACGAGGGATGAGACGTGGGTGTGTCACTACACCCCAACAAATTTTCAACGATCACAAGGTAGAGGAAGCTGTGAAGAAGTGGCTGAAAGAGCTGGCGGCAGAGGTCTATGGCACTGGCATACAAAAGCTGGTGCCCCGACTACAGAAATGTCTCGATATCGACGGCAATTACGTTGAAAAATAGTTTAATATATTTATGAAGTATTCTGTAAATTCCAATTAAATACAAGCATTTTTCGTTCCTACATAAATGTTGTAACCTTACTTTCTGGATGACCCTCGTAGATAATTAAATATAAAGGCATATTGAATATACAAAAAATACTATCTAATACTCACTTACAACAACTTACTTCGTATTGTCAAATACTCGTACTATATATTTTCAAAGATTTCATTTCCAATGTCAGTCTTTTCGATGACGACTTAAACTGTTTTGATTCTAGCTCTATATATTTCTCTAGATAAGAGATAGACGAAGACTAGAGGCTTTTGAGATGTGGTCCTATAGAAGACTATTAGGAATTTCACAAATGAAGAGGTTCTCCAACGAATCGAAGGAGGAAGGCACCTGCTCAGGATCCTGTCCGAAAGGCGTGCAGGATGGATCGGTCATATAATACGACAAGAGGGCCTCTTGCATGCCATAATGGAGGGTATGACCGAGGGGACGAACTCTAGGGGACGCCCACGCCGAGAGTACCTGGAGGACCAAGAGTACCTGGAGGAGAGGAGGAGGTTGGTGGACGTGCGCTGCTCAACATATACAGATTTAAAAAAAGCCGCACAGGACAGGGAGGAATGGAGGAGAAGAGTTGAAATTGCTGCAAACCAGTCTTAGGACTGCAACCACGGAGAGAGAGAGAGATAATTCTCTAGTTCATTACATTATTTTCACTTAGTACAATCATACTTTTTATTGTTCTGTTGTAAATTTCGTCGTTCTTTCTTTCGATAAGCCGAAACTACTCTACTAAGAAAAGCATTCTTAAAAAATTTTAACACACCAGTTTTTATTCGACATTAATACCAGCATTACATATTTTGTTGTATAGAAAAAAAGGCTCCTTTGATTCGGTTGCTTTTATTTCTTTCCGCGACCAGGTTTCCTCGTTCTTTCATATTTAAAACTTGGTACTTATGTGCTAATATATAACTAATCCTTATTCAAATTACGAAAGAAAATTATTTGATTTTCGCCATGTTTTTATTTATATTAATTACTTTTCATATATTGTATTACACTTTTGTTGTATACTCGTACAGTACAACTTGGTAGGATTATTTACATATGGCAATGTTTTCCAAGTTGTTCAAGAGGTCTTAAATAAAAACCAGTCTGGAACTCTTTTAAAAAATCAGAGTTTTAATGGGAATCGAACTCGTACCCTCCTTGGTGGACAAGTATCTTACCAACTAGACCACGGAGGTCGTCACGTAGAATTGGGATTGTTTTTCAAAAGTCTGATCCTTTAATAAGTATTTTGGAGCATGGATTTATTTTCGGAACGCGTATAACATGTTTTTTGCTAAAATTCAGTCTTAAAATTATAGATGTTTTTATATTCAATATGACTGGTATTTAACGTCTAAAACTAACATCGCTCATGTTAGTGAGAATTGAAGAGCTTTATTGTCTTAGTCGTAATGTTTGTTTAATGTAAACGCTACTTTAGAGGAACGAGTAAAAAGTAAATACTTGTGTATCTTTCTTAAATAGAAAAGAAACGAGCGGGTAAGTAAGTGCGCTGGTAAATATTGGAGGAGAAGTAAACAGTGAGGAGAAACATGCGGAAGTACGAGGCGTGTTCCTTACGTTGGAGCATTCTAGCCAGAAATAAAGTTCAAGAAGTTGAAATTAAATGGGATGATTTGATTTTGTATCAAATTTTCGTATTTTCGTGGCGAAGTTTTTAAATTCAAACTATTAGTTGGTTACTTAATATTTTTTTTGATTTTCGTTTTTATTGTAAGGTTACCTACCTATAGCAACGTTTATATTTGGATTTTTATTTTATTTATAATATTTATATTATTTTTGTAATCTATAATACAACGTCCTTATTTTTTGCTGTAAGCGTTCCCAGGTTCCAAGTTATGGCTCTTATCTTTTCAAACCTTGACCGACTGGCTTTCCTCTGCTTCATTTTTCTTGCCCCTGGAATCCTGCAAGCTGGCCCTGGCATGATGTCAGTCTCTGGATCACCGAGGGGAGAATCCCCATCGCTGTCAGACAGGGTAGTGCATCTTTGCGTACGTTTTTCCATGAAGCTTTGGTTTGTTTGACTATATGTTTTATCCACCGATGGTCGTCAGACGTAAAACCAGAGTGACCCAACTAAATAAGGCTGCATCCGCTAGCATTGGCCGTTAATGGCCAACTATCGGATTAAACTAATGAGCCTGGATACCCATTTAGAGATGATGTATACGACTATTACCCGAATACGTCTTGCCAACACTCACCATTTGTGAGCCGTCGTTAACATACGGGACAGACGCTCACTGCTTTTCACTTTAGCCGTACTTTTGGGATCCCCAGAGGAAGATCAAAGAACTCCTGGATGACTCAATGCTCCAAAATTCTGCAGAGAAACGGCCTAGATGAAAGCGACATCCAGAACCGAAGAATATACAGCCTGAGTATATTGTTCGGTTCTGGGTGTTGCTACCCCAACAGCCTACTTAGGCAATGAGTTGGGACAGTGCCAGGAAGAAGAAAAAGAATCTATAATACAACGTCCGTAGTCCACACACCTGATACAGTCCCACTCATTTCAAATCCTTTCACACACAATTTCCAAACTATCACATACATAATTCTAAATTCACGTCAATCATTATCTATTTCTCTCTCTTTTATTACTCCGTATGACTAACTTTGTTGTGGTCGACATTTCGCCCAAGTGCCAGTGGGCATTATCAAGAATAATGAAGTAAACCAACCAAGAAGATGTTAATTGGCCTTAAATAAAAGTCAGGCACGAACCCTTTATAATATCCATTGGGTTCCAGTGGAAATTGATCCTGTAACTTCAGTTTGGAAAACAGGCGTCTTACCAACTAGGCTTTTATGGAGATTATTCAGTTTTCATATTTTAAAAATCCCTGACTGCTATATAAACTTGTGCTATTTATGGCATTTTCAACATTTAGGCGTGGAGGTTCTATCAGTATCCGTGGGTTATCAATTACAATTGTTTTTCAAATAACTCAGGATGTTCAATTTAGCAGATCTTGGTGGTCAGTGTTTGTTCTGAAAATTAGAGATTCAACGATTTAAATAGAAAAAATCACAATTTCCGCGCGTTTTTTCTATGTACGAATATACTTAATTGTGAAGAATTTCAAACCTTTTTGCTACACAAGTATTAATGAATAATGACATGACGTTTAGAAAATTTTAACAGAGGTATGATATTTGTGCTACCATAGATAGTAAGTTTTAAAAAATATCACAATGACTGTTGTATGAGGACTTTCAGAGTGTTATGCCGCGTCTTTTGGTTTGTAATGCTGACGTTTCGAAAACGTTGCAATTTTATATTCAGGGCTTGTTTGTAGTCAAATTCATCATAAATGAATGTGCGCCGGATATCGCTAGGTTTATAGCAGTCTCGCATGGATCCATGCCAGTTTGTCACAGTAATCAGGACCACGTAGTTCCGTCCATCACGGAAGAAAAAGCGCGCGGCCTTCACAAAGATTGAACCGATGTAATTATTGTTCATTTTCATTTTGTTGTCGCTTCAAATTTACTATGGAGTACGATGCTGATTTGAGATAGAATACGTCGTATCTGTGGATTTCTATTGCCTCTTTGATTTATCGGGCGTGATAAATTTTTGGTTTGCCGAGTATTTTAGGTTCAAGGGAGAAACGATGGTCTATCTCGATGAAACGTTTGCTAAAGCTTATTTCATGATTAACGAGTCTGCAGATTTTCTCATGTACTTTTTTTTTACTGTTTGTCCTATTGATTACTAAGAAGCCTTGATGTTAAAAACAACAACGTTTTGGAAACGTCGGTATCATAATCTAAATCATCGTGGTTGTTACTGGGTACTCATAGTTGAGGATCCCCTCGTCATTCCATCGTGCATTCAGTTGGAAAGCGAAGCTATGCCGTAGAGTTTGTTTTCAATAAGTGAGCCGTTGTCGAGCCAACGCTGGTAAAACAGAAAACATTTGCAACGATGCGTGTCCGGATGGAGGCGCGCCGATTATGATTAATTGTCAACCGGATCCCCCAGATGAATACATTCAGATACCTGGGTGCCACCATCATCTCCAATGGTGATCTCCGGATGGAGCTGCCCATCCGCATCGGAGCTGCCAGCGGAGCGTTTAACAACATGGATAGGATTTGGAAGGCGACTGGATTCAGCGTCACAACAAAATACCGCCTGTTTAACGCATGTGTCATCCCGATCCTCTCTCACGGTGTACCGTTCCTATGACAAGGAAGTCAGAGCGTTAGGAATGTCGTTGAGGGAGATTACCAACACCGCTCAAAACCGCTCGAAATGGAGAAGACTGGTGGCCTCCCTATTCTCCCTTATGGAGCTTTAAAAGAAGAGTGAATTGAATTGAGCCGTTGCACACCAGTAAACTCACTGGCCACACCGCTGTACTGAATGCGATGCCACACCGAAGTGAGACGATCGAAGCACACCGGCATGTTTTTTTAACACAACGCTGATAAATCTTATACAACAGATATGGAGAACCGCGAAAGCTTCAAAATACACATACCATATGTAACACAATTAAAGTCTCCTTAAAAAAACAATGTATTATTTACAATTTCACATCCCTTTTATTTTTACTTTTGAAGGAAAAAAATACGCATATGAACTAGAATTCAGGTCTCGGTTTCGAAATATTATGTTATTCAGCGGTTTCATGTTTCACCCTACAAATCTGGCATGGGATCTGGCCTCCTGTCTTGGGTATCGCATTTTTCATCGTCTAAACACATCGATCGTTTCCACGATAAAAGGTTTATTCAACAAATATAGTTGATCAAACATTTGATGTGAAATATGATCCTTCTATCCTTTCCATTATTGGGTTCAGTAGGTTGACGACTAATATATTATGTTAAATTTACAGTCCCTGTGGACTTATATTATCTTTTTATGGTTAGCAAAACTACTTGAATTCCAATAGTGACATGTTATCACTTTCAGACCTTTTTTCATATAAGTCAAATATAATTTAGGTTTTACTATTCAATTCATTAATTTAAGGTGAAATTGAGAAGAAATAATGATTGGGTATATAAAAGATCATGACGCAAAAAACAATTAATATAATTAAGTGTATATAATAATAAGAATAAAAATCAAATTTCTGTAATTGTAATTTAAAGGGCATTTTAATATCACAAAATTTAAAAAAACCTTAACCAGTAAAAAATTCAAAGAACTGAATATTTTTTTTTATTAATTTATTATTACACATACATATAACCATCACGCTACCTCTTTATCGGGGTTGGTAGAAAGGAGAGAACGTTAGACTTAAATAAATAAAGAAATATAGGTTTATTGACAGCAACATAGCACGAGTATGTACATATGTAAGTACATTCCAAAATCCCATATATATCTCATAATAAATAGCAGAAAATACATTTAAAAGAGAAGTTATCACAAGGTCTGGGCACATCTCATAACATATTCCCGGCAGAGATACACCCTACCAATATAGGGCGAGCCGAGGCGAGCGAGAAAATATCGTACACTTGATGCAATTATACTTTTCTTGGTCTTCCTCTACTTCGCTTTCCACTCACATTTGCACTGTATATTTGTTTTGTTAGTCTTTCTTGTGCCCAAACCATCTCAGAATGGTCTTCTTCATTTTACTCAACATATCAGCCTTTAGTTAACACTCATCCCTTATTACTTCATTCCAAATTTTGCTATACATAATCACCCCATGTATTCTTTTAAGTTCATGCATTATTCTCGTTCAGGACTATCCCCTCGGCAGATTTTTATACTGTCCGGTTCGAATTTGATACTGTCCGATATGTTGTTTACTAATAATCATCCTACCGATTAGTCGAATAGCCATGGCCAGTATAATTTATTTTAATAAATCATCTAAAATAATTTGATATGTTACATTTTAATTAAATGGTAATATTATATTATACATATTTAAAATATATTAAGTTGTCGCGTGGCATCCATAGAAGCTGTAGAAATGCAACATCGCCTAACAGTTGATTGTTGCTTACGCAAAAAAAACATATGTAATTATTTTTTTTGTACACAACATAATATTAACAAATTTTAGCAAGTTTATTATTTCAATATCATATTTTTTAGCAAACGTAGGCGTTTTCTGGATATCAACAGCATCCCTCAAATCAAAAGTCAAGCCATGCAATTGATTTTTTTTTTTTCATTTTGTCACAATTAATAGTTTGATAAATCTTAGTTAAATTAAACCTGTTTTTTATACACAATATAATACGGGTTTTATAAAGGATCAATGTTAACTAAGAGCTACTTTGTTGAAACGGATGAACAAAATCACTCTGAGTAGTATTGACTTATCGAACGATTAAACGACGAAAGAATGGCAAATGCAATCTACATTAAAACAATAACAATGATTATACCAAGTAAATAATATTTTGTAAGAATGCAATGAGTTTGAAATAAATCAAATAACTGGGATCATAACGATTTAAGTCACCATAAAAAAGACTGACATGGGATACAAAACCTTTGGAAACGTTGTCGTATATTTAACTACTCCTACAAGTAAAGGGCGTGATGGTATGTATATAAATTTCAAATAATGTTCAAAACAATGCTCTATTGTCTTTATATGTGTATTCCGCAATGGAAATGTTAAATCATTTCACATCTAAGGAATCTTCAAACCTCGTAGCTTATAACTCGCTACCACCTCGTTTCCAATGGATCCCAATTCAAGCACATCATACTCTCAAATGTCAGATATACACAACTGATAAAATGGATTATCAACAAAATGTGAAGACGGAAGTGAAAGGGGTTGGAGAAGGTTGTATAATTCAAATAATCACCGATCTCATCTTCATAACTCCCAACAGAGATAATCCTGGCCGATATCCAGAGTACAAATAGGGAGATGAGATTGGTGCAAAGAGAAAGAGATACGTAGAAACAGGCAGGAACAATAAATACCTCAGAGAGTGAAGGAGGGCGGGGAGATTTATTATCCCGTGTTCCGATTCATATATTCCTGATGGGTATAGAGAAGGGATTCTCAACCGGTCGGTCGTTACGTTTTTAGTGAATCTATTTTTCTCAATTACGCTCGTGTTTACAACAGAAACAAAATAAAAATTAGCTTGTTAAAATCATATAATCTTCTCCATTGTATATTAAATATATTTTGTCTTTTCAAAATATGTTTATGATAATGATGTCAGTCTTTAAATTTAATCTGCATCCTGACATACAACATACCGAATGAATATTTCTGTATATTTATCAAAGATTAAGGCTTTTACTTTGTGATATTCCATATTAGAATATTTAAAAATAAATTACTTCGTTATTCCACTAATAATGTTAATCCCCGCTACACGTGTTTCTGTCTCTTATTCAGAATGACGAAATGATATTTATCAATGGAAATGTTAAATCATTCCTCTTCTTCATTCCGTCTGAAGAGATTCGAATTCCATCCGAAATGGCAAGGAGATCCTGGACCACGAGGCCCAACAACGACAATTAAGGCAATCTTAAGCCGAATATGTTACTATGACATATCGAAAGATCAACAAAAGTTTATTTTTAGTTCATCTTTCTTTAGTAAGTTTTCTTTGGTTTTCTTGCCGAATATATTTTTCTTAACCTAATATAACTACTGTAGACCCCATCCTATCCATACGCTCAACGTATATACATTTATGTTGTACTGTTTTTAATATATTAATAGTAGGGGATTCGACTCCCGAATTTAAACGACTTAAATTTATTAAACAAGGTAATCAGATTTTGTTTCTCGGTTATACTCGTATATGTATCATGGGGTCGTCATATTAAAGAAATACTCGCATGTGAAAAAAAGGTTTAGAAGCACTGGTCTAGAAAGAGGGAGAACTCTAACGGCTTCGTTCAAGTACGTTTTCCCTTTCATTGATACCATTCTACCTGATCTCTTCAACTGTTTAATTTCAAAAGCCTTCTTGAGAATCTCGCTGGATCTCGAGTGAAATGTTTCTGGGTATATTATATAATGAAAAATGCGAAATACCAGACGTAAGAAATTACGTAAGATTTAATAAAACCATTGACAGTTGATAGTAGCGTTAGGAACCGAATTTAAAAAAATCTATTTGAAAAATTCTAAATCATATTTTATCTAAATTTCTGAATTAAATTAACGACTTTAGTTACTTAGTTACCCATTTTTTTTAAAGGGCTCTAGTCTTATTTTACTTAAGATCTCTTGAACACATTTCTGGTTGGTTGTAAAAGATGTCCATATGATAACTAACCCACCAGGTTGTACTTGATACTAAAAAAAGAGTAACGAATTATAGCTCTTTTTTAACATATGTAGTAAAGTCCGAAATTATCCGGCCCAATGATGTCAAAAAGGTGATAGGATGAAACAAAAACACATTTTTAGTGAAGTCGCCCGGTAGTTCAATATATTTATAGGACAAAAAATTTTTTTATACCACAAAAAAATATTCGAAATGGTTTAACACTGCGAAGATCACTTCTTTGTCACTTTTAATTGTTTTCATGCAAATCGGATTTCAGTTTTCAAAATAAACGTACTGTACTCCCCACTTAGGCGATTCAATTCTTGGAGAGCATCGTGCTGAATAACATTCTTTGCAGCAAAAGAAGTATACCATACATTCGTCGATTGTCGTGTAATAATCTCCCGCCTCGTGACAGCTTTCTTCAATATTTTGATTTTATAGCATCTTTCAATATGGTATATTGGATTAATGACGTATAATACTCACCAGTTATCCCAGTGATTCTTTCTTTAAAGTAAAATTTTGAGAATTTTCTGGCAATCCCAAAAAAATGCTGCCATACATTTTTGAAGGCTTGTGTCACCTTGTTTTTTTTGTGTCGTGGTGATCCCTGACGGCGCCACTTTATCGAGTAAACAGCATCTACGCATCGCGTCATATTTACCGGGATCTTCCCTTCTTTTGAAAGAAACTTAATAACCACGTGATATGCAATGTTGAACATTTCAGAATACAACAAAACAACACGTCTTCTATCGATTCTAGTTGATATACTTCTGAGGGTAGAGGTATCAAATTTTATCTGTAATATGGCCTGAACGTGCAGTAGACGTGGCCGGTATCTTTTCATATACGATCTAACTTATTGACGCTGGAATCTTTTGAACCTTGGTGGTATTATACATGAGGAAGTTGTGCGGTTAGATGTTTTTTTTTGTATTTGATGTTTTCAAACATACCAGTTAAATTAACCTCACACGCCAAAATCACAATAATAAATCATAGGCTAGGTGCTCTAGTTGGCAAGACATCTTGCTATGAGTTCAATTCTCGTAGGAATCGAATTTTTTTTTTTTTTTAATGCGATTTTAAAGTTGAATCTCGTCAGCGGGTAGCCAGTATGCATTTCTTCCATTTTAACATACTAAAGTTCTTAATTATGTTTATTCTTATATGATTTAAATTTACTATTGTCAAACTATGCAAAACTTATGAACGTCGATCTCTTTTTTTCCATATTCTGACACACATTGTCACTCAATGTATTCTTTAAGTGTTATAAGAAACACAAAAAGTAACCATGCTGCGCGATCGACACAAGCAGTTGAAATCTTTTTCATTTAATATAAGCGAGGCGTCATATAGTGCCCCAAAAAAGCAAAGACGAAGAACTTCAAGGAAACTTTATTAAGTCCGAAGTCACGGGAGAAAAAAAAGAAATACAGCAAAGCCTACAATTTTTTTAATACCCCGCAACAACTTAATATACACGACAGACTGTTCACGATTTGTTTACAGTGAATATTTTAGCTATTTGGTCATATTCCAGTATAGAGGAGAAAAAAACTTAGAAAAAGTCGAAAGAACGACGAAGCAAAGACTTCTGCATTGACCAAGGAAAGAAAACTTCCTTTGTGACAGTGGTACCTTGATATTTAAAAAAAAAGGAAGAGTGGGAAATAAAAAAAAAACAGAATTATATAGATAGACCACAGAAATCACAACCCTCAGTCATAAGAAAGCGACCATAGAGATAAAAAATTTAAAAACTCGAATAAAATTAACAATTTACGTGGCGCCGTTTAAAGAGCAGACTACAAAAAAATGTGTAACACTTTCGTTGTATAAAGTACAACCTAGCGTATTAATCGCCATATTGCAAAATCTTCCGACCAATCAGAAATATGTTAACGAGATCTTAAGTAGAATGCAGACTGAAAACGTTTGTGACAAATTGGTAACCAACTGGAATTTAACTCCCTAGTCCAGGAACCATTACACCCTTTAATGATCGCCAACTAACAATGTCGAAATCGAAATCTAGGAATAATTTCATGAAAAGAGCGCGTTCGTTGTGTACAGTGCAACCAGGCAAACTTATTGGCAATTTCTTCTAACTAAGCAGAGAATTGTTAGAGAAACCTTTAGTGAAAACCAGATTGGAATCCTTGTTAAAAAATCTGGGTAGCAATGAAAATCAAAGCCAATTAGTCAAGCCAATCGAAGCCAAACAAAACTAGACCACGAAGGTCGTCAAAAAATCTTTAAAAAATATTGTTTTCTTCGAATATATGAGTGTTGTTATATATTTATAAGAAGTATGTATGTATGTGTTAATTGTTATACGAGTACTAGAAATTAAATACTAAGATTATTATAAATAAAATGACATGTAGAAAATCAAAATTAAGGTAGTTCATAGTTATAACATATAAATAAGATTAGTTAATAAGAAATTAATTTATAAATAAGTATATCATTTGGCAAATGTTTATGTTATAGATTACTTTATTAAATAATAAAAAAAAAAGCTACCGTAATTATCCTGTAATTTTATTGCCTTTTCAATTCTTTCTTATCGAAATATTTTGGTGTGTGGTTTCAAATCACACGGTTTGGGAGTCTCTAAAATGTCCCCCAACCAAATTTTATTGCAAATAAATTAAAACAGCCATCGCAACAGTACTAAATTTCAACTTTAACATTTAAAATGTTCCGGATCTTCACCCAAATGTTACTTATCAATTCAAATTTGATGAACTGAAAGTATACTAAAGCGATTAGCAAATCATAATAAAGAATTGGGGATCGAGGTTTAGCTTATTTCTTTTCTTTTTACGTCCTTTTGTTTCCCCTTAAAATTTTATGTCCTGTAGTTTACACCTTTTAATGTTAATTTACGTATAAAGTCAATTATTTACGTAAATAATCAATTATTTGTGTATAAAGTCAATCAATTATTTGTGCTTCATAGCTCTTGTTAGAAAGAAAAGAATATCAGGTCATATTTCAAATCAGGAACTAATTAAATTTGTCAAGCTACATGTTCCTTGTAGGCCCACCCGACAAAATATTTAATTCCACAATGACGTAGTTACAAATAATTATTTGTATTGTAACTCCTGCTTAACAAGATTTTATAGATTGGGCAATAAGTATGGACATTATATAGACTTTCATATGACTTTTACTACTTGCAAGAGTACAAGTGAAGAAGTAGTTTTTGTATTAGGTTTCCTTATACTGTTTTTTTTTATTGTGTCTAATGCTTACATGTCAATGTTTCATTTTAATTTATGTTTTTTTTTGTAATCTTTTGTTATTTACAGTTTATGTGAATAAACATTCTTTTTTAAATAAAGTTTGCGTAATATTTTTTCACTGACACTGTTAGAAGTTCGAGTATTACATTATGAGACTGTCTTCAACGGAATACAGCGCCGACATACAAGCCAACTGCATTCTCGAAGAATTTATGCCAACGGAAGGCAAAAATGTCATGAGCAAGTCTCAGGAAAGCTATCTTGGTGTGACTATCGTCATAGAAAAGCCGCATTCATGGTTTGATGGTAAAAACGTTCACTAAGCTATTGCTCCCAGGTTTTATTACCGGATGATTACACTTCCAGATTTGTTTAATTTTTCAGAAGTTTATAGACTTTTTTACTTGCATTTTTATGAACGTTAAGGAGCTACAAAATGTTTTACAAATTTGACGAATGGTTGATACAAAAATAGCTTATGTCATATTCTTATAACTTGAAACTAATTTGATCTGACAGTAATGTGTTCTTGCTCAGTTGGAACAGCGTACACACAATAAAGTAGACTGTTGCAATAAACTTGGCTTAATCACAAGGATAAAAAAGTGAGATATATTCAAATGTGAGATATATTCAAGACTCATGCATACTCATTATTGGTTCGATGCAATCTAATGACATTTCGATTAGTAATAATTAGTTCTACAATTTTCGCACTAGAATACATCTTGCGATCTCGTACTTCTCGAAGGTGTTTGGAAGTTAATCAATTCCAATACCGCAGTCCATTATTTCATTTACTATGTTATTTTGAAGACCATGATCAAACAAAACTCTAAGATATGAAATTTTCATTAAATTTAGGTCCGACATTAATAAATCATATATGATGAAACCAAAGACCAAGTGGTTTTCGGTTGTCCTTTGAGAAACAGATTTGATTTATTAAAAGCCATGTCTTTACAGCATCCAATGAATGTTGCGTTTCGTCTTTCTTCGGGGATTTTTATCACTTATAGATCGATTATTTAATTTTTAAAGCTTAATGAGTTGAAATTTAAAATTGTCTAGAATTGTAATTTTTTAATAATAAATTGTTCTATTATATTGACTCATATGTATAATTGCATAATGTCTTGAATTTGATGACCCAAATCATTCTAGTTTGGGTAGACGGCCAAAAAAAAACAAAGCACGCTTGACATCGTTATTTCTAAGGATGTGCTTAAAATAGAAATGTTATGAATATATAATATAAACCAACTCTCCAATTACGCTAAATACTTAATAATTACTTTTAAAAAATAAATACTCATTTTAAAATACTTTAATAAAACTTTATTTTATTTTATGTAAAGAATTAAATACATTTTAAAAGCAAATATCAATGATGAAGCGACTAAATAAAAATTCTTTTCCAATCTTAGCGGCAAATATCCAAATGAAATATTGGCGTAATCAAATTATTTGGCCGAATTTATATTTTCCGGAATCGACATCCTCCGCTTCCCCAGTTGTGACTGCCCCCTTGTAATTCATTCGTTTTTCATTACATTTCCCTCCTCATCTCTTGTATACCATCCCTTCCTTCGAGCAGCCCCTTAGTAATCAAATAGTCCAAGGGGTGGATCTATTCGTCTGTCCAAAAGAGAAACAGAGCATTTCATCAGCATCACTATCATCATCCTGAGCCTCTCTCAGTCCAATAGCGATCATAGAACTATCCCATGATTCTCCACCTAGCCATATTCGCTCTTTCATATGAACAGGAATATAATGAACATCTTCTTTCTACAGCTGCCATAAATATCCCTCACCCATCTGACCTGTGGTCATCCTTGATTTCATCCTCCCATACTGCTCCAGCATTTGTCATCTAGTGAGCTCAGTATTGAAAATCTCTACCAAACTGAAGTAAATCTAAGCAGGATATATGCAATTACGCAGTGAAAAATGAAATATCCTCAGATCTCAATACGTTTTCTCGTATCGCTATGTTAGCAGATAATTTGAAACGTGTGACATAATCAAAGTGATTTCATTTTTTGGTACACACTCGATGAGATTTTATATACATTACCTGATAATATGAGCCTTGGGCTCAATTTATGGGTCTAATAAGAAACAATAATCTAAATTATAGCAATTTGATCGATGTCATATATTTGAACGTGACTACTAACATAGCGATACAAAATACAATTTGAGATCTGAGGACTTCTCATTTTTAATAGATATCGTAAATTGAGAGCAGGTTTTTAACCCACTAATTATGTTTTTAATACTTGAAAGAAATTCCCTAGCATTGCCTATTCCATTGCTATCTGTATCCCTTGGAGTTAGTAGGTTAACTATTTAGTGAGTATCTAAGTCTCACAGCCGTATTATATACGATCTGAACATTGAAGGGTTGAAACCAATGGAGAAAGCATGTTATTCACTGTCTGTTGTCATGCGTATTAGTTATATTACTGCCAACAGATATGTTTAAATTATCCTGTATACGAATTCATAACCACACAGGGGCTCTGTTTTTATTATTGTATTGTGGTACCGTGTGAAATCGAGCCAAACCCTCAGATAGAAGACTAGACTACGGGAATCAGAATTTGGAAAATATATCAAACAACAATACAATACCTCTTTTGCCTTATTGTTAAGACACCTATCTTACGACCCGGAGGTTGAAAATTATCTATTCCCGCTGGAAACCATTTTATTTTAAACTAGGTTAGCCTGATTTTCCCTTTTGGCCTCTTTAACACATTTCTGGCTGGTCGTAAGACATGGCCACATAGCAAAGTTTTATGTATACAACAAAAGCGTAATACAAAACAATTACTGAGTTTATTCTTGGTGCAGACGTATTCTAACGTCAGAAAAAACAAAACCAAATAAATATCTTCTCATTACTGAGTTGCGAAAAAACCACCCTTTCCTATTTATTTCTTTTTTGGCTATTATTCTACCCATCTACAAAGTATTTTCGCCGTTGCTAGGACTTACCTAAGCAATGCCTACCAGGAAGGGGGGGGGGGATATTAAAAGTTCAACGACATATTTTCGTATGGGCAGATTGGTTCGAGAAGGTTTTAAGCGATTATGTTAGGAGCGTGGGAGTTGGAGGTTAGTCTATTTTAACATAAAGATTAGAAAGATAGAATTGAAAAGGTTTGTTTAAAACAAACAAGGCTCAAAAAGTTGAAAACTTAGTAATGCCATTACAGAAGGATAAAGGATCAGTCAGGAATATTTTAAATGGTCAACATTTTTGTTTGAATAATACAATTAGATATGTTCAAGCAGATATTGCCTTTTGGCATTTCCAGGTCATCGTTCCTTCTTCACGTCGTCCTTTACTATTCATGCATTCAAACTCTGTAAACAATTACCGACTGCCGTAAGGCTCTTATCCTAGTTGGCGTGAATTATTGTATTACACTTTTGTTGTATTCTGTACAACCTGGTGGGTTGATTGTCAATTGGCAATCACTTACGATCAACATGACAGGTGTCGAACAAGCTTTAAATAAAAACCAGGCTGGGATCATTTTGAAAAAAATCATGGTATCAACGGAAATCAAACCTGCAATCCCTGGATTGAATATCAACGAGGACACGGAGGATGTTACGTCTATTTGCTTTATATAAGATGAGGACCCCATTAGTCTGCAGCCCAATCATCATGCAAACATTTATTTTTGCATATCTCTTCATTTACGAAATGTGTTTATTCAAAACACCTATTTTATTGTCCTTTCCCACCTTCAGTCTCCTTTCTCAGTTTTTGGCGAATTTTGCAAATAAATTACTGTTTTTTTCATTTGTTTTTTAATACTTTGTAACCTTTCACGTATCAGTTGGGTCGAATCGATGTAACTTTTGTTGGTTGGAAAATATTACTATACGACAATAAATTCATTGGAATACTTATAATGGGACGAAATGATGATTTTGATTGTTTGGTATTTAAATAAAGTACGTCAATTAGCAATGCGGAAAGAGAGAGTGAATGAATCAATGAATAATAATTAATAATGCTTTATTTATCGGTAAGGGGGTATTTATACATTTCAGAATGGGCGCGGGAGTGCGCCCGCAATATATTTTTATCTCGCTTCTGTGCGTGCAGAGATGGTCGATTGAAATATTGCAGACATCGCAAATAATATTGTGGGTAGACAATTTGTTGGCGAAAACGGCGAGACAGTGTGATGCGTTCTCTTTCTACTGTGGAATGTATCGTAAATAGTATTTGTGGGTAAACAATTTCAATGTTTTGGTATGCGACCTTTGGACATATCCAAAGGTCGTTTCGTCGGTCGTTGACCGTGTATGTTGACAATATTCAGCGACGACAGTAATTCCTACAATTTGTATACTTAACAAGCAAGTGTCGACGATACAATAGGCTATCTTTCATAATCGAGTATAATTATCAACAATGTAGATGGAAGACGCATTTGCGTGTATTGATTTATAATATGCAACTTTTGCACTTCAGCAAATACACAGTCTTGACAGATCTATCCCAGAGTTCTAAAGGCTAGAAAATCAGTGTTACAAGACGATTGGTAGGTTAAATCTGATGCAGCCTTTCGTTAGGTTATGTTTTATATAGCGCTATTTTTATGTTGATTTTAATGACGATATAAAAACTTTATGGTTCGCAGCATATACTCTAAGCTACAAAATAACATTTACTTAGATGTAAACCGATCTTATAACACAGTAAAACCAGACTGAAATTGAATCCGTCAGGAATCGAATCTGAGGTTAGACCACGGTCACCGACAATACAGAAAAAAATATATTATTGTAAATTTTTATTTTCATGCTATCATACACCGGGTAAACCAAACAATAAGAGCTATAAAAATGCTCCCTTCTCTGATCATTCGTTTTCAAGTCTGTTTTCCCCCTTAAAAAATTGTAGATTTTTTTTAAAAAAATTAATGAAAATATATTCGTTACAACTAACATACTCGTACATACCATCACGCCATTTCCCTGTCGAGGTATGCAGAGGACAAAGCGACAGACTTCCTTATGACGGCACACATCCTTAGCCTTCTCTACATCTAACATACGAGTATGCTCCTTCTCAAATAACTTCTTGATCTTCGATTTATCTGATTTTTTAAATATTATTCATTTAATCCAACCGTATTTTTCTAGGAGTTCCTCTCAAAAGCCTTTCACTAGCATATGCATTATAAATCTGTTTTGTTAGTCTTCCTTTTTCATTTCTTCCCCATGCCTAAACCTTCTCAGCGGGCTCTTTTTTAGCTTACTCAACACATCAGCCTTAAGTTCACATGAATCCCTTATCACTTTATTCAGTAAACTGTCATACATTGTCACCCCGTGTATTCTTCTCAATGCACGCATGTCTACAGCATTTACTCGGCTCTTTTCGGTATTTTTCCACGCCCAAGTTTCCCTCCCATACAACGAAGTTGGCACCAAAGTACTATCATGGACTATTATATTAGCAAATTTGTTACTCTTCAGTTTTTAGTATATAATATATATTTAGTGTCCAGTCAACTTTGTTTCCTATCGCTACACGCCATTCGATGTCCTTCTCAACTATACTATCATATAATAAAATACTCCCCAAATACAGCTAGCTCCAATTTTTCTTTATTTACATATAGCTCAATCAGTTTTCCTTTCACATTTTCCCATCACAATAACCTTGGATTTCACAACATTCATTCGCAGATCTTTCTCTTCGCATCTGTCGTACAATTCACTAATCAAACTCCGCAATTCATCTTCACTCTCCGCCAACTATACCATGTACCCATATCAGAATACAGTTCTCCGCATATGTTCCCATTCGACATTTTTATGCCACCCATTATCCTTTGTAGTTCGTTCACACATAAATCTATGTAAATATTGAACAACCAGGGTGACATAACGCATCCTTGCTTCACCCCTTTTGAAATATTAAACCACTCTGCCAATGCATCGTTTACTCTAAAACATGCCCTACTTCTTGGACAGTAATATAAAAATTTAATTAAACGCCCTTAACAATTTGGACACTCAAACAAACGACGAAAAATATCACATTTCAAGTGGTTAGCTCGTCTATCAAAAAATGTTCCTTGCTGCTGACTCTTCTTAACTGGAGACAGTAACTCAAAGTATTAAAATCAATTTGTTTCAACATAAATTAGAATAATCAGCATTCTGAAATTGTTTATATACAAAACCATTAATTAAAACTCGGTAACCGGAACTAGATATTTCGAAAAGAGCTTCCCCTGATTTTGAGCCTTTGATCATTCTTACATTACACAGTATAGCTTGAGCCTACTCTATATGGAATCTCCCCGGATGTGTCGTTTTAAAAATAACACACATAACATATAAAGAGATAATTTTATAAATCGCAATTTAGAGAGCAAAGTCTCCTCAATTTCGCACTAACTCGGAATTCGAACACATTTATTGGTAAATTTAAAATATTACAAAAAAAGTTGCGTGTAAGGACAGAAAGTTGGTAACATAGGATATTAGATTCCATACTTCCCACTTTTATTGACAAATTATAATATAAATATTACAAAGAAAAGTTGAGTCAAAGGATAAGAAGTTGGTAACATCGGCCGTTAGATTAGGTAATTCTCACTTTTATTGACAAATTATAAATATTACAAAGAAAAGTTGAGTTCAAGGATAGAAAGTTGGTAACATCGGCCGTTAAGTTAGATACTTCCCACCTTTATTGACAAATTATAAATATTACAAAGAAAAGTTGAGTCCAAGGATAGGAAGTTGGTAACATCGGCCGTTAAGTTAGATACTTCCCACCTTTATTGACAAATTATAAATATTACAAAGAAAAGTTGAGTCTAAGGATAGGAAGTTGATAACATCGGCCGTTAGATGAGGTAATTCTCACTTTTATTGACAAATTATAAATATTACAAAGAAAAGTTGAGTCCAAGGATAGGAAGTTGGTAACATCGGCCGTTAAGTTAGATACTTCCCACCTTTATTGAAAAATTATAAATATTACAAAAAAAAGTTGAGTCTAAGGATAGGAAGTTGATAACATCGGTCGTTAGATTAGGTAATTCTCACTTTTATTGACAAATTATAAATATTACAAAGAAAAGTTGAGTCCAAGGATAGGAAGTTGGTAACATCGGCCGTTAAGTTAGATACTTCCCACCTTTATTGACAAATTATAAATATTACAAAGAAAAGTTGAGTCTAAGGATAAGAAGTTGGTAACATCGGCCGTTAGATTAGGTAATTCTCACTTTTATTGACAAATTATAAATATTACAAAGAAAAGTTGAGTCCAAGGATAGGAAGTTGGTAACATCGGCCGTTAAGTTAGATACTTCCCACCTTTATTGACGAATTATAAATATTACAAAGAAAAGTTGAGTCCAAGGATAGGAAGTTGGTAACATCGGCCGTTAAGTTAGATACTTCCCACCTTTATTGACAAATTATAAATATTACAAAGAAAAGTTTAGTCAAAGGATATGAAGTTGGTAACATCGGCAGTTGTATTAGATATTTCCCACCGTTATTGACAAATTATAAATATTACAAAGAAAAGTTGAGTCTAAGGATGGGAAGTTGGTAACATCGGCCGTTAGATTATGTACTCCACACTTTTATTGGCAAATTTTAAATATTACAACAAAAATTTAAGGATAGGAAGGCGGAAGCAGCGGCCATTAAATTAGGTTCTTCCCCGCATCGGCATTTGTTTGGGAAAACATATTTGGTAAGAAAACTTACCAAGGGAAGACGAACTACAAAAAAACTTTTTAGATCTAACGATATGTGATAGAAACACATTCGGCTTTAGGTTGAGTATAATGTATGTGTGTAGTAGTGTTCATATAAAATTATAAATACAAAAACCACCGTCCACAAAACTACTACGATAAAAGAATATTTATATACTCGTACAATACAATACATAACATATTTTCGGTTTTTTTGACGCGATAAATACCATTGAAAAACATCTTAAACTTTCCAAAGAAAGGGAATAAAAAGATTTATAAATAAAATTTCTTTTTCGTTTAGTCCTTACAGTAATATACAGGATGTCTGTAACCATTCATGTGTGAAATATAAGAGATGGAAATGAATAAAATTAGTATGATGAAGAAGAACATTCTGATATGGTTAGGGCATATACGAGTACAATGAATTAATGGCAGCGGTAACGCACTAGACTTCCGTGTGGAAAGTCGCTGGTTCGAACCACGCGCTTTACAAATCCCTTCGAATGACACAGGTATTTTTTACCACCCAGTATTCAGGGGTACAAGGATCCTATGAATCCGGACATAGATATTATTTTAAAAAAAAGGAGAAAACATGCCGGTGTGTTCCGATCGTCTCACTTCAGGTGTGCCATCGAATCTAGTACAGTGGTGTGACCGGTAAGTTTTGCTGGTGTGCAATAGCTTACTTGCTGAGAAAAAGGAAAAAAGTGGAAAAAAAACTTCATGGCACAGCACGGGGGATCCTCTACTACGAGGCCCAGCAATGACAAATGAATGAATGAAGAAAGACTAACAAAACAAATATAAAATGCAAATGTGAGGGGGAACATACTAGCAGTAGTACACGAAGACCAAGGAAAGTGTGGTTGTATCAAGTGAATGATATTTTGAGAAAGGGAAATGTAAAAAGTCAGGGAAATTGTAGGAGTTGTATGAGAAGGTGTATAAATGGGGAAGAAGCGAAGAATGTGTATTGAGATGGGAAAGTCTGACACTCTATCTTATCTGCCTATGGCGACAAGGAAATAGCGTGATGAAATGAATTAAAAAATGACCAAGGATTTTTCAGTTTCTTTTATTGTACGAGTAATCTCCTAAAGTCACATTTATGTTCCTAAAGCCACTAAATATTTTTTTAAAGAATTCAAGTCTTGTTTACTATAATTAACGTTTAAGGCCTCTAACATATTTCTGGTTGGTTGTAAGAGATTGCCACATGGCAATAAGCCCGTCCAGTTGTACTGTACACAAGGAAAGTGTAATACAATAATACAATACATCAGTGCTGAATTATTATATTTTATTACACTTCAGTTGTATACTGTACTACCTGGTTAGAGATTTACCATATGGCAATATCTTCCACCAAACTATTGAGAAAGATGTTAACGAGACCTTAAATGAAAACCAGACTGGAAACGCTAGTCACCAGTACAGGACCCAAGACTGCTTATGGTCAGTGGCTTGCAATATAGAAATTGAATTCAAAGAATAATTTCACGAAGAGAACGTAAGAACTAACAATTCATTCGGATAAAGTGCATTTTCTGAAGTGAAAATAAAATACACCTGAAGACTGGGTAGAACCCTCCCGAAAGATATTACATGGAGGTCATCTACCTTGGACTACCTGTAGAGCTCCGAATAAACTCCAAGTATGAGGGGCTATATGAGAATTTAACAATCAGAGATTGGGTTTCCTGAACGGAAGTAACATTTAACGTGAGTGTGCGACAACTACTCTGGATTACATGCTGTGGTCAATCGAGACTACTTTTCTAGGCAAGACCTGATTTATATAATTGATGGGTTGATCTACGAGTATGTTGTCTATAATTGACGTGCAAAAAGTGAGTGGAACAGAATTAAACAATCTTGATTATATTTTTGAGAATTGATCAAATAAAAATTTAAAAGTAATCACCCTCTATACATTGTAAACATTTGAAACGTCTGTATACATTCCTTTTGTTTCTTATTATCTTATCAGATCCGCCCCATCCCTCCGTCCTGGAGTAGATTTTTAATTAAACCCTCGTTTTAGGACTTTATTGATGTCCCGATTGTCTTCTGACAATCCCAACACAGACACGACGGTGTTTGCTGACTTTCACAAAATACAAGAGTGAGTAAATCCAATTTTCCATTTCGCTTTTTGTTAGATTTAAATCTCTTCAAACACTGAATGGGGATGAGTTGGACAGTTATTAGTTCCCACTTTTGTCATTTATTATTTTCAACTTATCTAATTAATTTAGCTTTTACGCTCCTAACTAAACTGTTCAAATGTTCTTCGTTCAAAAACATTCTCGTCAAATTGAGTGACCGAGAACAAAAACCGCATGTTTTCAATTATGCTATTTCCGATTTGGTTACCGATAAGGTTTCAATATAATGAATATAAAAATATAACTTATTTAACGTTGTTTTGTTATAAATAAACAAGTTACAAATACATGTTCAGAAACTGGAAAAAAAACATTTGAAAGAGATAATCGATCAAAAGGTCTAAAAATGTGAAGATCATGAGGGTGACCCGTTGGCATCGTATGGGTTTAAACGATGTACCCTTGATTTAAGCGTATGCTTAGCAAAAGCAACTTATGGTCGTGTATTAATAAATTCAGATGGAGTAAGGTCAAAAAAATATGATATAAAAATTAGGGTGTCAATAATGTATAACAGCTCTGAGATCCATCACCTCAGCAATTAATCGGGGCATTGAGTCAAACAAGGCTGGTAAGGCAAAGTTTTCCGATAGGACCTTCTGTGTTATTAAACACTTTAAGTGGAATAGACCTCCTGTAAAACTACGCACTAAGGATCATTTGTGAGTTTTTTTCTTCTGCGCCTTGACCTCAGTGCTGAGGAACGTGACCCACGTTGAAACTTAGATATGTACGAGTATGTTGTGCACAAAGGTACTTTCAGAGGTCTTCGGTGGTCGTAGTTTTACCCTTAGCATTCACGCTAAGCAAGCGGGCGCCTTAGGTTCAATTCCTTGCAGACTCAATTCCGAACAGATTTTACTCTTAGACCGTTTTTTATATAAACATATGTTTTTCTGTAGCTTATATGCTGCTAACCTTGAATGATTATATTGCTATGAAAAACAACACCAAAATCAACCTATCTACCTAATTAGAGGTTTAACTAGCCAATCGTCGTGGAACATTTGTTTCCTAGGCATCGAAACTTTGGGCTTGATATGTCAACAGTGTGTACTTGCTGAATTGCAACAGCTTGCACATTATAAACCATTACTCACGAAGGCATCTTTCATCCACAATATGACTGACAGTCATCATACTCGTTCACAAGGGATACCCTCTCGTAATATTTCAGAGGAAAGTTAAAAATGTTCGTTAAGAAAATCCTCAAGGCGCCCTTAAGGTGGTTCACTTTCACTAAACGATGCTAAATAATTAAGCATCACTAACAAGTCCACCAAATTATCGATTCCAGAAACGCTGTCTCTGATGTTTGGGTAGATATTAAGATTGGTACAATAAAATTGAAAACTAATGATGACAAAACTTATATGTCTATTTACTTTTTCGTTTATTTTCATCTTCGGATGTTTTTTGAAATGGGTTTGAATAAAAATGCCTATTTTTTAGATTTGTTTATTTATTAGAGAAATTGATTTCCCAGTATATCTTAAATTATGAAATATCATACATCAACAAGAAAAAATTCATTAAAAATCATAAATGAATCCATAACAATTATGGTAATTGAATTAAAGGGTTCCATTATAATTTATTGACAACAACGGATACGAGTATATCCTAGCAGAGCAGAAAGATGCAACCGTGATGGAAATTGTCTTTCCTTCTAACATAGAAGTCTTCTTCCAAGTAACTAACAGGGCACAGTGGGTAAGTCATCTGCTGTAACATTTTTTTTCTTAAATAATTTGAAGAAGCGTTGTTTTCTGACCATGACGATCACCTCAAGACCGCTTTCTTACGAATTTAACCAATTGAATAAATAAAGGAAGTTGAAAAACTCCAATTTCGCTAACAAGAGTACCATATGGATTCTTAAATTCAGATACATGCCAAATAGTCTAAGAGTAAAACCAATCTGAAAGTGACCCTACCAGTAATATCACCTGGGGCACTCGCTTGTGCATGCTGGCCACGCTCTTCAGTATTTCCATATCGTCAATTCGGATATATCGAAGGGTACTAAACAAATGAATGAAAAACTGAAGAGTTTATAATAAAGCGTCAATGAACCAGGCAATAGATCATGCATTCGCATAGTACCCTTCAATATAACCGAATTGGCTATGCGGATACATTGAATACCGTGGCCGGGAGATAATAATAAATGTTAGCTTATTTATTGCGTCTTCAGGCTTAGTCAGTACGGATCTCTCTGTTCGGCATTCAAACTCTCGTACACGTTTAACGCACTTTAGCGTTGTTACCAGATGATCTCAATCAGACTAGGCCCCTTTTTATTTTATTTTTTCGGATACTATCGGGAATCAAAGCTGAAACCCGCGAGTACATGTCAAGCATCTTATTAACTAAAGCACGAAGGTCGTCAAAGCAATAGTTACTCATATAGTTTTTAAGTACTTAAAGAAATTAAACTTAATTGATGTTTACCACGTAAATAGTGGGCCCCGACAAGGAAAAAACATGTTTTTATCTCATCCGAATAAATAATGCCAAAACTTAGGAATTGACGATAAATGTCTCTTAACGAATGCGTTTGTATACAGATTACTCTTTGGGTTTATTCGCATACTCCTATGACTTAACTCTACATTCACGCTTTACGAGTATGTGACCAAAATTTTAATAATAACTTTGATCATGCCATATTTGTATACATTAGAAAACCTCGCGTTGACAGTCCATCAAAATTCGAATAGATTAAATTTCATCTAATCATTCAATACACTATCGGTTGCGAATAAAAATGTAGTAAAAGAAATAGACTGAATAAGTAGATATTACACCCATATTATAATTTAATACATAGAAAAAGTAACTCAAGCAGTTACAATATTTTGAAAAGTTATTTCCGAATAGTGGAATGTGGAATTGATCTATTCTCAATGCTTTTACCAAAGTGGAAAAACATGTTGAGCTAAGAATAATATTTTTGTATGACTAACGTTGAGTTTCTCAACTTTATTTTATGTGTTATCGATCATGTGAGGATTTGTTATATTCTATCGAAAAGCGAATTTGCTGTTGTCTTATGAATATTCAGTGAAATAGAAAAGTTTATATCAATATTTTCATGTGATTTGCAAATACGTAAGGAAACTGATATGTTATTTTCAAATTAATGATTCAATTATATTTATTTTATTTAACATTTGATACAAGTTGAAATTACATCAAACAAAATATGATACATAATTTGAGAAAAAATAAATAGATAAATGACTTAAAATAATAACAAAAGGATCAGTAATTAGTCATACTTCTCTGTTAAGTCGTTTTTTTATGTCAACAAAGTTTATTAATAAACTTAAACCTCAAATTGTCAAATTCAAAACCAGTCTAACTGAATGATTCTTCTAGTGTTAATGTTATCGCTCTTACAATTGGAGCTGTTTCAATATAAATTTTTTAAGTAATTTATCTAGAGTCTACTGTTTGGCTGTCCTTATCCGTATCTCTAGTTTCAAGCAGAAAAAAACACGTTAAAGTGAATTCGCGTAAATGGAGACCTAGCGAAGGGAGGGTTTACTGTACGTATATTCCACACAAATGTAAAACACTTACACACTGGTACACCTTGTTATAAAACATCCTAATAATATTACAGATACTGCCAAAATCGTTTCTTATGAAACAGGAACGAAACGATGGGTGGGCGAGAGAGGCAACATCTCCAGGCGTATCCCGGATTTAGACGCAAAACTTGAGCTTCGTTGAAACTAAGAGTTTCAAATTACATTGATTATTGGAAAATCTGCATCAAATGCCACTTTTCTGGAGCTTCTCAACATAGGTATGAATTAAACTTTATCTAAACATTGAAATTATGTTGCGAATATGTTCAACTCTTCCAGCTTCAATAACTTCAGCTGAACGTAACTTTAGCATATTAATATTAAGAACTGCCTTAGATCAACAATGAAATAAGAACGGGTTTAGGTAGTTGATCAACAAAATACCCAATCACTTAAATTATTGACTGTAGGAAAATTATTGAAACACTTGTGAATTTGAAAGCTCACAAAGTAAATTTATTTAATAAATGTATGTTTTATAGTTTGTGGGTACAAGATAGAAGCAATACTATAAAACATATTTAATATATTTGTATAATCTAAATCTGAATAACCGAACACTTTTGAATTTAATATAAATATTATATATAATTTTGTCCATACGGCATTATTACATGTTTAAATCACTTTCAAAGATACACGTTTTTTTTTTTTACTACGCCCGGGCGCTAAAACACTTAGTGATGCCCCTGTAATGAAATACTCGTGTTAATGAAAAAAAAAAATTATTACAGAGTACTATCTGAACAATCTTATTGTATTTTGTGTGTAAGTTAAATAATAATTATGATACAACAGTATATGTATGTTATAAATATAATGCTAGAAAATGTGATTTGTTATAAGTAGAGAATTATATAATTAATCACCATACGAGCTAATCCCACTTTACACACAAGAACTGCGTTCTTAATTGGTAAAATATTTTTAAATCTATACAATGGACTTACTTTTTATACTGTGATTTCGCAAAATATTTGAAAGAAAGTAAATAGTCTCAATAAAAATAAATAAAATGCCTCACCAACAAAAACACAGTCTTGTGTTTTGAGGGAGTTACCCATATTAGCCTCTGGAAATAAAGATTGGTAACGCGACTGTGCCTACAGAGAGCGTGGTGCGTAATTTGGGTGTGTATATGGAATATGACTTAAGATTCGAGGCTCACGTTTGAATTAAATTACAATGGGCTTTTTCGCGGCTTAAAAATATTTTTCGCATCCGTCAAAACCTATCTATTGAGGCTAGACGTAGAATAATCGACGCGCTCATTATCCCAATAGTCGAGTATGGTGATTGCATCTATGGACCGTGCCTTCTAAGGAGAACCGAACGGAAATTGCAAAGATTGCAAAATGCTTGCTGTAGGTATTGTTTCAACATTCCCCCCAGAGGACACATCACCCCTTTTTTGAGAGCTTTTAAAATTATTGACATGAAACAAAGACGGTTTCTTCACTTAAGCGTACTCATGCATAAAATTACCAGTTCAAAAATTCCACTTTATCTCTTCGAAAAACTGAATTGGTCTAGAAACTTTCACGGCTACGAGACTAGAGGCAGAGAGACTCTTTTACTTATCCCAAACCATAACCTAACACTGTTCAGGGGATCCTTCTCATACTCAGCCAGCAAATGCTGGCATGAGTTGCCCCAGGCCTTGAAGGAGCGGGTGAATAGTTATACCTTCAGAGATGCTCTAAAGCGTTATCTTCTGGGTGGTTAATGGGTTTCTCAGTGGTTAATGGGTCTCCTGTTTGCTTTTCTTTTCTTATTTTCTTTCTTTTCTCTCTTTTCGCTGGTGGTGAATCGAGGATTGTGCATACGTGTTTGTGCGTCATTTCCTCATTAATTCTTTTAAAACTGCTTATCTATTTCAATGTATTACTGCCTAACTATTTCAATGTTGTCTCAACTATCTTACTTTCCATTTGTCATTATGTAAAATTTGGACTCCTTTGAGGCTTTTCTCCTCTTTTTTTTTTTTCCTCGTTCTTGCTGACAGTTAACCTGAGGTGGTATATGTGGGTTTACTTTTTATTTTGTTTTCTGCCATACGTTTTTGTTTTTTTTTTTTTCTTTTTTATTATATTTATTCTTGAAGCCCCCTGATGCCCTTGCGGTCGGGCTCGCCCTACATTGGTGGGGTGTATCTCAGCCGTGGGAATGTTTGTGGGATGAGCCCGGACCTTTTGGTGTACTCTCTCTTGAATGTATTTTTTTCTTTTTTTCTTTTTTTGTCATCTACTATATTTATTTTCTGTGTTTATTTTTTTGTATATATTCCTGTTTCTACGTGTATAAGGGTGTGGACTGAAAAACATCTGGTGTCCCCGTGGCTGGGTTCGCCCTTTATTGGTGGGGTGTATTTTGGCCGAGGGGATGCTATTAGATGAGCCCAGACCTTTTGATAGCTTCTGTGTCTGATGTATTGTCTGCAATTTATGTGTTTTAGTAGTGTTACTCAGGTGTGATCTTGTACATACTATGTTGCTGGCAATAAACCTAATATTTATTTATTATTTATTTATTTATTATGATTGTACAACTATCCACCCGTAACCAAAAATACTTGAAAAGTTTTTTTATCACAAACCAATAACTTTCAAGCACTTTTCTACGCCAATCTTCATTGTACTATATTTATTATTTAACCAACCTACCATATATACAAAATACACTGTAATTATGAAGAAGACGCTTCCTAATAACACTATGTTACATTTGATTTTTTTTATATTTCATTCGATAAGTTTCTTATAGTTTCGAGAAGAGTATTATATTTTTACCAAAGTACGAGTATATGGAATCGTTTTGTATATATGATATGTATGTCGAATTGAATTTAGAAATACAACTATAGAACTGAAATCTTTGAAAGATATCTTGCAATTTAGGCGATAAAAATAATACGAAAAATAAGAACGTGGAAAAGGTGTAAGAATTTTTAGAATAATTTTAATTATTCATACATAACATCACGTCATTTCCCTGTCAGGGTAAGCGGAAATGACAGTGCCACACTTTCCTATCTCGCTACACATACTTAGCCTCCGCTATATTCATGCAACTGTACTATTTCTCTGACTTTCTACGTTTCCTTCATTCAAAATATAATTCACTTGATTCAACCATTATTTCCTTGGTCTTCCTCTCAAACGCCTTCTACTCATATTTGCACTATATATTTGTTTTGTTAGTCTTTCTTCTTTCATTCATTCCACGTGCTCAAACCATATCAGCGTGCTCTTCTTCATCTTACTTAACCACATCAGCCTTCAGTTCACATTCATTCCTAATCACTTCATTCCGTATTCTGTCATACATTGTCACCCCGTCTATTCTTCTCAATGCGTGCATTTCTACAGCATTTATTCGACTCCTATCGGTAATTTTCCACATTCACGCTTCATTCCCATACATCAAAGTTGGCGCCAAAATACTATTATGGACTATTTTCCTAGCAGGATTTGACTCTCGTTGGTTCAAGTGTATGTGTCTTAGCACCCCATTGACTTTATTTCTTATCGCTTCAGTCAGTTCGATATCCCTCTTGAATCCTCTATCATCTAAGAAAATACTATCCAAATAGCAGAATCCCTCAACTTGCTCCAATCTTTCATTATTCCCCCATATATCGCATTTACTTTTCTTCTCACACTTTTCTATCACCATTACTTTGGATTTCGCAACATTCGTTCTCAGATCTTTCTCTTCGCATCTCTCATACAATTTACTTATCAAACTCTGCAATTCATCTTCACTCTCCAACAACATTATGTCATCAGCATACAGTAATCCGCAAACATCCCCATTCAACATTTGTGTGCCACTCATTGTCCTTTGCAGTTTCTTCACACATGAATCTTTGTAAATATTGAACAACCAGGGTGACATAACGCATCCTTGCTTCACTTCTTTTGAAATGATAGACAACTCAGGCAAGACACCATTAACTTTAATATAAGATCTTCATTCGGCATACAACGATGCAATGCTCGTATTAATTTACATTCAACGTCATATTCATTCCATAGCTTATTTGTACTTTTATTATAAGTTTTTATATATACTATCTTATCTACAACCGACCTTTTACTGTTAGTATTCAGGAACTGAAATCACTGAAAAGTAAAAAATGCAAAAAATTACCCAAATATCATGATAGAAATAATTTTTTATTTAAAACGTACTATGCTAAGTATCTTTAATACTTTAAGTCGCTTTCATTGCTGACTGGCTTCTTTGAACGAGAAACATTGCCCTGGTAGAATCTTTGGAACCATTCATAGGCGTCTGAACGAAGGGGGCCAAACCTCATAAGCCCCCAAAAAGACAATTTGGGGAGAGGGACAAAACTGAGTGATGCAAAGGACAATAAACAAATGACTAAAATGTGAAGACTACCCATTTCTTCGTTTTTGAACAATCCTAGACTAGCGACTTAACGTAGATTAGCTGTCAGTTTAGTTTGATCCCACCTCCACCCGTGCTGTTATTGGGTACAACATAAATTCCCATCCATATTAGCTGTCAAATGGAGATTATAATCAAATATTTGTAGTGTCAATAATGCAGATTTCATGAGAATTACTGTCATGTTAGCATGAAGATAAGAGATGCCACTACATGTACTAAATTTAAAACAGACTTTCCAATGAAACGCGTATTCTTTTTGCGATTTTGGTGACTGTAGGTTTCCCTGCACCCTTCAATTAAATAAACAAGAAAAGAGACTCGGCTCATTTAAAAGTAGTGATTAAAGCAAACCATAATAGATAAACATTGATGGTGGAGGGAAACAATAGTTCATTGTGCAAACCCGTAGATTGTTTGGAAGCTTCTCAATTGCCCCTCGTATCCCAATATTTTTTCTAAGTTGACGCCAATGGTTTAATTCCATACAAATTCGTAGTATTTACCTTTACAGAATTACCTACGTACTCCGCTCATTCACTGAATTTTTCAATTTGATGTAAATTAATGAAGTGAAGTTACACGGTGAGCTTTTCATATTATTTTCCAGTTTTATTCCTGTAAAAATATATTCAAAACGCTTTTATATTTCCGTTAATATAACTAAATTTGCTCAGAATGTATTCCCTTTAAATGAAATATTTCCCGTGAACATAGTTTAAAGCTCTCAGAAATCGTTTGGTTTTTATTAAATTTAAAATATCCAAACCCGCTAGACACGGTGTAATAACATTTCTTACAATTTATTTTTAATTATTAACTGCCTTAAAGTCGTGTGTTGATTGGGCTCACTAATTTTGAAGTCGGCATACTTACTAAAGTTAAAATTTAAACAGAAAAAAAGTGAATTATCTTAACTTAACTTTACTGTTAACTAACACTATTTCTGAAAATAACGCAGTTTTCAGAGTTGGAATGTTTGACATATAATATAGAAAAATACAATTCTGGGTCATATTTATATATATTTTTTTCGATATACAATTTTTCACCTTTTACTCATTCTGTGTATCATTGAAACTTTTATTAAAAGTGTTTTATTTTAATGACCGACCGTTCAATTGCGTGAACTAATTTTTCGTAATCAAATGTATGTTTGTAAAGCGAATTTGGAATGTTTGAATATTTTCATTGTTCGCAAAATATAATTCTACACATTTACATAAAATTTTATTTACATATGTATATTTTTTCCTTCTTTGTGTTACGTTTTTGTAGAAAAAGGATCACAAATTTGGATACAATATAGATTTTTATGGAAATATGTATGGACTTCGCTTCGCTCGTCCATAATCAAATAATATCACATATTATATATAACATGTAAATGATTGCTGCATAATTATCATTTTGAGAGCGTTTTGTTTCTTAATTTATAAAAGGTTGCACATGGCGGCATTTAATAAATTGATGGGAAGTTTTTTTTTATTTCTGTCATATTTACACTCTATAGTAGTAGATTTATACACGAATATACACACAGAATATATACAAATGCATCAGTGCAGAGAGTTGGCCAAAGTAGTAGAGTAATCATGACCGACTTCATATAACCATTTGTGATGATCTCTTGAATTTATTTATCTTCAGCTGAAGCACGCAAGAATTTTTTTATTTTTTTTTTATTAAACAAGTAAATTATTATACAAACATTTGTCAAGGCTATACCTATATACAAATTTATTACTTAACTAATCTTAATTAATTATATGTTATAATTTATGAACTTATTTAAACTTATTTTCCTACATATCATTTTATTTTATTTATTCAATCTTAATATATGAGATCTTAGAAATAATTAACACCTACATACTACTTATAACTAGATAACAATTCTTACACTAATTATTCAGCAAAAACAAGTCCACTCGTTCAGGCTACTTATATTCCATCACATTCACTCAGACCTTGGTCGTCCCAGCTAATACTGAAGGTGGACTAGTCAGGCAACAGATAATGCTTCGGGAGCTTGTGCTTATAACGGAAGGGTAGGTCGGATTTACTCTCGTAAGCCCCCAGGGCAGCGACTAAGGGATTTCTGTGATTTTATTGGCTTTTATAGAACTTCACGGTCCAAGCGAGGATGTGGTGTTGTAGGGTTTCTTCTCGCTGTTCAGCGTGAAGTCGGGTAAGATTTGTTCTGGGATGGGTGTTAAAGGATATCTTGAATGCCTTGTTCTGCACTCTCTGGAGTTTCAGGTGATCCGTGTTACTCACACTACCCCAAACGGGTGCAGCATAGGTCAAGATAGGACGAATAAGGGTTTTATAGAGGAGGAGCTTATTTTTGGGTGAAAGGAAGCTGCATCGATGAAATATCGAACTGATAGCCCCTGTGCCCTTGTGACCCTTCTGTCTGATGGTATTCAAATGGGTTTTCCACGTCAGTCGCCGGTCAAGGTGCAGGCCGAGGTATTTAACCACGTCCTGCCACTCAACCAGGCAACCACCGATGAATAAGGGCATCGACGGCACTCTTTCCTTGATTTTTCGGGAGAACATGATGGCCTCAGTTTTGGCGTCATTGATTTTGAGCCTCCAGTCCTGGTAGTATTTCTCAAGGATCTCAAGAGCAATCTGAAGACGGCGACCAGCTCGATCCACCTTGAGTGACGATGCGTAGCATGCCGCATCGTCAGCAAATAGTGTGAGTTTACAGTTTGGGGGAGTAGGAATGTCGTGTGTGTAAATGTTAAATAGACATGGTCCAGGTATACTGCCTTGGGGGACACCCATAGGGATGGGCCTGGCGGATGACGTAGAATGATGAGTGGTGACTGTGAAACCTCTATTGGAAAGATAGGATTGAAGTAGTTTCACGAGATAGAGTGGAGTGCCAGTGAGGAGAAGTTTGTGAAGAAGGCCATCATGCCAGACAGTATCAAAAGCCTTCTCGAGGTCCAGCAGTACCATGCCAGTACTTCTGTTCCTATTGAAGCCCATCGACACGTTTTCCACGACACGGATAAGTTGCTGGACCGTGTTGTGTCTTGTTCTAAATCCAAATTGCTCATGAGGGAATGTATTATTGGATTCGTGATGGGACACTAACCTTGAGGCAACCACTCTCTCAAGGATCTTACCAAGACCTGGAAGAAGGCTGATGGGCCTGTAGCTAGTTGGATTTTCGGTAGGTTTATTTGGCTTGTGGATAGGAACAATATTGGCTACTTTCCAAATACTCGGAAAATAGCCATTAAGGAGTGAGGCATTTATTATTTTAGTAAGAAAAATCCTCGCTTTGAGTGGTAACTGTTTAAGAAGGCTATTGTGTATATTGTCGGGACCGGGTGTTTTTCGTGTTTTAAGTCTGTCAAGGATACGACCAATTTCGGACGGGGTGCAAAGTTGCACCTCGTTTTGGTTGGTCGGGGAGTAAGCAAAGCTGGTGAGAGTGTCCTCGACAGCTTTGTTGACATCAACATTTCCAAGGTCGGAAGTGATTGAGTACGTATTCTCATAAGCGTCCGCCAAGGCATTAGCCTTGTCAATGCCAGAAACAGCCAACCCTGAGGCTGTGCGCAGAGGTGGTATGCTTTGAGACGAGCACTTGATACCCTTGACGACTCGCCAGAGAGTACCGTTACCCGGTTCTAGAGCTGCCAATTTTCTCTGCCATAGCTGGTTTTTAAGTAGGCGGATTTCTTTTTTGATTTCATCTTGGAGGACGTTGAGAAGTGTTTTGTCACGTTTGTCTAGTGTACGTCTGTTGGTCTGTCTTTGTTTGTTTTTTAGAGATATAAGGAGTTTGATATGAGGAGTAAGAGTTATTTTGTATGGAGTGACAATTTTGAGGGGAACATTTTCATCACGGGCATTATGGATGAAGGTGGAGATGGTATCTATCGCGGTATCGATGTCCTGTGGACTCACCAGAGTTTCTGGTGATAGGCAGAGCTGGTTGTGGAGGTAGGCTTTGTAACCCTTCCAGTCAGCATTGGCGTAGTCGTACTGCTCCCTGAGGCTAGCAATCGGCCTCACTCCCAATGTGAAGTAGACTGGGAGGTGGTCTGACGAGAGAGCTTCTAGAGCAGTCAAGCCAGAAATGTTAGGGTAGTTTTTGACTACGGCAATGTCCAGTGTAGAAGGGCTACGGGGGTTGGTGAAACAGGTATGTTGATTTGGATATAGTATTTGACAGTTGTGGTTTTCCATATAATTGTACAGCGTCGTTCCGTTCGGGTTAGCTCTCAAGCAGTTCCAGTAACGGTGCTTGGCATTGAAGTCCCCGGCCATGATGACCTTGAGCCCCAAGGCCAGCACTCCCTCGATGTCCTTTTCCAGAAGTGAACGATAGCCGGTACAATATGCTGCCACAATTGTGACTGTCTCCCTGTCAACCTTGAGGCTGATGGCAGTAGCCTCCAAGTTTGTCAGGGCGAGCGTGAGGAGTTGGGTATGATGGATAGTGTCTCGGATGAGGATCGCGGTGCCTCCACCTCTACCGGAAACGCGATCCGATCTATAGACGGTGAAGCCACCGGTGCCTCTCACACGAGATACAGGTTTTAACCAAGTTTCCGTAATAAGCACAATATCTATACCTGAATTGTTCACCAACAGCATCAGCTTCTCGATCTTCTGCTGCATGCTGTAAGCATTCCAGCAGAGCACTTTCATTCCAGAGAAACTCGTCATCACGCTTATCCTACGAGCTGCTCAATGATCTCGAGGTAGATCATAGTCTTCTCGAGCTTGGTGGTGCAAGAAGTGAGCCTGCTCCGGGCTCCGATGACAAGGCGCATGATGGCGAGTAACTCGCTCTCTCCGTTTGTGAACGTGTTAATCGGGGGCGGGGGCAGGGGCTGAGCACGAGAAGGGTGGAGGGTTTGAGTAGAAAGGGGGGCTATAGGAGAGGCTGGTAGGTGAGGTGGTGAGGCTGGAGTACCGCTGGCTACCTGGCTCCACGAGCGATGGTCCATCCGGGGAGCCGGTACGCTGCGTCTCTTATGTAGGCTGGATATGTATTGTTGGCGGCGGGGGCAACCACCATAGTTGGCCGGATGAGCACCCTCGCAGTTACAGCAGGCCGCAGGGGTGTCCCGCTCTTTCTTGGGGCAGTCGGTAGTGGCATGCGCCATCAGGCACTTCACGCATCGGACTGTGTGGTTACAGTTCGCCGATGCGTGGCCAAAGTTTTGACAGCGGTAGCACTGGGTGCCTACCCTGCCACCGTTCTTGTATTTCTCCAGGCGGACGCGACAGTAGTTAATCACTGTCACTTCCGTCCGAAGAGCCTCAATGTTTGTGGCATTTGGGAAGAGTACCGTATAGAGCGGGGCACCCTTGGTCTTCATCCTGAAAACCCGGAGAGGCTTGTACCCTTGGGCGGCCAGATCAGCCGCGATGTCCTCTACCGGGAGCTCTGGGAGGCCCCTGATGACGGATCGCTTGCTGCGCTCCACCTCCGCGGTGAACGTGTGGAAGGGTGCCTGGGTCTCTCTCAGGCCAGCCACGAGAGTTTTGTGGTCCTCCAACGTTGAGCAGTTGACAGCTGCACGGTCTCTGCCTCTGTAAGAGAGCGTGATGGCCGCCTTTGTAAAAGATTTGGCCAGATTTATTATCTGGCCATGTGTTTTGTCCCCTAAGGTAATAATTACCGGTGGGATCTTCGAGGTAATCCTCTTTACTGGCGCTCGGAAGCCAGGTGTTCCAGGTGTGCCTCGAATCTGGTCTCCGACCGTCTCCGACCTCCAGGTGTGCCTCGAATCGGTTTTGGTTCGGTAGCGGTTGAGCCGGGACTGGAGTTGATTGTTTAACTCCATTGCGTGGAGTGATCCACGCACTGGAGTTGCTAGTGCTGGTGCTTGCAGCTACACCAGGACAGGAGAGGGCGGAATTCTTCCTCATGGGGGTGGCTCGTGACTTGGCGTCCATGATGCGGCTCGAGTTTGTTCCCGAGGATTTCGGGACTTTTGTTCTAAGAACCACCATGTGTGTTAACAGTTAAAAGTTAAGCACTAAAATTAACATTTCAAACGACATTTTAAATAGTATAATAGAAAGAGTACTCGTAAATAAATTTCGGAACAGAATTTTAAATAATATAATAGAAGAGTACTCGTAAATAGAAACAATAAAATGAGATAGGGCGGTAACGTACTGGTGTATGGACCTCGGCAACATGTGTTGAAGGGACAATATATATGAGAGCGACAGGGTCCGGAATACGAGTCGGCACGGTCAATTCCAAGAAATTTGGGCACTATCCTGACTGGCCCAAAACACTTTCACTTCACAACGAGAATATATCGGCACTGTGTTAAATATTTATAACATGAAGGTTTTTTTAAATACAAAACGATGTTTTTTTTTACCTTATTAACGAATTAGAGGATAGGTTAAATTTACACGGCTGAGTTACACTTATAGGAAACTGTAGTAAGTACAAAAGTATCTAATTAATATTATGATATTAATAGAGATACTTCAATTTAGGAGCGGAGACTAAGGAAACGCGTGTGTCTTGTATGACATGACGAGACGAATTGAGTACGCAAGAATGATGGCTGAAAGAATTTTATTATCAAAATACCAGTAACGAATAAGATGCATATTATTAATTTGATAGTTGAGACTACTCAGACAGACTATAATAAATAAAAACAGTGGTAGTAGTCAATTAGCCTTATTTTATTCCTTAAAACGACCAATTCTTCTTATAGATAGATCCCTTAGAAGAGTTCTACAGTCTAAATGCCTCTGTATTCCAGACTATGTATGCAGGAGCTACACGAATTAAATAGACCTGGCTGAGATTACATATTGCGTTTGAGGATCGCACGCAATAGAAGAATTCCATTGTTTTAAAATATCTGGATTTCGTACAGTATATTCTAGAATATAATTCTTCAACGTATTATTTACCTTAATATATTCTTCAACGATATATTCTAGAATAACTACCAGACGTACAATGACTACTGCACGAATGAACTGGACAAATTGCTAAGACATTTAGCACTCAGAGTTTTGTATCTAAATTTTTAAAAGAAGTCCAGTTTTTTTTTTTACTTGAAGCTTTTGACTATCTTACTTGTTGATTGTAAAAAAACCGAACTAAGTTTTACAATATACAACGAAAATATAATACAGTAAAATAAATTCCTCGAAAAATATTAGTCTTTAATATATAACGTTTTCGCCAAAAAAAGCATATCATGTGTGTTTGTTGTATTACACTATCATTGTATACAGTACAAGCTGATGTATTGTCATGTGGCAATCTCTTTCAACCTACCAGAAATGTGCTTAAACAATCATGAAGCGTAAATCAGATTGGAACTTAAAAGAAACAGATTGGAACGTACAAAAATAAACGTAGTAAATATATATATATATATATATATATATTAAATTTCAATAAACGCTAAGTGAAAACGTTTATTTAAAACCGGCGTAATTAAATATCAAACTTTAATTTGAGTGACATCGCGAGTGAAAGAGCGAGACACATTTACAGAAGCCTCATTGATTGGGGTTCAAACCAATCGCTCGCATATATTTTAATATCTCTCAACTTCATCGGTTGATCGTATACAGTATGTAACAAAATACTGCGTGAATCAAATCGTGTTCTCTTAAAATGTTTTCTAATTTGGTAATCAAGTGAATTTTTTTAATTGTGTCTAATGGGCTTCATTGCGCGTTTTTTTTTTTTGCTCGTTTCGTCGAGAAACATCATTACCTTGAATATAGACTACTTAATTAACTAGAAATCTGAGTACTCGAATACAGACACTTTTTAAAATAATTTCCAAATTTATGAATGCAGGATCGGCATTCATATTTATGCAATGTGTGCGGTGCACTCAGGCGATCAATTTAAAAAAATTATTCGCTTAAGTTTAGAAATACTCGTATATACCTATACACAGATATTTTTAATTTTTTTTTTCATTTAAATAATTAAATGATGTTGAGTGTAGTGTAGAACTACCTGGCGGGGGTATTATCATGTGGTTATCTCTTCCAAACAAGCATAACAATATTAATAAGGCCATAAGTGAAAATTTTACTGAATAAATTGGGTTCTGACGGGAATCAAACCCGTAACATTGAAAGATGGACATCTTAGTATTTTTTTATTAATTTTAGTGTACATGTTTAAACATGCTACATCTAGCGGGCTTATTGTTATACAACAATTTCTTCCAAACAACCAGCTCATCTTGGATACATTAAACTTTTTCAATCTATGAAAGATTTTACATAAAAATATTCGTAAAAATTTAGGAAAAACACATTTAAATTACTAATTGCAATCAATAATAATAGAACTAAAGGAAAATAATTCGTACAAAGGAATATTAGGATGAAATAATATTCTGAGGAATGTAATTTTTTTTTTTCAATTTTATTTTAAATATCTCGAAGAGAACGGCCGTGTTTTGGAAGAAACTAGATTTTTTCGCGAAGTTATGAAGGAAAATTGGGATGATGAAGCACACTAAATAATATCGACAGAATGTGACGATTTCTTCACTGCCTGATTTTAAGCCACTGAAATATGTTTCGAAACTCATGGTCGTACTAAAAAAAATTAAATGAGGTTTTAGGTTATCTCCTAAAACCATGAACTTGGTTATTTCAGAATTGATTTACAGGCGCAGGAGACGGTTTTATTTTCACCACGCTGTAAAGTGCATGTGCGTTCAAAAGTTTCCTTAAAAATTTGCTGAAAACGTTAATCCTCAAGCCCGCCGACTTAATCTAGTATATTTGATTCCAATCGATGCTGCGAGCCTCCGAAATTAGATTTTCCTTATAGATGATTCGTAAATGTCGAACACGGATTGTATCCCTAGAATATTTTGGACGGCAAGTTTTGTAGCTTTCAAATATACGATCGTGATTTGAGAACCCCGATGCGATATGCTGTCTGTGATTGGAGATTCGTTCAATTGAAGATATAAGGATAACATTCAGGAGGCTGTGTGATGAATTAGAAGAGTTGGATTGATTTTTGTATATATCTATGAGATATACAAAAATCATACACAGTAGACTATCGATTATCTAGGGTCAATTAACAGGGTTACGAATTAACTAAGGCAGTACAAAATCTATTTTTTATAACATTTCGAAATTTTATTTAAAATGTTATAGGAAATCGGATTTTTTCTGCCCATGTTAATCCGCAACCCGGATAATTGAGAATCTATTATAGACTGAAATACATGTACAGAATTTACCTTGACATTTGCGATTTCACCTTATTCCCAAACGACACTTAGAAACAAAGCACTATTTCTAAATGATACTTTGTGAAAGGAAGCATAGTTTTGGCACTGTGTCGGGGCGCAGAAAACCCTCGGCACACTTCTAATCGGAAGTAATAAAAAAATAAGAGTTATTGCCAATTTGGCTTATAATTGGTATTTTAAATACTTAAAATAAAATATACGAAGCTTCGTTAACCAAAAATCAAAGATACATGCATTATTCCCTTATTCAAGGATTGCCCAACGGATTTTTACTAACAACATTTTATTCAGAGCACCATCATATTGAACGACTTCTGAATCAAATCCAGAACTACCTGGATATAAAGTCAGCTTTGTTCAATAAAATCACACATTCGTCACAATCGTCATTGTGTTCGCCGATCTCTTTTCCCATTTGAGGTTGCAGCCTTTCAAATGCAGACCTTAGTTATAATCTTTGACCAACTCTTCCGCCTAGATCACGAAAAAAGTACCCACCCTTTCCCAAAACCATTATAAGGACCAACAGTCCTCTTATCCGCTTTCTTGAACAAGGTAATTAAATTTCATTTCAAACATAAATCAAAATTTATCTCAGTATTACACGTATTAGTGACAAAAAATGATAACACTGCTTATGACAAAATTAGAACACGTACATCATACCGTGTTCCTTGCGGAGTAGGCAGAGAAAACAGTTCTCCAAACTTTTTATTCCAAGCACACAACTTTCGCCTCCTCCACATTCATCTATCTCATCATGCATAATTCATACTTCTTCCTTTACTGTCTTTTAAAATCTGGTCCATTTGATCCAGCCACATTTTTCTCAGTCTATCTCTCGCAAGGAGTGACCTTGCACTTCTGACTCGTATACTCGCTAAGTCATTATTTCATTCTTTCCACACATCCAAATCATTTTAAAGCTCCTTTCTTCATCTCCCTGAAAATATCTATTTTATCCATGCATTATTTTTTTATGTCTTCATTCCCCATTCTTTCATACATTGACAATCCACATTTTTTCCTAAGAGCACGCATCTCCACAGCATTTATCTCACTTTTATCCGTCTTCTTTCAAGTTCAAGTTTCACTTCCATACGTCAATGACACCAACACACAATTATGTATTGTCAGTTTTGCTACTGTTGATATTGCGCAATTTTTATATATTACATTAAGTGCTGACAATCTCCGTGGTCTAGTTGGTAAGACGACTGTCTCCCAGCCCGGAGGTTGAGGTTTCAAATCCCGCTGGAACCCAGATTTTTCAAACAGGATTCCAGGCTGGTTTTCACTTAAGGCCTCTTTAACATATTTCTGGTTGGTTGGAAGAGATTTTCACGGCATGGCAATAAGCTCACCAGGTTGTACTGCGCACAACGAAAGTGTAATACAATACAATGCAATACAATACATGCTCCGTTTTTCTTGTTTCATATCGCTAACCTTTTCCAATACTGTTACTCATGTTTAAAACACATGGGTAACAATATCACAAATACAAATGTGTGAAAATATCGCACTAGTAGAATTCCGTATGAACGTTGTAAGAAGGGGCATAGAAAAGATGCACTCTTTCATGCATTTTAGAAGATGGACATCACAGATGACGACTTGCCTCTCGCACCCAGGCAATTCATTTCCAACCTCTCCTCATACAACCTTTCCACTCTATAAGCCTGTCACTGTAGCTGAAAACCTTTCCACTATGTCCTATTATATAAGCTTGTCACTGTAGCTGAAACCTTGAAGAAGTAATTCCGATTTCAGGGTTCTTAGATTTTTCGTGAAATCAGTTGTATAACTACACTATCCAAGACCTTAAAATCTTCTTTAATTAAACATACATTTGGTTCTCACTTAGAGAGTAAGTGTTAATCTGTCAATAAAGATCTAGGATTCGTAATGAGAAGGCATTTATGAGATAATTTTATAATTCACTGTTTCACAGTAGATTGGAGTGCAGCTCAATTACATGGAACCCAATAGAAATCCAGAATTCCCTGATAATTGAGCGAATTCTACGATACCTTTACGAGTACTCGAGAGTATATTAATTTTACCCGTAGTTTTATCCGACATTTTTATGGGAATACTTAGCTATTACTCCTCAAGCATTAGAAGATATCAACGAAATTACACCTTAAGCGTTCGAAGATATCTACGCACTTGTTTGTACTCGTACATATACAAATTACCTACTAACAGGAAAATAGCGCAAACTTTTAAACTGAACTGCGAGTATTAAGCGTCACTACTCGAACTCTGGCTTGACCTTGTTCAATGAAATTTCCAATAATAAAAATAAATTGATAATTTATTAAGTGCATTTTACAGATAAAAACTCTCCTTAAGGGTTCTAACTCAGGGTTCGAACCTACCATTATTGATACATTCAAAACATCACAAAATAAATATACACATATAAGTTGAGTGTGGGGATAGGGTTCGAACCCACTATTGTTGACAGATTCAAAACATTACAAAGTAAATATATACATAAACACACATACGTTGAGTGTAAGGATAGGAAAGCAGTGACTGCGGCCATTTGATTAGGTACTTCTCCTCATCTACATATGGTCAGTAAAACCTATGGTAAGAAAACCGCAGAAAACTTACCAAAGGAAGATTAACCACAAAGAAACCTATTAAATTTACCGATTTGTGATAGGAACACATGCAGCTTTAAGTTTAATATATCGTTCATATATTGTGTAGTATTACATTTTCGTTGTATACAGTACAACCTTGCGCGAGTGTTGCCATGTGGCAATCTCTTCCAACCAACCAAAAATGGCATAGAGGCCTTAAGTGAAAACCAGATTGGAAACTTTTTTTTTTAAATCTGGATTCCAGCGGGATTTAAGCCCGCAAGCTCCGGGCTAGGAGACGGGCGTCTTCCCAGTTAGGCCACGGAGGTCGTTATATACCTATAAAATCGTAAAAGGGGTATTTAAATGCATCCTAAAGCTGTAAACGCCACCCATATCTCTAATACTAAAAGGCAGACCATTCATCGCTACAGGACTAGCAACGGCAAAAGTTCTATCACTATTGGATCGATTTGAAACAACTATCGATATTGATATCTTCCATACCTCAGTTGATAAACTGAAGACTGAACTCCTTAATAAACTTTGAAGATTTAACTGAGTTAGTTCACAGAGAAGTATGCGTAATATTTGTACATATTGGTAGACCAACCAAAGGTGGGATTTTTTTTATAATGCTATCTGGATGACCACCATCGTCGACGGCATTCGTCTAATCTGGCTGGAATTTTTTGAAGCAAGCGTCAACATGTTTACTGAGGTATCACTTCGATCTCTTGACTAACGTTTTGTTTTAATTACAACGTATTCGTTTGATTATTTGCGTATACTCGACATTTAAGGTATCCCGACAAAAAATCGAATGGAGATAAATCACAACTTCGTGGTGGCCACACAATGTCTCCCTTTCGCTAAACCACTTCCAAACAGTTATTAGACGATTGACGCCTTCCGCATATTTCCCTCTCCATGCATTCTCGATTAATAAAATAAATTAAAGTGCACTTTATTCTGGGTCACCTGTATTGTTGATTTTATTTGAAATGTTTCGATTTAACCTGTATCACGTGTACAAATTAAATAAAATTAATGATTATATTTCAAATTTATAGTTTAAACATCGAACCGATGAAAAAATATTTTTCTCTAATGCCCTCGATTAAAATCAATTGATGACCTCATCCCTCACCCAAGGCTCTAAGGGAGAGATTGGAAAAAATTCGCAGCGTAAAATTAAAAATACATTCAATTTGAAATTTCCTTCCGTTCGATTTCCAACGAAACTGTTGACAATTTCCTGTCGGAATTAATTTAAAAGTTGGTACATAAAACCGTTCCCACCTTTGGTTACGCCATTAAGGAAAATTTGATTAATTTTCGAAAACGTATTTGCTTGCTGAGTATTAGCTTACTACCGGAAAAGGTGGAAAAAGTAGGGAGCTCGTTTAAGAGGCAATAGAGCCAATTTGCACTTCAATTATGACACGGTTCGTTACATATAATGACGCGCTCAAATTATAGGGCGGGAATCAAATAAACGGATAATTTAAAACCAAATATTAATCTACAATACAATATGGATCTATCTACATATGGAGGTATATTTGTAAAAAGGATTTTACTAACATTTTACCAGTTTCAATATATTTATGAAAACATAACTTCGCTGAGCACAGACATACGAGGAATATTTTTGAGACGACATTTAATTAAATACAGGCAGTCTTCGGGTTTCATGAATTGAATTTTCCTTCTTGTACATTTACTAGTTACTTATTAAGTTTTAGACATTTCAAAGCTCTTTCTTACAGTCTACAAGGTTGACTTATCAATATCGGGGGAAAAACCTAACCAGATACGCCACCTATGCTACGATGCCACCACCCCTTCCCCAACGTTACAAACATTAGTCAAAGCAGGTATAGTATTGCGTTAAAAAAACCTACTGAACCTACCACAACTGAAATAGTCAATATTATTAATTAATTAAAGACGGCAATCAACAACTAAGATGTTAATGAGTCAATGAAATCTCATTCAAAACCTTTACAAGAGGTAAACAGAATACAGTCTGAAACAAGAGTAGCTGATTATGAAGAACTCATTGTTAAGATTTTGACCATCAAGAATACGAATGAAGACTTCATGCAGCTTAACATTTTTTTTAATATCATGGAATAATGTGATTCCAATGGAGAGCGTTTATCACAAGTACGTAGGGAAATTCATAGGAGCACAGCATGCTACAGAATTATTATATATATCAAGAAAAGAAACAGAAGGGTTGTATTCAATTCGTGATAAGTTTACTATAAAGAGAACATCTAATCGCAGTACTAATAAGCCTCCTTAACTTCATTAGTTATATATCTCAGTAACTAGTTTTGTATTTGTATTTAGCATTATAGATATATGTTATACCTAGTTATATATCTCAGTAACTAGTTTTGCATTTGTATTTAGCATTATAGATATATGTTATACCTACTCGTATGTTTCCATTCTAAAATAAATATTTTAAAACACATCTTTAATTTTTTTAATTAATCTACTTTCGTACACATTTTGACAGACCAATTATGTATGCAAGTTAAGTACTGCCTGAGCACACTTGAAGAACTTGATATTTTTGCGTATCGACTGTTGAAACCACAACAATTTTATGTCCAAATTTGGTTTTTTTCAAGGCGATTATTAAAAATTATTCTTAATGTTTTTGTTTACTGGGTAAATAAATATTGAGTATAGGACAACATAACATAATTTCAGTGTATTATGGTAAAATATATTTTTTCATTATTAACATTCTAAACGCGCATTTATTAGACGAGTATGTCCGAGATATTTGAAAAACTGTAAACCACATTGACTACTTTCCCAGGCTAGAGTCTTAAGAAAAAATATATATTTATACAAATAATATTGAATGTCCATGCACTTTTTAAGTAATAAAATCCTTAAAGAAAAAACACATGTTGCATATAAAATACACACAAATGATGCAACAAAATAATTTTTGATTATAAACTCTAAATTCATTTTTAGGTATGCAATATTTATGCCTAAAATAGGCGATATAAAAGATTGGGGTTTGATTATCCGACATTTAAAAATAATCAAAAAAATGTGCATTTACTGTTTTAAATATTTTTTTGCGAATATACATGCATAACATATTATGTGTGAGATTAGGAAAAGATGCATGTTTTCAAGAATTAAATAAGAACTTAATTGCTTAAAAACAACAGTTGAGATATACTTAACAAAATTTATTCAAACACTAACAAAGATCGAATTTTAGTTATAAATATATATTAGTGTTGACGATTTAGTTCGATCCCAACACCACCTACGCTGTTATGGGGGACAAAATAAATACACACGTAGCGTGATCAACACTAAAAGATTAAAATCGTTTTATTTTTTTATGAGCGTGACGTCACTTAGTGAAGAATAAGAGACTACCCAAAGGGGCTACTCCGGCGGTGACACGCCTGAGAGAAAATAATTGTAGCGACGACGAACTTAAGGTCCGCCGTCATGAGAGAAGGAAAATTACTCGCAGTACAGTAAATGCGGCGGCTATACAGCGGCTTAATTGTCAGTACTTTCACTGATAACTTTGAATGTAGCAATGCTATATTTTTTCGCTACTAGTTGTAGTTACAAGTGCATAAAATATGAATGAGAAGAAATATTAATTTATAAAAAGTTATTGACAAATTCTAGGAAACAAAATTCGGATTCATGGTTCGAGTATACTCGTACATAAACGCTTTGCTATTATATTTTTTAATATTCACCATAATTTTTATAGTCAATTTAAAGACCTGAGAGTCTGTATAATATATTCAAAGATAATGTGCGTATAAAAATACGGATCTTACAATTATTAACAGGATAACCTCTACGCCAATATAAAAGTAGTAAATCTCCTTAGATATTCATAATTCAGATTCCTGGCTCCTTAATTTGAACTAAAGAACTTAATTTAGATGACTTGGCCACCCATGGGCATACTGTAGAGACTATCAGACTATTAACCGATCGCCATTAAGTTAAAGTGGTGAGAAAATAAAATCAGCCCTAAAACTCGGAAAAGATGACACTTATAGATACTGTAAATAATGAGCCCAATCGGAGGGTTCGGGATCGATTCCCGGTGGTGCCTGAAAAAAATATTAAAAAAGGATCCCATTCTGATAAGAGTCCTTCTGGTAACAATATTCACACGCGCTAGATATGTGCGAGTGTTGATTCTTCACGTGCAAGGTGATGTTGCCAATATATACGATGAGAAATCACGAGTTTCATGCCTAGTCCAGAGGTTCTAAAACCGAAGGCTCTATTAATGAGGCCGAAGGCAATGTTGTATCCCTACTACGTTGTTCAATATATCTGAATCACTAGTTCGTACTACAAGAACTATAAATAATCAACGGGATAGTTCTGCTTATCGTCGTGGAATCGTGTCCCATATAGAAGAATAGGAAGAGTTTGCTTCAAGTCCCCTCCAAGTGCTAGACCACTAACTTGACCACTAAATGATTTATTGTTTTTCACAATTTCTTGTAATAGTTTATTGATGACTTTTAAAGCTGAACTTGGAGCCATTGTAGCTTCGTCCAAAATAATCCACCTTATTTTCGGATTATTTCAAAAACTGCAGACGTCATTCGCATTAGTTAAAATTGAAGATTCTAATAATGGAACAGGTAGTCTAAATTAACAGTTATGTTTCCTACCTACATATAGTAAATTAGTTGCAATTCCAGTAAAAGTAACTATAATAGCAAGATAATATTGTCTTCACAGCGTACAGTACTCAAAAAGGTTTAATATAAATATATTTTCCACTTCCGTCTAGCCTATCTAAATAGAAGCATTGGTCCATTAAAGCATCATTATTTGACCCTTCCATAATTATATCAAATTAATGATTTTGTTCTCCGTTCAAAGTTTCGATCTTTCAGTCTTTCATGCAGTACGTCAAAAACATTTTGAAGATTTCCTTGTATTTTTGCGGAGTTGGTAATCCAAAATCATCACACTCTGCACTTAACAATGAAAACTTCAATGGTATAGTAATCAACCAGAATATCTGCAAACCTTTCTACATTTTTTTATACTTTGCAAACAGTTCAATGCAAAAATAACCGAATAATCTCGAAGCTGTCTAAAACATTTTTCACTTGCAGTTTCCTTCAAGGTCCCTTTATTAGATTTCTTGCTCAAACAACAAATTCTGCTATCTTGATTGATATCGTTCAAGTTTTCTTGATTTCGCAGCTACTTCAAATAAATACCTCCTTCCAGGCAATTTTTTATTTGGAAGGCTTTAATAAGTGACAGTAACTAAATATTTTAATATAGCTTAAAATTCATTTAAATTATTTTCTGTACTCTGAATGCGAATGACAACAAATCGATTTTCATTTGTTTTGTAAATGTCTTGCGAAAAATAAATTATTATTATATAATACAAGTACATAATAGACGCTTACACTACCTAAGCTTCATGCCGATGTTTTACTTTGACAGCATAATGTATTTCAAAATTAGAACACCAGCGCAGTAGATCTATGCATTCTTACTTTATGATTGACAGATTATAATATACTGTATGGATATACAATATATTGCACCTGGTCTGTAAATATGAATCCGGAATTTGCTCATAGATGGCTCAAGTTGTCAATGTAGAGACTGCAAACCGCGTCATTGGCGCCTTTTCATGTATTTACATTGGTCAAAGACTTTTAACTCACAACAATACACGTTTAATACAACTACATATGTTTTCATAGCGTTTAACATGTCTGTTTTTGTGCCTGAAAACTACGATTTGCGGACAGCATCGATTTTCTGTTACCATTTGAAGAAAACTGCTGCAGAATCGCATCGAATGCTTGTCGAAGCTTACGGTGAGCATGCTCATGGTAAATAACAGTGCTTTGAGTGGTTTAAAAAATTCAAAAGTGACGATTTTGACGTGAGAAACGAAGAACGTGGAAGACCACCGAGAAAGTTTAACGCCGAATTGCAAGCATTGTTGGATGAGAATGACGCTCAAACGCAACAACAACTCGCGGATCAATTAAATGTGACACGAGAAGCCGTCTCCATACGTTTGAAAGCCATAGGAAAGATCCAGAAGGTGGGAAAATGGGTTCCACATGAACTGAATGAAAGACAGCATGAAAACCGAAAAACCACTTGCGAAATGCTGCTCGCCATGTACAAAAGAAAATCATTTCTCCATCGAATTGTCACTGGCGATGAAAAATGAATATATTTCGAGAATCCTAAGCGTAAAAGATCATGGGTAACTCCAAGCAAACCAGCGACATCGACTGCAAGTCCAAATCGCTATGGACGGAAGACAATGCTCTGTGTTTGGTGGGATCAGAAAGGTGTTATCTATTATGAGCTGCTAAAACCTGGCAAAACCGTTAATACTGAACGCTACCGTCAACAAATGATGGATTTGAACCAAGCATTGCGTGAAAAACGACCAGAATATCAAAATAAGCAACACAAAGTGGTTTTTCTTCATGATAATGCACCATCGCACACAGCAAAAACTGGTCAAGGAAACGATTGACGCGTTTATGTTAGTTGGCAAATACTTTCGCATGCGGCTTACTCACCAGACTTGTCTCCGTCCGGTTACTACTTATTTGCATCGATGGAACACGCACTTGCTGAGCAGCGCTTCACTTCTTACGAAAATGTACGAAAATGGCTCGATGATTGGTTTGCCTTAAAAGAGCAACAGTTTTTTTGGCGTGGTATCCACAAATTGCCAGAGAGATGGGGGAAATGTGTAGCTAGCGATGGGCAATACTTTAAATAAAATATTTTTTACCATTTTCATACAATAAATGTGTATTTTCTATAAAAAAAATCCGGTTTCATATTTACAGACCTACTCGTATATATACAGAGAAGATACAAAATTTTCTGAAATATTTAAAAAAATGTCATTCTATGTATCGAAATTCATTTTTCAACAAACACAATTTATGTGAATTGATAAGCAACTGTTTAAAACATTTGTTTTTCATTATTGTCAATAACCTGCTTCTAGATCACTTATATTCTTATATAACCCCTAAATTGAGCAAATGTTGCAATATTGAGCAAAATGAATACAATTAACTATAAAATTCAAATCATAGTTTCTGTAAAACATATCTTTAAAAATACATTTTATTCATAGTTATTACCATAACTAATTCAATCGTTTTAAAAAATAATCAACACGTCACAAGAAAAAATATTTTAGCAAAATGTTTATTACGCCATGTGTGGCGCAATATGCAGAAAGGTTTATGAACTAGTTTTTATATATCTTATAAGTGTTATTAAATACGTATATTGTGATTTGTAAATTATTTAGTAAAAACCAGAATATATTCTATATTTTAAGGTAAAAACTTGAAAAAATATTGATAGGTTGGTTGAAATTTGAACATCTGCGTTAAGGATTTTCGATACACATTAATGAATTTCAATTTTATACAGCTCACAGTCAGATAGGAACCCAAACAACATTTTGAAATTTAACATGTGTAAAAATAAGTAAAAAATTATACGTATTGTCCAAATTCTAATAAATCATGTTTAAGTTAACACTTATTTTGCCAAAGACAATATCTAAAAGTATGAGCAATATTCGTGTTTGTGGTAAGTGTTATTCAACTGTGTTTTTCTTGTCTATTACGCAGTTCAGACGATAGTAGGCATAATGTTATTTTAATATTTTTATGAAAAAAGTGTATTTACCAATGAATTAATTTCGTTAATTATTGTGAATTAGTTCAAGTGGTTTCAAAATGTTTAAAATAATCCAACACCATAGTAAATTAGTGGTTATTTCGCGACTTTCTCAAGCGTTTGAGGTTAAAATCGAAAATGCGCCTCATTTTTACTTTTCAAGAAGAAACTACCACATATTAAAGACAAAACCACGGTATCACTTATTCACGTCGTGTTCTGTTACCAATAATTATAATAAAAGTGGACAAGAAAATCGTTTTATTGTGCCTGGTCTAGCCGGGATACAATCTGCAGCCAACTATGCCACTACAGACAATTTACCGGCGGCTCCCGTCGCCCCTCCCGCCCCGATCGAAGAAACGATAGCTCAGGTCGTGCAGACTTCGATCAATGGGGAGCCAACCTTCGCCAGCTTGGGGCTCGGAGGCTGGAGTCCAGCAGGCATGGTTCAAACTGCTTTAGAATGTTTACATGTTACCATGGACATCCCTTGGTGGGGTGTTATTATGATAGGAACAATTTGCGTCAGAATTTGTGTATTCCCATTGGTTATTCTAGCGCAGCGTAATAATGCTAAAATGAATAACCATTTGCCAGAAATACAACATATCCAACTAAAAATGTCAGAAGCTCGACAAACTGGCAACACCTTAGATGCTGCGCGGTATGGACATGAACTGATGCGGTTTATGTCAGAAAAGGGTTTAAATCCAATCAAAAATATGTGGCCACCCTTGGCTCAAGCTCCGATATTCATTTCTTTCTTTATCGGCTTACGAGGAATGGCCAATTGTCCTGTAGAAAGCATGATGACTGGAGGACTGTTCTGGTTTACAGATTTAACACTCCCAGATCAATATTATTTGCTTCCGCTACTTACGAGCCTTACATTAGCAGCTACGATCGAAATTGGAACTGACGCAGGTCGTATGAATACTCAAAATGCGGGTCTTGTAAAATATATCTTGAGAGCTTTGCCCATTGTAATGTTTCCGTTCACAATTAATTTCTCCGGAGCTATTTTGTGCTATTGGCTGTCTACTAATATTGTATCGCTTGGCCAAGTAGCATTTCTGAGGATACCAGCTGTAAGAGATTATTTAAAAATTCCTAAATTGATCAGTCACAGCTCTGACAAGCTACCTATAAAAAATAAAGGTTTCATCAAAGGCGCTAAGGAATCTTGGACAAACATGAAATTATCTCGAGAATTGGAAGATAGGCAAAGAGTTGATGAAATGGTTTTTAACAGAGCGGGAAAAGGTCCAATTCAAAAAACTTACAAATACGATCCAACAAAAAGTATGACTGCTATAAGTGCAAAAAAATCACAATCGTGAAAATCTGACGTGTTTTCTTTATCTCAAAGCATTTATTTAAAATGTATTCACAATTTATTTGTGAGATGTAGAACAACGTTGATCATTTAAAATAAATAAACTTATTTATTAGGTATATACGAGTTGTGTTACATTATTTATCCTTGGTCTCTTCTGCATTATGGGAATAATTAAAAACATTAATGTATTTAAAATAATTATTTGCAATATCAGAAAACCGCAAATGACTATTATAATTAAAAAATTGGGGGTCGATGACAGCAAAAATAGACCCCCTTACTACTGCTATTTGGTTGTTACTTCAAAATATCTATGATTCCAATAGGTACCTAATTAAGAATATTTGTACTTATTTTGAATTTACATATTTATTTCATAAATATCAAAAAATTTAAAAAAACTGCTCATATTTTTTTAGTTTAATATTCATCAGTGCAGATTTCAATATCTAATGTTGCACAAGATAATCCGTAGTCCTTTTATCCTTTTCAATCCTTAAGTAAAAGTTTGATATCTAGTGAAATATTTAATATAGAGTACTGTACAAACTTGTTAATTTGAGTAAGTAAAGTAAATGACTAGGGGATCGACGGTTTTAAAAATTTTCGGTGAAGGGGTCTGCGGCCGAAAAAAGTTTGGGAACTCTTGATCTAAATCATTATGTTGTTTACAGAGTAGGTGTGATCGTTCGACTTGATCTAGCGAGCAAATTGACCCTCCTGAAGATAGAATGGTATGCCTCAATTTTTCACGGTCAGTAGCATTTCAGTCTTGAAATAAAAATTAAATGCAAAATATGAATGAACAATGAAAGATTAGAGTAAGTCAAGGAATTCTGCTGTTTAGGTAGTATTTTCTCAGATGACATGAGAGGTGTCAAATGGTGTGTAAGTTTTTTTCTTCGTATTATTACCTTCAATATATCCAAATTAGTGTTTCAGACATTCTATATGTCCCATATAGCATGGCTTGGACACAATATTTTCTTCGACCCCATTAAGTGAACCTTTGAGTTTAGAACCTGTGGAGTAGGCACGGAACTTTCAGTCCATCACTGAACGTGTTTGCGAAACTACCGTTTAGTACGTGCAAGTTGTGTTACCAGACTGACACCTTTTTTTTAGTACCATCTAGAATCGAACCTGAAACCCCCGGGTGGAAATGAAGAATGTTACGTATGGAGGTTGTCCGTATGATGTGTAGCGATAGGAAATAAAGTCAATGAGGCATAAAATATATTCTCGAACTGGACAGTATCAAAATGCACTCAGATGATAATGTTTGTTCCATTATAAAAAAGTGAACTACCAGATGCTGAATTACAATTGAACTTACATCACTGTAAAAGAATAGTGAGAGAACAATGAAATAATCTGACGGAAAGTACAGCTGCTAGAATAAAGGAATTAATTTACATTTTTAAAAAGTCAAGTGTCTGATGTAAATTTATTGAAAACACTATAATGGCTTATGTCAACCGATTTTAGAATATGGCCTGGGGTACTGCATCACACAGTTATGTAAAAATATTATGTTAGCACAAAGAGCAGTTTTGAAAGTCATGTACATCAACTAAGAGAATGAATACTAATCTGATTTCTGTCAGGTTGCAGTTATGTCTGCAACTATACGCCTAAAATCTTTTGTGTGAAGTATATGACAGAATACGGAATGATATGATTAGGAATGAATATTAAGATGAGGAAGAACACAGATGGTTTGGGCATGTACAACGAATGAATCAAGACTAACAAAACAAATATACAGTGTTAAGTGTGAGAAGAACATATCTGTCCATTGCGTTGGTGATTTCCCCTGTAATTGAGATCCTTCTATTTTCAAATAAGAGCAAAGTACTTGAGGATTCGCAGCTTGCGGAGGATTCGCAGATGTAATAGCTACAAAAAAACTTCATTTTACCCATACTTCTGGTTCCTTTATTTTCAAAATCATTTACATTATAAGACTGAAAATACAACAATTGAATGTATTCTATTCGAGAACTTTATGTGGCACACAATCTGATTTAAAATATTATCACAATGTTTCATAAAATAAGTCTACAATAATCTTAAACATGGAGACAATATTCGATGTTCAATACAAGATAATAATTATTAGAAAAAAAGATGACATCAAAACAGAGCCTCAAGCACTAAAAAATTGGAAAAACATGTTTTCCAAAATATCTTAAAATTGGTCACAAAAAGTAATAAAAGTTTTGTATCTAGTATTAAATAAAAAAAATAATGATTATAAGATTATGAAATTCACTTTTCACTTAAAAGTGCAACTTAAATTTAAAGAAATGCAAAAAGTGACCCACTGACCGTGCGCTACTCCTTTGTATTTTTCGGATTGATCTTGGAAGTTTCAACAGACAGCAATACTAAGTCTTGCTAAGAATCAACAGAGGTGGCTCGTCAATAAGGCTGGACCACACTTGTTATTTTAGTAAACCAAATAAATTTGCTCAAGTATAATATATATGTACATACGCATGCATGCCATCACCCAGTTTTCCCGCAGTAGGCAGAGAGGGGACTTTCGCCTCCTCTACATTCATACAGTTTCTATTATTTCTCTAACATTTCCTTCTTAATCCAATCATAATTTCTTTTGTCTTCCTCCACTACTTACATTTATACTGTGTATTTTGTTTTGCTAGTCTTTCTACATTCATCTGCTCCACATGTCCAAACCATCTCAGAGTGCTCTTCATCTTGCTTAATACATCCCTAATCAATTTATTCTCTCATACATTGACACCCTATATATTTTTCTCAAAACACGCATTTCTACAGAATTTATTAAGTTCTTTTAGTCTTTTTCCACCTACACATTTCACTCTGAGAAATCAAAGTTGGCACTAAAATACTGTCGTATGATCCATATATTGTGTTTACTTTTCCTTTGACACATTTCTACTTCACATATCACCGTAACTGGGTTTTGCAACATTCATTCTCAGATATTTATGATAAATATACTATATTGTATGATTTTTTCAATAATCAGAACTATAATAAATATCTGGACCATTTACGGTAAATGGTCCAGATATATTTTCACTTTCCTATTATACTTTGGATCTTTTATTCTGTGCCTCAAAACAGATAACATCATATACCTCTGACATATATGCGCGAGCTCTATGGCTAGAGAACTACGAGCGACTCATGCTTACTGATAGAGTACTTTGGATTTGACCCAAACAGATTTAATCAGTGTACAAAGGATAATACCAAATCAGGATTCCAACAAAACCTCAATTGTGTAAAACATCTCAAAATATTATAAATATATTGTAACCCCAACAAATTGAATAAAAATTTGAAGCAATTGAATTTCTGAGTTAATTAAACACAAGCAAAATACCTCAAAAATTACAAAAAATCTCACCCCAAATTGTTCTGAGCAATTAAAAGAGTAGAAAGAATATCTACATAAAAAATGTTACAATATTTCCATTATTTTTTATTGAGTTAAATATTTTTTTTTATGAATGAAAAAAAAATATTTTAATCTAGCCCCACTATTTGAGTACGTACAAGCCGCCTCTGGGAATAAACAAGAGGAGATTGAAATTGTGCAAATATTTTTTGAGTTTATATGTAGATACACAATTATCTTTTACCTAAAGGCGGGAAAAATGTTTTTCTAAATATTCTCCATTTATATACAAACTTGAACTATAATTTGACATTTGTTTTAAACTACACATAACATTATTTAAAAAATATATGCAATTGCATTGAATAAAATTATGAAATGAAATAAAACATGCTTTTCTTTTCAATATTAATAATAACAAAGAAGCATCTAACTGTAAAACATCAAATTAGCTAATGTATAATAATAATAGTAACTTTTTAAGAACAATTTCAACCAAAAAAATATTCAATACAAGCAAAATCAGCTAGACATGATGTCGTATATTTTTGACAGATTTAATTTTATTAGTTTTCATAAAATAATTGTACATTATATGAGGTCACGGAAAAAAATTTATACATTATAGAAAACATAAATATTAGCATATACTCTAAAACAGGTATATTAAACTCATTTTGCATTAAGCCAAGGGCCGCATGTTTTCAATATTAAGAAAAATAAATGTTTTTTTTTTATAACTAATTAATATTTTTTTCCAAATCATGAAAAAAAATATTCAGACTTGATGGGCTGCAGACTTATTGTTGGCAGGCCACGAGTTTGACATGCCTGTTCCAAAAAGTCAAGCCGAACAATAAGGTAAATTATATGTAATTTTTAGAATTGTGTCTAGCAGCCTTAACTTAAACTCGTATAAAAATTTAATTAAAAGAATGTCTTTTAATAAAAACAAAATATATTTCATCTAAAAATAAAACTAAAATTTTTAATGTGTGTTGTGTATAAAAAATAAAAATATTCTTAATTCAAAAAAATTATCAATGATTCATATGAAAAGAAAATATTTTTACAATCTATTTCTTTAAAACAGACATGGACAACCTTTATAAATCCACAATATTTGAACTTATCAGATTCAATTCGATATATGACATACACGTCTCATAAAAGAAAATTTAAAATACATGTATATTTCTTCAAACATTTATCGTTAATGGATTAAAAGATATACAGTATTCTCTGTTTAACTTTTTAATGGACATAACTTAATATAAGATTTTTTTATAAAATGTGTTACATACATCGCAATGTTTGGTTTTAAGAAGGAAGAATTTCAGTGTATATACATTTTTTTTAGATAAAATAGTAGTAGCTCGTATTGTGATAACTCATGGCCATCAATATTTGAAATTGTAAATGTTCTCTAATTTGAAACTGATAACAGCAAAATATTTTATTCTAATATAATAATTACACGCTTTTGATATACAGCATTAGTGGAAAAGGGGTTTGCCATGCCTTGTTTAAATTTAAAAGTACTTACAAATTATATTAATAAAAAATACTGTTTGTAGTAATTAACTGTTGGAAAGTATGTGAAGGTTATGATAGATATTTATGCACAATATCTGCGTGCTCTAAATAAGGTATTGAATATTATGTATCATCACAGATGTTATAGTCAATTATCAAAATAATTGCATGTATTTTAACTATTTCTGATTTGACTACTTTTGTGCTACTAACTTGCAATAGTTGATCACATATTTTCACTTCTCAGATTACCTATTTTCAATATATGTTTTGTGCTTAAATAATAGAAACATCTCAGTATCAAAATGGATATAGAATAAGTTAATACAATAAATTGAATATAATATATTTTTACGCCTTTCAATAAATAGTAAGCAGTATAATTTATATTCAGCAGTTTTTAATCTAATAGAAAATTATTTAGTTTTATTTGAAAAAAATTTCTATTTCTTGATATTGAATAGGTATTCAACAATTAATAAAAAAAAACATTTAAATTTTTAAAAATTATCTCTGTCAGATATTTATTAAATCACTGATTAGATATTATAATAAAAATCTTCCAATAAATAAATTAGAGCGCAGTCATAGAATAAGAAGTGATGCACTGAATCTGGTTCCGACCCCACACGTTCATCCAACATTTGGGAGGACGAACATACAATTCCTTGTGCTAAGAATTGACAACAGTTGTGAATGAGGAGTTGTTAGACATGATTTTAATATAGTTGTCGAAATGGATGGATGAAATCATGTATGCAATAGCTCGGATTCAAGTATGTGTAAGTGAATGTTTCGGCTGAATGTTTTGGTATTTAGGATAAATATGACATTTGTGACTAAAGAATTAGACGAATCCACCATAGATCTTGCCTAGTGAAGTGGTTCTCTATATCCAGGAAATAGACGGTGTGGCCTAGCTATAATAGAGGTATTATCTTATAAATTAAACTATTATACCAATATTTAAAGCTAGAACATAAACAGAGAACTCCGAAATGTTCTGGAAATATGGAAGAAAATACTTAAATTCTTAATTCTTGTGATGTAAAATGAGTCAAAGGAAAGGGTCAACTCAAATTGAAGATCAATGTTTAATACATCACATTGAATTATGTACAAAATAAAGAAATATATGAAGTTAAATAAAAAGGTTTTTATTCATTCATATGGAATCCCATAATACATCTGAACTGAAGTATTAAAAAATGTGACAACATTGTCTTCGGCCCCATTAATTGAGACGTTGGGTTTTAGGACCACTGGAGTAAGACCACGGAACTCTCAGTTACTCACCGCACATGTTGGCAGTGCAACAACACTCACTCACATCTAGTATTGTTACCAAACTATTTAATCAGGCTGGGACCCTTTTTTGTGTCCATTAGGAATCAGAACAGACACCAGGTGGCAATCCAGTGTCTTATCAATTAGACCATGGAATAAAAGGATAATGGTGAGGTAGAGATATTTTAACACACCTAGATATAACAGGAAAAATAGAAAGGTTTTAAACGAAGAATAAATAAATTTGAGTTAATCTGATTATTAAAAAGCATAATCTTAAACTAAAATACTGGAAAATATTCAAAATAACTATTTTGAAATTATATTATGTATACTGCATTTTTTCATTAATGTTTTTATTTTATATACACAATCATCTCATGTTTTTATTTACTTTGTACTTCTCCATAATCCAAGTACGCTTATATTATCACAAAAAAAATATATATTTATACACATGTAATATGTTTTGCAAATAATGAAAAAATTTGTTATTTGAAAAATATTTATAATTATTAATCTACTTAATTAAAATTAAAAAAAAAACGAGATTATTATCTACAATTTATTACAACCACTAAATTTATACTTATTTCACAAATTTCATTTTGTGCTAACTTTTTATTTATAAATTAATAAAAATAACAACGAAAAATCAATAAAACTTCACAAAATAAAAATGTTTTCGTATAAATTAGAATAAGCTTAGAACTTTGAAACTTTATTTGTGTTAATAATAACTGCTTTTTTAATATTCATACTATTCTCTAGAATAAAAACTCCCGTCTCAAAAGAATACCAATGATAAGGAACTATAAAAAATCTATGACGGTAATATTATGAACATTGATTAAAACATTTTTTAGAAAAGATGAAGTCATAAATATTCATACACTTCGAAAATTTGTTTGGAAAAATACTCTAGATATTCGAAGAAAATATCATAGATTTCAAACCAGTGATTTTCTATTCAGAATTTCGCGCATTAGGTCATGCATCACAATGCATTTAACTTTTGCCATAAAATAAAAGTATATTTAACTTTGATGAATAGGTGTCTAAGTTATTTGTTAAATTAATTATTCAGTTTACAAGGTAACTCATAGTAGTTAGTTAAGTACTTATGAAGTTGATAGACAGAAAAATCTGTAAAATAAAAAATTGTCTATTAAAAAAACACTGAAAAAATTTATTCAAAAATTTAAAGATTAAAAAACTAAATTTAGCTTGAACTAAGTAAAGAAAATATATTATACTTGAATCACAATAATAAACAGCAGTTTGTCTTTTATAATAACTTCTAGTAATATGTATTTTTTATATATTGGCAATAATCAACTTGCTTAAAATATTTAACTTATTTGATAATTTATTATATGTAAGAAAATTGAAGATTACCATGTTATTTTTCTAAAAAGGCAGAAATAGATAGGTTCATTATATATTCAAAATAAACTTAAAACTTTCAAATCAGTTGCATATTTTTAAAATATACTTTTCTCAATTGAGAACTCATCAATCACCTCGCCACTTTTTATGTAACTGTTCCAAATATTCATAGGCTCTTAAACTAATATTCAAACTTGGCATAACTTCATTTAAATGTTTTTCGCCAATAAGACTGAGTCCGCCCAATCCTAAATAGGTATGAAGTGGATCAGAATTTGTATCGGGCCATTTAGAAAAGCCACCAACTATGGAATCTTGTGTATCCAGCACATATCTTCTATTGGCTTCAAAATTTGTTAAATTCAGTTTTCCCAACATTTTTAAAGTGGCACCAATCCAAAAGCTATAGCAAGTATCCACGGGCTTATTTGGTCTCCCTTGAAATCCATCAACTTGTCTATTCACAAGCCACCTCTCAAGGCCTTCTACTTGTCGTTGAGAAAGTTTGTCCAACTCATTGCTTAAACTCAAAGTAGCTATTGCGCAAAATGTTGTGCCACCGTGTGATTCTAATTCTGGTCCCTGAGCAATTCCATAATCGTAACTCTGAAACAAATAAAAAATACTTTCAAATGTATTATATAAAATAGAAACATTAAGTGCACAATGTCATGTTTTTATGGATTTTCCCCGCTAACAAGACAACTTCCTTCTAAAGACTGGGAAATTGTCTTTTAGATTTATTATTTATTTATTTACAAGGCAAAAAGAATTAACAATGAATTGAACAGAAAACAATAACTATTTGATTTGTATTGAAATTTTCATACTGATCTCCGTTTTTTGCCTTTCATGTGTCATTAACCCAGTAAACTAGGGAATCTACTTATATCTTACATTTTCTTTGTATACAATACAATCTGACAAGCATATTGCCATGTGGTAATTTTTTCCTATCAACCAAAAATACATTACAAGGTTGTGGCGTGGAATGGTCTGTGTAATCCTATGATTCTGTCTAGTTTTTACAGATACAAATTTGTAAAAACTAGATATGATCACTTTTTTTTGTCACCATCAGATATCAAACCCCCATGTGAAAAACAGCATTCTACCCCTAGAACTTTTAAATCTGTGTCTTAGCGATATTTCTTCAGAGAGAAGTAGAACTTTAAAGTTGATTTCTTCTTCATCAAATAAATTGGTTATTCCAAATCCATCCAATAGAACGGGGTATTATGATAGAGCTTTTGCCGTTGCTGGTCCTGTGACATGGAATGGTCTGCCTCTTAGTATTAGAGATATGGGTGGACAACCCTTTTTGGGAGATTTTATCATTAATTTATGTTATATAAACACTAAACAATACACTACTCTAAACCTAAAGCCGAATATCTTACAATCATATATTGGAAGATCTATAAAGATTTTTTTATACGTAGTTTGTCTTCCCTTGTTAAGTTTTCTGCGGCGTTTTTACCAAATATGTTTTTCTGGACATATGCAGATGCGGGGAAGTACATAATCTAATGACCGCAGCCACTACCTTCCTATACTTACACTCAACTTATGTATACATTTATTTTGTAATTTTTCAAATCTGTCAATAATAGTGGCTTCGAATCCTGAGTTAAAGCGCCCTTGAGGAGAGTCTGTTCTCTAAATGGCAATATATACATTGTCCTTTTATTATTATTAGGACATAGGTCATTATTTAATACTGTAACTATTTAACCATAGTTAAGATATAATTTTTTAATGAATTGAGACCAACCATTGAAAGAGAATGCGCCCAAATACCAAAACAAATTATTTGTGATTTTTACAATTCTTCATTATTAGCAGTGCATGGACAAACCAGAACAACCGTCAATTTTAAAATTTGTGATAGCTAAAAAAAATATTTTTTATAGTTAAGGCATTAACATTGTGGAGGTTTAAAGACATTGTAATTTGTTTTATCACTTTTTATTCCACTTTTTGTAACGATATAACCCTACCGGTTTCAAGTTACCGTTACAAAAAAATTGACATTTGTCTTCTTTAACCCTTATAACTCCAGAGGCGACATATAGTCGCCATGGTAATTATTTTAATAACTCCAGAGGCGACTATATGTCGCCATTTTTTATGGTTGTATTGTTTACATAAACAAACATCTCGGGACACCCAGGAGCAGGTATAAACATGTTACATTAGTTTCACAACAACTGTTCTACTGTTTAGACGTGTTTCGGTTGAAAAATAATCAGTACGCACCCTTTTACACCGTTGAGATTACACAAGTTTTTTTTTTACCCTCTAAAATAATGGAAAAATCGCAACTGAGTGAAAGTGAAGACGAATTTATTTTAAATGTATATAGTGATGAAAGTTGTGATAGTAACATCAATATTCAGACCTCTAGTGATGAATCAGAGTACATTGGTCATAAAAAACGCAGAGTTGGTCCTCTTCTATCATCAGATAGTTCTTCAAGTACTACAAGCGCTCAAGATTCACAAGACGATGAATGGATTGATATATCCAATACGGTGGATTCTCCTGACATTATAAATTTTGACATCGGAGCTCAGAATGTCGGACCAAATGTTCCTTTAACAATCAAAGAACCAAGTCAATTTTTCAAATTATTTTTCACGGAAGAAATTGTAACGGAGATAATACGGGAAACAAATGCATATGCAAAAGTCAAACTTCAATCAAAAGTTCTAACTGCAAATTCTATTTGGCAAAATTGGCGTGATGTACAAAAAGATGAATTTTGGGCATTCATTGGGGTCATTTTAAATATGGGAACAATGCCACTTGCCAATATGCAAGAATATTGGTCTACTAGAGATAATTCCAGAGTCCCATTCTTTGCAAATATTTTCACGAGATCTCGATTTCATCAAATATTCTGGATGTTACACTTGAATACACAAGAAACTGGCCATAGTGATTTAAGAACACGGATTCAGAAAGTCAGTAATTTTTTAGAATATATAAATAAAAAATTTGCTGACTATTTCATACCCAACAAAAATATCTGTGTTGACGAATCAGTAGTGAAATTCAAAGGAAGAATATGCTTCATCACTTACAATCCAAATAAGCCTACTAAATGGGGAATACGCATTTACGTTTTGGCGGATTCTGAAACATCATATGTGTACAGTATTCTTCCCTATTACGGTAGTATTACTACAGAGAATTTACCAAGCCCAGATTTGCCTGTGAGTTCGAGAATACCCATCTACTTGTTCAGAAAAATTTTGGAGAAGGTACCCCATGCACAAGGATACCACTTGTTTACAGACAGGTACTACACAAGTCTTCCACTTGCTGAAGCACTATTGAAGATGAAATGTCATTTAACTGGGACGATACAGACCAACAGAAAAGGCATTCCGATCACCATAAAAAAACCAAAGTTTGGCAATAAAAAAGTTTTGGCTGTAAGAAAAAGAAAAACAATGCTTTTGGCATGGAAGGATAAAAGAATAATTACAATGCTGAGTACTGGTGATTCTGCTGGCATGTCGTCTGTTTCCAGAACAGGGAAGGGAGGTGTTCAATTAGTTACAGAAAAACCAAATGTAGTACGAAACTACACCAAATCTATGGGTGGAGTAGACCGTGCCGACCAGTATGCTTCCACATATTGTTTTCTCAGGAAGTCATTAAAATGGTGGAGAAAACTTTTTTTCTGGGGAATGGAAATTTGCTCAATCAATGCATACATCCTCTACAAGAATATAAAATTGAAAAATAATGAAAAACCACTAACTCATTTGAAATTTGTCAAGAATTTAGTTGATCAGTTGGTAGGAGACTTTCGGGAGCTGCGAAGTAGGCCATCAACTTCTACTTTTGATGTACGACTAGATGGTAAACTTCATGTTTTGCAGAAGGGAAAGAAGAAGGACTGTGTGGTCTGCTCAAATAGAGGCAAAATGGGCAAACGACATGAAACATATGAGTTTTGCGACACCTGTCCTGGAAAACCTAGGATGCATTTAGGGGATTGTTTCCTCAGATATCATACTTTGAAAGATTATAAAACTAAAAAATAATGTTGAATTGTTATTTTTTTTATCAAAATAAACTCATTTAAACATTTATCTAATAGTTTGAATAAAAAAATTGCATGAAACCTTATTAATTTTTTTTTAAATAAATTATTTCTAAAACCTATCATTTTATAGTAAAATTTCAAAAAAATACCCTGGAGTTGTTGGTATGTCATACAAAAAAAAATCTGGAGTTCAAAGAGTTAATTTAGTTTTAATCTTAGAGACCTTAATAAATACTGAATTTATAATTATTCAAAGTGTATATACATTTTTTGGGACCCCTGTACAATTAAAATAATGACAATATTTGTCATGGAAATGTGTTTTTCATAAATTTTGAGGAAACCACAAAAACCACCAAGTTCATGATAATAGAGTAAATTATATATTGAACAAATACTCGTCCAACATGAATATTTTATTTTCTATAGAATCTTTTATTTATCTTCACAATTCTAATACATGAAGTTTAAAAACTCTAAAAAGAAAAATCTCTAGTCTAGTAAATGAAAGATCTAAAAGTGATATTCTTGATAATAAATTGACTATATAGTCGACTTCTGGTATCCACGAGGGATTGTTTTGAGGACCTCCTGTTAGCACCAAAATCTGCAGATGTTCAACTCCTATATATAAAATAGTGCAGTATTTGCATATAACTTATGCACATCTTCCTATATACTTTAAATCATATCTAGATTAGTTTTGACATTTAATACAATCTGAATGCAATCTAAATAGTTATACTGTATTGTTTAGAGAATAATGGCATGAAAACAAATTGTCCATGTTCAGTACAGATGCAACCATTGTATGTGTAGCTAAATAGTGTAGATCAGCAACAAAATAACATTTTCTTTCATTAAACACAAATTGCTTTCGTTAAGTGATCTGAAAGAGTTACAAGTCGAATTGATTGAGTTACGTAGCATAAAACGAAAGGCAAAATCAAGTTTTACTTTTAAAACTTTCTAGATTATTTAAAAAAAAATCCAGCCTTCAGATATAGGGGGACAACTGTATACGATTACATAATATTCACACTAAGTACAATATTGAAAGAAGAGTAGCAGCACGCAATACAGTGTATGTTGGGTTATACATGTGTTTATGGATTGGAGCATTTTAAGATAAACAAAGCTAGCTGCTTAACATATCGATCAATAAGGCCCGGGACTAACTACTAAAACAACATTTGTTTGCCAAAATTCTTCTTTATTCATCAACATAGTCTCCTTCAAGAGTGATACCTTCATTCCAACGCTTTCCTAACTTTTCTATGCCAGCCGTGTAAAACGATTTATCTTTGGTTTCAAAATAGGCGTTAGTTTCGGCAATCACTTCTTCATTGGAGCCAAATCACTTTCCCTGGAGCATCTTTTTGAGGTCTGCGAACAGCCAATAGTCGCTGGGGGGCAAATCTGGAGAAGACGGTGGGTGAGAAGCAATTCGAAGTTCAACTCATGCAATTTGGCCATCGTTACCATCGACTTGTGACTTGGTGCATTATCCTGATGAAAGAGAACTTTTTTCTTCTTCATATGGGGCCGTTTTTTTTGCAATTTCTGCATTCAAACGCTACAATAACGTTATGTAATATTCGCTATTGATGGTTTTTCCCTTTTCAAGGTGATCGATGAATATTATACCATGCGCATCCCAAAATACAGAGGCCATAACCTTCCCGGCCGACTGTTGAGTTTTTGGTCGCTTTGGACGACTTTCACTGCCTGTTTTCCACTCAGCTGACTGCCGATTTGATTCCAGAGTATAGTGGTGGTTATAGTGGATCCAAGTTTCATCCATTGTCACATACCGACGCAAAAACTCCTGTTTATTTCGCGTAAACAGTGCCGAACAGCGCTCTGAATCATCGATGCGTTGTTGTTTCTATTCCATTGTGAGCAAACGCGGCACCCATTTCGAAAAAAGCTTTTTCATGGCCAAATGTTCATGCAAAATAGTGTAAACACTACCAAATGATATCTTCAGGATGTCAGCTATGTTACGCAACTTTACTTTGCGATTTTCCATCACGATTTTGAGGATTTTTTTATGTTTTCTGGTATAACAGCCTCATTTGGACGACAAGAGCGTTCAGCATCATTTGTGTCTGTACGACCGCGTTTGAAATCAGCATACCACCGACAAATGGTTGTTTTCGACGGAGCGGAGCCCGGATAACACTTTTCAAGCCATCGCTGAGTTTGAACGGTATTTTTTCCCATTAAAAATCAATGTTTTATCAACACACGAAATTCGGTTTTTTCCATTGTTTTGAAAATAGCAAAAGTAGCGTCACTAAAACCACTGTAACTCAATGACACAATGTCGGAATGTCTGAAAGTTGGACACGTAACTTCTAAAGGTCGTACTAACTGAGAATGGTATGGATTTGTTATTAGAGGCGCCATCTGTTGGTTAGTCCCGGGACTTATTGATCGATGTGTTATGTTGGGTTATACATGTGTTTATAGATTGGAGCATTTTAAGAGAAACAAAGCTAGCTAACTTATAAAGGAATTTTGGTCCCAACATTAAGAAATGCAAGAGAAACTTGGACATGACAATAAAGTAAATGAGAGGATTGCATAGAATGTATGGAAAAATCTTGTATGACATAATAAGGACATGAGGAAAGAATGCAGATTAACATAAGATGCATTACTCTAGATGAAAGGAGTATTAAGATGGTTTGGCCACGTGGAAAGAATGAATGAGGAAAGATTTACAAAAATAATCTATACAAGAAATACAGAAAGTACAAGAAGTTTAGGAGGAACTAAAAAAGTCTGGCATGAGCAAATGAATCAATTTCTAAAATAGGGAAGAGTGAAAAGCCTTAATAATATGAGAGTGTCCATGATGAAGTGTATCGTATTGTATTATACTTTCATTGTATACAGTACTACCTTGCGGGCTTATTGTATTATACTTTCATTGTATACAGTACTACCTTGCGGGCTTATTGTATTATACTTTCATTGTATACAGTACTACCTTGCGGGCGTATTGTATTATACTTTCATTGTATACAGTACTACCTTGCGGGCGTATTGTATTATACTTTCATTGTATACAGTACTACCTTGCGGGCGTATTGTATTATACTTTCATTGTATACAGTACTACCTTGCGGGCGTATTGTATTATACTTTCATTGTATACAGTACTACCTTGCGGGTGTATTGTATTATACTTTCATTGTATACAGTACTACCTTGCGGGTGTATTGTATTATACTTTCATTGTATACAGTACTACCTTGCGGGCATATTGTATTATACTTTCATTGTATACAGTACTACCTTGCGGGCGTATTGTATTATACTTTCATTGTATATAGTACTACCTTGCGGGCGTATTGTATTATACTTTCATTGTATACAGTACTACCTTGCGGGCGTATTGTATTATACTTTCATTGTATACAGTACTACCTTGCGGGCGTATTGTATTATACTTTCATTGTATACAGTACTACCTTGCGGGCGTATTGTATTATACTTTCATTGTATACAGTACTACCTTGCGGGCTTATTGTATTATACTTTCATTGTATACAGTACTACCTTGCGGGCTTATTGCCAATATCTTCTAACCAACCAAAAAGATGTTAAAGAAGCCTTAAGTGATAACCAGACTGGAATACTTTTTAAAAAATCTAGATTTCAACGGGAATCAAACCCACAAGCTCCGGGTAGGAAGACAGGCATCTTACCAACTAGACCACGGAAGTCGTTTGGAGGTCATCAAGCGTCTTACCAAGTAGGTTGTCTGAGTGTATGTATGTTGCAGAAGCGAAAAATGTATGCCGAGATAGAATAAAGTGGAGATATGTTCTCTCTGCCTACCCCAAAAGGGGCATGTCGTGATGATGATGATGATTTGATAATATTTAAAAATGTAGAATAGATACTCAAAAACAAGAATAAATTTAAAAATAAAATATATGAATAAATGTATACGATAAATGCTGCATGTGCACATAAAATTACAACATTCAACACTATTAAGTACATTTCAATCTCACAATTTCCACACCATTAAGTACATTTCAATCTTACAATTCACTTTATAATTTAGCATATCAATACAAGAGCAGGTACAAAGGTTTTTTTTGACATTTTAGTGTTTAATGTAACTATTTTACTCCAACCATGGAAATAAAGTGAAAGGTGTTAACATTGAATACAATAATTCAATACAAAAAAAATCTATTCAGATATCACATAAGATTTAGCAATATTACAGAAACGCAATAGAAACTTGTAACAGAAATTTGCTAAAAAAAGAAAACATATAACAATGGTCATATTTCAATACTCATGATTTTTTTTCACAAATAATTTATGAACTGTTTTTAATACAATTTTTATTGATTAAAAATAAGCCTTTACAAAAAAAATTTAATCAATAAGAACATATTTTTGTTGTTTAAATTATTCTGCGTATTTTCAAATATAGTATTAGGTGTACAAATAAGTTTCCGCCGTTTTTTATCAAAAATTGGGCATTTATTGTGAAAGAACGGAACCTCATGTTTTATTCGAAGTATTGCCCATCGCTTGCCACTACCTTTTCCCATCTTTCTGGCAGCATACGGATACAGCGTCGGAAGAATGCTTCATCTTTTGAGGCTATCCACGAATCGACCCAATTTTTGGTATCTTCATATGATGTGAAGTGCTGCTCAGACAGGTCATGCGTCATCGATCGAAACAAGTGAAAATCAGAAGGAGCAATGTCTGGTGAATACAGCGGGTGGGGTAAAACTTCCCAATTGATTGTTTCCAAAAAGGTTTTGACCGGCGCCGCAACATGTGGACGAGCATTATCATGCAGGAGAATAATTTTGTCGTGTCTGGAGTAGCAGTGGGCGCGCTTTTCCTCGAGTGCTCGACTCAATCTCATCAATTGTGCTCGGTAGACAGCCCCAGCAATGGTTTCGTTCGGTTTGAGCAACTCATAATACACGACACCAAGCTGATCCCACCAAATACACAACAAGAGTTTTTTTCCATGAATATTTGGCTTAGCTGTAGATGTTGAAGCATGGCCAGGGGTTCCCCATGATTTCTTCCTTTTTGGATTATCATAGTGGATCCATTTTTCATCACCAGTGACTATACGGTGCAGAAAACCCTTTCGTTTATGCCTGGCAAGCAGCATTTCACATGTGGAAAATCGGCGTTCAACGTTTCTCGGTGTCAGTTCATATGGAACCCAATTTCCTTGTTTTTGAATCATTCCCAATGATTTCAACCTATGTGAAATTGCTTGTTGAGTCACTCCTAATGAAAGTGCAAGTTCTTCTTGCGTTTGGCACGAATCTTGATCCAATAATACTTCCAATTCCGCGTCTTCGTACACTTTCGGCCTTCCGCTACGTTCTTTGTCTTCGATGTCAAATTCACCGTTCTTAAACTTTTGAAACCACTCACGACAACTTCTCTCACTTAAGGCAGCCTCACCATATGCTTCTACAAGCAATCGATGCGCCTCAGCTGCAGATTTCTTCAAATTGAAGAAGTAAATCAAAAGTTCCCGCAAATGACGCTTATTCGGCTCAAAACTTGACATTTTCGAACACAAAAAAATATGTTATACTGATAAAAATTCACTAATATTTCAAGGTCATGTTGTTGACAGATGTCCAACCTTACGATAATGACATTTTACATCTGACAATTTTAACCATAACTTACTGGTGGCGCCAACTTTTGTCAAACGGCGGTGACTTATTTGTACACCCAATATAAAAAAAGGAAACAAATTAAATGGGACATCAAATCATACAAAGTTTTAATTTGATTCTCAAACATACATTTTCAATGACAATGTCACGTCTCACTGCAGATTTTTTTTAAAACACAGGCAAAAACAAACCTCATTGGACAGGTTTTAAGTGAGACAGAAAGAAGAAAGTTAAATTCGGAAACCGAGGTTCCACCGTATACTCAAAATGAACAGTATCAAAATCAGCTGAAGTTATAGTCCACAACAATATTTTAGTACCAACTTTGATGTGGGAGAGTAAAACCTGAACTTGGAAAGACTGAAAGGTGACAAACGCTGTAAAAATATTTCCACTGTAAAGAATAGATGGAATGACAATGTATGACCGAATGAAGTGATATGGGATGAATGTGAAATTAAGGCTGATGTATTAATTAAGATGAAGAAGAGCACTCTGTAATAATTTGAACATGTATAACAAATAAATAAAGGTTAACAAAATAAATATTTAGTCCAAATGTGAATAAAAGGTGTAGTAAAGAAAGACCAAGCAAAATATGGTTGAATCAAGAGAATATTATTTTAAAAGAAGGAAATGGTAAAAATCAGAGAAATCGTCAGAGTTGTATCAAAAGGTATACTGAATGCATGTAGAGGAGGCATTAGATATGTTTCGCATTAGGAAAATCAAGCACTGTCCTCTTTGCCAACTCCGATAGAGAAACGCTGTAATTGTATGTATGTAGTATAAATATAACAAAAAAAAATGTGTAAAAAGTCAAATATATTTACATCAGGGTAGCGTTTAACACGTTCGCTGCTAAAGACGCCCCTAGGGCGTCAACACATTCTTTGTAGAGACGCTGATGACGCCCGTTGCGCGTCATTCGATTATCTTTGTTTGTATGGTACCGAATATTTTAAGATTTTAAGGTTTCCGTAAGATTTTAAGGTTTCGAAAATACCGTAAGATTTTAAGGTTTCGAAAATATGATTTTTTTCAATACCTCTACACTATTCTATAAATATAAATACATATCGCAGTGAATGTGTTAATGGTAAGAAATATAAATAATACATACTTTTTATGACAAAATATATTTCCACAATACATTAATAAATAAAAAATGTCACAATGGTAAGTGAAAATAGTAAAATAAATTACAGAATCCTGACAGCAATAAATAATTACCTAACTAAACCTCACTCTGGTAAGTAGTCAAAACAATTAATTTAAATTTACTTTGCCTGATTTTCTTTATTATGATTATTTAATAATATTGTTGTTATAAATACAGATTAAATTCAATACTATGAAAACTGCTTTTTTAATCAATCATCGTGTGAGATTAATATTTTCAGCTCATGCGGAGCGCTGTGTATTGATGACATGGTAGTGTTAGCAGAAAATGAAAATGAATTAGAGTTTGATAAGGAAATTGTGTGAGAGGTGCAAAGAGAAAGATTTGAGAATAAATATTGAAAAATCCTAAGATAATAGAAAAGTGTAAAAGGAATAGTAAATGTAATATATGAGTGAACAATGAAAGATTGGAGCAAGTTGAGGAATTCTGCTATTTGGATAGTATTTTCTCAGATGATGGAAGAGTTAAAAGGGATACCAAACGATGTCAATGGGGCACTAAAACATATATACTCGAACCGGACAGTATCAAAACTTGCTCAGATAACGATCCACAACAGAATTTTAGTACCAACTGTGATGTATGAGAGTGAAATGTAGATTTGCAAAAATACTGAAAAGAGTAGAATAAACGCTTCAGAAATATGTGCACTAAGAAAACAACATGGGGTAAAAAGTGACGGAAATGAAGTGAAGAGGGATAAATTTGAACTTAAGGCTGGTGTGTTGAGTGAGATGAAGAAGAGCATTCTGAAATGGTTTAAGTATAAATGAAGAAATAATAAAAAAAAACAATAGGTACAAATGCGAATGGAAGGTGTTGCAGAGAAAGACCAAGAAAAAATGGTTGGATTAAGTGAATGATATTTTGAAAGTCAGAGAAATCATAGGAATGAGAAGATCTATAGATGTGAAAGGGGCGAAGAATGTGTGTTAAGATAGGAAATCTGATACTCCGTCCTCTGTGCCTATGTCAGACAATGGCTTGATGGTATGTAGGAACAAAGGTACTTACAATGCTGTTCAGAATATATCTTGTAGCTTTTTCTATATCAAATCCTGACCAATCGTCAAGAATGTAACAAATACAAGCTGCACAGTACAAAAAACGCATATCGGCTTCAGTTCCTGATAGTGTCGCTGAAAAGTTTCCCTCTGGTTGTTGCAAGCATTTTACTCCTATGAACAAATTATATATATCATTATACATACTAACCCATACAAAATTTCATATATCAATGTAATAAAAATATCAATTCAAAATAAAATTGAGGTATAAAAAGATATCGAGAAAGATTGGAATCATACTATGAATAGGTCAAGTCAAAGTTAAAGATTACTAAAAGCCCAATCCAATATTCCCTGTAATATTTTAATCACTGTGTAGGCAAAAACTTTTGTGCAATGTTAAGGTCCAATGCTACAATTTGTGCGCTTGGGGAGAAATTAAGAAAAGCATTATTTTACCAGTATAAGGCTATATATTTGAGTATACATATAAATCAAGTATTTAAAAGCAGTTGGGTAACTGATGTTCGTAAATGTTATTTAATTGATTGAAATTATATATTTTGAGCTAGGGTTATATGAACTATCCTATACCCGACAATCTGTTAAATATGCGCTGATTCTACCATTGACAATGCATAGATCCTGTAAACATGTGGTCTACTAGTTTACATCTGTACACAAAAGTAACGTTCATAAATAATCATATTTCATAAGAAAAATCCGATCTTTCATATTGATTCTATTCGGAATGTACCGAAGGATTGCAGGAAAACAAATAAACCCATTTGGCAAAAATACATTAAGAAACTTTAAGGTTGCAGTGGCATTTCTTCTGTAATTTAAAATAACACAATGAAGACCTTTCGCTACTTGTGTTGAAATTTAGATTCATAACTTTCAATTATTATTTTTTGTATGTGTCTTGTTAAAATTTGTGTGCGCACTATATTTTTTTATACTATGTTGACAAATCATAGAAATATTGAAATAAAAAAAAATCCAAATTCAAGATACCATTAGATTATATTAAATGTCCAAACATATATATTAAAAACTGTTACACACAATCCAACAGTCACATGCAAATTTGGTGTAATACTTTAATTCACACTATATCTGTCAAATGTTTATATGCAATCCACCATTAAACTTGAAACTGATAGCATTAGCACTTGATTGTCGAATCTCAATTATCATGATATATGCAGTCTGCAATGAAACTTACTTAAATAGGTTTAGCTGTTTCGCTCTCTAGAATCATTGAATCAAGGAATGACATTTAAGTATACCTTTTCGAAAAATGTCTTTGCATGTATATTTTTTGTTTTATTTTTGCTAAAATGTATTGATGTGCTAACTCCAGTAATTATTTGGGTAATGATTATTAATTTTAAAGATATTTTCTACGCTGTGTTATCACCCACTCACTAGGAACTCAATGAATTAGATGCCTATGTTACACTATTCACCAGTGTGGATGATAAGGAGATTCACAGTCTTAGCTTTACGTGGGAGGACTTGAGGTGCACAGTTACAGAACCACCCGGGTGGAGGTATTTTTATATACCTGATAGAAGGAAGAGAGTGTTAAATAGATAAAAAAAAAGTGGGTAAAAAGTATTATTACAAAATATGTATAGTAAAAGTTAAAAAACATTACTCACTGAAACTGGGGACTTGACAGCAAAAGTCAATGAATGACAACTTTATAAAAAAACTTAATATAGCGAACCCCCAATATAAATGACAGTTTGACCCCACAATATTAAACAATGTTTGAGCAGATTTAAAAAGAAACAAAAATAATATTAAATTTCGTGAAATTATTTTTTGAATCATCAATTTTTCTTCATTGTATTTGAGTTTTACATATTTTTGCTCGCTATAACTGAGATTATTTGTATAAAAATTTCTGAAAACTGAATCATTTACTCCCTATAACTGTGTTCTCATTATAGACAATTTATTATTAGATAGTTCAAGTGTAGTTTTAGATAGGCAACTTAAAGCGCAAACATTGAATGAGTCAATGACTTGAATGATCCTTTACTTCAATGAATTGTAAAAAATTTAATGACTCCTTCACTCGATACTCGAACATGTAAAGAATGCCATCGAATATGTTGCCACAGCACTCATTGCCTAACCAATGTAATCTTATAATAATCGAGTTTATGTTATAATTAGTAGTAGTAGAACCTTCCAATATAATACTTCCTGATCGGGTATTGAATTGGTTTGGGACTAGAAATTTTGTATAATAATTATTGAATATATTAGAAAGTAATAGTAGTGAATATAGGTGCCAACTTTAAGAAGCTAAAACCCCATGCCACTCCCCAAAATTGAGGAATAAAAAGAAATACAGACAATAGATAAATTACTGAAAAAAGGAAGATTACCCATTTATTTGTTTTAGGACAACTCTATACTAGCAACGCATATTAGCTGTCAAATAAAGTTTATAATAAAATCACTGTAATACAAAGAGCAAGGGGTTTTAATGAAAATTATTCAGAATTTCAATATTCAATTGTTCCTCATGAAAATCTGTTTTGTCCCTAGCACCTTTCAATCAAGTAAACTGTAACAATAAAATACCCTCAGTTTATTTAAAAGTTGTGCTTAGAGCGAACCAAAATAAATAAATATTGAGGGTGAAGAAATACAACTGTGCAGACCCGTGGAGTGATTGGGGGGCTTCTTACTTAGGCTGTCTCAATATTTTTTCTAGATTGGTGCCAATGGTAATGAATGCAATATATTTTCATTAAGAACCTGACCTTATATTTGTATGTCATTCTTACAAATATCTTGATCAATCATAGTACTGATCATTTATAAATAATTTATCAATAGTTATTTACCTGCGATAATGGCTTTCTTATTTACTCTTGAAAGATCATCTCCAAGAATTATTAAACAACACAATCCTGTGTAAGTCATAGTAAGATGACCGCATCTATAGTATTTAATGCAATCATCCAGCTCTATATTTAGTGTTGATGATCCCTGGAAACCACAGGTACTCATATCGTCATCTGAAATTGTAAATTAAATTGGAAACTCCAAGGTTCTATATGATTTACATAGTAAATAGATAAATTATTGCTTTTCAAAATCAAATATACATACTTTCGCTGCTGGGTAATATCTGCAACCTGTATACCCATTCAATTATATTTTTTGATAAATCAGGTGAAACAGATGATAAAGAAGAAAGAGAATCCAATAAATCTAATCCAGATATTGAAAAAAATGCCAAAGTTAATCTGAAAATTAAGGAATTATATATAAATGATTAATCATGTGAATTGTACAAAGTGTAAAAGAGAATATTTTCTTATTTCAATCATAAATATCGTTATTTCATTTATTCATTATGTAACCAAAAAATAAATAGGACATAAAAAAAGTCAAATTATTTTATTTTTTTTATCCACTGCACGGATTTCTCCTGTTACACAAAGAGGGGCAAGTTTCAATCTTGTAGCATTTTTACAAGAGTGACTAAACATTCTATGTAAATTGCAAAACATCACAGACCTAATTCTATGTAGTAACAGACAAAACATTCATTCTATTAATTTTCCCCTAAAATGGAACATATGAAAAAACCTTATGACAAAGCAGTACGAGTGGAGAGCAAGGTTTGCAGTTTTCATTTCATAGAAAATTAACTACAAAACAAGCACCATCAAACCCCAAAAAATGTAACTAAACAAATTTAAGATCTTCAAAATATAATATAGCTTCAACAAGGAAAAACAAACTGGGACATTTTTTTTCTCCGTGTGTATCTTTAATTAAATAGAAAGTAAACTTGAAAGCTATAGAAAACATGAATTTGTATGAATGGTTTTGAAAATTAAACTAGTCCAGGATCCACCGGCAATCAAATCTTGGATGCTTGATTGCTGAGTTAGCATACTATCCATTAGAATAATTATGCTTATATTCTATTAACTAATTAATTAAGAAATATATATAAAACTTTCACAGAAAATATTGATTCAAATATGCATTTAGAATTAATGAATTTGCATTTAAATAAAATGTTAAAATATTTATTTAAAAAACTTAATAGCTACCAACTCCGATCAGTAAAACCTAATAAAAAAATCATAATAAAAAGGACAAACATTTTTTCTGTTCTCAGACAATTAAGGAAACATTACGTCGCTTTATATGGGTATGTATGGAACATTTTTTAAGAAGAAATTTAATTATGAAATACCCATTTAACTGGCTTGATATTTTTGCACATAGAGAATTGATCTATGCTTTTGATAGCTTAAATAAGTAAAAAAAAAATATTTTGTGGAATGTGTGCTTTTTGCATTTATGCGCCAATTTATTAATTAATTGTGTAAATCTAACTTTAAAACAAACATATTTAATTATGGTTACAAGCAAAAACCTATTTTTTCTTATTATTTTCCATCTCTAGTTAAATATACACTTTACTGGGTGAACCCATAAAAAAAAACAATTTAGTGAATATCTACTTGCTCCATGTTGAATAGATGAGTGCAAGACTTAAAAATTTATTTTAAGAATCATGCACAATATATGGAAGAAAAGTAAGAACCTATTATTGGCCTTGTTTTTTGTTATACTATTTTATTTCACAAAAGACATATACAGCATGTCCCAAAAAAGTGTATACACGCTTTGAATTATTGTAAATTCAATATTTACTATGGTATATCTAAGATAAAAACTTCAAATGCCAATTTTCAGAAGACGAATGTAAATTTTTTAAACAATCGCAAATGTTCAAATTGATTATTGTTCTGGTTCATGCACTGCTGATAATGGAATCGCAAACGTCACGTATCATTTGTTTTGGTATTTGGGCGCATTCTCTTTCAATGGTTGGTCTCAATTCATTAATTGTTGCCGGTTTTATGCAATAAACTTTATTTTTAACGAGTCCTCATAAAAAATGTCCATTGGCGTGAGGTCTGGAAAGCGAGAGGGGTATTTAATGCTACCTCTATGTCCAATCCATCTGTTTGGCAATATTTTTATCAAGATAGGTCCTCGCATCACGATTGTATAGGGAAGGGTGCCATCTTATTGAAAATAAAAGTCCTCCACATCCCTAAACTCCTTATGAATGTGTGACATGACAAATTCATGCAGCAAGTTCAAGCTAACGGCATGATGTAAAAGTGTGTAAAAATATTTTTGGGACATCCGATATGTATATCTCTTTTACGACAAATAACTATCTCGGTGTTTTACAAACTAATTAATTGTAATACTGATATGTTTTTTGCACAACTTTTTTGTTGAAACCATATTATAGATAAAATTAAATATTACTAAAAGTATAACAAACATAATTTATTAAAACTCCAACTTATAAATGACATAAAAAATATAAAATTTTTTGTTAAGTGTGGGATGTCAACTAATCCTGTGCACTGCGAACATTGATGAACTAATGTGCCCCAAAATATTACTAAGGTATCTACAGTACCAAAAATATGAAAATATTAAGTAATCTAATATGTAGTTTACAATTAATAGAAAAAATGGCTAATATTCATACTACATAAAAAGACTCCTTTAACAAAAAGAATATTTCAATAAAATCTGAATTTTGTAAAAACGAAAAAATATGTAAAACCCTCCTCATTAATTTAGTAAATTATTTGAAAACATTAAATAAAATAGAAGATTTATTACATTTAAAAAAAAATATTTAATCAGTGTTACCTTGTGGTGTCATGTGAAGAAAGACCAGACGGCAAAACATTTAAAAATCTTAAAAAATATTTCACATGTTGCTTCAATGCTAAATCCGAAACTACAGGCTCCATTGTAATAACCTCAACTAGCGTTAACACAAGAAAATAAATTAATTAACCAACAAAAAAAATATAAATCTATAGAATAAAAATTATCTGCACATGACTAACAAGCTCGGCTGAAAATTTAAGAGTATCACTACCGAAACGAGCCAGAAGTATCGAGAGAGACAACGTCAATGTCACTTACATCTGATAATTATTTTTGACATTGCAATTTGACAGCTAAAAATGAGATTTACACTTTTGTAGCTGTTACGTTATCCTTTTATCAGTCATGCATTTTAGAAACATAAGCAAAATAATATAAGTACTTCCATTGGCACTTTTCTTCAATTGTAATTTATATTAAAATCATTGACTTGAATTATACTATGAAATAAAAAAATGACATCTCTCATATAATATTCTTATGTTCATTGCTACATATGAAGATATATTTAAGAATATGATTTAGTGAGGATATTCCTTACGCCACATTAAGTGAACTTTCGGGTATAGAACTATTATCGGAGAAACGTTACTAGCGGTACATTTATGCATGTGTGCGGAATCTACCTCACGCGAAAATATAAATTTGATTGTACATTCCATATCTAGTTACATACGTTTAGTTAGTGACTTAATTTTAACCTAGGACTAGGACCTTATTTGGGAATCGAACTGGAAATAATTTTATAACAACTTTGTAACGGAGATCGTCGTCTGTTTTACTTTTTGATGATTTTTTGACATTAATTTCTATCTATGAAGAAAAGCCGAGGATATTAGATTCTATTCTCAAATTAGTTTTAACTTAGGGCAAAGCAATCAACCATTTGCCTTAAAATAACTGCGCTGAATATCCCAGTTTTATGGTATAGTGTTAAAAACAATTCTGGATTCAAAGAAATTCTGAATGAAATTATAGAAAAAACCTAGCAACATAAAAGCAATGCCTTGCACCGTGGAGTTTTGAACGTTATCTCATTAACCTTATCTTATAGGTATCGTTAGATTCGATTTGCACGGTTTGGTAATGTACGTTGCTAACCAATCAGAATTGTACATTGGGTAGATAAAAAAAGCGGTACATAGACAAAATATTGGCTGACCTGGAGAAATTAGGGGCTAGAGATGCATGGCCATGCGCTAGCGCATTAAACTTCAAATTTAAACTCCGCTGTGTGCTACTCCCCTCGAATGACACAGGTATTTTTCTACCAGGCATCTGTATAAGGATACCTATGACTTCGGTCATATCTGTTCTTTCAAAAAGAGAAAAAAAAATGTCGATGTGCTCCGATAGTCTCATTTCGAGGTGTCATTGGGCCCAGTACAGTGGTGTGGCGAATGAGTTTGCTGGTGGGCAACAGCTCTCACTTAAAAAAAAACTCCACGGCACAGCTTCGCTTTCCAACAAAATTGACGTTGAAATAGCATGGGGATCCTCGAGTACGATCAAGGGGCTAGAGAAGAATGCAAGCAAGAACACATCATTGTTAGCAATGAAGATATATTGTACTCGAGGCTAATTTTCTGCAGATGTAACACCGTCAAAAGTAAAAATACAACGCGCTGACAATTATTTCATGTTATCTATGATGTCAGCTGTCACTTGAATGTCAAAATATTATAGAAATGTCGGCGTATTGTATTATTTCTGGTTAACCGACCAAAAATTGTAAAATTACTCTTGAAATCCGTTCAATATCACTGTACTATTAATTCGAGATGGATTTCTATTGGATTAAAAGAACCGACGGGTATATATATATATAGAATATTTTTATTTTATAAAATTTTATGCCTCGTATTACAAAAGTTATCTGCCTCCAAATAATCAGTGCTTTCATTATCTGTTTTTATTTCACTAATTACATATATTGTTTTTATTACAAATTTAAATCCCTTTTTATTTCGGCACATTGGTTGTATACCTATGATATTTAAATGGCTAACTTTGGTTCCAGATTACAAAGCGGCGTCGAATTAGTGAATCGTATTGATAAAGTCAAGTTCCAGCGGCTACTATCACACATTGTGAAAATTATTGCCGAGAGATCAGATTTGGCACTTTTTACAACAGAAGAACTTTCCGTATTAGAGAAAGTCTTGAAACTTGAATCTAACAGAAATAAATTTTGTTTTGTTTTTATCTTAATGCGAGTTGATCAACAATGTTTTTCATCAATCCCTGAGGTGTATAAATGATCAAACTTGATGGTTTACCAACGCGAGAGCACGCAACATATAATTGGCCATGTGAAAATCATGGATTTTCTAGATCCAACCCACAAATGGACATTGTTTGCCCTTGTAACTTATTAATAGTCATTACGAATGCCAAGCGAATTGGAAATTGCAGGCGTCTGATTGGAATGGGCGAGTCTGAAGAGATCATTGGGATCCGTGGCAGGAGAATAACTTCACATTGAAACTTGCTGTTCAAAATGGTAGTTTCAAGAACATTTCCTATGATTTTTTTTATGACCAATCGCGTGCCATTGCATAGCTTAGGTGCATTTAAATTCCGAAGCAAAATGATTGGTGAACCAATTTTTAATCGCAAGTTATGTGGTAGCATTCCCGGTAAATCCAGTGAATTCAAAAATTCAACAGAATAGTTGACTGCTTCGTCAGCATCGCCAACAGTGTCGAGATAAAAGGCATTGAGATAAAAGAACCAATTTGATGATACACTTGGCCCTGAATCTTAAACGTTGATTAAAATTTGCGACCATTCTCATTCTGAACGATTTTTGTTGCACCAAATGATGTCATTTAGAAGCAAGAATTGAATTTACGAATTTTACGCAAAAACAATTATGATTGAGGTGTGGCTCCAGCCAATAGTGTTTTCAATGGTTTTGGCGGCGAATTCAATGGTGGCAGTACAAATTTTCCATAAACCAACCGATTCACCTTTATATTTGAATGCCTGGCAGTGTTGGCATTCTTTGTCAAAAGCGCCGATGACAATTTGTGAATGTGACGAATAGTCGATGTCCCACTCATATTCGAACGCAAGGTGGAGAAGTGATGCACGTGTCAATGCGCGATGCACTTGCAGGCGCTGTCGTTCATGAACTCTGTGTGCGTCGGTGGCTCGTTGACGCGCCTGTCTTTGTCTCTGCATTTGCTCGAAGGCGTTCGTTGCGTTCTTCTTGACTTTCATTTGCACGTGTGTTTGCAACCTGGTCTCTTAAATTTGCATTGTCCATCAATTGATCTTCTACCGTTCTATTTAACCGACGGGTGTGGATTATTTGTGAATTCTCTGTACGTCGGCCAATATTTTCTCCTCGTCCACGAAGACGTGGCATTGTTCTTTAATAAACACACAACACATAAATATAAGTCACTTATATTTGAATTTTATAGATGTTATAATTTGTTGAACAAACTTACATGTTGTTTATTTTCGATGAGCCGTTTAACACTCCGTAAATGGTATAGAATCATCGACACAAATAAGCACATAAAATAAATTTTTGCACATTAGATTGATTGTCATTGAATGCACATGTATATAATTTAAATTTATTGAAGATCATTCCAAATATTCACTTCAACACGACACCTTACACATTTGCACAATCTATGTGTTTAAGTACACTTCATTTATGATTTAAAACGTTATTTCAATATGTTTTGTCGATTAATAATACACTCAATATTCACCTAATTGTGATACATGGAATATCGAAACACGGCGAACAGAAATTGAAATGTCAAAACAACGCGAAGCTACGACGCAAGTGACTTGCGCATGTATTGGATGCGTACGTCAAATACCACAGAATTCGACATCAGCGCCACCTATGGTACACAAACATAACTATGAATAATTCTCAGAAGGTCAATTATTCATGAACTTCTCAGAAGGTTTTAACGGTCAATTATTCATGAACTTATGATTTTTTTCATTTAAAAAAATATGAGGCTGGTGAAAGAGGGGGGAGGGGGGGGTGAAATTTTGGGGTTATATGTTCTGATATGCAAAAAACCTTAAAATAATAAAAAATAAATTTTCATCAAAAAATAAAAAAAACTTTTCCTAGAACCCGATTGCAGCGCCACCTACCGGGTCCAATTGTAAATTGAAACCATTCAGGGACCCACTCAAACACACACAAAAAATTTCATCAAATACACAAAAAATTTCATCGCAAGTGACTTGCGCATGTATTGGATGCGTACGTCAAATACCACAGAATTCGACATCAGCGCCACCTATGGTACACAAAAATTGCGTTATTATTATTCATTATTCATGAACTTCTTAGAAGGGTTTAACAGTCAATTATTCATGAACTTATGATTTTGTTCATTTTCAAAATATGAGGTTGGGGGGGGGGGGGAAGGTGAAATTTTGGGGTTATATGTTCTGATATGCGAAGAATTTTAAAAAAATAAAAAATTTGGTTTCATCAAAAAATAAAAAATAAAAATTCCTAAAACTCGATTGCAGCGCCACCTACCGGATTCAATTGTTAATCTAAACCATTCAGGGAGTCACTCAAACACACAAAAAAAATTCATCAAAATCAGTCCAGCCGTTTAGGAGGAGTTCAGTGACTTACACACGTACAGAAGAAATATATATATGCTAATTTTCTGCAGATGTAACACCGTCAAAAGTAAAAATACAACGCGCTGACAATTATTTCATGTTATCTATGATGTCAGCTGTCACTTGAATGTCAAAATATTATAGAAATGTCGGCGTATTGTATTATTTCTGGTTAACCGACCAAAAATTGTAAAATTACTCTTGAAATCCGTTCAATATCACTGTACTATTAATTCGAGATGGATTTCTATTGGATTAAAAGAACCGACGGGTATATATATATATAGAATATTTTTATTTTATAAAATTTTATGCCTCGTATTACAAAAGTTATCTGCCTCCAAATAATCAGTGCTTTCATTATCTGTTTTTATTTCACTAATTACATATATTGTTTTTATTACAAATTTAAATCCCTTTTTATTTCGGCACATTGGTTGTATACCTATGATATTTAAATGGCTAACTTTGGTTCCAGATTACAAAGCGGCGTCGAATTAGTGAATCGTATTGATAAAGTCAAGTTCCAGCGGCTACTATCACACATTGTGAAAATTATTGCCGAGAGATCAGATTTGGCACTTTTTACAACAGAAGAACTTTCCGTATTAGAGAAAGTCTTGAAACTTGAATCCAATGAAGTTACTTTGGTTATTAAAACAATCCGTCATATTCTCAGAAGAATGACAAAATTTGTTATGCGACCAGTTTGTATTTTGAATGACCTCACAGGTGTTTTGAATATGAATGAAGAAAAAGCTTTGCTTTTTGTTGAAAAATACAAATATGTATTAAAAACGGTCACTGACGATTTTGGCGTAACAAATTTTGCCGACATTGAAGAACTTGATAAGTGTTATTGGCAAGTCAATTTAGAAATGACCTCAAGCAAAAATCAACTAGAAAGAAGTACCACAGTTCTCTTAGATTTGCAAACAAATAAAAAAGATAAACCTATTAATAATAAAGAGTTTATTGAATTTGACTCTGAAGAACTTAAAAACTTCCACCAACAAATGGACTTAATTCAAAGCGAACTTGACAATCTAATAAACACATGAAGTAATTTCGCCATCTTCACTTAGACCCTTCACTCCTTTCACCATTCTACAGCAAATGTTAAATGAGATGTTTCAATAATAATAAACTAAAACAACCTTTTTTCAATATACAAGTATGTTAAAAAACATAAGGTTGGCCTGGATTTAGCACATTACTGAGCTTCTGGAGGTAAGGAAAAGGTTCGTGGGCGGGCCAAGATAGCAGCTGGAGGGCAATATATTGCAGGATCTTTAAAAAACTCAAACATTGAGGACTCAAAGGTGAACCGCATGATTGAACAGTCTGGCAGAATATCACACAGAAAGCTAAGAACTACAGTCATCGGAAGTAAGAAAAAAATGCAAGAACTTACATATCAGTTTCTCAACAATCACACCAATATCAAATACCAACTAAAATGCATATACCTTAAATAAATTTAAAAGTTTGAAGACAGATGTAAAAAATGCATTGGAAGATATCAATACGTTATGTATTTCTTATCGCTTTCTCTTAATCCTTCCTATAAAATTTCTACTCTTCATTACAAATTGGGGTATGCTATACTGAAATCTCAGGGTGATATCCATCTGGTTGAAGTAATTACACAAACAGATCAGGTTTTTTGGAGTGGCTGACCTTATATCATAGAAGAGTGTAGAAAAGCTAATCGTAGACTTTTCAGTTCCCATTTTTTGAGTGTTTTTATGAAAATTTAAAGTTATCAAAATAAAATCATGTTGGCCTATATTTTACATTGCATTCCTTGGTATATTATAAACATAAAAAAAAACCTGTATATTAGACATCCCTTGGTATCTATGAAGGATTGGCTCCAGGACAGAATCCCCTGCAAATACTAAAATCCGCAGATGCTTAAGTCCCTTATATAAAATGTCCGTCTTTGTGGGGTTCATGGGCATGTGCTCACGTATGTGTTTATGGATTTCGTGGGGATGGATAGTCATTTGAATGATTTATGTGACCATGTAACTTGCTTCATTTACTTTTGTCTGCTTGGTTGGAAGAGATTGCCGCCTGGCAATAAGCCCGCCAGATTGTATTGCAATAAAAGTGTTAAATAAATAAAATGTTATGGTATTTGCATATAACCTGCACAAATTGTACTCGATACTTTAAATAATATTGGGAGTACAAATTAGTTCGGTCCGTTTCCAAAAGATGGCTCTGGCTGTTATGAATGGTTCATAGTGACAGCCGATTTTGGCGGTTTCAGAGAGGTTAGACATCTGCCAATAATATTCAGTTTATATCGCTTTGAGTTTCATGCAAAAACCTTGTTTTGTAGTAACCAAGCAGCATTTGCGGGAGGTTTTAATTTTCTGCTTTAATTGGAAGAAAAGTGCAGCTGAAGCCCATCGAATGATTGTCGAAGTTTATGGTGACGCTGCTCCAACTGATAAATCATGTAGGGAATGGTTTCGACGTTTCAAGGATGGAGATTTCAGCGTCGAAAACAAGCCTCGCTCTGGACAGCCAAAAAAATTTGAGGACAAAGAATTAGAGGCATTACTCGAAGATCAGAGTCAAACGCAAGAGGAGCTTGCAGAATCATTGGGAGTGACCCAACAAGCTATTTCCGTACGATTGAGAGCCATGGGAATGATTCAAAAACAAGGAAATTGGGTGCCTTATGAACTGAAACCGAGAGACGTTGAAAGGCGATTTTTCACTTGCGAGCAGCTGATTCAAAGGCAACAAAGAAAAGGTTTTTTGCATCGGATTGTAACTGGAGATGAGAAATGGATATTCTACGACAACCCCAAGAAGAAAAAATACTATGCTAAGCCCGGTCAATCGTTGGCAACGACCTCAACATCAACACCAAAACCGAACATACATGGTTAGAAGATCATGCTCTGTATCTGGTGGGACCAAAGGGGTGTTGTTTACTATGAGGTGCTGAAACCTGGCGATTCCATTACGGGTGATCGGTATCGGCTACAATTAATTCGTTTGAGCCGTGCATTGCGAGAAAAACGGCCGGAATACGAGCAAAGACATGATAGTTATTCTTCTTCATGACAACGCTCGGCCTCATATCGCAAAAGTCGTAAAAAAATATTTGGAAACGCTCAAATGGGATGTTTTACCGCACCCGCCGTATTCCCCGGACATTGCTCCTTCTGATTACTGGTTGTTCCGAAGGATGCAGCACGATTTGGCAGGTTACCGATTCATTTCTTTCGTAGAAACCGAAAATTGGCTCCAAACTTGGATCGCCTCAAAAGACGAGTTATTTTTTCGAGATGGAATTCGAAAATTGCCTGAGAGATGGGAAAAAGTAGTAGCCAGCGATGAACAATACTTTAATTGATCTGTTCATTCATTTTGTTTAGAAATAAATGCATTTTTGAACACAAAAAAACGGATCAAACTAATTTGTACACCCAATACATTATTTATAATACCTAAAGCACTAAATAGTTATACTGTATTTTTTAAGGAATGATAATCTGCTACATAGTACACATCAGCAACAACATAGCATCTCTATCGTTTAGCACTTACAGATAGCTTTAGTTTAATCATCTGAATGAGTACATAGAATTAAATACAGGGCAAATTCAAGTTTTACTTTTGGACCTTTTGAATATTTTTGAGCCGCAGGTGCAAAATCCTCAGATACAGAAATCTCGACTATATTTCTAAAATGAAGTAAGTACCTACGTGTTATAAAGGCTGGCTGGAAAAAACAAATAATGATGAGATTTATCAAGATGTTCTATATGGCTCTTAGAAATTTTAACATATTTCATATTAAAAGAACTAATGAGAGTTGAGGAAAAGGATTGTAAATAAAGTAAAAAAATATTTTTTTAAGATTATTTATAATGTATCAAAAATAAATTTTATTAAACCCCTATAGATTTTTTATTACAATATATATAACAATATTAACTTAATATTATAGTAAACAAATAAGTTAGTAAAAAATGGATAAAAACCAAACAAAAATATACATTTTTAAGAACTTATTCTTTAAATTCATTCAAATAATCAAAAATATTGTGGTATCAAAACATGCAAATACAGTTTTTACATATATGTATGTGCATACTAGGGTACTTTGAAAAGTTTGGTAAATTTCCATGAGATGGCGCCATAATTCGTTAAGTAACATCACTGCTTGCAAGTATCATTCCTCAAGTGACCTCTGTCAAAATTTCCACCCGATGCGGCGTGTAGTTATATTTGATGGCCATATGAATTGATTACTTTGTCATTTGCCGCAATAATGGGAAGAAATTTTCATTGAATCAGGATGTCATAGCTACAGTAAAATACTATTTTACGAGTTTGACAAAAACATTATTCTACTTGCTTTTTACCAAACTTTTTAAACTACCGTCGTATAACTGGTTTTCTTTAAAAAAAATGTTTATGTCTGAAATTCATTTTGAAATATGAATGTATCCACTATATTTTAGACTTTTTTGCTGAAGACTCATCAAGTTCTTGTTCTTTATAAAGTGTTGAATATACATCGGTCCTTCTTTGCATTTTTGTTGGAATTTGACTTCGGACTTCATCAACAACAGACAAATCTGAAAACATATTGACATTTATTAAGGCTCATGTTTTAAAATACAAATATGTTTACACCCTAAAAATATAAAACAAAGTAAACAATTTCCTTGTTAACTTAACTAGCTTTGTGATGACATTTTATGTTTATTTGAATAAAAAACACTTATTTTACTAACCATAGCTGTTGGAACCAAGCGGCTTCGAAAAGCTTTAATTTTTTAAACATTATTATTTGCAATGTGAGCATTCTAAAGGTTTAGTGTATTTATCTACAATTTTCTAAAATTCAATTTCAAACAAGTTTTGGAGCTGATTTTGATTTCAAATCTTATTTCATACAAATTTACATTGCATTGGAACTTAGCCCTACCATAAATTCAAGTGTAACTTTTATTTTTTTAACCTGGCGAGTTTATTGCCATGTGGCAATCTCTTCTAACCAACCAGAAAGCTGTTTTTATAGGCCCTAAGTGTTAACCAGACTGAAATCCTATTTTAAAAAATCTGGGTTCCAGCGGGGATCGAACCCGCAACCTCCGGATCGGCAGACAAGTGTCTTACCACCATGCCACGGAGGTCGTCTTTTATTGTTTTTCTTTACAACTTTTTATTGCTTTTCTTTACTAATCGTGACATAGTCAGCTTAACCCTGTTCCAAAGACCTTTACTATGTTTAATTTTGGGCCTATTGTATCATTTTTCCCCACAGTCCCCCTTATCCCCCCTCTTCGCAATTTTGGAGGACATCCCACAGGTTTCACTGTGGATTGCAGCCTCTATTAAAGCCCTCTCATTGATTGCAATTTAGAATAATATATAAGACACCAAATTTTCAGCTGGTATGTCTATTCAAGCTATATAGTTCTTCCTATTGAACTGCTTTGAATACTTAATATGTATTACATTATATCAAACCTGAATTATAAAAATGCAATAAAGGCAACAATATTTCACGTTTACTTTAATTTTTTAATACTGACTTCAAATCAATCTGCCAGTTTTTCTACATTTATACAGACATGTTAATGAACGTGGTCAGGAATGATGTTGGGGACAATATCATTTTGGGCCCCATTAATCAAGCTTTTTAAATAACTTTTACATACACTGTCTATCGTTGTACATTTTGGTAACACTATAATTTGCTGGTAGATAACAATAAACAAAAAGTTTATTTATTAATATTATTCCACTAACTTTTTGCCCATTTACCGGTTTCACTGAATGAACATCATCAACATGATCCATTAAACATTTTGAAAATTCTCATTGAACATGGTGGTAGAGAAATACTATAAAATAAACTTTTTGTTTTATTTCTTTACATTACGGAGTTCCACCAAGAATTTTGAGTCGAAAAAATTTCAATAGGATGACACTAACATTATAGCCAACTTCTTAACCAAACTGAGACCCTTATTCTTTTAGTACTATCGGGAATAGTACCCAAAATTCCCAAGAGGAAGATAAACGTCTTTCATGAAGCAAGATCAGTGTACAACTTATTGAAACTACGCAAAATTTGATCTAATTACTTTTTGAAGGTTAAATTTGGAAACTAATGCATGATAAGGAAATCACATCTTAGCTACTCGTAGACACATATTATATTGACAGTAATAATAAATCTGTATTTGAAGTAAAATATAAGAAAAATGTAAACTAACCAATATCAGCTATCAATAATTCTTCCTCATGTCCTGCTTTGGCTGAAACCTTTCCCCATGGGTCAACAAGAGTTGAATGGCCCCATGCCACATATCCCTCACCAGTGACTCGCGCAGGACTAATCACTCCCATATAAAGCTGTAAGTCGTTAGCTCTAGCACGGGTCAGAAGCTCCCAATGGAGTGGTCCAGTTGTCATGTTAAAAGCACCAGGATACAATAACATGTTACAGCCTGGAAAATCCATAATCAGATTTTTTTTTAGGATTGCATAAAAATTGTTATATCATATATATTATCGGCAATTCGGTAATCCCTTACCCACCATGAGGAACACATTTTGCACAAAAAATGTTGTGGTTAACGGGATTAGAAGTTCATAGAAAATATGGAGATATTTAAAAAAAAATAGGTATTTTCTTTATTTTTTAAAAAAGCTTAAAATTTGTGGATTTCTACACATGGCTACAAAATAGCTTCCAAATTTGATTTAAAGATTAGGCTTTGCTCTATTTGTGAATCAATTTCTTGAAAATGGTTCACAAGTTGAAATGCCATTTTTTGACCCTCAGTAATATTGCAGAAGGGTCAAACTAGCTGACTTTACTTGTCTCCCTGTACATTCATATTATATTTTCAGTTTTATTATTGCAACTCTGTAATTGAATCAGTTCTTACAGGTCCTCTTCGGTTAATTTCTAAACTATGAATATTTTTCTGAAAAATATTATTTTTAATAGAACATTTACAAAAAAACCTATTAATAAAATCACATTATCTAAAAGTGGCAGTTGTAAAGGGATTGCTGTATTGATATGACACTTTGAATATATTTAAACATTTGAATAATTAAGTTTCATATGGGAATTCTGTAAACCATTACCCTTATGCAGGGAAACTTGACATTGACAATACAGGCACCTCGCCGTAATCCTCTTTTTATTGTTGACGAATGTTTTAAAAATCCTAGTAGGTTTATACATTTTACAGTCAGTTGAATTGACTACATGGCATGTCTTTTCATGTCCCTATTAAGAAGTAACCTATAAGGATGATGAAGATTCATGTTCGGGCTCTGTAGCTGATCTCTTGATATTAAAAAATAAAAAATCTAATAATTTCATTCGTACGCTACCCCATCAACATATATAAATTCTCCATACGAATATGTTGAGTGTAACTAGGGGACAATATTTTCTTCAGCACAGGTAATCAAGCCTTCAGATAGTAGGCAAGTAGTTCTCAGTTCACCATCACATGTGTTTGAGATACTATCACACATGGACAGGCAAAAACACTCGGATACATCTAGCGTGTGCAAATATTGTTACCAGACAAACTCTAATAAGACTGGAATCTTATTTTTTATTTTTGGTACCATCAGGAATCGAACCCGAAATCAGGTGGACGACCAATTACACCACAAAAGTCGGAGGATCTAATAAATAAAATGTAAGTAATACTTATCACAAGGATTAGTTTTCTTAAAAACTACAAATTAATTATACAATGGCACTAATAACATTGTAAAACAAATTCATAAATGCTGTTTGACTATAAATCATAAAACAGGAAAGATAAGTTAACTTAATTTTTTCGAGATAAAGCTATTATACTTTTAAACAATATGAAATGTTGACTCAAGTGATAATTTAAAATGTAAATAGTTACCCATGTTTGCATATACTCTCGCCATTTCTTCAAATCGCAAATCATAACAAATCCCAAGACCAACTTTTAAATTTCCCAATGTAAATGTATTCAAAGAATTTCCCGCTGATAGAACTTCAGATTCTTTAAAAGTCATTTTACCAGGTATATCAATATCAAACAAATGAACCTAAAATCAATATACATAGAAAGTAAGCACATTAAAAAATTCATTCCAGTTACGCATTAATGTATTTTATACTTATACAAAAATATTTAATTTACTTTGAAAAGACATAACCTTTCTATGTTTGGCTATAAGTGAACCCTTGTCATCCCACACTGTACAAGTGTTATACAACTTCCCCTCACTTCTCTCAGGAATAGATCCTCCTACAACCACTATCCCGGCTTCCTTGGCAGCATTCGCTATGGCTGTACAGGTTTCACCATTAGGTATTTCTTCTGCATACTCGTTAAAGAATTCTAAAAGCATAATAGATATATAATGCATTCATGAAGTATATCAATTATCAGCTTTGAAATATTTACAATATCATAACTTTGGATTTATGATGATAGAAAAATGTGATATACACGTATGGATGAACCATGAAAGATTGGAGCAAATTGATGAATTTTGCTATTTGGCTAGTATTTTCTCAGATGATGGAAAAGTTACATGAGATATTGAGCAGAGTGTAGCAATAGGAAACAAAGTCAATAGAACAATATATATATACTCGAACTACTATCAAAATCTGCTAAGATGATGATAGTCCACAACTATATTCTAATACCAACTTTGATACATGGAAGTGAAACGTAGATATGGAAAAAGACTGAAAGGAGCCGAATAAATGTATGACTGAATATGGAATGAAATGATTAGGGATGAATGTTAACTTAAGGCTGATGTATTGACCGGTTCACTGCCACGAGAGAGTTGACGCGCTCTCCGATTCAGTGCTCCCCAGGCCGGCCATACAAAATGAACGCGTAAACACGCTCTCCTTTGAGCTAGTCGCAAGCCAATATCAAATCCAATTGTAATAATTTATAAATTATAACACATAGAGACATCTATTGGGATGGTCAAGAAATACTTAAATATTACAATTTACCGATATTATCAAAGTTACAGTCATCTTTCTAAAAGCTTACACTGACAGTCAATACGTGTCTCTGATACAGGGTTACTGACTTCAGTTTTTTGCGACGTAATTGCGATGATTTATAACGACTTCGTTTATAGTTTTGTTCAATGGTTGATTTTTAACTTTTGTGCGTTATTTTTGTTAATTTTTCAAAGTATTTATTTACAAAGTGTGTTTTCATGTATTCTTTTGTTATTGGCGGTAGTTTTGCGGCATAATACGATGTTTATATAGACTTTTTACGGTTTTATTTTATAGTTTCCTTTTGTGCTTTATTATACATTATGCAGATAATTTGTTGATTTTAGTTTACAAAGTGTGTTTGAATATTTTTTCTGGTTGTGTTTGTTTCTGTAGATTTTTTTGAATTTTGGTTTTACGAAAATTTTTATTTTACTCCTTTTATAATTTTTTTCAACCAGCAATGGAGGGTGAACAAAATACGTCTGGTCATAACCTACAAGTTGAAGATTTCACGGACAACATTGGGCGTACTGCTGAATCGGGTGACAGTGATCTTGATTTCGACATTGATGATGAAGAACACGATGTGCCAGACAGTTTTATTACTGACGAATCTCAGCCGGTTTTCGAATGGGAAACTGATGATTTTGTGCCCAAAATAAACTCTTTCGATGAATCAAGATCAGGAGCGAACATTGAAAATGTTGGAAACCGAGAAATAGATTTTTTCAAGCTATTCGTGAGCACTTCACTTTTGAGTTTTATTGCAGACGAAACAAATAAGCAATACCAGTATATCAAGAGCGAACGCAATGAACTGAGTTGGAGACTGAAACAATGGACTGATACGACAGTTGATGAGTTATACGTTTTTTTTTCTTTGTTTCAATTGATGGCTTGTAATTCCAGAAAAAAGATACAAGATCACTGGTCTACAGATATCTTACTGTACTCACCCATACATTCAGATACAATGTCTCGCAATCGATTCCAATTGATTCTTCGTACGCTTCACTTTTGTGACAATACTCGGCAAGCAGGTGGGGACAAGATGTTCAAAATAAGATACATTGTTGATTATTTCAAAAAAACATTTGGAGAATATATGTATCCTTACATGAATATATGCATTGATGAAAGTTTGCTGCTGTTCAAAGGCAGACTGTCGTTTCGTCAATATATTCCATCGAAAGCTAGCCATTTTGGAATAAAATTATTTGTAACATGTGACTGCGCTACGGGATATGTTCAGAATTTTATTATTTATACTGGAAAAACAACAGAACATGTGACACATCCACACTTGGGCATTTCAGGAAGTTTGGTCATGATACTTATAGAGCCATATTTAGATCGGGGGCACCATTTGTACATTGATAATTGGTATACTAGTCCACGTTTATTTCAAAAGCTACACGAAAGGAAAACCAATGCTTGTGGTGCTGTAAAAAAAAAACAGAAAAGGAATGCCAAAGCTGACTGAAAAACTTAACACAGAGGAAATGAAAGCTTACCATACAGACACTCTTTCAGCACAATTCTGGAAAGATAAAAGGGAGGTATCTATGCTGACAACTCTACATCCAGCTATTCTAACCGATACAGGCAGAACTACCTATCAAAATATGCCAATTATGAAACCTCTATGTGTTCAGGATTACAATAAAAACATGGGCGCTGTTGACCAATCTGATATGGTTTTATCTAGTGTACATTCATCACGAAAGACAATAAGATGGTATATAAAAAGTTATTTTTCCACTTAATGGACCTTTCACTACTGAATGCCCATGTACTCCACCGTCAAAAAACTGGAAAATGGATGGCACTAGCAGAATTTCAGTTAGAGGTGATCCGGCAACTTATACACGAACATAAGCGTGATATGCCCCATAAATCACAAGCGAGGAAAAGGAATGCGGATTTGCCGTCGCATCTCACTGAAAGGCATTTCATGGGAAAGTTGCCACCGACAGAGAAGAAAGCTACAGCGATAGCGAGATGTGTGGTGTGTTTATCACACAAAAAAAAGAAAAGAATCCAGGTACCAGTGTAAGCAATGCAAAGTGGCTCTCTGCAACGAACCTTGTTTCGAAACATACCACACGGTGGAACACTATTGATTTTTAATTAATTTATATTTTCGTGCAACATTAACATTTATTTTAATCAAATCCTTTTCTAATACAGTTATATTCCACTATATTTATAAGTAAACGTGTTTTCTGTGTCAAGTTGTGACAACCCTGACATTTTGTGAATATTTGAACTGTGTTTTTCTGAGTGAACGGCAGCTCAAACGCCACACGGTGTATATATTTGGTAAGTTTTCATAATATCCTTTATATCTGTATACAAAAAATATAATTTTTTAGGTTATATTTTTGTTGAAAAAATCACGGCCTGCTGGGTACGGTCATACTAATAACTTCCGGCACTCAAAGGGTTAAGAAAGATTAAGAAGACTTTGAAATGGTTTAAGCATGTGGAAAGAATGAAATAACAAAGACTAACAAAACAAATATACAGTGCACATGTGAGTAGATGGCGTGGTAGAGGAAGACCAAGCAAAGTATTGTCGGATCAAGTAAATGATATTTTGATAGAAGGAAATTTAAAATGTCAGAGAAATCATAGGATTTGTATGAGGTGTATGGATGTAGAAGAGGTGACAGATGTATGTCGCGATAGGAATATCTGGCACTACTGTATGTATCTATATTATTTGTACACTCATTTAATTAATTTGTGTAGTATTTCTTAGTACATGAGCATTGGCAATGAGAACAACATGTAAAGTTTGGCCGGAAGGAGGAAAAAATGGTATATTACTCTTTTCACTTTTTTTTGTTTTTTTTTAAAGAATAGATATGACCGAAGTCATAGGTATCCTTATGCCATCGAACACTAGGCTGAAAAAGTGCCTGTGTCGTTCGAGGAGAGTAGCACAGCGCGGGATTCGAACCGATGACCTGCACGGGAGTCGAGTGCGTTACCGCGCGACCATGCACCTCTAGCCTTTAAGTTTTAAAACACTGCAGTGGCGCACAAGTCGTAGTTCGTACATGTTTGCACACAAAAAGATAAAAGAATTTGACAAGACTGGTGCGACACATTTCTTTTCTTTTCTTACCATTGGTAATTAAACTTAAAATCCCTCAGATAGAAGACAAACGTCTTACAGAGTCACAGAGGTGACGATGGATGACATACATTCTAAGGGTGCTATAGAAAAGACATTTCTCGCTAAACAACACTCAATAAGCCATTTGTTTTTTTTTTTCAAATATAAGAAATAATTTTTAAAAAATATTATTTTTCTAGGCGAATGGGTTGATAACCGATGACTTTTAAATTTGGATTCCAGCAACACCTTAAACTTTTTTGGGCTGTGTGCCAAAACCGGTGTTGGGTAAAGGTTCGAGGTATATCCGTGTATTTTTTTAATAATCAAAATATTATTCTTATCATTAAAATAAAACTTAACATTATTTATCTCGGTTTACTTAATAATAAAAACACCACAAATGGACTTTATTTTACTTACTATTTTTTAGTGATAAAACAATCTTAATTAAATAATAAATAAATTATTATTATCATAAAACCACATATTTTATATAACTATAGTTCAAATATCAAAAATTTTATACGAGCCTAAAGTTGCTAAACTGACCCCATATTTTTAGAAAATATGCACATCTTTCGATATACGAGGCATATGCAGAAAGTAAGTGTACTGAATTTTTGTAGGTTACAATTTTTTTTATTTAAACAAAAAAATTACGTGGTTACCGTAGTACATATGTAAGCTATTTTTCGACATAGTCGCCATTCCTCTCAATGCAGGTGGTGAAGCGGGATATTCACTTTTTGATGCCTTCCTCGAAGTAGTTTCCCGCCAACCCCTCCGTCCACTTCTCCACCTCCTCCTTTACCTCCTCCTCGGTTGAAAACCTTTTTCCCCCCATGTGCAGCTTCAGGGAGGTAAAGAGATAGTAATCTGAAGGTGCTAGGTCAGGGGAATGCGCGGGATGGTTCAGGACATCCCATTTAAACGAGGCGAGCAGTTCCTTCGTGGCGTTGGCCGTGTGTGGTTTGGCATTGTCGTGCAGCAGGCAGACTCCCTTTGTCAGCATGCCTCTCCTCTTGTTCTGAATCGCCCTCCGCAATTTTTTTAGGGTCTCACAGTATCTTGCAGAGTTGATGGTCTCCCCTTGAGGCATATATTCAATTAAAATTATGCCTTGACAGTCCCAAAACACGGATGCCATGATTTTCTTGGCTGAAATTGTGGTTTTGAACTTTTTGGCGGAGGGTGAAGAGGTGTGACGTGACCATTTTTAAACTCGCGACACCACTTGTACACACTCGTATGATTCATAGCTTTATCACCATATGCAGTTTTCACCTCATTATAAACCTCAACCGGAGTTTTTCCCTTCCAAACGAGATAACGGATGACGCCGCGTATTTCGCACTTGGCGGAAGATTGGATTGACATTTTTCACGAAACGTGTTGTCGCGTCGACACTTCTCAACGTACTGACCTCGAACCGGTCTCGTTGCGGAGGGGAAGGGTCAGGCTACACGGAAGTGTAGCCAACATGTCGAAAATAAAATCCATCCGGTCGTGAGAGCCTCAGTACACTTATTTTCTGGATACGCATAGTACACCGGAGTTCCGTTTCTGAAGAAATTGGCACAAAAAGAATCAACAAAAAAACTTATCTAAAAAGATGTAAATCAATGGGAAGTCAATAAGTTAGGTTTCAGGTCTTCTACAAGCATATTACGTTTCCCCCGAAACACCAAACTAACTGGCATTATTGTGAATTGCGCAAATCAAAGGGTGATAAACGAAGGCCTTTTCACGAAAAAAATTAAATATACAATAAAAAAAATTAAGACCACTTTTTCACAGGTTCTGCTTAGTGAATTTGTTCTCTCTATCAGCAAAATAGTGGGTTTTAAAAATATTAAAGGTTGTGATATAATTGTACTCTTTCTTTTGCCCTTACATTCAAATAGTTTGATTACAAAAAGTTATATTATGGAAAATAAAAATGAATATATCTATGTTTTTTATTCCATAAAGTAAATACTAAATATGAATTAATAAAACTGAGATTAGTACTTTATAATATATTTTGTTAACACATAACAAACTACTTTTATTTTAACCTTTTAACCGCGTTAAAAATCAAATTCGACAACCCCTGTGCGCGGCACAATTTCGGCGTTTTTTAATTCCTAAGCTTAAATGCGTATTTAGTTTAGAACCACTGATATTTAATTACAAAATTAGGTAAACATAACACACAAGTAATTTTCTGATAATAAATAAAAGTCATTACTCTTGAAATAAAGGAGATAAATTAAATATTACGTAAAATAAACAAACGAATGATACGATCATAGAAATTATTATTTCCACACTCCCCCACTCAAGTGCCTATCTGTGTGTGTGTGACGAGTCTGCACTGGGACGGCACGGGATTCAGCGCGTATTGTATGGGCACAAGGATATGAATTATGAAGTGTTTTTTACTTCACAAACACTATAAATCTCACTCTGTTCACACCATATTTATTGGTCTATATTGAAATACTTAACTCAGAATTATTTATTATTATGAAATAAAAGTTAAGATTGTTTATTTTTCAATATTTCTTTTTCTCGTGGTATGCCCTGAAGCATGGTTGGATGATAACATTTATTTTAGTTTTAGCACAGACATGACACCTTCGACGTGGATTTTTGCACTTTGGCGTAGATGGAATGTTTATCTTTTCATGATTTAAATATTTTTTTGGTATAAATCTTGTAGGGTTGTCAGCAGAAGTAGTGGGGCATTGAACTTTGTTGAGCATTACTTTTTACGAATTTTTCTCAATCAATTGCCGAATAACAGCTAGCTGAAATTCAGCCAGACTAATCGATTTAGATGTAACAAGTTTGTACAAAATATGGGCGTTGAGCAAATACAAATCTATTACATGGAAAAACACCTTCTTGTACCATTTGACGGACTTTCTCATGCAATTTAATCCACTTAGCATCATGTCCGCTTTGTCTACCAAACCCATACATTTGTTGTAATCGATTACGCACTTGGGTTTTTGTATGGCTTCACCGGTTGACCTGTTTACTTTTCCAGTACAATCTTTTGAATCGTCATGAAGAGTGGTAAGCATGTGCACGTCGCGCCGATCACACCATTTCAGCGCCAGCAATTTTCTATTGTTAAAAGATTCCACTTCTCGCTTTTTCAATTTTTTAAACTTTGGCATGCCTTTTCGGTTTTTACGCACTGTTCCACAAGCATTTGTTTTGTTTTCATATAATCTTTTAAAGAGTTCAGGGCTAGTGTACCAGTTATCACAAAACAAACTGTGTCCTTTTCCGATATAATTATTTAACAGAGTTGTGACCACTGAACCAGATATAACGAGTCCCATTTCATTGTCAATTTCAGTTTGAGATCCTGTATAAATTATGAAATCTAATATATATCCAGTCATCACGTCACAGAGTACAAACATTTTTATTCCAAATCTATGCCGTTTTGACGGGATATATTGTTTGAAAACCAAGCGCCCTTTGAAAGCAATTATGCTTTCATCTATGCAGAGATTCTGAAGAGGTGCGAAGGTTTCTTTAAATATTTTTCTGGTAAAATCAATCAAAATTTTTATTTTATGCAGTCTATCTGATGATTTTGATGCGTTGTCACTAAAATGTAGCATCTGTAAAATGAGCTCAAATCGGTCCCTAGACATTGTTTGCCCGAAAATAGGACTCAGCAGAAGAGGATCTGTTGACCAGTGCTCCTCGATGGTAAGATGACGATTCCTCGTCATTAACATTGTAACTGCTACAAATATGTACATTTCGTAAATAAATGTATCATACCATCTTCTTATCCTTGATTTATCTCCAAAACTTTTATTATTAACTTCATGTTGATAAAAACTATTCGTTTCGTCAACAATTTTGCTAGTTATATCTTCATTGAGAAAATGTTCAAAATAGTCAAGTTCGGTGGAGTTTTCAGAAAACGTAATGTCTGGATTCACTCCTGAAAATGCGTTGAAATTATGAATAGCCGGAATATGTGAACCCGAAAGCCACGAAGATGAATACGTTTCTGTAGACGATTCACCGCCAAATCCAACATTTTCATCATTATCAGAATCAATAACATCACTAAGGTTCGAAATATTATCGTCTTCACTAACACTTGATCCGTAATTTGACCCAAGTTCACATACGTAATCGCCAATTTCTTCTTCACTTAGACAACGTTTAGTCATAATGAATATAACGTGTTGAAAATAATAAAACAGAAAATTTAAAATTTATTGATTTCAAATACAAATATCAAATTTGAAATCAAAACACTAAAAACTGACAATAACTAAACGAACCATACACAATTATATAGTCACTAATTAAAAATATTTGAAAAGAAATAAAAAAAATCAGATTGAATGCTGCTCGTATATAAAATATTTAGTAATGTTTACGTAAGCGAGAGACGCGCCAGGTATCACTGGACCGCTCCAGTGTCGTGTGTCACATACTGTTCACACATATTGTCATGCATCACACATACGAGACGCGATAGTAGGAAATAAATATTTGAGAAACAATCTGCGCTCTGTTTATTCAAAAATATTTCATAAACTAATACATTATTTGACAAGGTTTCGAGATATGTCGCTAGAATAAAGATTATTTTAAATTTTAGTTTAGTTTTTATCCCGGTTTTGTGTCATTGTTTATAAGTATTTGTCGTTTCAAATTTGGGTTGTCGTCAGATCACAGACGTCTGTGCGCTTAGCGGGCTAATGTTGTCAAATCAAATCACAGGCGTTTGTGCGCGCCGCGGGGAAAGAGTTAAAGCATTGGGTAATTTGGCATCCAAAGGGCTTAAATATGTAAAATTATTTCTGAAAACATGGCATGAAATTTTTTTATTTAAAAAAATTAAAGAAATATTACTTGTTCCATATGGTGAATTGAAACACTCCGGTAATGCAACCAGCTGAGCTCCTTGCTTCTTGGCATCATGAATGTATTGGACTGCTTTGTTTACATTTTTTGCCTTGTTAGGCCCTACGGCCATTTGGATAAATGCTATTTTAAATGCTGAAAAGACAAAAAGGACCAGCATTAATAATTGCATTTTTGTGTGATTCTGTATTCTGCGATTTTTTTAAATTTCAAAAAATGTCCAAATTATTTTTTTCTATAATTCAATTATCTATTTTGATCAAGAAAAATTACTACAAAAAAAATCAATAACCATATATCCTGATGTATGGGAGTGAAATTTGGGCGTCAAAAATAATGTGAATGTACATTGAGAAGTTATATGGTGTGTCAACATATAACAGAATAAAAAATATTATTATTAAGGTTGAATGTGAGCTAAAAAGTGATGTATGGACATGTTGAATGGATGGATTATCTAACACTGAATAAACAAATTTAGTAGAGGACAACCAAAAAAAGTATGGTTGGACAAAGTGAATGAAGTTTTGAAAGGAAAGGTAAGGAGTAAGAGAAACATAAGAAATCGTATGAGATGTATGGATAAGAAAGCGACGAATAATGTCATGATAGGAAAGTATGGCGCTCTGTCCTCTCTGTCTACCCCAACTGAGAAATGAAATGATGGCATGAATATATCCTGATACAAAAAAATTTAGTGCATCTTTGGTGCAGTTTAAACCATATTTTTAAATACAATATTTTTGCTATAATACAGAAATTTTGAAATCTGTTTCATAAAACAGGGTGTGATCTCGAATAATAGACTTCGTTATTGAGGCTGATGGGTTGTACGAGTTAAGTATTGAATCGGAGCAAATGGTTTCAGATTTTCTAAGCTTGTGTCTCATTCTGCAGACATGGCCCTTGTCGTGATTGTTAACTGTCTGCTGTTGAATTATTTTTCAGTATTAATAATTCAGTCTCGTTTTGGTATTAATAAAAAACTTGAATCTATTTATTCATCCCCCCTTAACTAGATAGATTACTGCAATGGAGTTTATATGGTATATCAAGAGTAGATATGACAAATTTTTTACACTACAGAATGCTGTGAAATTAATTAATTATGGTATCCTTTAACTTATCTGAATTGGTGATTCAAAGCGTGGCAAAGAGAAAACACTGTCATGGGCCTCAATTATCGAGTTTAAAACCACTGAAGTATGCACGAAACTCGTTATTAGTAATTCCATATATTGGCAATATTAGTAGAAGAGCCAACAACACTCGCACACATCTAGCGCATGTAAATATTGTTACTAAACAAACTCTTACCAAACAGGGACCCTATTTATAGAATTTTACCACGGAGGTCAGTGTAATAATCCAAATAAAAAAGCTTTACTTATTGAAATATCCTTAAAAACCTCTGATAAGTTGACTATCCAATAAAATTTCCATATATTATGCAAGGCAACATTTGACCGTTACCTTGAAAGTCAAAAATGACAGTTGATTTTGATGTGGTTTTCTTTACAATGTTAGATTTTATCCCTAAAGGTTTTAAGCTATACAGTCAGTTCTCGACTTACGACCACTCGGACTTACGGAGATCAAAATTATAAAATAATGTGTGCGCCTTAGTGTAATTGGTGCGTGCACCTTAACTAATATGATGCAATCGATTGCATCATCTTTATGTAAACAGCGTCAGTTCGTCACCTTCTGTGCGCCCGAAAGGTTTGACAAATTGATGGTTGATTACTCTCTCTTTATATTTCGAGTTATTGAATTGTTTGATTTTTCAATTCCAAAATGTCAAATAAAAGTAAAAGAAAAACTATTGATTTAGAGAAAAAAATTAAAATAATAAACCAGTATGAGTGCGGCAAAACAGTGTCGGACTTATCACGGGAACTTAAATTGTCCCATTCAACCATGTTAACTATAATAAAGGACAAAAAACGAATTCTCGAAGCAGTAAAAAAATCAGTATCAGTAAAATCAACTATTATTACTAAACAACGAAATGGACTCATACATAAAATGGAAAAATGTTTGAAGATTTGGATGAAGGATTTATTACAAAAGAATGTTCCACTTAATTTCATAACTATCCAAACTAAAGCACGTAGTCTTTTCGAAGATTTAAAGAAAATGAACGGTGATAACTGCAACCAAAGTTTTAATGCAAGCTCCGGTTAGTTTGAAAGATTCAAAAGACGTGAAAGCTACCATAATGTAAAGGTTTGTGGAGGGGCAGCAAGTGCAGATCTAAAAGTTGCCGAAGAATTTAAAGATAATTTGGAAGCGATGATCGAAAAAGAAAAGTATTCACAGGAGAAAATTTTCAACGTCGATGAGACAGCCCTTTTTTATAAGAGAATGCCAGAACGAACATAAATTCATCAAGAAGCCAAATGCATGCCCGGATTTAAAGCATTCAAAGACCGTTTGACCCTTCTATTGGGTGGAAATGTCGCCGGATTTAAATTGAAGCCACTCTTGATATATAATTTTAAAAAACCCAAGAGCCTTCAAGGGAATCGATAAGTCTACTTTGCCGCTACATTATCGTTGGAACAAAAAAGCATGGATGACACAATATCTTTTCCAAGACTGGTTTGACAAATGTTTATTCCTGAAGTAAAAAAATATTGCGAAGAAAAAGAAATAGATTTTAAAATATTGCTGATTATTGACAACGCTCCGGGTCATCCTCCAAACATAGTTGAATCCCATCCAAACATAAAAGTTATTTACTTACCTCCCAACACTACAAGCCTTTTACAGCCGATGGATCAAGGGGGTATTGCTAATTTTAAATTGCATTATTTAAGAATTACTTTTGCCCAAGCAATCGAAGGAATAGAAAAAGACCAGACTTTGAGAATTTTGGAAAAACTATAACATATTTCGAGCAATTAAAAATATCTCAGAAGGATGGTCAAATGTAACGACATCATGTATGAATGGCATATGGAACAAACTATTAAAACGTAATAATAATATGAATTTTAATAGAAAAAATGAAGTAGAAGTAACTAATATCATTGTACAATTTGTTCAAAAACTTAATCTGGAAGTTGACAGTGAAGATATAATTCAACTTTTAGAAAATGATGATGAAGAGCTCACAAATCAAGATTTGATTGAGATTGAGGAGGAATGTGCTATAGAAAAAAAATCAAAAGAATTAAAAGAACTGGATGAATACAATGAACTACCTAAAAACTTTGTGCTTAAAGACATGGCTGCAGCTTTTAGCCAAATCAACAATGGAATCCGACAATTTGAAAATTTTGACCCAGACACCGATAGATTTTCGAAGGTACGCCGCCTGATTCAGCAAACACTCGCCTGTTATAATTAAATTTATAAAGAAAAGAAAAAGCAAACTTGTATACAAACAAATCTGGATATGTTTGTGAGAAAAATAAACCCCACTACTACAATCACTGAGTCGCCTATGGATATTAGTATGTACAGATGATGAAAATACTACAGAATAATTTTGTAAATTTATATTATTCATTATTATATATTACATATAGTACATATTCTGAAATAAATACTACTAACGTACTACCCACTTTTTATGTCTATTATTTTAAATTTTTTGTATGAAATTCGACTTACGTCCTAGGTGGCGGAACAGAACCCCGTCGTAAGTCGAGAACTGACTGTATATTATAATCACTGTACAAGATAAGAAAACTGAACAGCAAAAAAAATATGAGGCACAACCTGACCAAAATTGTGCATGTGACATAAAGATCTTAAAGCTTCTTTATTCATCTTACTTAAAACATCCATTTTATTCATGCATTCATTTCTGATGTCTTCATTCTGCTTTTTTCAAACATTGACACTACAAATTGTCCTTAGTGCACGTATCTCCACAGCATTAATCTTACTCTTATCCTTATTCTGCCAAGTCCAAGTTTCCCTTCCATACTCAAGGTGGGCACCAACACATTATATCTTATCATTTTAGCTATTGATGATATTGCACGCTAGTTGTATATAACATTAAATACTCCATTTATCTTGTTCCCTATCACTACCCTTCTTTCAATGTCCTTTTCAACTCGCCCATCACATGTAAACATATCGCACAGATAACAGTACTCATCATGAGTATATGAAACATATTTTAATACAACCGACTTATGGTTAAGTTAATTTTAGACATTATTATAAAATTAGTGCAGCCTGGAGAAAATATAATAAAACCTGCAACCCAGAGAGACGGTGTTGAAACCCTTAGACTTCGGGTGAAACCAAGGGACCTGGTCAGCCTATGTATACATGAGAAAATCTCTTATACAATATAACTATGTATTAAGAACATATTTCCTGGTAAGATTGAGATCAAATGGGGTCCAGTTTTCTTGATCAGTTACCCCACAAAAGCAACATATTTTAGAGTGCTACAGACAGTTTAAATACTTATTTACTAATTTTGAAAATGTATTTACGCTATAAACAGTTACGCACCATCTCCTGATAATTGATTTTTTGATGCATACAATTTTGTGAATCTGGGATGAGCGGCATCCGTTGAACTAATCTCGTCAGATATTGCAGAAGTATTTTCAGACATTTTTAAAAGCAAAAAAATAACACTAATTATTGTTGATTATATACTTAATTACCTCGTGACAACATTCCGAAATGAATGTCGAAGTAATTTTAATAAAACAAATTACGATCAATCTGAAAAATTATTAATTCCGATATTCAACACAATGTTCACAATCAGCATTCGCGCCTTATCATTTGACATTTTGCCATGACGGTCTTTTCGTAACAATTTATGGCACGGAAATTCTTCTTCTTCTTCGTCAATAATGGCCGTGAACTCCTGTACACATATCTACTAACTCATGTCAAGTGATAAGACGGAAATTGAAGGAATTTTTATTTTTTATATATTAGCATATTTATAAATTTTTCCCATTATAAAGTTTAATCCTTTATGTTGAATGACGACAATCCATTCATCTCGGCGAGAAAAATGCCCATCAATAACACCATCTAGTAGAAAGACTTGGACGGTCTGCAAAATTAAAAATCAATCACCCAACACGGAAAAAATTGTCTCCAAAGCTCCAATGAAGACGTAACCTGTCCCATTGATAAATTCATCCACTATCTAAATGTGATCATTGCCAGTACAAATCCATAAACATTAGTTCAAAAGAGAGTATAGCAACCCTAGAAAATAGTCTGAAATAACCTAACCTAGAATATTTGACAGTTTTCGCAAAACCTGCAAATTTTTTAATTTTATTATATTAGTTGAATCTTTAAATAAAAAGATTTAAATTCAGACGCATAACGCGTCTGATTAATTATGTCTTCTCTTGTCAAACTTTTCCAACGCCTAACTGTATCATCACCAGTTATTAAAACTGTCCAACATGGCATTAATTTTACTCAAGTCCGGTTCAGAAGTAAACCTAATATTAACACGAAACCTTTACCAGGAGTTAATGGCAAAGCTTACAGGAGAATCGTGCATTTTCCGGAGGAGTACACAGTTGAGCCGTTAGCTACAACTCATTTGGCCGGACGGGATCCTGTTTCTGGTAATTAAGTTTTTGTGTTCTCTCTTTTGGTAAAGCTGCAGTAGCTAAAGTGACGAGATTTTGCCAACTCGTATTACTGACAAAATAGTAAAGGCTGTCCGTGGTGAAAGGAGTATTCTATCCTCCAAGTAGGGTTGCCAACTTCTCCCAGTTTGAAAAAAGGCAAAAAATGTTCTCCTTCATTATGCATACCTTACGTACGGTATAATACCGTACCAACGCACTCTACTTGATTGCGCAATTCTTAAATATAATTAAATTTATGCATATATTTTTTTAAATAATGACTTCTAATTACATAAGCACATTCATGTTAAATTGTATATGTTGTTCCTATCCATATATATTAAAATATATTTTTATTTTCATTATTCATAATTTAGTTCGTTATTACGCTTTTGCATAGTACTTTGATAAAAAATAAGTCATTTTAATTTTCAAGTTATATTTGTCCTGGTGTTTTGTAAACTTGATGTATTATTTTATATGATTGTATCATTTATAGTTTTTTCTGCACCATTTCACAGTACATAACATCAGTATTTAGTTATTGTTATAAATTTGCAGCTTGATTTTTATGTTTGTCTACCAGGAAAGGACACATAACATCATTTTGGAACCCAGAAAAAGACAAGAATAGACAGTACTGAAAATAAGGTTGTCCTTTCCAAAAAAGGACGGTTGGCAACCCTATCTCAGAGGAAGTGAATTATCATTAATTTGGTCAATAAAAACAATAAATCTTAACAAATATGTTTTCTTGCGACTAATCAACAGGGTCCTCGTGTGAATGTTTGCCCGTATTGTTGGATTTTGGGACTAATCAGCAGCGTCCTCATGTGAATGTTTGCTTATATTATCAGATTTTAGTTGAGCAAAATTCATGTTAGAATTTGATCAGAACAAGTTTTTTGATGTTATCGGACACACTTCTAAATTTTGTTCCTTTTTATACATAATATTGTACTAGGAGTAGAATAATATCAAGATGAACTAACAAAACAGATATATAGTGCATATATGAGAGGAAGACCAAGGAAAGTATTGTTCAATCAAGTGAATAATATTCTTAAAGAAGAAACATATCAAGTCAGAGAAATCGTAGAAGTTGTATAAAAAGGTATATGGATGTAGAAAGGCTAAAGGATGTGTGTCAAAATAGGAAAGTCTGGCGCTCTATCCTCTCTGTCTACTCGGATAGGGAAATCGTGTAGAATTTAAAACATTTTTATACATTATTAATTTTAAGTTTTGCTCAATAATTTTGAGTAATGCTATTAACATATGTATATTTACAGGACGCATAGTGGCCAAAGGAATTGGAGGTGGTCTCAAGCATAAGTATCATTGGATTAAATGGGTGAGAGATGGACCTGAAGAAGGTTCACCAAGAGCTGAGAAAGTCATTCAAGTATGATATGGTACCAGATTATTATTATTTTTTGTTTAGGCCGGGTGTGGCCAACCTTTTTGGGATACGTGCCAAAGCAGGAATTCGGTAAAGGCTCGCGGGATGCATGTGTATTTTTTTTTTATTAATAGACATATCAAAATTTTAATGCCTGAAAAAGAGGTAATGTTTGCCAGTTTCTCCTAATTTATATAGCACCGTTTTGTATTTTTTCGCTACCCTATCGTTATCGCTCTTGGTATAATTGCTAATAGGCTACTACAAAGCACGACCAAAGTATATTTTTAGTATACTTGATTTCACCAGTCCGGAATCACAGTGGTAAAAATATATATCCTATATGAGAGATTAATTTATTTAATATAGGCACATTGTTACTTATAAGCAATTTTTATATCAAATAGATCAAAATATATTAATGTGCTATAAAAATGTGAATTTATATCTGACAGAAGGTTAACTTCAATCAAACTGACTTGGACTGACAGCCAATGCAGGGTGTTTGCTATTAGGGTCCTTGAGATGTCTCAAAACTGTATATTTATTTATTTAATGTTTGTTTTTGTCCACAATATAACATTTACAATTTAAATACTTTTATTTGTGAAACCTAAAATACAAATACATAACCACTTCACTTGGCAAGTTCTGTGATGAAGTGGTATCATACTTTAATCACAAATTTTATATATTGGTTCTAATTACTAAAACACTTTTTTGAAACATTCACATCCATATACATTTTAATCCCAAGTTATCAAACAGACAATTCAAACCACGTCAAAATCATGTCTAACTACTTATCGTATTCCCTACATTCACATCAGTCATTCTCTCACGTGCTTATTTGAACTTAGAATTTATTTACATGTGTATTGCTCATTCATATTGAGAAGCAATACTCCACCGTACAAAAAACCAAAGTCAAGAATGAGATAGATTCGCAGGATATCTGCTCCAATGCCTCATCCTGTTCCCACCAGTCATATAAAGTCTATCTATGTTCTTCTACGATATGTAATTTTATTCTTATGTTATTTTATTGGATTGTACAGAAAGTAATTTTATATTTTTGGTAATATTCAAATTTTGGTCAAAAAGCAAAATTGCACCAAATGCTTATGGACGATGGTTTTCAATATTCTTAGTATCTCAGCAAGCTCTCGTGTTATAGATCGCTAACTATTATTGATCAAAGCCTTGATTTGGTCGTCATTAATGGTAATCGGCCTTCCAGAATGGACACCATTTTAGAATGTCGTATATTTGACATAAACAATCGCTTACTATGTCGTCACCATACACTGTACATATCATGTTTTTAGCTTGTGTTGCATTTTTTTCCTTTGCAATAGTAAAAACGCACCAACCACTAAAAAATAACTTATTATGTTGCATCCTCAAAATGATACCAAAAAATGCGCTCAAGTATCACCTTTCATAATAATGTTCATTTAGCATATTTGGAATGAAGTTAACAATAAAAGTTTTGTTTTAACAGCATCTACGAATATCTGAGAAAGATAAAACTACTATCAGGGATATATATTGTTATGAATGCTATTTTAAAAATGATGAGGGTCACGTTATTTGGCTTGTTGCACTTAAATAGTATAAATGTAGAAAATGTAATGATTGAATAGCATAACCCAATGACAATTTTATTTTGGTTATGATAATTCAGAGATTTTACATCTTATTTCGTTGACATGATTGTCAAAATTGTATTTATATAAAATAAATACTTTGCTTTAGCCTAGAACTCAGCAATGCAACCTTGCTTTGATCAAAATCACCACGAAGTGGCTTTCCAAACTAAGTTGTAATTAGGCCATGCCCCTTCTCACACGTATGTAGAAAAGACAGTTCGAAAACTACGCATTTTAATTTGGAGGGCAGATCAAAATGAGGTGACATCTATTATATATCGCACAAACTGCCCCGATGATTCATTTTTTAATCACATTAAGGCATCTACTGAGGGAGGGTAGTTGGCAATTTCAAAATTTTGGATTTGAATATCTGTATTGTAATTCTGACTCATTATTTCTCAGATAATGAAATGTGGATGTCGCACAGCCCACATTGCGTTGATTGGAGTTGGTGATGAACTAAAATATATCCTGGCAACTGAAAACATGAAGGCTGGGGACATCATCAAAACTTCCAGACATCTATCCAGAATACCAGGTATAGTTCAAGGAAAAAAAATATCGATGTACAATAACTTGATATACTAATATTGATTTCAAATACCTCGAAGATAAAAGTGGTAAAATCATTACAGATTGTATCGAGTGTACTCCAAATAATGGCTATTGCCTGAATATAAACTAAAACTGAACTAAAAAACTTGCCTGAACATTGATTGCATCATAACAACCAAAAGCTGCAGACATCATTGTCCTAAACAATATAGTTTGGGAGATAAATGAGAAATATTTAAGTGGAGCCAAAACAAATATATAGTAATAATAATGTACAGTACACAACAAAAGTTGAATTCATTCATTCATTTATATGGTAAACCTTTAACATATCCGAATAGGACATGTTAAATAATGTGCCTAAGGTACATCATTGTCTTCGGTTCCAGTAATCGGATAAAATCAATGAAGTAGGAAATTGCCACATGGCAATAAACCCGCCAGGTTATACAACAAACTGTAATACAATAATCAAGCCTTAAGAACCACAAATAGACATCCAATTCGCAGTAAGTGTTAACAATATATAGGTAACAAAACTCGTACACACCTAGCATGCAAGAGTAAGAGTATTATGGCTCAACTTTTTTTAAAACTAGAAGAATTGTCTATCTTTAGAACACTGGGATTCAAACTCTAAACCCCCAGATAGAAGATAAGTGACAAGATAAGTTGACAAGTCAAGCAAATTGTACAAAATATATGTTTGATAACAGGGAATTGAAAACAAACGTATTACTTCAAACATCAAAACAATATAAAATTAAAATTTAGTAAACAAAGTTCATTTGCTATTTGTAACATTGGTAAATGCGAAAAACATTCCTTTGCTTAATTTATTTACATATGTAATTTTTCATTCAGTTTCATTAGAAAAAAAAACATTCAATGAAACATATTTTGTTGCTGACTGCTCTTGGACTAAATTTGCTTCAAAATGTATAAAACCAAACCTCAATTCTTTTTTATTTTTAAACCAAAAGATATGACTGAAGTCATCTTTGTACTCCCAATTACTAGACAAAGAATACTGTGTCATTCGAGGGGAGTAACACAGCACGGGGTTCAAACCGGCACACCTGCACAGAAGTCCAGCATGTCCGTGCAGCTGTGCATCTCATTATTATATATATTTTTTAACGTTAGATATTATTTTGTATCACCAAACAGTGCCAGAAATACTTTGATCTATTGACAGTGAAGATTAAATTACTACTAAAATTTTTTTTTCTTTCTAGTAAGAGCCAATGAGGGTGACGCATATCCTTTGGGATCTCTACCTATTGGCACTATAGTGCATTGCATTGAAAAATATCCAGGTACTGAATCTCTTTACATATTTTTACCTTTTATCTCTAATTTATTAATTTAGATGAAGAGGAGCACTCTGAGATAGTTTGGGCATTAGAATCAATGAATGTAATTGTGGGCATTAGAACAAAAACAGAAAGGTTAATTTATAATGAACATCTCACATACATACATATAATCACGCTGTGTCTTTTGCGGGATAGGAAGTATATCGGATGTATGTGTCACCCTTAATATGTGTAGATATTTATATATTTCTTTGATATTTGTTATGTAAATTCTTGATACAATTTGGTATTTGTTTGATTATTATTTGATATTTGTATGATATATATATATATATGTATATATATATATATATATATATATATATATATATATATATATATATATATATATATATATATATATATATATATATATATATATATATATATATATATATATATATATATATATATATATATATATATATATATATATATATATGTATATGTATATATATATATATATATATATATATATATATTATATATATATATATATATATATATATATATATATATATATATATATATATATATATATATATATATATATATATATATATATATATATATATATATATATATATATATATATATATATATATATATATATATATATATATATATATATATATATATATATATATATATATATATATATATATATATATATATATATATATATATATATATATATATATATATATATATATATATATATATATATATATATATATATATATATATATATATATATATATATATATATATATATATATATATATATATATATATATATATATATATATATATATATATATATATATA
>OX463853.1:15271587-15766197 GCA_949825065.1 Odontocerum albicorne
AAAGCGTTGTATTTGCTTACTGTTGGTAGAGCGCGGGAGACGCCAAAAAACGTTGTACAGATCGGAATTGGGTTTGCGGTTACTTGTGAAGTGAAGCGATTAGTATAATGAGGGTCGGGTGGCAGACTGTCTTAGTATAATTAGGGTCGAGTGACAGACTTTCGTCGTATAACATGCACTCCAAATACAATAGTTGTAAGATAAACATTTAATTTTTATCTTTATAATTCTTCAATTTGAGGCGATATTGTTTAGTTCAAGACGTTCTCCATTTTCGTTTCTGCCTACATTCCGCTATTGCTAATTATTTTTATTAAAAAAATATTACAAAATACCTATCATTGTATCATATAGTATAGTGGATATCGATCGCTGTTGTGTTTGAAAAGTTATTTGTTCCGTATTTTTATAATAAATGAATATTTTTTTCATAAAAAATACCCAATAAAAATGGATTACGATAGTAATGAGAGCAAAGGGTTGGAGAATTGTGTGCTGATAATTTGTCAGATTATTCTTGTGTTGAGAAAAATACAGATGGCGAATTTGAAACTAGTAATAATGAAGTTACCGCGCGTCCTCGGACATTTTTCCGACGAACAATTTCAAGCGATTCGGATTCAGATTCGGACGAAGGTGAAGAAGAAGAATGGTCATCAGCAGACAATCCACCAGTCCTGGAAAAGTTTCTAGGTCGACCAGGTTTAATTACCGGTAGTGTTTTGAATAGTGTAACGTAAGCGGTAAATTTATTCATAGGAGATGATTTTTTTACATTCCTTGTACAAGAATCTAACAGATATTATTATCAAAATAAGCACAAATTTTAAATATATAAGAAAACTCTCAAACGGAAAGACATTACAATACAAGAAATGAAGAATTTTTTGTGACTTATCTTTCTTATGGGACAAGTCCGTAAGGACAGAAGATATGAATACTGGAATTCAGATGCATCCACAGAAACACCATTTTTTGCGAGCAGACCAATATATTTCTTATTATTCTATCTTACGAAAAACTACTAAATTGACAAAAACACTGGTGATGTATTTAATAAATTGTGCATTGTTCAACTCCTTTGTTGTGTATAACTCTGTTACAAGAGAAAATAAAATAAAATATAAACAATTTTTAAAGGACATTGTAGAGCACTGGGTGGCTGATCAGATTTCGTCGGATAATATTCAAGACTCGGAACCGACACCATCGACATCTAGTGTCCGAAAAAAATCTTCAAAATCAGATTCTCTGGGAAGACTTTCAATGGATATGAGAAAACATACATTGGAAAAGATTGAAAGCACTGGTAAAAACAAGAATCTACGAAGGAGATGTCGTGTGTGCGCGGTCCACAAAGCGCATAGCGAAACCCGATATATGTGTAAATTCTGTGATGTGCCATTACACAAAGGGAACTGTTTTCAACGATATCATACATTAAAACAATATTGGTGTTTATTTTTTCGTATTTTACAAAATATATATTATGTTGAACATGTACAGAATGACTAAATGGACAGTGAGGTAAAAATGTAATTTAACCTTAAATATCATAATTGTTTACCCAAATATATATATATAAGTTTATAAATAGATCATTAAAAATGATTTCATTAATGATAAAATGCTGAAAATTTTATTTAAATATGATCAATAGTTCTCAAGTTATAGTAATTTTACGTGAAACGTAATTTCGCGCGCGAATCTAAATTAATTGCCCGCTTAACGGCATAGATTGGTGAAAAAACCGCCCGACAACAATGTGTTTCAAACAGTCTTCTTTGTATTTAAATTCCCAATCATCCTTCCAAATAATATTGTCAATAATCAATAGGATCAAAATGGTTTTGTAATTTTTAGGTGGGGGAGGTCTTTATGTTCACGCAGCTGGAACTTTCGGCACTATATTGAGAAAGCAAGATGATAAAATTTATGTGAAAATGCCCTCAAAACATGAATTTGGATTTGATCAAAACTGTTTAGCCACCGTTGGTAAGTACTCATTTTATTAAAACAAAAACTTTCAAGTCATTATCTGAGTAAAATTTGACAACCTCTGTGGCTTAATTGGTATCACACCATCTTCCGAACCGAGGGTTAAGGGTTCGATTCCCGTTAGTAGCCAGCATACATACATATCATTACGATGTGTCCCTTGCGGGGTAGAAGAGAGATATCTTTGTATGTATGCTGGCTACTAACAGGAATTGAACCCTTAACCAGTTAATAGCCAGGTTTTTTTAAAAGGGTTTTAATTGTATTTTCCCTTAAGGCTTATTTAACTTCTTTCTAGTTGATTGGAACAGATTGTAACTGGCAATTAAACCCACAAAGTTGTGCTGTATTCTATCATAATATTTATAAATTGTATCTATAAATTTTCACTATAAAATCACTTTCAATCTTCAATTACCATATTATAAATTGTGCGAAAATAAGTAGATATTTTTTTAATGAATTTGTCTAACTTGAAGGACTTGTTTTTATGAATTTTTATAAACTTTATTTCACAAATTAGATTTTTACTCGCCTATAAAATTATTCAAATACGAATGTTTTGTTTGAAATTAATGTCGAAGAATGTTGCACTTGTCAAATTGACTATTAATTAATTTGAAAATCATTTTTCTTGTTAGGTCGACTATCAAATATTACTCATGGATCTACACCAATTGGATCCCATCAAAACAATAGGTTGTTGGGTAACCGTCCAAGATCTGGATTGTGGCATCGCAAAGATGGAAGACACGGTAGAAAAATCAAACCACCGAAGAAAATTATTGTGACACATACGATTAAACATAATATAGAGCCTTATAAACTAACTCTACATATATAAAACAAACTTAATGTGTTTTTGTATTCAATATCATCTTAGTAAAAAATAAACCTTTTAACTTTATTTCATGAATTACAAATTTAGTCCATATTTAATCATTTCTTCCTTTTACCCCTGAACACTAGATGGAAAAAGTGTGTGTCATTCGAGGAGTGTCAAACATTCATACGAGGTTCGAACCAACCACCTTCCGCATGGAAGTCCTCACTTGACTAACACATCGATCAATAAGTCCCGGGACTAACCAACAGATGGCGCCTCTAATAACAAATCAATACCATTTTCAGTTAGTACCAACCTTTAGAAGTTACGTGTCAAATTTTCATGACATTCCGACATTGTGTCATTGAGTTACAGTGGTTTTAGTGATGCTACTTTTGCTATTTTCAAAACAATGGAAAAAACAGAATTTCGTGTGTTGATAAAACATTGCTTTTTAATGGGAAAAAATACTGTTCAAACTCGGCGATGGCTTGAAAAGTTTTATCCGGGCTCTGCTCCATAGACAACAACCATTTGTCGGTGGTATGCTGATTTCAAACGCGGTCGTACAGACACAAATGATGCTGAACGCTCTGGTCGTCCAAATGAGGCTGTTACACCAGAAAACATAAAAAAATCCTCAAAATCGTGATGGAAAATCTCAAAGTAAAGTTGCGTAACATAGCTGACAACCTGAAGATATCATTTGGTAGTGTTTACACTATTTCGCATGAACATTTGGCCATGAAAAAGCTTTTTTCGAAATGGGTGCCGCGTTTGCTCACAATGGAATAGAAACAACGCATCGATGATTCAGAGCGCTGTTCGGCACTGTTTACGCGAAATAAACAGGAGTTTTTGCGTCGGTATGTGACAATGGATGAAACTTGGATCCACTATAACCACCACTATACTCTGGAATCAAATCGGCAGTCAGCTGAGTGGAAAGCAGGCAGTGAAAGTCGTCCAAAGCGACCAAAAACTCAACAGTCGGCCGGGAAGGTTATGGCCTCTGTATTTTGGGATGCGCATGGTATAATATTCATCGATCACCTTGAAAAGGGAAAAACCATCAATAGCGAATATTACATAGCGTTATTGGAGCGTTTGAAGGCAGAAATTTCAAAAAAACGGCCCCATATGAAGAAGAAAAAAGTTCTCTTTCATCAGGACAATGCACCGTGTCACAAGTCGAAGGTAATGATGACCAAATTGCATGAGTTGAACTTCGAATTTCTTCCGCACCCACTGTATTCTACAGATTTGGCCCCCAGCGACTATTGGCTGTTCGCAGACCTCAAAAAGATGCTCCAGGGAAAGAGATTTGGCTCCAATGAAGAAGTGATTGCCGAAACTAACGCCTATTTTGAAACCAAAGACGAATCGTTCTACACGGCTGGCATAGAAAAGTTAGGAAAGCGTTGGAATGAATGTATCACTCTTGAAGGAGACAATGTTGATAAATAAAGAAGAATTTTGGCAAACAAATGTTTTAGTAGTTAGTCCCGGGGCTTATTGATCGATGTGTTATTCCGACAATAAGAGATTTTGTCTTTTAAGTTTTTGGAAAATTAAAAAAAGTTTTTAAAACAAACTGAGAAATAAACAAACTTGGAATTTTTAAGATAAATTATTAGTTAGTTCAATGAAAACTTTTATTAAATAATAAAAAAATCCCTTTTGTTTCATTTTTCTCTTAGTGGTGGACAGTGGAACCTCTCATAACGAGCACCTCTCATAACGAGTAATTCGCATAACGAGCTAAACAGATTGTGAAAAAAATGCTCCCTTAACGAGCGATATTTCGCATAACGAGTGACGCAGAAAGGGGAATCCCATCTTCACGTCACTCACTTGTGAGCCGGGACTTCCACGCCAGTCTCTGGTTAGCACTCGTTCCGCTAGCACGTTAGTGTCACATGTGATCACACATTTTTCCAAACTTGAGTTCAGACATTATTTGTAATTATTTTTTTTGCAAAGTTTAATAACCCTTTCAAAAATGTCCCTGAAGAAAAAGCCACAAGAAGACAGCCATAAGAGAATAACAGTAACTGTAGAAATGAAACGTAAAATCATTGAAAAGCGAGAACAAGGTGTGAGCGTGGCTGGTCTAGCGCGCTCATACAATCGGTCTACATCAACGATTTGCTCTATCCTCAAGGACAAAATTAAGAAGATAGATGCTTCAAAGGGAGTGTCAAGAATGTCTACAAAACGGTTACCTATTCTTGATGATGTTGGAAGGTTGCTTCTCATATGGATAAACGAAAAGCAATTGCAAGGCGATACTATTAACGAAAACATCATTTGTGAGAAGGCGAAAGTTGCCGACCTCGTTAAGAAGACGCCAGGATCATCAACTGCCGAAAAAGAAGTACAATTTAAGAGAAGTCATGGATGGTTCGAAAATTTTAAGAGAAGAACCGGCATCCACAGCGTTGTGAGGCACGGTGAAGCAGCAAGCTCTGACACAAAGGCAGCAGAGAACTTCATCAGCGACTATAAGAGGCTCGTAGATTCTGAGGGTTACCGGATTTTACTTCTAGTAAAAAAGAATTAATTATTTGTCATGAATTCATAAATAATAAACTAGTTATTTCGAACGTTTTATTGTTTTTTGCAAATCGAAATCGCATTCCGGGTTGTTACGCTCCTTAACAATTTATAAGTGTATAATTTTATTTGAATAAACGTTAAAAATAAAAAAATGGAGTATTTTTTTCGGCATGGAACGCATTATCGTATTTTACATTGATTTATATGGGAAAAAATGTTTCGCTTAACGAGTGTTTCACATAACGAGTAAGATTCTGGAACGAATTATTCTCGTTATGAGAGGTTCCACTGTATAATAATAACCTACTAACTACATAAACCAGTTCGAAAGAAAAACATCATTTTCTCCACATATTTTTAACACTTGCCTATCTGTGATGGATAGCGAGTGACCAGGCCTTATATTTTATTTTATTTCTCTAAATATATTGATTGCAGGGTCTTCATACTTTATGTATTCCTCATCAAAACCTCTATGATTTGAATGTCATTACGAAATAAAAACATTTATAAATATCCACAGAAATGAATATTTTATATTAGATTGACAATTTTTCGAAGTGTGCCAAAAAGGTGCGCACGACTCATTCATTTTTGACAGTTCATATTTTACATCCGTTCCAGGGATTCGTCACCAGTTTTATAATCCTGATTTTTTATTTTTTCTATTTTTAACACTTCCCTTACTGTGCTAAAAAATTACGCCAGTTACGGTGTTGGACACTGAGGGTACACTAAAAATGTATGTTTTAAATTAAAATTATGCAAAATCTATTAGTTTTTTTTTTTAAATTAGCTATAAACATCATTTTATTGTGTAATAAAATGTCGAATAATATAAAATAAGTGTAAGAAATGATAAAATAATAGTTGAAACAAAGAAGTGACATTTCTATACGAATATAATTTTCCCACTGCGTCGTTCGGTTCTGCGCAACGTTCAGAATGCGCATGACTGAAAAGAGGTCTCCAACCTTTTAACACTTCCCTTACTGTGCTAAAAAATTACGCCAGTAACGGCGTTGGACACTGAGGGTACATACACTAAACATGTATGTTTCAAATTAAAATTATGCAAAATCTGCTAGGTTATTTTTTGTTATTAGCTATAAACATCATTTTATTATGTAATAAAATGTCGAATAATATAAAATAAAGGTAAGAAATGATAAAATAAGAGCTAAAACAGAAAGGCATTTCTATAAGAATATTATTTTTACGCTGCGTCGTTCGGTCTGCGCAACATTCAGAATGCGCATGCGTGATAAGAGATTTCCAGCCTTTTAATTTTTTTTCATAAAATTATACAATAAAATGTAGCGTGTATTTTTTTGGCAATAAAACCATAATTCGAATAAAGACAATAAATAACATATAAACAAAATATAAAATGAATATATAAATTCAAAAATCAAGGTTTTAGGGCGAGAAATTTATATAGTATAAACAAACACGAAATTCAAAATTATATATAAACAAACATGAAATTCAAATCAATAAAATATATCCAATTTGGAAAATATAAACACTACAGAAAATTTGAAAATAGGACAAACATATCATATAATCAAAGTTTAATCCTGTGGAGAAAGTTATCGCAATTGGGGCATGAAACCACTTTTTTTTTTACTATATTCTACGTACTAAACACGCAGGTGTTTGACAAATATTGCAGAATAGCCTGGTTTTTTTTCTCGAATGTTTTTAATAAAACCCACAACTTCCTCTTTTGAGGACCTCACGGGGTGCCAACAGGGTATTATTTACTAATGTTTCGGATATTGACTCGCCACAATATGTTAAAACTGTATTAAAAGCATCTTGTTGTTGCTATTTTTCCTTTTTAAGATATTGGGCATTGCCAATTCCAAACTTAACTCTCTTGTGAAATGTTTTCGGTGGTATTAATTATTTTGTTTCCACTCTGGATATTTGTCTATCCATAAGAGGTATGCATTCAATGCAGCCATATCTATAATTTCCATAAAAAGACGGAAAGGCCATCTTCTCGTTGACCTTGAGCAAGAGTACTCTCAAGTAATTTAGTCTCCCGTATCTACTCCAATTTTCGTATTATTATAATGATGTATAATTACTATAGTGGCTTTTGTTTTTCTGAATAATCAATTTCTGCATCATTGAATTGAGTGGATAATAATAATACTGCTTTATTTTTTGTGGTACACACGAAACAAGTATTTTATTTTCAGCTACTATGGATTGTTTTCTCTCTAGACGGTATAAATTCAAGTGAGATTACTCTTTTATTTTTTCGAAGCGTGCCAGTTAGAGTTAAACCTTTTAATAAAAGATTATCGGCTAATTTGATGGAGGTAATAAAAATACCTGTGGTTATCCTCCTGTTCGTGCCATACTGCGGTTGAACCATTTCTATAACTACTCAGTTACCTTGATTTATCTCTCTCTACGATTATTTATCATACCAGAATAAGCCTGTAAATTTGTTATGCGTCATATGCCGCCGCAGTCGGCAGCAACCCAGATTTTGATGCCATATTTACCAAGTTTAGACTTCATGTACACGCGAAATGAACAATTCTCTCTAAAGTTTGGCAAACGTTCATCTACAGTTATATTCGAAGATGGAGAATAATTGCTTTTGCACATATCCATAAACATTTTTGAAATCCACTTAATTGGTTCTAATTTATCTGAAAAAACCCTGATATCTCTCTTCTCGGGTTTCTTTATCATCAAAACGAATATGACTGTAAATATAGATGAATCTATCTCGAGACAGAGCTGTTGTGAAAAATGACTGGCAAAAGGGACTTTCACTTATCCACAATTCACTCAAAGATAGCTTTCGTGTTCGATTTCTGCCAGGTGCGAGCAATATTCCAATGAATTCTTATAACTCGTCTTTTGATATTGGTTGGTTCTTTTCTGAATGAATTCGATTTAAATGACGATTTGTTTCTTAAACATCACTTTTACCACCTCTTCATTTACAAACAGACAACACATATCTTTTATGGAATGTACATTTATACTTGAATTTCTCAGTCCAGAATCTTCGATGAGAATATTTTATACCCGACCGATGCCTCGAAGATTGAGGTGGTACTCGTAATGAACTCCATTCGAATCCATGTTTTGATGTAAATAATATTTCTTCGTCTTCTTCACTCGTCTCCAAATCAGAATATACTTCATCCTGTACCTCGACAAAATCTTCTGATTCTGATATATTGCATGTCGCCTTAAATTCCAAATCGCTATCATCGCCGTCGATATTTCCCGCCATCTCAATTATTATATTTTTGAAAAAAAATAATAAATAAAATGTACATTTATTATAAAAAGAGTAATGGTACAATATAACATACCAGATAAAAAATGATAATAGAAAAAACATACCAGATAAAAATAAAAAATAACAATCAGGATTATAAAACTGGTGACGACCCCTGGAACGGGCGCTATACGTACGAACTGTCAAAAAAGAATGAGTGTTTGACATTTCGTCAATTCGCGATTTAAAATCATTAATTTCTGTTGAATTAACTATGAATGTTTTGTTTCCTAATGACATCATTCAAATCATAGAGGTTTCGATGAGGAATACATAAAGTATGAAGACCCTGCAAGCAGTATATTTCGAGAAATTAAATAAAATATAAGTCATGATCACTCGCTATCCATCACCGTACGGCAAGTGTTAATCTGGTATGTTTTTTCTATTGTTATTTTTTATCTGGTATGTTCTATTGTACCGTTACTCTTTTTATGATAAATGTATATTTGTTACATTTTTCTTTATTATTTCATTTTCAAAAAAATAATAATTGAGATGGCGGGAAATATCGATAGCGATTTGAGATGACAGGCAGTATATCAGAATCAGAAGATTTTGTCGAGAAAAAGAACCAGGTTATTCTGCAATGTTTGTCAAACGCCTGTGTGTTTAGTACATAGAAACAAAAGCTATTTCGTGCCCCAATTGCGATAACTTTCTCCACAGGATTAAACTTTGATTATATGTTTGTCCTATTTTCAAATTTTTTGTAGTGTTTATGTTTTCCAAATTGCATATTTAATTGATTTGAATTTTGTGTGTTTATATATTATTATTTTTGAATTTATATATTCATTTTATATTATATTAATATGTTATTTATTGTCTTAAATTCGAATTTTATTTTTATTGCTAAAAAAATACACGCTACATTTTATTGTACTATATTATTTTATGAAAAAAAAATTAAACGGTTAGAAACCCCTATTATGCATACGCAGATAGAGTGGGGATAATGATATCTGTATGCACCATAATTGTCACTGTACAAACGAAATTCCTATAGAAATGTCGTCTTTGTTTCAGCTCTTATTTTATAATTTCTTGCATTTATTTTATATTATTCGACATTTTAATGCATAATAAAATGATGTTTATAGCAAATTACAAAAAATAACCTAGCAGATTTTGCATAGTTTTAATTTAAAACATACATTTTTTACTGTACACTTAGAGTCCAACAACGGGGCTGGCGGGATTTTTTAGCACAGTAAGAGAAGTGTTAATCAATAACAATTTACAGTATTAAATTAAAATCCTTATTGCTAGTATTGTGCTATTTCCCCGTGCCAGGGTATTTATTTCTTCCTTTGGAATAGCAGAAAGCTATCCCGATGGGAAACCAACTTTGAAAATTCTCAGTTATTGCTTCCTATCTCACAATATTAACCAATAAGGAAACACAGATGGCAATGCTGTCAAAACAAAAAAGTTACCACCTAGTTAAAAGAAAAAGGTTGGCACTTTCAATGAAAAAATCAACCTGTGCCACCGATAGACACCACCTCATTCATCAAAACATATTTGATTATCAATGTATTTTTTTCATTATAGGTCATTTCTCTTTTCATTTCTGTTCTTTGGGGTTAGTGCCTTTTAAGGAAAACTTAAAAAAAGTTGCAAAGATTACAAAATGCTTGTTGTAGGTATTGTTTCAACATTCCCCCCAGAGGACGCATCACCCCTTTTTTGAAAGCTTTTAAAATTATTGACATGAAACAAACACTATTCAAGGGATCCTTCTCATACTCAGCCAGCAAATGCTGGAATGAGTTGCTCCTTGCTTGAAGGAGCGGGTGAATAGTACAAAAAATGCCTTTATCTAAATGCTCTAAAATGTTATCTTCTAAGTGTAGGTTTTTTAGTGGTTAATGGGTCTCTTATTTGCTTTTTTTTCTTTCTTTTCTCTCTTTTCGTTGGTAGTGAGTCGGGGATTGTGCGCTATCTTCTCATTCATTTTTATATTACTGTTCAATTATTTCAATGTATTGTGTTGTGGTTTTTTTATGTGTGAACATCATTTCCCATTTTATTCACTTTTATAAAATTTGGACTCCTTGAGGCTTTTCTTTTTTTCGTTCTTGCTGACAATTAACCTGAGGTATATGCGGGTTTGCTTTTTATTTTGTTTTCTGCCATATATTTTGTTTTTTTTTATCTAGATATACGGGGGTGTGGACTGAAAGCCCCCGATGTCCTTGCGGTCGGGCTCGCCCTACATTAGTGGGGTGTATCTCGGCCGGGTGAATGTTTGTGGGATGAGGCCGGACCTTTTAATGTCTTCTATTTTAAATGTGTTTTCTAGTTTGTTTTGAGATGTATGTGCGATACTCGGAATGAGTTTATTATATACGAGGCGTATCCAGAAAGTAAGTGTACTGAGGCTCTCACGACCGGATGGATTTTATTTTAGACATGTTGGCTACACTTCCGTGTAGCCTGACCCTTCCCCTCCGCAACGAGACCGGTTCGAGGTCAGTACATACTTTTGGATTCATGGGTATTTTCAATATTTTTAAGGTTCAACGGAAGGTTGAAAGTATTTTTTTCCAAGATAGAGAAAAGAATTTTGAGAATGCTTAGGGTTTAATATCGGGATTTTACTCGTAATGTTATTCTGATATCTTGCAGATATATTCACTTGAAAGTTATTTATCTATTTTCTTTAAAAGTTTTGATGTTAAAGTTTTATGTGTTTTGATTTAATATTTTTAATTGAATCATGTTTAAACATGCCTTCAAAATAAAATACAGTTACCCCTTAAAAATGAATAAAAACAGATTTAATATTTTAACTTAATGCTAAATCAATGAGAACCCTGAGCTTGCTTCATTGAAACGAGATGGTTCCATCTGGGGGTAATAGAAGATTGTGACACCCGAAGTGTCTTGCTTATGTCCAGTTTATTTCTTTGTTTTGTTTTGGTTGCTGTCACTGCAGAAAACCCCGCTTCACATAGATAGGATGTCGGAAATGGTAATAGGGATTTTAGTGCTGTGGTGGCAATCTCAGGGTATTCCGCCATGACTCTAATCCAGAACACCAGCAGAGTTGTTGTCTCGAACATAGTTTTAAGGCTGCCGTCATTTGCAATATCCAGCAGTTGATCTTCTTCTTTCGCAGGCATGCTAGATTCGCGTGGTTTATTGATAAATGGGTCCCGGATCCATTCCTTGCCAGTTCGTGGGTCTTTTGTGGTTGGGAAGTAGCGCTCAAACTCTTTAAAAAGTAAAGACAGGTGATCTTGCACCAACTGGGAGAATGAATGCTCTGGCTCAGTCTCGCCTAAAATCCCCGCCAATGTCTGAAACATGTCCAAAATGCCTCTGTTCACGCGTCGTTCCCACAACTCCAGTTTGGCTTTAAATGCAGCTAGTTTGTCTGCCAACTTGAAAACAGTTGTCATTTTACCCTGAAGGGACAGATTAAGTTCATTGAGCAGGCTGAATACGTCACACAGGTAAGCCAGTTTTGCAACCCATACCTTGTCATTGAAATGTGCTGCCAGCGGTGACTTCTTTTCTGAGAGAAATCTTTGCAGTGGCTCTCGTAATTCAAATACTCTGGTTAGCGATTTCCCTCTGGATAACCATCTTATTTCTGTGTGTAAGAGAAGGCATTTGTGCTCTGCGTCCATCTCCTCACAAAGCTGCTCAAACAGGCGGGAGTTAAGGGTGTGTGCTTTGATGTGGTTAATAACTTGAACGACATCATTCAATACGCTGTTGAATTCCGGTGAAATTTTTCGGCTCGCAAGCATTTCTCTATGAATGATACAATGCATAGATTCACTCTCAGGTGCAACCTCCTTAATCTGAGCAGTTAAACCAGACAGTCGTCCGGTCATGGCAGCAGCTCCGTCTGTGCATATGCCGACACAAAAGGACCATTTTAGTTTTCCTGATATATAACCATCCAGTGCCTTGAATAGTTCTGCTCCTGTGGTGTTGGTTGGCAAAGATAGTGCACATAAAACATCCTCATGCACATCCTCCTCATATAGATATCGCACATAAACAAGTAGTATTGCCTTGTTGTCGATATCTGTAGATTTGTCGACCTGGAGTGCGTACCACGGTGATGTATTAATCCTCTTCAACAATTGTGTCTCAATGTCTTCGGCTATTTCCTCAATGCGCCTAGTCACAGTGCTAGCCGACAAAGGCACATGTGCTATCTTTTCCACAGCAGCCTCTCCTAGAAGTTCACGGCAAATATCTTTAGTGGAGGGCAAGATCAATTCTTCACTGAAATTGAATGGCTTTTTAGCCTTAGCAATACGGTTTGCCACCAAATATGATGCTCTCAATGCATTCTCATTTATTGATGTGGTGGCCTTCATAAATTTATTCTGTCCTTCGTATTCCCGTTTCGTTCTTTCAAAATACTCCAGAGGCTTGTCTTTTAATCCAGGGTGCTTGGTATTCAAGTGGCGAAGCAGTTTTGAAGGTTTCATTGCCTCATTAGAGAACTTGTCGCCGCAAACTAAGCAGAGCGGGATTGGTGTGTGGGAATCACCTGTCCCGATAAATCCATATTTCAAGTAGGACTCCTGGTATTTTCTCTTAAATGTGATATATCTCTTTGATGCTGAAGGCGCTTCTTCAGGCTCTTCACTGGGCCTTTTCTTTTTCCCGAGGAATCTTTCTAACGACGTCTGTTTCGTATTCATTTTTACGATTTTGTGGGCTAAATTTGAGCAAACAGTATATACACGTACACTAAGCACTGTTAAACATGAGGAAGTACCGGTGAAGAGAGAGAAGAACGACACACACCTTCTCTCCACCAAAGCTACAGCACCACTGATAAAAAAGGTTATTTTTTGACGTGCCGTAAAAGAGGTTGCCATACTTTACGGCTTGCCTATGGGCTATGGGTAATCCCGCTTCTCCTTTGTTTGCTGAAATATTTATGGATTCTATTGAAAACAAGCTTGTGGACTTTCATTATTATCTAATGTTTTTGTTTGGATTAGATATGTTGATAACATTTCCGTTATTTGGTCAGGTAGCAACAGACAATTAAAGAATTTTCTTACATTCATTAACAACCTTCATCTGAATTTTAAATTTACATTAGAACATAACGATAATGATAGCTTAAACTTTTTAGGCCTAATAAAAGTCAGTAAAGTTAACAATTTCTAATATTTAAGAAATTAAAAATATAACAAAAAATGAAGTTTTTATTTTGGCTCTGCCAGACCAGACTCCCGGTACATTATTATTTAGATACATATTGAAATGGAAGAGCCACGTCCCGTCAGCTCGTACCTATAAGAAAGCTTCCAACTTTTTGGCGGAGGGTGAAGAGGTGTGACGTGACCGTTTAAACTCGCAACACCACTTGTACACACTCGTACGATTCATAGCTTTATCACCATATGCAGTTTTCACCTCATTATAAACCACAACCGGAGGTTTTCCCTTCCAAACGAGATAACGAATGACGCCGCGTATTTTGCACTTGGCGGAAGATTGGATTGACATTTTTCACGAAACGTGTTGTCGCGTCGACACTTCTCAACGTACTGACCTCGAACCGGTCTCGTTGCGGAGGGGAAGGGTCAGGCTACACGAAAGTGTAGCCAACATGTCGAAAATAAAATCCATCCGGTCGTAAGAGCCTCAGTACACTTACTTTCTGAATACGCCTCATATGTGAATGATTTCTAAACTTTAAAGATTTTTTATAATTATTTAAAAAACATAAATACATACCAGTCATACTAGCAGTTCGCGCAGAAATGTAATAAATAAATGTGACATGACATGACTTGGTGTTGCCAAGCTATAATTTTTTTAGTTCCAATTTTATTAATTTCTACTCTTTCTTGACAGACTGTACTATGTTGCTATCAATAAACCTATATTTATTTATTCATATAATATAAATTTTTGCTAATTACACATTTTACAGTAAACCCCCCCCCCCATATCTTTGGTAATAATCTTTAGTTTCCTGTAATCACTTAAATTTTATCATAGTATTGGGTGTACAAATTAGTTCGGTCCGTTTTTTTTTTTTTTTTTTTCAAAAATGCATTTATTTCTAAACAAAATGAATGAACAGATCAATTAAAGTATTGTCCATCGCTGGCTACTACTTTTTCCCATCTCTCAGGCAATTTTCGAATTCCATCTCGAAAAAATGACTGGTCTTTTGAGGCGATCCTAGTTTGGAGCCAATTTTCGGTTTCTACAAAAGAAGTGAACCGGTGACCTGCCAAATCGTGCTGCATCCTTCGGAACAACCAGTAATCAGAAGGAGCAATGTCCGGGGAATACGGCGGGTGCGGTAAAACATCCCATTTGAGCGTTTCCAAATATTTTTTTACGACTTTTGCGACATAAGGCCGAGCGTTGTCATGAAGAGGAATAACTTTGCTCGTATTCCGGCCATTTTTCTCGCAATGCACCGCTCAAACGAATTAATTGTAGCCGATACCGATCGCCCGTAATGAAATCGCTAGGTTTCAGCACCGCATAGCAAACAACACCCCTTTGGTCCCACCAGATACAGAGCATGATCTTCGAACCATGTATGTTTGGTTTTGGTGTTGATGTTGAAGTCGATGGCAACGATTGACCGGGCTTAGCGTAGTATTTTTTCTTCTTGGGGTTGTCGTAGAATATCCACTTCTCATCTCCAGTTACAATCCGATGCAAAAAACCTTTTCTTTGTTGCCTTTGAATCAGTTGCTCGCAAGTGAAAAATCGCCTTTCAACGTCTCTCGGTTTCAGTTCATAAGGCACCCAATTTCCTTGTTTTTTAATCATTCCCATGACTCTCAATCGTACGGAAACGGCTTGTTGAGTCACTCCCAATGATTTTGCAAGCTCCTCTTGCGTTTGACTCTGATCTACTTCGAGTAATGCCTCTAATTCTTTGTCCTCGAATTTTTTTGGCTGTCCAGAGCGAGGCTTGTTTTCGACGCTGAAATCTCCATCCTTGTAACGTCGAAACCATTCCCTACATGATTTATCAGTTGGAGCAGCGTCACCATAAACTTCGACAATCATTCGATGGGCTTCAGCTGCACTTTTCTTCCAATTAAAGCAGAAAATTAAAACCTCCCGCAAATGCTGCTTGGTTAACACAAAATTCGACATTTTCAACACTGTACAAAACAAGGTTTTTTCATGAAACTCAAAGCGATATAAACTGAATATTATTGGCAGATGTCTAACCTCTCTGAAACCGCCAAAATCGGCTGTCACTATGAACCATTCATAACAGCCAGAGCCATCTTTTGGAAATGGACCGAACTAATTTGTACTCCCAATATGTTTATGGTTAAAGGGGGGAGAAATATAATAAACAAAAACACCACAATAAAATTTAAACTTTATTTTTTAAGTGAACTGTTTTGGACACAACCAAACAAATAAATACTTAGTATATTTAACTAGGATGAAAAATCATAGTACATTTAACTGGGATGTAAACTTAATTAATTAATTGGATATTAATAGTTTTTTTGCTGTTTCTACATCAATAACATTTTCACCAACTGGGTTTTCTAAGATAAGTGTAATCTGCTTAGATTTGTATTCTGAATTAGCAAATTTGCAAAATGTAACAGCTGTAGTTTCTTCAACAGATGGTTTTTTAGAAGATACATAAATTACTTTTCCAGAAATATTTGGAATGTCTTTGTTACTTAAAAGTTTATTTTCAAACCATAATTCAAATTTTAATCCATAGAGTCCAAAAATGACAGAAATCTCTTTCTGAAGCAAGTCAACTGTGACATGTTTACCATTAAAATCTTTTAATAGAAGCATGCCTTTGTTGGATTTTGCACCATATCTCGGTGAAATGCCTGAAAGGAACACGTTCACCCAAGGGGTCTGAGGAAGTGTCAATTCACTTCTAGTTGTAATGACCAAATTCATTTTAACACCCTTGAAATCCTGGACTTCTTCGATGATTATAACATTAGTTATCTCTTTACTGTTCATCTGTATAAAAGGTGCTTTAGTCACACTTTCAATGAATTCCCTGTGAGAACCAGATATACGCTGAATATCACTTTTTAGATCACTTACTGAGAAATAAACATTCACTTCATCTGTCGGTACAAGATGAGCTTTCTTTCTTAGTTTCTGAACTCTGTTGATTATTTCTCTCGCAATTCCTTCATCCATCATCTCTTGATCAGGAGAAACATCCAAAAGAATCAACACATCATTATCACTGTGGGCTTCATATTTTTCATTAGCCTCGGCCATTTGGAAGATGAACCTTATTTCTGAGAGATCAATTTTATGACCAGATATTTCTGCAAAACCCTTGGATATGATATCTTGGCAGTCTCTATCACTCAATCCTTTAATACTTTGTGTAATTGCTTTGAAATCGCTTTTGAGTCGTGCCCCCAACGTTTTATGATCAGGCTCGGCTCTTAATGTTACTCCATATTTCACTTTGTCTGAGCTTATTGTAATCTTGCGAACATTCATTTCTTCCAGAATGTATTTCTCGAGAGACAAAATGTCAGCCAAATACTGAGGATCTTGATGAATAACCACAAGTTCAGGAAGAGGATATTTAATCGGTATAGTTTTTCTATCTCTTAAAACTCGTCCCAATTCTATTGTGCTCTGCATTCTTTGAACAGCCCTTTCTATATTGACATCCACTAACTCGGCACAAGGGTTTGGCAACATGTTATAATGTATACTTCCAATTCCTTTATCGACAGTGATCTTACTCAAAGTTTGATACATTAGCTCAGTAAGGAAAGGTGTAAAAGGAGCCATCAAGCTAACCATATTCAACAAAACACTGCAAAGAGTGTCCAATGCTATGTGGCAATCTTTCACTGAAGTTTCTCCCTTCAGTCTCTTGCGATTCATTCTCACATACCAGTTGGTTAAGTTGGATATAAATTTTGTCAAACGAGGAACAACAGTATAAAGTTTATAAGCAGCCATTTCTTGCTTTACAAACATGAGTAATGATTGTGTGAATGAAAGTATCCATTTGTCCATAATATTTTCTGATTTGTTAGTTGTCAAAATCAATTTTGGATCATATATATAATTCACTTTATCTTCGCAAACAACTCGTTCTACATTTTGCATCAAAAATCTAAAAGCATTGTACCAGGGCAAAAATACGTCCTTTATTACATCTCTGACGCCTTCCTCTTTAAATCGGAGGTTTTCTGCTCTAACAACAGGGGAGTTAATGAGGTAAAGTCTTAAAGCATCAGCCCCATATTTCCTTACTACTTCAAGTGGATCAGGATAGTTCTTTTTTCTTTTCGACATTTTTTGGCCATCAGATGCCAATACTAAACCATTTGCAATGAGATTTTTAAATGGTGGTTTATTGAATAAAGATGTAGAAATAACCAATAAGGTATAAAACCAGCCTCGTGTTTGATCAATACCCTCAGCTATAAAATCTGCAGGAAAGTAATCTTCAAATTCTTTGAAATTCTCAAACGGATAATGCTGTTGGGCATATGGCATAGAACCAGATTCAAACCAACAATCAAAAACTTCTGTTATACGTTTCAGAGGTGGTTTTCCAGGCCGACTTGAAGGTATCTCAAGATGATCAATACTTTCTCTATGAATATCAGTGACTGTGGTGCCAGTAAGTTGTGATAGCTCAGCAATACTACCAATACACACAACCTCCTCTCCATCAGGAGATATCCACAGAGGAATTGGAGTGCCCCAATACCTATTTCGACTGATAGCCCAATCTCTAGCATCTCGAAGCCAATTACCAAATCTTTTTTCCTTCACAAATTCTGGCACCCAATATGTGGAAGCATTACTCTCCAACAAATTCTTTGTCATATGTTCTACTCTCAAAAACCAAGAAGGAACGGCTTTATAAATCAACGGTGTTTCAGATCTCCAACAGAAAGGATAACTATGTTTTACTTGTCCGCTTTGTATCAGTCTTCCTTTAGCTTTAAGATGTGCTATAATATTTTTATCAGCATCTTTAACATGTTGGCCAACAAAATCTTGAACCGGTAATGTAAATTTACCACTGGCGTCAACTGGACAGATTGCTTCTTGATCACGGCTGATGATACCTGCTGCTAAACACACCCTATAATCGTCTTCTCCAAAATATGGTGCTTGATGTACCACTCCTGTACCAGAATCATTAGTTACATATCCATCATTTAACACTTGGAAAGCACCTTTCACTTTTTGACTAGAAAAATAGTCAAATAAAGGTTCATATTTGAGACCCTTAAGTTTAGATCCTGGGAAGCTTTCAACTATTTTGTAATTATCTGCACTCTTAAAAATAGCTTCAAGTCTATTTTCTTGCAAAATATAAATGTTATTAGTAGAATTCTCTATAATTTTAACATAAATCAAATTCGGATTGACACAAAGAGCTAAATTACTTGGAAGGGTCCATGGAGTAGTAGTCCAAGCTAATAAGGAAGACCCATCTTCAAGAGGAAATGTAATAACTACAGCTGGATCCACAACATCTTTATAATTCTGTCCTGATTCAAAATTGGAGAGTGGAGTATTGCATGCTGTAGAATAAGGCATTACTTTAACTCCTTGGTAGACCAAGCCTTTGTTGTAAAGTTCCTTAAAAACCCACCAGATGGACTCCATAAACCAAGGATATAGAGTCTTGTAGTCATTTTTGAAGTCTGTAATACATAAAATAGATTATTAGAAGTAGAAAATGATAACTCATAATTTTATAACTCGTAACTAAAAAGTAAATTTCGTATATTATTTATAGTTAAGGCATTAACATTGTGGAGGTTTAAAGACATTGTATTTTGTGCTCCCCTGTTGATGAGGTGAAAGCTTTGAAATCGGTAGGGTTATACCGTTACAAAAATTAGAATAAACAGTGTTCGATAAAACAAATTACAAAGAAAATTTCAACCGATATTGATCCTTATTTGTGATTTTTTTAAAGTTCTATATATTTTTAACTGTTTCTGTCTGTCTTCTGTCTTCTTTAATTGTGGTATCATTTTTCATTGTATTAATTTTTGTATATTTTTAATACTTATTCGTTGCATATATTAATATGTTTTAAAAGCCTCTTGGGTGTATATCTAATAAAAATTAAAAATGTTTACAGATCAGGTGATGACCTGCTTTATGGTTAAAAATTAATCTTTGAGTCTGATTCATATCTTTTATCTCCTATTCAAAATGTAACATTTATTACTGTAATTGACATTCATAAAATATCACTTGACATATTCTAGATTACATACATGCATTTTGTCTTCATAAGAGAGAACAGAGCAATAAATTGGACATTTAAGTTAAGAGAAATATAACTTGAAAATGAATTACAATTTTTTAATGCTTGCAATGAATGCAAGAAAAATTAAAAGTTTGTCATTCATTTTGCTCGAATTTATTGTATTCTCATAATCAACAATGTACTTGGAAACATTTTATTCAAACATTAATTATTTTAAATAATTGGGAAAGATTCTTATGGTGTGAAAAATTCAGACAATACTTTGTTTTTTAAAGAATAAATATGGCTGAAGTTATTAAAAATGGAGTCACATTTATTTTCTAATGGAGCACTTTTCTGTTAAAAATTTTAAATCTAGCAAATTGTTGCAACTCAAGTTTAATACATACTAAAATTGTTCACTTATGGATATATGTGTATAAACATCATAGGTGTAAGTAAAAATATTAAATAAACATTTATAGTAAAAGGAAAAGTTGTTATTATTATTATTACTTTACCAAAGTCTTTACAAAAGCATAAGCAAATTGCTATAGTTGTTGTAGAACTGCAAATTATTAAACCTGTCAAACAAAATATGCTGGCATATAGTCAACTCTATTTTGAAGGAAATAATAAATTACTAAATATTTCCAGTTGGGATTTAGTATGTTTTTGTGTTTCTGTCATACTGGCAACATAGCTTTTCCTTACCAATCCATCTGCCTATTCTAGTCACAATTTGCTCCCATATATCTGCATATCTCATAACAATTTTTCGGCATTCTGCATTATATTTATCGATTCCCATCTTATTGACATCTTCAGGTCCCTTGATGCCCAACTCTTTGTCAATTTCAAACTCAACAGGCAAGCCATGGCAATCCCAGCCAAAACGCCTCTCCACATGATAGCCCTTTAATTAAAATGAAACATTATGAGTGAAGTTTTATAATATAAAAATATATAATAAAAGTTGTAATTTGTTTTCTCAACTTTCCAACTGTTCAATCAATCTACAAGCTACCCTTAAAAGACTATTGCCCTTTTTTTTCTGTCCTGTAAAATCGCAATTTTTTTAGTGATCTTACTTCTGCAAGATTCAGTATTAGGAATTCAATAGTTTACGTTCATTAAATTATTTGCTATTGAAGATAAAATACGAGGCGTATCCAGAAAGTGTACTGAGGCTCTCACGACCGGATGGATTTTATTTTCGACATGTTGGCTACACTTCCGTGTAGCCTGAACCTTCCCCTCCGCAACGAGACCGGTTCGAGGTCAGTACGTTGAGAAGTGTCGACGCGACAACACGTTTCGTGAAAAATGTCAATCCAATCTCCCGCCAAGTGCGAAATACGCGGCGTCATCCGTTATCTCATTTGGAAGGGAAAACCTCCGGTTGAGGTTTATAATGAGGTGAAAACTGCATATGGTGATAAAGCTATGAATCGTACGAGTGTGTACAAGTGGTGTCGCGAGTTTAAAAACGGTCGTACGTCTGTGCATGATGATCAGAGGAACGGAAGACCTTCAATTGTGACTGACGAAATTGTGGAAAAAATCGAAAATGCGCTCCGTGACGATCGCAGATTGACTGTGGATGAACTTTCTGCGATGTTTCTGCAAATCTCCAGATCTCTACTACACGAAACCATCACAGAAACCCTCGGATATCGGAAACTGTCCGCGAGGTGGGTCCCAAAACAGCTGACAGACCAACACAAGTTGAATCGAGTGGAGGCCGGGCAAGAGTTTTTGAGGCGCTGCAAACTCCATGGAGATGAATTTCTCCGCTCCATCGTTACTGGAGATGAAACTTGGGTTGCACACTACACGCCTGAAACCAAAAGGCAGTCTCATCAGTGGCGTCACACCTCTTCACCCTCCGCCAAAAAGTTCAAAACCACAATTTCAGCCAAGAAAATCATGGCATCCGTGTTTTGGGACTGTCAAGGCATAATTTTAATTGAATATATGCCTCAAGGGGAGACCATCAACTCTGCAAGATACTGTGAGACCCTAAAAAAATTGCAGAGGGCGATTCAGAACAAGAGGAGAGGCATGCTGACAAAGAGAGTCTGCCTGCTGCACGACAATGCCAGACCACACACGGCCAACGCCACGAAGGAACTGCTCGCCTCGTTTAAATGGGATGTCCTGAACCATCCAGCGCATTCCCCTGACCTAGCACCTTCAGATTACTATCTCTTTACCTCCCTGAAGCTGCACATGGGTGGAAAAAGGTTTTCAACCGACGAGGAGGTAAAGGAGGTGGAGAAGTGGACGGAGGGGTTGGCGGGAAACTACTTCGAGGAAGGCATCAAAAAGTTGATACCCCGCTTCACCACCTGCATTGAGAGGAATGGCGACTATGTCGAAAAATAGTTTACATATGTACTACGGTAACCACGTAATTTTTTTGTTTAAATAAAAAAAATTGTAACCTACAAAAATTCAGTACACTTATTTTCTGGATATGCCTCGTATATTAAAATGAAAAAATATTTTAAAGAAATTTTGTTGACATTTCTTGCTAAACTGAAGAAATTCATTAAAAACCTGAAGAATTGTCCCTAAACCCGAAATCTTCAGGTCATAAGGATGCTGTTGGGAATCCTGGGATCAAGTACTTCTATTCAGTAAAATAATAAATTGTGTTCGCAATTTGCTTGAATACATGACACAAATAGTTAAGTTTATGTTCGATATAAGAATTTTTTTTAAATGAATGTGATTTATGGTAAATAGTAAAAATATCAAATTTGAAATGTTCAGCTATTTAAATTACCAGTTAAATATGACTTAATTTCTGACTAATGTTCAAAGGACTAAACAAAACGAATACAAAGATACCAAATCAATGAATTTTTGGAGCTAGCATGAATAAAATAAATATTACAAACCTGCTGATGGGCGTAACGCGTAACTACATCTTTGATTGTTCCCGCTAAAATATGCCCATAATGAGGTAATCCTGTCGCGAAAGGCGGACCATCGTAGAAGGAATATCTTGAAATGAAACATGATAGGTTAAGCATGGAACCACAATAGCGCAATCTTATTAACCATATGTCAAACGCTTTTTACCTCGGTTTTCCTTTAGATTGCTTCAAGCAAGTCTGAAAAACATCGATTTGCTTCCAATATTCAATAACACGCTCCTCCTCTTTAGGAAAATCTATATGTTCCGGAACTCTGTCCACCTGAACCGGCATGATGAAATGTGGTGAATACGGTACACTTCGATTTGACGTGTGCTGTTCAATATTGCAAGTAGGGAAAAATATTCGTTTTGAATTTCATAAGAATGTTGAAGTTAAAATAAACATTTTTTTAATTAGCAAAATTAACAAATTTATCACTGAAAACTTATTACTCATAGTAGTGTTTTTATATTTCTTACTATTGACGTAGTTAAAAAATTGGGCCCCCAATGCAAAATAGAAACAAATCCCATATATATTTGTAATGTGCTATATTTAAGAACATCAAGAACTCAGCGGTTTTATCCAAGAAATAGTAAGAAAAAAATCGTGTCATAATATTCATATTTTTGCAAAAAAATTAACACTCACTATTTAAAAAGAATTTAGTGCTTTTTAATTTTATACAAAAAACACACCTGTTTTCAATTGTCTTAGAAAGTTACATTTTTCGCATGAATTTTTAAAATTTATTGTTTACGCCTCGGAATGTTTACCAATTTGGAGACCCTGAGCTATATAGTATTCTTTTAAATCCTAAAGTAAATCAGCTCTCCTCACAAATAAATTAAAGAAACTTGCTTCTCTTTGCGGCCATGATCTGGTAATATTGTTTACAATGTAACGAGATACTACTGTATTCATCAATAATGTATTTACGTGTGTTTGTAATACACGTGAGAATAAATTTTTAAAATTATATATTTCCATTTCTCGTTGAGGTGAATTTTAATTATCAGTACATAGGACTGAAAGAATAATTATACTTGTAAAAGTATCGAAATCGATAATTTGGTTTTGGGACCTTATTTGACCCAATGCACCGCTTAGCTGCATTAGCATAGTAACGTCACTATTTCTAACATTATCGTATATTTTGACCAACAAAATATCTCATTATAATAATTATTTTTTGGATATGTATTATAATTTGTTCTCCAAATAAACGCGAATCGTAAATTTGGCGAATCACAGCCTTTTAACAGTGTTATTTACGTTCTAGATATTATATTTTTTCTCAAATAAACATTTGTCAGTCAATCAATATATCTAGATAATTTAACAAATTTTAGGAAATAAACGCGAATCGTAAATTCGGCAAATCACAGCCTTTTGACAATATTATTTGCGTACTAGATATTAATTTTTTTCTCAAGCAAACATTTTTCAATCAATATGTTTGGATAATCTAACGAATTTTATCTAAATATCTTTTTGATAAAATATGGACTATTATGTTTTGTTGCGTTTTTAGTATACAAAGAAATGTTTTATGTTTCGACGACCCTATATTATAGTAATTTTAATTTAAGGATAGTGAGACGAACAAGAATACTTAATGGAATCTTGAAAATGTGATATTTTAGCAAAATATAAGAAAACATGCATTCATCTTGCATAGTTTTCATGAAAACATTAATATAAACTATATTACTAGTTAAGTCATATATGAAAAAGTCTCTTGTGAATATTTAAGTATGCACGGAGTATGTACTCAAAATCGGGTGAAACTTATTTTTTTATTGTGAAGAAATTTTCAAAGGGTAGTAAAAATAAAAAAGGAATTTTCGTTTCATGTGTTTTTTCAAAAACATTTAAGCACATTGGAAATAGTATTCATGTTTATAAATTTAACTGAAAAAAACTAGATTGTATTAAATATTGTCAAAAATGGCTCTTTTTTGCACTTTCTTCATAAAAAGCATAGATAATTTCCATTACTATTGTCTATGGCAGAAATGTGTCAAGGCGCTGGTTAATTCATTTGAGTTGTTTTTATTTTCGACAAAGCTAAGTTGATAGAATATCTATTTGTCTCACAATATTATCAAAATGGGTGATGTAGATCTCATGTACGGCACTACTCTCTCTTTGGAGTCCATGAAAGTGATTGCTGAGAGTATTGGTGTTGGTTTTCTATCGGACGAAGCTGCCAAAGAATTGGCCGACGATGTTTCATACCGATTAAAAACTGTGATTCAGGATGCAACTAAGTTTATGCATCATTCAAAACGACAAAAAATAGCCTCAGACGACATTGACAATGCACTAAAAATAAAAAATGTTGAGGTAAACGATATATTTGATTTCTATGTACACATTTTTTCAAATTTCATACATGATTTAGGTTATTAAATATTTTTTTTTGTCTACATAGGTATTATTGTTTTGTTTCATTATTTTAAAGTGTAACTAACTAGTAAGTAAATTTCCTAACATGTGAATACTACAATTGATTCGTTGTTTTTTTAAATTATTGTATTGCACTTTCATTGTGTACACTGCAAACTGATGTGTTTATTGTCTATTTCTTTCAAGCAACAAGAAAGTACGGAAGAGCCGCTATCCGTGGTAATTGGGGGACACTCGAGCCTGGATAATTTAAACCCGCCAACTTACTAGCATTAGTCAATCAATATAATGTAAACCGTAGATTTTATAACTTTCAATTTATTGTAAATTACTAAATATTTATATTTTGTAAATTTCAAAACTTAGATGTTAGTTAAAAATTGGGAAGAGAATATTTTTTGATATTACTAAAAAAAATTGTACTATAGAGGGCCACAATTAATCCAACTCATGGATATTATAGTTCCGGATAATGATGCTGTACTGTACTTAAAATATATTTAAAACCTAAAAATCTTAAGTTTGGCATCTTAGTTGAGATTCAAGTAAATACAATTTATCTTTTTTTACTACCAGTTATAACAGAGTAAATGATGAAAGTAATCACAAGCCTCTCCAAATTGTCTCCGTATCCATGAGCAATGTGCTCAAAGAATCATAGTACTCGTCAAGGCATATTATTGACGATCATCGAAGGCATATTGTCATACACACTCCTATTTTAAAATCTTTCACTTTTAATAATAATAAATAGGCGACTCGTATAGCGCTGTTTCATAATAAGAAATCACCTCGAGAGCTTGTTTTTGAATCTATAAAAGGTATAAGGATTACTAAATAAATTCAGGTGCAATAATGTCTGAAACTAAATTTAATTCTGGGATATCAATAATGAATAATAATGACTCAATAATCTCCCAGAATTTGGTTCACTCGGTGATGCCATGTTTTTCTAGGATTCTACAAAATTCTAGTAGCTTGTATGCTACTCAAATATTCTTTGCATTCTTTTTTATTGACATTTTGTGAATCAATTTTAAGCAATCAAATTTTTTAGCCTCAGTATGGGTTTTATCAACTTGATTCACTTCCATTCCGATTTGCATCAGGAGGTGGCAGAGAATTACATTTTATTGAAGAAAAAGAATTGGACTTGAATGAAATATTATCTGGCAGCGCACCAAAGGTACCTTTAGAAGCCTCATTACGCGCTCATTGGTTGTGTGTGGATGGAGTACAACCCACCGTGCCAGAAAACCCGCCGCCCTTAAGTAAAGAAGTCCAGAAGTTGGAATCTGTAGATCCTATTACCAAACTAAGCAAAACTAATGACAAAGATGCTGCAGGTTAGTTGAAAATTTAGCTATTGTATAAAGTAGTTTATGAAGTGAATTTTGGTTTATTGTTTATTTTAGTTACAATTCGATAGTGCAGATTTGTAATGATCTTGTTTGGTATTATTTTTTCTCTACTTTTGAAGTACTCTGGCATGTTACAAATCAGAGGTCAGCAACCTTAATGCAATGAAGGGCAGAATTCAAATTTGGACAATCGTCAAGGGTGCATAGTATATTTTTTTGACTGCTGTCAATTATTAAAAATATTAATAGAACAGTTTCAATTAGTTTTATGTAAATTATCCAATTTAATATTATGGAAGTCAGTACGTAAACTTTCACATTGAGTCGATTACTGCATATTGCTGTGATTTTTGGGGTTTCTTGCAGTTGATATTTTGGCTCCTCTACTGGTGTTATTAATATAGAAACAACACATCCTGATGATGGTACCAGCCATAAGAGCTGAAATATTGACAACTACAATATACCAGACACAAAAGAGACCCCAAAAATCACAGAACTGTACAGTATTTATAGTAAGAAGTTCTATAAATTAAACACCATATTAATCTGTCAATTAATATTTATTTAACACCCTGGCTTGAAAGATCTTTTGGTGGAGACTTGATGGTGTTCTCATGGTCAGTGAAGGCACAACAATGGCCACTGAGGATGCCGCTTTTCTGACCTCTATAATACATCGAGCTTAAACCTCATGAGCTTTGCAACTTGAACAATGTCTACTTTAACTGGTCAGTTTCAGTTAGATACAAAATTGGTAAAAGTTACATGAGCTTGTAGTAGTAAGCTTTTTTCATAAATGTCTTTGAATTTGAAAGCAGGATTTTGTACTCAGGTATTCGTTACAGATTGTTTGATATGAATATTTGACGATTGGCTACAGATGTAACTAATTGAAGTCAACATTAAAAAAAAAACGTATATATTAAATTGTAGCTTCTTATCACATATGACCACGAAATCAGGATTTAGTTAATTAATTACATATTAATACAATATTTCACTTTCAAATCTCGGAACCTCTAGTAAATGATGTAATACAAAACTGTGTACATTTTATGGACCATGAGGATTGTTTTAATATAAGACCTATAAATTGTCTTAAACTTTGTTTTCTTTTGAGGTCATACAAATTTAAATCGGACTGCTAACTACGTTGCATAATTTTTTCAAACGAATTTAAATAGTTATATCGAATAAGTTTTTGTTTCAGCATTGCAGTTTAAATCTTCTCAGTGATGGCTCATGTTTGAATATAGTTTGTGTTAATTCAGATTCTCATCATATGAGAAGCAGCTTTCGAAATAAACAAAAATTGCTGTTGAAAAAACAAGACCTTAATCAATTTGAATTCAGTTACTTTCTATTAAATGAATACCTGGTTTTTATTATGTACCAACTGACTTTTCTTTCTAATTTGAGAATTTGCAGTGCAAATGTAGCTGACTAACATCCAATGCAGCTGACCATTTAAAAAAAATGTATACAGGAATACCTTGCTTATATGGTGGGTTAGATTCGAAACTACACAAGTAAAACAAATGCTGGAAACAAACTGAGTGTGTGTGTAACAAAATGATGCCGGTAGACCTATTCAATTCGGCTGGAACTCAGCTGATGTATGTGTCATCACCGTATGACCGAAAATAATATTAATTGAAAAGAACTGTTTTAACTAAATGTTACCAAGTAAAGTGTTGTAAAGCAAATAACTACTATAGTGATATATAACCAATAATTTATTTATTTTAGGAAAGCCAGGAAGTGGAAAATTGCACAAATTACGTAATGTGGAAACAGTTCATGTCAAACAATTAGCCACTCACGAACTCAGTGTAGAGCAACAACTCTACTATAAGGAGATCACGGAAGCCTGTGTGGGCTCTGATGAGGCGAGAAGAGCAGTAAGTGAAATTATGCTTTTATATTTATTTGTTTATTTTTGTGATTAGTCATAAACTCATTTGTAAAGTTCGATAAGTGTTAAAAAAAATTAAATGAAAATTATTTTTATTTTTCTTTAGAAAATTTCTAGCAAAATTGTTGCCATATTGAAATTACCAGAGTTTTGTAGTTAAAAAAAGTTTACAAAGTATGAGACAAAATTGAAAACCTTTTTTATTTTTTAAAATTTAAATTACATGTGACAAGATATATACACAATTTGCTAAAAAACAACAAGTAATTTAATTTAGACACACAATTTTAATCGGTCTGGATTTGATTTTTGATGGCTTTATCACCTGTTTATGATTTGCCAATATTTTGAATCTATTGGATCATGTATGCTCAGAACTTTAGTTTAGAATTTTAAATGTATTTTTGCACTTAGCTTTTAGAGGAAATAATAGTTCTTAATTTTGATCAATTATATATAACTAACATATTTTTTATTATTATCAAATGCACTTTTATTTAAATCTTCTTAACTTTTGCAACTTCAGGAAGCTCTGCAATCCTTGGCGTGTGATCCTGGCCTCCATGAAATGCTGCCCAGAATGTGTACCTTTATTTCGGAAGGTGTAAAAGTCAATGTGGTGCAGAATAATTTGGCGCTCTTGATCTACCTTATGAGAATGGTCAAGGCATTACTGGATAATCAAACATTGTATTTAGAGAAATATGTAAGACTCTTCTATGTATTTGTACATAAAGTTCTTAATTAATTGAAAAATAATTACTAAAAATTAAGAGCTATAATTATATGGTGGATCCCAAGGACGTGTCCTTGGTTTGAGGTAATGAAAGGGAGTGCGAATTTCTGAGGAGAGATACACAGTATTAGCTTGATGTCTCTTTGATCAATATTTTATTTTCACATCTCTGATCTAAATCAAATTATAATCATCTAGCATCAACGTCTCCATAAATTCATTGATTTTTATAGATTTAAAATGGTGAAATCTGGAATACCAGTATCAGAATGAAGCAAATAATCTACAATGTGATTAAGAATTGTGGTAAAGTGGAAGAAATGTTATACATAAGAAAAATTGTGTAAATTTCCCAGAGAGACTAAGTCAGAAATTAAAATGAGATGAGAGGAACTAGAACTCTACTTATAGAAAAATTCGTTGAGCTGGTTGGAAACGTACGCAGCCAACAGAAAGATTACCTGAACAAATCCTTTCAGCTGAACCAGATGGAAGATGTCCAATTGACAGATTGAGAAAGGGCTGGTGGAAACAGCATGCATATAAAATAATCAGAAGAAATGTGAGAGAGATATACTTCACATAAAATATTAATATTCAGTATTGTTTAACATTTTGCAATAATATTTATCAATTGACTTCACAAACATTAAATTAAAAATTGTTTCTTATCATTATGGGAAAATAGTAATGAATATCCCGAGAGGATGTTAAATTCTACACTATATTTTTTTGCTAGTTTTTTTGTACCATATTTCTCATTATTAGAGACTTCGAATTATTTTGATAAAAAATCATAATTGCGTTATGTTTAGGTAAAAAAAAATTTGTTCTTTCTAAAAAAATAAAAAAAATTGTGCTAAGGAAAAAGAATAATGACAACATTCGTGACCTAGTTGGTAAGATGTCTGTCATTCAATCTGAAAGTTGCGGGTTGAATGTCTGTTGGAACCCAATTTTTTTAAAAAGGATTGCAGTCTGGTTTTCACTTATGGCTGGCATCTTTCACATCTTTCTGGTTAGTTGGAAGAGATTGCCACATGACAATAAGTCCACCAGATTGTTCTGTATAAGACAAAAGTATAATACATTACAACATTACAGAAAAATAGAGATAATTATTTTTATTCCCTTTTTATTTATTTAATTTTTTTTGCGTTCCATCCACTACTTAAAATTTGATGTATAACACACAACTTCTTCATTTTTTAACTTATACCCATTGCAATTTTAAACTGAGTAAATAATTCAACATAACATTTTTCTTGTTTTTTTCAGCTTCATGAACTGATTCCTTCAGTTTCCACATGCATAGTTTCCCGACAGTTGTGCATGAGACCAGAAATGGATAACCACTGGGCGCTCAGAGATTTTGCATCTAGGCTTATGGCACAAATATGTAAAAACTTCAATACTTCCACTAATAATGTACAAACTCGAGTTACTAGGTGTGTATCATTGAAATACATGTTTAGTTAAAATATTTTAAATTTCATCACAAGCATTTTGTCTTTTTTTTTAATTTCTAGAGGGCAGTATAATATAATAATATGCCATTATACATATTGTATAATGGCATATTATTATATTGTTTTATTGTATTCAGTTTTCATTGTATACAATACAAACTGGTAGGCTCATTGCCATGTGAAAATGCTTCATATTCTTATATTGATTTGTTCTTAAAGTATTATAGTTTAATTTTCATTATAATTAACTCTTTCAGATTATTCAGTAGAGCTCTCAATCCCCCACCAATTGCAACCATTGAAGGAGCCACAACAAAAGAACTATCATCAGTAGAAAAACTTACACAACAAAATGAAAGAGCACCTTTAGCTTCATTATACGGTGCTATTCATGGCTTATCAGAATTGGGAGCAGAAGTTATAAAGGTACATACTTCTTTATTATTATCTATCATATTTATTAAAAGGAAATAAATTATTCATATTGAAGATATAGTTTGATTATTTTTCCTTCTTATGAGTCACTGTCTCATAACTTAATCTCTTTATCAGTCGCTCAGACTTCTGAGGGAAGTGCTAAAGCACCAAAAATCCCATTCAAGTTTTAACTTGATCAATCCCGCATGTTGGAGATCTGCTTCCTCTTGTTCTGTCTTATGCTGCCTATCCCTATAAGTTTCTCCATCCCTTTGAGTCACTTGATCAAAGAACTGAAGAATTTGCCCGAATTCGATGATGTGAGTCAGACCTTTATTTAGAGTTGTTCCAATCTTTAGGTATTCATATGTCAGCAGTCCAAAGTAACCACAGCAAATGTTACCAGAACTTCATCTTAAATGCATCAAAACTTTTTCGGTCTGACAGCAGTCTTTTCCATGTTTCTGAAGCATTTTTCAAAACGATTTTTGGTACACTTTGTAATTCCTCTTTTTATTGAGGATAGTACACATTTGACCATTGTGATTTGTCTTTTAATTTCACCTGCATCATTGCCAAATTGAAATCCGATATACAAATTATTTATTACTTCCAAGCTGTGTAGCATATTGTTATTTTGTAGTAGATATTTCTATCAATTATCATTTTAATCTTGAATCTGTTGATTTCAAGGCCTTAACCACTCTTATTTACGTCTTGCTCAACATAATGAAGAAGAACAACCATTTCCTCTACACTACCCACTCTATCTAAGTATGAAGTCAATATTTACGTCTTGCTCAACATAATGATGAAGAACAACCATTTCCTCTACACTACCCACTATCTAAGTATGAAGTCAATATTTACGTCTTGCTCAACATAATGATGAAGAACAACCATTTCCTCTACACTACCCACTATCTAAGTATGAAGTCAATATTTACGTCTTGCTCAACATAATGATGAAGAACAACCATTTCCTCTACACTACCCACTATCTAAGTATGAAGTCAATATTTACGTCTTGCTCAACATAATGAAGAAGAACAACCATTTCCTCTACACTACCCACTATCTAAGTATGAAGTCAATATTTACGTCTTGCTCAACATAATGATGAACAACAACCATTTCCTGTACACTACCCACTATCTAAGTATGAAGTCAATATTTACGCCTTGCTCAACATAATGAAGAAGAACAACCATTTCCTCTACACTACCCACTATCTAAGTATGAAGTTAATATTATTTTAGTTTTTTTAACACGCAGATAAATTTTTACGAACTAATTTTTCAATAAAATATTTTGAATAACAAGAAGCATTAAAAAACATTTCTTTAGTGAATATTTTTTTCTCAGGTATTTATTTTTCCTCGTGTGAAATGGATTGGGGAGAGAATTGAAGCGAATATTGATGCCCCTGCAAATGCTGACAAATTAGCCGCTGGACACATCAAGCACCTCCTTGTGAAAGTTCTGGCACCAGTTCTCAAGACTTTGAGGAATCCTCCTGACAATTTAGATGATTACAGGTATTGTATCTACTTCTTTGAATACCGTATGAAAAAATAATATATAAGAAATCTAAAAAAAATGTATTCCTTTTGTTTACTTGATCTCACTTTTTCCCAAAGGTGAAATTCTTGCTGGAAAGAAATTGTTTTCACACTATTGCAGATATTCATACAGAATCATAAAATCAACTATGAAAAGTGTGATGAAGATGTGCATTAAGCGATCTTTACTCAGATAAACCAAAATTGATGTAATTAAATCTAGTATTCTCCATAGCATTGCATGAAGGGGAAAACATGGACGATGAAAAAGAAGGAAAGAAACATGATAGATGCCTTCTATCTCATGGACCACAAAGCGCACCAACATCTCTATCATCCAAGAATTAGAGATTATTGAAAGACTTTTAACAACAGAATCTTAACATACTTTTTGCACGTTGCCAGAAATAATAATGTAAGTCTAGAGAAACTGGTGATCTCGGGGATAGTTTAGGAAAAACAAGCAAGAGGAAGGTGTTCTACAATATAGACGGACCAAATGATAATAATAAAAGGAAAATTTATATTGCGCCGTTTAGAGAGTAGACTCTCCTCAAGGGTGTTCTAACTAAGGATTCGAACCCACTATTATTGACGTTAAAAATATTACAAAATATATGTATATAATTTAAGTGTAAGGATAGGACGGTGGTGTAGCCGTAATTAGATTATGTATTTCCCCGTATCTGCATATTTTCAGAAAAACATATTAGTAAGAAAACCGCAGAAACCTTTGTAGATGTTCTGATATGTGATATTAATGTATGTGTATAATGTTCGTATACAATCATAAATTGTGATAAGACCTCCCAGAAAGAGTTGTTTTCAAGTGCTTCCTAAAGACCAACAACAACGAACCCCTGTCATTATACCCCATCTTATTGGATCGATTTGGAACAATATATTTTTTTGATCAAGATGAAATCAGCCTCAAAGTTCTGCTTCTCTCTGAAGGAACACCTTTCAGATACAGACTTGAAAGATACAATCAGGACATCCCAATAAAGGATAAACAGGATCCTCTTTAAATGCTGCATTCAACTTGGTTCAGGACCGTAAAGAATGGAGATTTATTTACTTATTTCATTATGAAAATCATCTTAATTTATTTCTTTGTTATCAGACGTGACTATGGTTATCTAGGAGCTTCCCTTCACTCTGTTGTGAGCAAGTCACGTGGCGGTAGTGGAACAAGCAGCAGTGGGTCTACCACTCCAGGCACCGGAGGCCCTTCCACTCCTTCGGCTCCTTCTTCCGCACCCCTAGCTGTCACTGTGGTTGCCTCCACCCCGACAATACAACCTCCTGTTGCTAGGCCTGTCACTTATACAGGTTTGTTACTTTTTCAGCAAGTACACAGTTTTGTCAGATCCCTAGATCAGCAGGTTCAATCTACTGTAGTCTTTTTAGGAAGATTTATATTGTGCTATTTTTGGCAACTTCATAACGCTCTTTAGAATTTATGAAGTGACTATTATGAAACAAATTCAAGATCGAGTAGGATGTGAAATTGACAAATGAAATTAATGCAAAGACAGAATTCAGCTAGAGGAGTACCGTGGCAGTGCTGTAATCCCGACCCTAATGGATAAGGGAAAAAGAAGATGAAGAATAAGGTATGTAAACCAGATTGAAAGTATAATCTACTATGACCAAACACAGAACATGGAGTTACTTAGCAAGCATACTAATGAAGAGACCACTGGCAATCATTGTTTGTACAATTAAACCATACACAACTAATAATGCTGCTTTATTAGATTTTATAAAAATTTTTATAGATTTTATAAAAAATTGTAGCTACGATTTTATATTTACAAATTTTGAACTCTTATCAGCTTTTCTCTTCTTTTTTTTGCAGACAGTTAACCTAAGGTGGTGTTTGTGGATTAGCTTTTTTATTTTTTTCTGCCATATATTATTTTTTTCATAGTCTACATGTACAAGGGCGTGGGCTAAAAACACCTGGTGTCCTTGTGGCCAGACTCGCCCTGTATTAGTGGGGTGTAACTCGACCGGGGGGGGGGGGGGACGTTTTGGGATGATCCCGGACCTTTTAATAGCTTCTCAAATGTATTTTCTGCAGTTTATTTTGAGATATTTGTACGGAATATATTTATATATGTACACACTATGTTGCTGTCAAAGAACCTATATTTATTTATTTGAGTTAACTGAGGTGGTATTTGTGGGTTTGCTTTTTTATTTTTTCTGCCATTTATTTATTTTCTTTCTAATCTACATGTACAAGGGTGTGGGCTGAAAAACACCTGGTGTCCTTGCGGCCGGGCTCGCCCTTAGTGAGGTGTAATTCGGCCGGGGGGATGTGGAATGAGCCCGAACCTTTAATGGCTTCTCTCTTAAATATGTTTTCTGCAGTTTATTTTGAGATATTTGTGCGATTTCAGAGTATATTTATATTTATATGTGTACACACTATGTTACGGTCAAAGAACCTATATTTATTTATTTAAGTTAACTGAGGTGGTATTTGTGGGTTTACTTTTTTATTTTTTTCTTCCATTCATTATTTTTTTTTCTTAATCTATATGTACAAGGGTGTGGGCTGAAAAACAACTGGTGTCCTTGCGGCCGGGCTCGCCTTATATTAGTGGGGTGTAACTCGGCCGGTGGGATGAGCCCGGACCTTTTAATAGCTTCTCTTTCAAATGTATTTTGTGCGATTTTGGAATATATTTATATTTGTACACACTATGTTGCTGTCAAAGAACCTACGAGTATGTGTATATTTATTTGAGTTAATCTGGGGTGGTATTTGTGGGTTAACTTTTTTATTTTTTATGTTTTTTTTTCTTAATCTACTTGTACAAGGGTGTGGGCTTAAAAACATCCGGTGTCCTCACGGCTGGGCTCGCCCTATATTGGTGGGGTGTATCTTGGCCGGAGGGAAGTTATGAGATGAGCCCAGACCTTTTGATTATTTTCAATGTATTTTCTGCTATTAATCTTGAGATATATTTGTAATGTATTCAATATGTACATTAGGGTGTCCCTTATTTTCCGACTTCAAAATTTTTAAACGTTCACCCTCCAATATCTCGCCTGAAAATGGATACTAGTTTAATTCAAGAAAATCCTTCAACATGAATGAACAACACTTCATATTAAGAAGCTAAAATGATAGTTAACGAGTTAAAAGCTGTTAATGACTGTTGAATGACGTGTTAAATTAATGCAAGATTTTCATGGACTATTGACAGTCGAGGAGAAAAAGCAATTTGTGTTGCGTTGTGTTCAAGAACACATAGACCATACCCAGATTTTAAGAAAGAAACACTGAAAAGAAAGCATCCACAAGAATACATAAAAACCATAGTGCACTCTAAAGAGCAAAAATGTATTGAATTAAAAAAAAGTTAGGTATTGTACATTCATCAATAGTTTTTACACTGACTTAGAACTAATAAACCTATAATTCCTAACATTCAAAAATGGCGCTCAAGTCGGCACGGGTTAACGTCATCTTATTGAGATAAAATTTTGTTTTTGAGTAAATCAAACCAAATGGAAAATATTTAGGGGGTGAGAGCAAAAAAATTCGCAAAAATTTTTTTTTTGACCAAATAAGGGACACCCTAATGTACATACTATGTTGTTTATTTATTTATTAGTTATTTAATATGTAAGTACTATGTTGCTATCAATAAACCTATATTTATTTATATTTATATCCTCGGAAAACTGAATTTCAAATATACTACCTTGATCAAAAAGTTTTAGGACTTCGAAAAAAATCGAAAATACAAGTTTATTAATCAAAATCGATATGGTCCCCTTCAAAGTACTCCCCATCGACTGCAACGCACTTATGCCAGCGCTTGATCCAATCCTCGAAACACCGCTGGTACTCAATTTTCGGTATGTCCATCAGAGCCGTCTTCAATTTTTTCATGACATCCTCTCAGGTGCTGTAACGCATTCCGCGAAGCGGTTTTTTAAGTCGGTTGAACAGGAAAAAGTCACAAGGAGCCAGATCAGATAAATTCAAAGGCTGCTGGATAGTAGTCGTGTTGTTTTTGGTCAAACACTCATGGAAATCATGTCTTTTGCGATTTCAACGCAGTCCTTTTTTGCATGAAATTGAGGTCTTTCAGCACCAGTTTTGCAGCGACATGGCTGAGGCCCAAATCACTAACCAAAATGTCTTGAGCAGATCCATAAGCGATGTTCAAGTCCTCTGCCAGCTCTCTGATGGTCAATTTGCTGTTTTCGGCCAACATTTCTTTAATTTTATCGATGTTTTCATCGGTTTTTGACTGCCACTGCGTTCGTCATCCTCGACCGACTCACGATCACTTCTGAAGCGTTCGTACCACCAAAAACACTTCTCCAACATTTCCAAGGTCTGCGGACCGTTAAATCCGTTTTTCACACAAAATTTAATGCAAACTCGTTGATGCACAGTTGATGCCATTTTCAAACTTGTAAAAAATCGAAAACACGCACAAAGGTAGATGTACTCAGTACAGCGTAACTTTTACAAATGTCAAGCTATAACGCTGAAATTTGGAGGGAAGTGTTAATGATAGATGTGGTAACCTAACAAAAAAAAAGAATTCCAATCGGGTGACTGACAGCGCCACACGTTGGCCGGTCCTAAAACTTTTTGATCAAGGTAGTATTAGTGATAACACTGTTTATTCCACTTTTTATAATAGTATATCCCTACCGGTTTCATGGCTTTCACCTCATCATCAGGGGAGCACAAACAAGGCTTGTTGAAATCCTTGAAACCGATAGGGTTATACCGTTATTTAAAGTGAAATAAACAGTGTTGGAGTAAACAAATTACAATGTCTTTAAACCTCCACAGTGTTAATGCCTTAACTGTAAATAACATATTAGCGATAAGTCTCCAAATTTCTTGAATGACAAAATTTATGTAATCTTAGAATTAGCCTGAAAACTTATAATGAAAATATTTTAACAGGTAGTAATCAGACAGGACGTACAGTTGTAGTTGGTCCAACTACTCCAATTAGTCGGGCTCTGGCTACAGCAGCGGCCAGTGCTATTCAGACACCGGCACAGAAATATGTGATAGTCACACAGAAGCCTGCACCGCCCGCCCAACAGCAGCAGATTGTTGTGCAGCAATCCCAACAAATCATCGTGCAACAACCCCAGCCACAGCCACAAATACAACAACAGTCACAACAGCCGCAGCAACAGGTCATCGTGAGCAGTATGCCGGCCTCTGGGCAACAACAACCTTCCATCATGAGAGCTCAGCAACAAGTAAGTCTTTTTTAAAAAAAGACACCCAATATATTGAAAAAAGACGATTGTCATTAAAAGTACATTTTGAGAAAAAATCATTTCAAACTTTATAATTCCATTTTTTCTAATAATAGTCCGAATACAGCTTCAAATGCCTCACCTCATGAAGGCAATGAAATTAAATTATATATTTCTACAAGTGGTATCGAAACCGATGGCATATCTGGAAAGCAGCCCTTACCTTGAAGCTTTTGCAGACAATTGCTGCACTACCAATCTTTCAGTAAAACATTTGGCACAACATTGACTCTTTTTACATCCCATCAACTTCTTTTTTGGTCCCACTTTTACACTGAGACTTACTACTAAGCCAATCTTTTTCTTATTTAAAGTTCATCTCCTTTTCGGAGGTTGTCGATCATCATGGCTACCTTGACCTTTGAGTCATCAGCATTGAACCACAGTTGAACAACTCCTGTAAGTTCTTCAACACGCATCTTTTCCCACACTTCTTCTGCCCTGAATTTTCCCCTTCAATATTAGTTGAAGGATCTCATATTTTTCTCCTCGTATTATATGTCCAAAGAGAAGTAACGTTCTTTTTTTTAATATTGGCTAATTCTGGTTTATCTTTATTCACTTATTTAGCCCGTAAGATTCACCATCCTTCAATAGCACTACATTTCAAAAGCTTCTTGTTTCTTTGTGGTGGCTTGAGTGAATGTCCAAGCTTCAATACTGTAGAGAAGTATTGAGAAAATGAAGCAATACAAAATTCACATACGTTGAGTTTGAAACCTTTATTGTAGAAGAGATCCTGCATTTTGAAAAAGCAACTTTGTGCCATCTCCACTCTTATTTTGATCTCTTGAGACTGGTCTCGTTAATCATTGTCAGCATCAAGATATAATATTTACATTGTTGGACTTGCTCAACAATTGAATTGTTTATTCGAAAAGGTTCTCTTATTTGTACTTTCCTTTTGCTAACAATCATAAATTTTATTTCAAGAATACTATTTTTATGAAGGATATTATTTTTTTTAATTCAGATAATTTGATCTAGAAATGGTCATTTTCAATACGTAACATATATCAATTTGTAGATATCATTATTGTTCTCAAAGTAGCATACTAAATTCCATTTAAGAAAATAGAGAGATTCCTCCTTTATTCCTTGAAGTCTTCAATTATGAGTTCCCAATAAAATTTTAAGTAACAATATTCTAATGAATATTTCAAAGGTTTTATCTTGCAGATAAATATCGTCATTAGCATGATGAATCTATTCTGCTGTTAATTTTATCTTGATGTGCTTTTTTACTAGGCAAGCATGAGAGCAAATGGTCCAAACTTTACTAATTCATTATTGTTGATTTGTACGGGATTCAAAAGATATTCGCTTGCACATACAGTTTTCACTGGCTCTATACTATACATTAGTTGGCTCGCCTGATAAAAATGCACATTTAACGCATTCACTTTACCTGATCATGTATTCTGAATAGAACTACCTTTGAGATATCTGCTGCTATTTGTAATTTATGTTCATTCAAGATAAATATTGCACCTGGAGACCCATTAATAAAACTCAGATTCATTGAAAGGTCAAGGTGCAAGTAATTACCACAGTTTCTGAGTCAGAAAATGGTTGTCTAATCATACCCTGCCTATGGAAATTATTATATATCTATATTATTTGGAGTGCAATGTTTATTATTTATGAAGTTCATTTTCAAGGGTTGTGTTGAAAACTTATTCATATCCATCTTGTATTACATTTTCATTGTATACAGTACAACCTGGCAGGTTGCCATCTCTGGAAACCAATCAGCAAGATGTCAATGAGGCCTTAGGTGAAAACTAGATTGGAACCTTTTTTTAAAAAAACTTGGGTACGAATGGCGATCAAACCCTGAACTCAAGGATTTGAAGATCAAGGCATCTTAGCACCCAGGTCATGGAGGTTGTCTTTGTGATATTTTCTGAAATGAGAAATAATTTACTTTCTAAACTAAATTGTATATTCAACTATTCTTTCTTATATATAAGGTAAAGCGAAAAGAAATGTCAATTTTCATTTTGCATCACGTTGAAACCAGTTTGCCACCGGCTACTGTTGGGTTAACATGTCGCGGTTGGTATCGTTTTGAAGCTCTATTAATATCCTTTCTGTTTTGACATGTCCTTGTTTTGACAGGTTTGTCCTTTAATTCCCTATCACCACTTTTAAAACCATCTATGGCACTTTCGAGGATTCAAGATGTCTCCATAAATATCGCAGATGGTCTGGGTAGCTTCTTTTGACTTCAATCCTTTATCGAATAAAAACAGCATAAAATGCCGCAAATGTGTCTCTTCAATCTCTGGCTTTTGCATTTTTGTACTATGGACCAAAAGCAAAAAAGAATGTCAAAACAGAGAGGATATTAATAGAGCTTCAAAACGATAGTGTTATCCCAACGGTAGCTGGTGGCAAACTGGTTTCAACGTGACGCAACATGAAAATTGACATTTCTTTTCGCTTTACCCAATATAAATAAATCTTATGCTATTTTTCTTACAGTTTTTAATACAAATGATAATATTTCTGTTAGTAATTTTTCTTACGATCTGAGTTTCTACAATACGTGGATCCTATTGATGGAGAGAATATCCAGTCTAGTTGTATTAAATCCCAAAAATTAAAAAAAAAACATATTTTAAAATATCATATTGTCAATTCAGTTTTGTTTGAGAAGAGAGAAACTGGTCTTCAAGAAGTACAGAAATTATTTTTGTGCTATAAATTATCTTGTATCTCATACAGTGAAAGAAAAATTTACTTATATATCAATAAAAAGGCTTAAGGTGTTTTAAAAGCATTCATTGAATAGTCTATTAAGAACGCCACAGTTCTAATATTGTATTATTCTGGTGACATAATAATAAATTCTCAGGCTACCATGGTAAAAGCCGTAAGTGGAGTTTCGGCTATCGCATCAGGACAGAAATTAGTGGTTGTCAGTATCCCATCCAACTCGATCACACAGACCACGACCGTTAGTCAGGTACATGCTACAGAGCATTTTCCCCATCTGTTACAAGGCTTTGTTTTTTTTTTGCTTATGTCTTAGCTATTTTAATTTCAATCAAAATATTATTTTTATAATTTTGTATCTCATTGTCTTATGCTGTTCAATGGTTATTGGTCCATAGATTCTTTGCAGTAAGTTGAGCCCTTTTATGAGCATCATTAACGACATTCGAAGTATTTTATAGGAAAAAAAACTGATAAATATGTATTATGGCCAATACTATGTGACACTTTTTTTATAAATAGATTGGTTATATTGATCTTAAGAATTCGGTGAAACTCTTTACCTCTTGAAACTTATACGTTCTATAAAGTTGCTCGAATGTTGTTTATGATGTTTTTCTTAGAAGGCTGTAATATATTTACATACTATTTTATGTAAAATTCTTTTTAGATGTTAAATTACAAAATGTTTTCTTAAAACTCTTTAGATACTTTATATGCTCATAAAATAGGGTGTATAAAATAAATGTTACGTATCACAAATGAAGATGATACAGGACACTAAATATCTGATATTTTTCAAACTTGTTCTCGTATTGTGTGATAAATGTAAACCAGTAGAATTCCTAAAATACCTTTATATTTTAATTTCTTTCTGATATGTGAATACATACATAGTCAGCGAAAAAGAACTACAAAACAATTTTTGATCATTTTTATTTTTGAAAATCAAATCTCATATTCAGCTTAAATTTTAAAAGATAACTTAAAAACTTCGTATATCACCGGTTATAAATGTAATACAGGGTATTGCTATAAATAGAAGACTAAGATTCCGTATTTGAAGATTTTATTTTAAATAATTTTAAAAGAAAAAAATACTAAAGCCCATCAATTCATCTAAATAGACATGAAATTGAGAAATTTCTATTTTTTTTTATTTTTGAAAATAAGATGAATGTAGGTTAGTGCTTCAAATTTTGTCAAAATTGTATAGTTTATAAATTCATTAGTCACGGTGGAATATGTAAATATATATATATTTTTTTCTACATTTTACAGTCCTCTCGGGTTTCGCATATTGAGTCTTAAAAGTAAGCTTTAACAAGATATGTGCGAATATTTTCACGACTTTTCCAAATGTTTTTCAGAGTTGTTGTTGTGTTAAGTTGGCTAAAATGATATCCGATTTTTCGAAAATATTACAAATTCTTAGGATGATGTTCTAAAACATTATTGAATATTCAGTAGTGTTTATTCATACAGATACATTACCGATATTCTGTTTTTTTTTTTGACATTACGTTGAGGATGAATTTTTAACATTACCTTGAGAATTCTATACAGCAACAACTCCAAAAAACAAGTATTAAAAAGGTATTTATATGAATATGAGATTTCAAAATGGGTATCGTTTAACATCATTTTGCAGATATTGCTTCTTTTTGGTTGTGCTTCTCATTTTATTTAAGTAATAATGTAATTTTTAATTACTTTAATGGATGTTAGCGAATCAATACTTGTTTTCATTGGCTGTTTATATCATCTGGTGCTTGACTATTCATGATATTTTAGGATTCTTTAGACATTCTGGAATGAAGGCGCAGTGTTACTTAGATTTTACGTTTTCCAAGGGAAAAATGAAAATGTAAAATGAAAGAAAGAGTATTATATTAAAGGACAAGCAAATTTTTACAAAATATTAACAAAAATGCTTAATATACATGATTTAATTTAAATTGCATTCTGTTTTCATCACTTTGTGTTAAGGTTTGATGTTTGACTTATATTTTCTTAATTAAATTAAAAAAAAATTGGGTATATTAAAAATTAAATTGATTGAAAATGTCAAATTTTCTTGAAAATACCCACATATTTTCTTAAAAATACTCACATATTTTCGAAAAATATATATTTTTTGTCGATATAAAAAATATACTAAGAACTTAATAATTGAAATACATCAAAACAAATTTAAAATATTTGTAACTTTAAATCCACAAATACAAATTTGTTAAAATCTGTGTGGTACATAAGAATCAAATCAAAGGTAAACACATAGAATGAGGGCAAAATAAAATCGTTATTAATTGACAAGTAATTGCTGACATAAAATGCGGAAATGAAAATTTTATGCTAACCCAAATTTTGGAATATTTAATATATTGTAAGGGAATACTTATTGCCTCCTACTTTATATGTATATCACATAAAAACTTTAAATGAAATAACGTAAAATCTGAGTAACACTTGTTTTTTCATTTTATGTTTATATGATTTATCTTCCTACGGTACCATAATACCGTCATATAAAATTGAACATGTTTACTTAGTTTTAGGATTATTTCAAATGTAAATTAAACTTATGATTACTAAGTGTATTTTTTTAATGATTTTTATAGCCATTTTTTTCTTTTAAGCTTTTTGCTAAATGTTGTTTTATAATACGAAAAATGGTTTATGGTATATAATGATAATAGTTCTAATTTTCTTAAAAACTTTCGAAATAAGTTATTTCAAAGCAACGTCAATTTTTTTGTTTTATCCAGAACTGCAGCCATGAGTAATGCAATGATGCTGGTTGTGTGCAAGGACCTAAATTGCCTTCCCTGCTAATAAAATAAGACAAAATACATATTTTATTTTTCTTAATAATAAAGGGTCTTTCAAATTGAGTGTTTTTTTTAATTCTTGGATAAAACACAGATTACTTCGCAAACTTGCCTGAGTCTTGTGACATTTGAGAAGTGTAATGTATGACATTTATAAAAATGGAGTCGTATACAACAACGCGTTCAAATTGTAGAATTATTTTATGTATTATAATCTCCGGAAACGGTGATGTTAATTGGCCACCAAGATCAGGTGATCTGACACCGTTGGACTATTTTCTCTGGGGTAACGTGAAAAGTCAAGTGTATAAGAATGACTCCCAATCAATTCCTGAGCTGAAGGATGAAATTATTTGCGTTATTGGTGAGTTAGAACCGCAATAATGCCAAAATGTCATTGAAAATTTTGACAAAAGAGTGGACATCTGCGGAGCTGCAAGAGGTGGATATTTGGCAGATATAGTTTTTTGTGTTTAAATGTCATACATTATACTTCAATGACCAATAAAAAGATTTTTGAAATCAAAGCAAATTGTGTTTTATTCAAGAATTAAAAAAATTTATACTAAAAAACTGCTTAATTTGAAAGACCCTTTATAAGGGCTTTAAAAAATTACTAGTCTCATATTATAAAAAGCACTCTCAGATGGTTTAGACATATAACAAATGAATGAAAAAAGACTGACGTAACAAATTTACAGTGCAAATGTGAGTGAAAAGAGTGGTTGAAGACCAAGGAAAGTATTATTGGATCGAGTGAATGATATTTTGAATGAAGGAAATGTAGAAAGAGAAATCATAGGATTTATATGAGAAGGTTTGGATGTGGTGGAGGTAAAAGATGCTTATTGCGATTGAATAGTCGGGTGATCTGTTCTCTCTGCTAATTCCAACAGAAACACAGTGTGATGGTATGAAGTATGTATGTATAAATAACCAATGCTGATGAATAGCCTGGAATGTAATAGTAAAAATACACAATTATGGTTTTTTTTTTTGTTTTCCAACAATTTTTCAGGCTCCGGTGTCTGTTGTGCCCAAACCCATCTTCATTGGCCAGGGCAGTGCACCTCCTCCACCGGAGCTGGATGACTTATCGCATCTTGCCTGATCTTTGGAGTAGGATCCATAATCGACACCTGATCAACGATTATGGTACATTTTAAAGTATTCAACTTTTTTCCCATATGGTAATGCAATGGTTTCATACCTGGGCTCCTTGAACACCAAAAAGAGTTTCTGCAATGATGAGATAATGCGCAGAATCCAGATGGCTAATGGAGCAATGAGTCGCCCAGAAGTGATTTTGAGGGATCTATGGATACCCAAAGAGAACCCAAGAATTCAACTGGTTCAAACCATCATTACACAGACATGGGCACTCAAGGCACATGATTTATATATATATGGGGTTATGGCTTTTAGTTGTGGTATTGGAGGCGGCTCTTGATCATTCCATGGACAGCCAGAAGAATCAGTTATTTATAACTTGTGGTTGAGACACGTTTATCTGTGCCAGGTTAAATAGGAATATTGGACATATTGATGGAGAGAGAGAGCGACAGCATAAACGGTTGATTCTGGCTGAAATGTGAATGGTAGAAGAGCAGAAGCCGGTATCGATCCAATCGAGTGACGAAGGCAGTAGAGTATTCATTTCAAGAGATGCTGGTCAATACAAGAGACCGTTTGCACTCGAGAGAGATGGTTAATGACTATGAATCTAAAAATAGAGGGAATGACTAAGGACACTTGAAAATATAATCTTGTTGAATAAATTGTCTGATAACAATACTCGCATGCGCTAGATGTGTGCCAGTGTTGTTGCTTGTCTACGTGTTATAATATTTCAAACATGTGTGATGACGAACTGAGTTACTTGCCTACTCCAGTGGTTTTTAACCCGAAGGCTCGAATTCTATGACCGGAGACAAATATTGTCTTTGGTACCCCTCAACATATCTAAAATCATAAATTTAGATATGTTGAGGAGTACCATACGAATGGACGAATAAAAATCAAGTGTTTTAATGACTCTTGTTATATCAGAGTTGTTAACTCATTTTGTGCTCATAATGAACAGTTAATTTTTCTGTGGTATTTATATTTTTTGCTCCTTTAGCTTAACACATTGTAATCGGGTACTTTTCGCGACAAGTGATGACGCAATGCGGGTACTTTTAGACTTTTTTGCGCCAAAATTAGACTTTCGTAAAAAAACCATATCTCTCAAACTAATTAGTATTTTTTCGAAAAACTTTTTGTATCTTACTAAGAATAGAACTATCTATATCTTTATTATGCAAAATATGGGTTGCTCTATTTTTTACTCACACAAAATTACTACATTCTAGGTAAACATACTCTTTCACCATCAAAATTATTTTATTCACATAAAATTACAATATAATTACGAAATTTTCAATAGATCTTATAAGAATCTTATAAGATCTTATAAGAATCTTATAATAGATAACGCGCAGTTCCCACCCCATTTGGCGACCGTGTTTACAAGTTTCCCGCATACCACCGCTTGGCAAACCAAAACGAGTAAACTCGTCTCCCGCTCTCTACTATAAGACGGGATAGAACGAGTTTTATCGTTTCCCGCAAACAATGTGTTAATATAAGTGTATTTATAACTGGTGAGTTTGACTGTATGTTCTTTTTTGTTTCAGGTATATCCTAAATAGATTCAATGAGTCGAGACCTCTTATATTTAGATGAATATCTAAAAACTTGATCCTTCAATCTTTACAGATAAATGAAGCCTGAGAAGAATACATTGCGTGTATATTTTGTAAATATTCTTTTATACTTGTATAGAAATATGTTCTATTAAATAATATAAATTTATCTATAGTTACAAATGAGTTTTATTACAAATCATTTATCTCACAAAATGTGTCTTTTATTTTGAATATTACATATGATCACAAATCATTTATCTCACAAAATGTGTCTTTTATTTTGAATATTACATATGATCACAAATCATTTATCTCACAAAATGTGTCTTTTATTTTGAATATTACATATGATCACAAATCATTTATCTCACAAAATGTGTCTTTTATTTTGAATATTACATATGATCACAAATCATTTATCTCACAAAATGTGTCTTTTATTTTGAATATTACATATGATCACAAATCATTTATCTCACAAAATGTGTCTTTTATTTTGAATATTACATATGATCATAAATTGGCACATCTTTACAGTAATATGCGCCTGCCTAAGTTATGTTATAATTTGCTACGCAACGAGCAACTTAAGTCAAAACAGTGGAAGTCGAGATAAGAATTGACATACAAATTGGGTGCAATTAATTTTGTGAATAAAAAAATTATTTCAAGTAACATTTGCATTTATTGTATGTGCAATTAAAATATGCAATTAAAAAAATATCTTGATATAATAAAAGGTAAATATTATATCTGTAGTCTTAATCGGCAGTTTGCAGTAGAAAAAAGTAAATGTTTGGTGAGATGAAATTTTTTTTATCCCGCAGAATCTTCATAGCATGATATCAGTCCCTAAACCTTGTCAAGTTGTTGATAAGTGTTTTTCATTTGCTTCCATTTCTGTGAGAACTCTTAGACCAGTCTCAATTAATCTAAGACCTATAGTTAGTTTAGGTTTATCATGGTTTGTTGTGTTAACTTGTTCAGTATTTAAAACGCCTTTAGGCATTCATATACACTTTTGCTGGGTGCTTGCCCATTGTTATTCTATTTGTTATTTATTTGGTTAAAAAATAAGTGAGTCTGGAGACCCCTAACGGAACTTTTAGTGTTTTTAAGGATGCATGAAAATGAAATTCACCTTTTTAATTTTTACGGTTTTTATGAATCTTCAATATGGGCAATTTTATTTAACACAGCCGTGATTTTAAAAGAAATTATTTAGCAGTCAATGTGTACTTTATTGAGATTCTATGAGCCCTAGTACGTCTTGGCTATGAACCACGAATAACCATGTCCTCTGTTGCTTGTGTAACATGATCAGCATCTGTTGCTGTATTATTGTCTTCGGTTAATAAAAATTGCAGACCTTTTTCTGGATGCCATTTGTTGTTCTGGATGCCATTCGTTACGACTACTGCGCACATCAAGATAACTGATGATATTAGGTGGGCTTTAAACAATGGACGGCTCGCGCTCCTCACACTGCTGGATTTGAGTAGTACTTTTAATTCAGTTGATTTTGACTTGCTCATCGAGTATATGAATCATTTCACTTCACACCTTGAAATGGTTCAAGAACTATTTGCTTGGGCATAGACAATAGGTAAAAATTTCAAACCAACTGTTCGATGAGGTTCTGCTGACGGCTGGTGTTCTTCAGGGTGGAATACTGTCACCAATTCTATTTTCAATCTTCATTGATTATAACTAGACAGCTGCGGAGTGAATATCATCTTTACTCAGAAGATCTTCAATTGTACACTAGCTTCCGTCCCCGAGATGTTTTTGGTGATGTTGAATCTATGAATTATGACCTTAGCTACATCACACAGTGGTCTAAAGAAAACGGTCTACTCGTTAATCCTCTAAATCCACATTCAATTGTTGTGGGAAGTCGTCGTGTCCTGTCAAAAAATTTTCAACATTTTTGTTCTATTAAAATCGATAATTCTGTGATTGCATTTTTATCAAGAAAAAAATCCTTATTGAAAATCTGAGTTGGCATAATCATGTCTCCGAATTAAGCTGCAAAATCTTTCTTTCTCTACATTATTTTAATAGTACTACCTTGATCAAAAAGTTTTAGGACTTTATTCATAAAATCGAAAATACAAGTTTATTCATCAAAATCGATATGGTCCCCTTCAAAGTACTCCCCATCGACTGCAACGCACTTACGCCAGCGCTTGATCCAATCCTCGAAACACTGCTACTCAATTTTCGGTATGTCCATCAGAGCCGTCTTTGATTTTTTCATGACATCCTCTCGGGTGCTATAACGCGTTTCGCAAAGCGGTTTTTAAGTCAGTTGAACAGGAAAAAGTCGCAGGGAGCCAGACCAAACTGTCTTGAGCAGATCCATAAACGATGTTAAAGTCCTCTGCCAGTTCTCTGATGGTCAATTTGCGGTTTTCGGCCAACATTTCTTTGATTTTATCGATGTTTTCATCAGTTTTCGACTGCCACTGCGTTCGTCATCCTCGACCGACTCACGATCACTTCTGAAGCGTTCGTGCCACCAAAAAACACTTCTCCAACATTTCCAAGGTCTGCGGACCGTTAAATCCGTTTTTCACCAAAAATTTCATGCAAACTCGTTGATGCACAATTGATGCCATTTTCAAACTTGTAAAAAATCGAAAACACGCACAAGGGTAGATGTACTCAGTACAGCGCAACTTTTACAAATGTCAAGCTATGACGCTGAAATTTGGAGCGAAGTGTCAATGATAGATGTGGTAACCTAACAAAAAAAAGAATTTCAATCGGGTGACTGACAGCGCCACACGGTGGCCGGTCCTAAAACTTTTTGATCAAGGTAGTATGTGTAATTTTCTGCTTGTTTTAAGTCAAATACTATTATCCCAGTGTCTTATGCTTCCATTACTTGATTATGATGATATATGTTATTTGAATGCCAACGAAGAGATGTTGGAGAGACTAAAAGGTTTGCATCTGATTATCATTTAATATAAGGAACTATTACCACATCTCAGAGTTTCGGGACAGACTACAAGGCTTAAAATCATCTAGCGAAGAAACACATTCTGTCGACATTATTTTGCATGCTGAACAATCCCAATTCTCCTTCATATTTTCGCGATAGCTTCCACTTTCATTCAGAACACATATGTTCTCTTCGATCAGATATTGAGAAACTACTTGGCATGCCAATACACGACAGCATTATTTACACATCTTCATTTGCAGTTGATTCACCATGACTGGAACAAACTTTCAAGATTTATCAAATTAACACCATCCTTATTTACGTTTAAGAGAGAATTGAAAAAATATACACTACTCAGAATATCCTTTCATTCTAATTTTCTTTGTTTCTCTTTCTTATTATTTCCTCAACTTCTAGCATTATTGTTAATTTATTTGACTTTTTTTAAAATTGAATTAAAATATATTTTTTTGTAAAATTTGTCATGGATTAAAACAACTTAAGGTATCTAAGATGAGCTGGTTATTTGGAAGAAATTTCTGTATAGCAATAGCTCCTCAGAAGTACCATGTACACAAAAGAAGGAAAATAAATGCTAAGGCACTCTTAGCCTACTGATGGTGGACATGGTATGATGTTGATACTGATAGTTTTAGATATACAATCATCGTAACAAAAATATTATTTGTTTAAGTGAATAAACATTGGTAGAAAAAACTGATAAGATAATGCAAAAAATCCAAAATAAAAAATATTATGTAATAGCATATAAGATATGAGATAAGGGCAGTCTACTAGGGACAAACAAAATGTCAAAAACAATAAAATCATTTGTATGATTAAAATATTCATTAAATGTTTTAAAAAACATAATTTAATGGCTTATTGTGTAACATTTCATTGTGTACAACCTAGTGGGCTTATTGCCATGTGCAAATTTCTTCCAAGCAGCCAGAAATATTTTACGATGACGATAGGCTATCCCTCGTGACATCAAAGTTGTCAAACGTTAAGTCTTCTCTTAGAATATTGATGAAAGTTACGTATCGTCTGTTTCTTTAGCATGACACTCGGCTTCCTCTTCAGTATCTTGTTGTTATTGCACTTGTCAAAAAAAAATGCTTTCATTGACATTCTGCAGCGCGACAGTCTTTTAAGCTTTATGAAAGCTCTTTTTAAGATGTAAATGCAAATAAATAACTGGGATTTATGCACCCTTTTGATAGTCATATAACGCATAAAAAATTTGAAACTTGACGAAATATTAATAAACATGATTATTTCTAATTTATTAATTGAAATGCCAAATTCTAATTTCTTAATACTTTGAAAAAGTATTGATAAATTAGAATTTGGCTTTTCTGAATAAATTATTATTTTCTTATCAGTTTTAGATGAAATATGTAATGTGGAGATGTTTTGCAATATGCGAGATAGATTTCTTGAAGAACATGTTTTTTTAACATATTGCAAAGGTTGTAGTTTCTAATTTTTAAAAAAATTATGATTTTGTTACTTGATTGTTATTTTTGTATCTTTTAAAATTTAATCTCTTTTTAAATTATAGATATAAATCCAATTTCATTTTTATTTTCTGTTTGGTTTCAATTATGGCCAATAAAGAAAATATTGTAGGGAAAATAGAAGGCATAAAAGTAAACTTGAACAATCTTTGTTTCCTTGACAATCTTTAAACCTCCAATGGAAATCAAACTGCTGTGAATCCTCAAAAGTTAATTTTATGCCTAAATTATTCTGAGTTGAAAATACAATATATTTTTTATTTTAAGGGAAAATTTATTTCGGTAAAAACTTACATTTCTTGGTATATATTTTTCAATACATGTTAATTTTTTATGTAACGTTTATAAATCAAATCAGTATTGTAGAATTATTAAATGTATTTAGAAATGATGGTGAACTTAATTGAACTTCTTATCACTGTTATAGACAGATGCGAATCTAGAGTTACACAAGTATCACATCAACTCTGGGCTGAATCTGAAAAGGAGTGCAGAATAGGCGCTTCAATATAAAAAGTTTTAGTAAAGGTTACTTTTATGAGTTGTAACTTGAAGTAATTTTGAAGATAAAAACTATGCACATTTTCATAACTTTTAAAAATAAAGCTAAGAATAAAAAAGAATGATACAGGGTTGTTTATTACAAAAAAATATTTATTAATTATGTTTTGTACATTGTGATGCATGATGCATCTGGCAAGCTCATTGCTATACAGCAGGGATGACTAACAGGTCGATCGCGGCCGTCTTTTATACGTCATTCGAAAGAAAATTTTCTGCTCTACAAGAAATTGTGTTGGCTTTTACGTTACATCTATTATTTTATTTGATTACTAGCCTTCATAATGCAATGTCAAGTAGACGAAAGTGAGCATTTTCGACACCTCCTGTTCGCGTTCAATCGAGGGAATAAAGCTGCCAAAGCTGCTCGCGATATTTGCAAAGTGTACGGTAAAGATGCTATGAATTAAAGGACAGCTCATCGATGGTTTTTGCATTTCAAAGACGGTAATTTCGACCTGAAAGACAAAACGTAACGTAAAAGCAAACACAATATCTTATAGAGCAGAAAATTTTCTTTCGAATGACGTATAACCTTTACCATTTTGTTTTACTTTTGGTGCTCATTTTTAAATTGAAAAAAAACGGACACAACTTATGTTAACACCTAATAGATATGTACTCATATAAGTTTTCTTTTCCTTAATAATTTATTTAGCAAAGCAAATTCCGCTCATACTTATTAATAAACTTTTGTTTATTAGTTATCCTTTTTTAACATGTGTGTTATATGTTAATGTATTGAATCTCGTCAATTTGATAGATCAAGACTGTGTTTTTTATGAAAAAAGTAAATTGTGACTATTTTTTTTACGTAAAAAGTCAATCGCAATAACAAACAAGTTAGCCATCCCTGCTATACAGCAATTTCTTCCAACAACAGAATTTACAAAAAAAATATTTAAACTCAAGTAAAAAAAATGGCTAGTCGCTGAACAATAAGGATTAAAGAAAAGGATTTTTTTCAAGAATAAAGAAAAGAATAAAGACTAAGGAAAATTAGAATTGCAGGGTATTCTGAGTAATGTAATATTTTTTCAATTCTCTCTTAAACGTGATTATGGATGATGAACGTCTGATAATTCTTGGAAATTTGTTTCAAAGTCACTCCGAGTAGACCATAAATGAAGAGGTGTAAAATAAGGTATGTTGTGTTGGTATGCAAAGGAATCTCTCATCGCTTGATCAAAGAGAATGTCCGTGTTCTGAAAGAAAGTGGAATTTTTCGTGAAGATATGAAGGAGAATCGAGAATGTTAAGTACGCAAAATAATGTTGACACACTAAACGATTTCAAAATAGAACATTGAATGAAGTCTGTTTCGAAACTCTAACATAAGGTTAAATATGAATTGAATTTTGGAGTCTCTCTAACTTATCCTTGATATCCAAATAGCATACATCACTATAGTTAAGTAGAGGAAGCATAAGTCATTGGGGCAGTTATATTGGCAGGCAGAAAACTATACATCCTATTAAGAGAATGCAGAGAAGCTCTTGAAAATTACATTTTAAGTAAAATTTCTTATCAATACCAGACTAGAAACACATTGGGTTCAAGTGCCTCTATGGAAACTTAGAACTTCGAACCGGTTGACCACTTCCCTACTTAGGATCTGATATTAACGAAGACAAAGTGAAGAAATAAATTTCTAAAGCCTTCTCATTACTGCATATATTAAAATCACAGAAAGACAACTTGATACAAATTACCATTGAAACCGTGTTTTGACAATCTTTGTCAAATCAAAAACATTTTGAACAATTATGAGAGGCGACCTTTAAGATGAATGTGATCAAGCGATGAAGGAAAAGAAATCTAAAGAGTAAGATACAATGAGGAAGCTCTATAACATCAGACACCCAGTGTTTCCATCTATATGAAACAGTAAAGGCTCATGAGCTGGCTATATTTAGGGAATGAACAACCTCCATGGTAAAATGCATGACTTCCAACCCAGAGGTTCCGAATTCGATTCCCGTTGGAATCCAGAATTTTAAAAAAGGATTCCAGTCTGGTTTACACTTAAGGCTTCTATAACATTTTTCTGGTTGGTTGAGAGATTTTCACATGGCAATAAGCCTGCCAGGTTGTACTATAAACAATGAAAGTGTAATACAATACAAAGTCTGGTGCTCTCTCCATTCGGCCTACCCCGATAGGGAGACGGTGTGATGGTATGTATGTTTATATGATAATCATAAATGGTATGATTTTTATTGCCCTGGGTGCAAATTTACCTTGTTACGCTACTTATTGTGTGATTTGTAGACGCATTTCATTTGCAAATGATAAAGCGATATTGATTGACATATTCATGGTTAGTAAAAAAATCAATATTTTGCAATTAAGAAATAAATTGTAGTTTTTAAAAATGAAAAAAATAGCAATAATTGGAGCAGGTGTTTCGGGACTTGGGTGTGCTGTGAAAATTAAAGAAGCTTATCCAGGATTTGAGGTATGTTATTGTCTATTTATATGACACCCAATGTTTTAATTTGCAGTTTAATGAATATTTTTCAATGTATCACATTTTCAAAGATTCAAAACTAGTTATTTTACAACCGATCAATGTATAAGTGTTTTAATTAACGTAATTTTTTTTTTAAATCACATGTATACAGATTATCTCGGCTGAATGTATTAGATATTTTTTGTTTTAAGATAATCAATCCAATATAACGATAAGGTAATCCATTTAACGTAATATATTTGTGAATTCAGAAAAAAAAAATCTCTGGAATATGTATTTATATTTCTTTTATTTTTATTAATGATTTAATTTAAAGAAACGAAATATAAGATAGAAAATAATATTTTTAAGTCAACTTAAGTCCAAAACAGATTAATTTTGATCTCTTACTTTTTATTAGACTTAAATTGAATAATACAGTTTTTCCTCACTCACTTTTCCTTTTCATAAAATAAATTCACAATTGTATGACAAAATAATATTTTAGGTGTGTTAGTTACATAATAATTCAAGCCTATCATATGATTATACCACTCGCACTCGCAGACTGTTTACAGGACTGTCTTGTAGACAATTTACTGATTATAACAAAATGTTGCTTTTGCCAGTTTGGTTTTATTTATTACTAAATGATTATTAAAAAATGACATGATTATTAAAATATGAAATTTTTTGACAATATTCTTTCCTAGGGAAGAAAAAATAATGTCATAGTTCGGAAACTCTAGGATGAGTCCTGTGACAGCTCACAAATTTGCCCCAATACAACCTTATGTAATGTATTTACCTAAATAACTTTCTATTTATTAGAATTGAGGCTTATATTAATTTTGATAAAAGAATTAAAATTACTGAACATCGTTACAAGGTTGTATTGGGGCAAATTTGTGAGCTGTCACAGGACTCATCCTATATTTTCTGAACTATAGTTCCTGAAAATCTTCTTGGTAGATTCTTAAAATTTCACGAATCATTCACGTTCTTAAAAAAACTATTCATTTAATTATATTGTATTGTATAACACTTCCATTATATACAGTATAATCCCTGGTGGGATTATTACCATATGGCAATCTCTTTCAGTCAACTAGAAAGAAGTTAATAGGTTTTAAAACCAGGCTGGAACCCTTTTAAAAAAATCTTGGTTCGAACGGGAATTGATTCCGCAACCCCCGGGCTGGAAAAAAAGATCAACTAGGCTACAGAGGTACGCTCATAACCTTTTTAAAAATGTATTCTCACAAACAAATTAGTGAATCATAGAAATTCTTTATCATTAACACAAATGTTTTACTTTTTTAGAAAGAATAACCTCCACTGAAAACCTCCGAGACCTAGTCGGTAAAATGCCTGTCTCTCAACATAGGGGTTTCCCAATTATTTTTCTAAAAGGGTTTCAGTCTGGTTTTCATTTAAGCCTCATTAACATCTTTCTGGTTAATTGGGAGAGATTGCCATATCACTACCCTAATTTGTAAATTTGTTAACTCCATAAATACAAATTTTACAGGGCGGCAATAAAACTGCATAACTATTCTAAATTAAATCTTATTAGTATTTTTTTTTGTATTTAAATATCAAGACGGCCAAGAGATACACTCCGAGTAAAAAAAAAGTTAAATATAATTATTGCATCACGATTTTATGGATAATTATTGGAGTTAGCAATTTTGCGATGGTGAATATTTAAAAAAAATTGTAATTATTGTAGAAGTTAGCAAAATTGCATCTTAATATTAGTTTTTACTGTGGAGGTCTCCTTATATTGAAAAACAAATAACTTGAAGTACTTTATTTGGATATGAACAATGCAAAAGTGATGATAAAAGACACAAATCAAACAATATAAAACAAGTTATAAGTTATAAAAACAAAGGTTATGTATGCACAATTTTGTTTTATAATATAATGTTGAAACATTAGATTTTGGGGCCAGAAGGACAGCTTATTATTATAGATCCATGGTGAACATATAAGTTTGTTCTAATTTGTCTTTGTTTTTTCATTTCCGGCTTCTTCTTTCTTCCGTTGGTGTAGTTCGTACTCAGTGGTCGAAAATGATTTTGTATATAAGTAGTACATTTATCGTATGCATCTTTTTTAGGTTGGAAACTGCCTAAATTAGCCCTTTCAAAGTGTTTGTGAAATGAAGTAGACGAGACATATGTTGTAATATCTCTTGTTGTGCACCATTCGGTTTTATAAAAATTATAAAGTTCTGATTTTGACCTCCATTCGAGCAACAAGTAATTTTTGGAAGTTCTTTTTCGGCAGAAATGGGACTCCATTTTTGGCAACTCATTAAAAAAGTTTGTAAGATTTTCATAAGCTTCCACAAATCGATTCTTGTTGCATTTTTTAACAATAATTGCCATTTGTAATTCTAAACTACCACTTTTCTTCTTCCAGTTTACTACTGTCATTCTATTGAAATCTAATGTATGCAAAAACATCGTTTTGCATAGCCGTATGTCAGAATCATTCTTTCTTGGAAAATATGTTGTAGACGACACTTGACTGGATTTTTCCGGATATGTTCTACCCCTCGATCTTTTTACCGGTAAAACTTTAATTAGCCCATCTACATAAATTCGTTGTTCTTTCCAATTCAAGTTCCAAAATTGGTTAAAAATGTTCATTCTGTCATCTGATATAGAATAACACTTCAAGACACCATTTTCAGAAACATGACATTTACACCTTTTTTAAGTTTTTTATCATTCTTCGATATTTTATTATTCCATGGTCCATTGTTTTCCTTTTTTCTGCCTAAATATTTTTTTCCTTTCTCTCTGTTTGCCTTGTTCTTACTAGAGAACCAAGAAGAACTATCTACGTCAAACCTTTTCTTTCTTACTTTTTAGTAGGTTGAAGTGGTCCATTAGAATTATTTGTTTCTGAATACGACACTAATGAAATTTTGACTCCTTGGCTTTCATCATCACTTATAATGTCATCAATGGTGTTAAATACCATCTCGGATTGTGTTATCAGTTCAGTCGAATTTTGTACAATATCCGTATTATCAGCACTTTCCATAATTATAATATTGTTGTAAACCGTGTCAGGTTGTGTTTCTATAATTCCTTTTGATAAATCTTCTGAGTAGTATCCGTATTTACATAATATTATGTGATTTCGGCATTATCACTATCAACGACTAAAATTGGCAATTCCATGAATAAATTAGGACTTTCTTGAAAACCATCACTCATACGATTTTTTTCATCACTTTTACAATTTTCTTGATTACTCCTGCGATTTTCTGTCACTAATCCAACCACAATTTTTCCTCTGCTATTCGTCTATAAAAAGAGACAATACTTATAAAAATATTTAAATGCTTCAAATATTCATATTAATTTAAATAAACACAATTTTGTTTAAGCCCACCCAGTAATAATTAAAATGCAAAGTTATGTCATAATGCAACACGATGTTTTACATGTGTTGAAAAATTGCTAACACCCTTAGTTGAATAAAATGAGATATTGAGATATAGTATAAGTAAGGGGAAAAAACTTCAAATTATCTTAACAAAATAGTGCTTATACTTATATTCATAGGAAATAATGCTGTTTTTTCAAAATAACGTAACCGAACTCACCTTTTAAATAAAATATTTTGACCGCTACCACAATGATACTTGATTCTAATGGATTCACATACAAAATGGTGGAGTTACACATTTTGCAGTGTTGGAATTGGTAGCATTGGAGTTATCAATTTTTCTTAAGGCGTTTTTTAAGGCACTTTCAATAATTGTGGACATGTAAAATTTTTATAGCATGTGTATTTGAATGTCGAGAACAAAATGCAATTGTTGTCATTTTTCGACAAAAGTGGAGTTAGCAAATTTACAAATTAGGGTAGCGATATGGCAATAAACCCACCACATTATACTGTTTAAAACAAAAGTGAATATATTGCATACATATTGCTTAGAGAATATAAATATATTTGAAGGTGACAGTTTTCACTAAAGACACTACACCTCATACAACAGGAGATGGATCTGCTGGGTTTTGGACTCCTTATGTATTAGGAACTACACCAGAAAATAAAATTAAGTAAGTTATTTGCAGATTTATATGTTGGCCATTAGATTCCTTTTGTTAACTACAAAAAAAAATTGTCATCGTGACCTAAATGCTGAGGAACATGACCCACACTGATACTGCTGCAGTTTGCACACATTATTCTCTAGCCTGTGTAAAGGCAGGTCTTTAGCACTCTTCACCTGGTCGCTCCAGAGTATAGGTGTTCTATCTCTATTTCTGCGACCTTCCACATCAGTCTCTCCAGCTCTCTTTATGTGAAATGTGACTGAAAAATGCGACCGGAGAAACAAACACATTTCTCGAGAAGTTCTTGCTAAAATCTTAATTTTTTCAATAATTGTTTATGCCTCAGAAACTTAGACCATAAAAGCTCGAGAAATATCATGATTAGCTTTTTCTGCGATATGGTGCAGGAGATGATTGCTGGATGTTTCATGGACGGCTCGACAAACAAATTTAAATACTTTCAGAATGGTGCACATAAAAAACACTATCAAAATTACATATAATGTTTCTTATAAAAAACTTGTAAAGACTATTATTACTGATGAAGACTAAATACTTCATACATGACGATCTGATTAAAGAGAAAAACAAAAAAGGGTTATTATTTTATTTTTTTATCCACAAGATTACTTTTGTAACAAATCATTATTTTCTGTAATGAAACTAGTTTTGTAAATAGTTTTTTTATGACTAAAACTGGAATCAATAATATTTTCAAAATTCACATAATTAACTTTATTTTTGTTACAATGTTACCCTTTTTTTATACTTGAGAGTTTTAAGTATTATTTCAACTCCAGGACTAAATATTTAAAAAAGAGAAGTTTATCAATAATATTTATATATTTATCTTTAAAAATACTACAAAAAAATATGTGTATATTTTAACAATATTTCTGTACATTGTTGTTTTACTCTTACCAGTTTTAAATAACAAAATCGAAGATAAAATGGTAGGAAATTGAGATAAAAATTGGATAGGGAGAAAGTGAGAAGTATAAGAACATGTATGACAAAATATATAGGTGTAAATGAGGTAAGACTGTTCGTGGATACAAAAATCTTTCCTCTGTTTTCTGTAAATACAAAATCTTCCTTCACCAAAAGTGGATGCTGTGATAGTATATATTAAGTTAAGGGTTTTTACATTACAGAATTTCTACTATTTATGAGATTTTAACATAGAACTTGGAGGAGGGAACTCAAAACTTAAGTCATAATAATATCTTGTTAAAAATGGAATTTTATAAAAGCAAAATCAGTAAAAGTTTTTCATTCAACATTATTTTTCCAGTCAATGGGGTAGTGAAACTCATACATTTTTCCATCAGTTATGGCGGGAAGGTTTAGCTGGAGCCTGCCTTATTCCTCTTTTGGGCCTTACATCCTATGAGATTCCTGAGGTCACTCCTAGTTGGAAAGATATTGTTTATGGATTCAGAAATTTATCAAAAGAAGAAATGGAACGTTTGAATAAAACTTTTGCGAAGAAATTTGTGTGAGTATTGCCATATATTTTAAATGACCTCAGGACAAATATTATAACAGTTAAGCTCCCAGCATGGAGCATGTGGAGGCCATAAATTCGCTTCACCTAAGTAAATTGGATGCTCACCATATCTATTGTGTAAGGGGCATGCAACCTAGATTTTTAGTGGTTCTTGGTGATCTTTTTTTTAGAAAGGCAAGGTGATCAATCTTGCACTTCTAAGACTATAAAGTTGTCAAAAGACACTCCTTAATATATCTTAATTGATGATATGGATGTTAAAGAGTGAAGCTAAGAGGCAACATTGTCTTTGGCCCCATTTATTAAGTCTTCGGGTTTAAGAACCACTGAAGCATGTGACACAGTTTGTCATTGTACTTGTTGAAAATACTACCACATGTGAAAATCTAACAATACTTCCACCCATCTGGTGAGCAAGTATTTTAACCAGATTGAGACCCTTTTTTCATGTTTTGGTTACCACCACGAATCAAACCCGAAACCCCTAGACACAAGACAAAGGTCTTAGGCCGAGACCACACCAAAGTGCTTCGTTAGGTGCTAAGCCAGGTTTTACGTGACTGGCCACACCAAAGTGCTACGCACAAATTCATTTAACAGTTGGGAGCGGTTGAGTCAACACACGATATCACTCTCAAAACTAACCAATTTCATTACAACTTACCATCTTTATTTACTTTCTGTGCAACTTCATTCCAAAGTGATTTTATTACAGGTACATTTTTCTATAATTTGCTCGATGGATTCCACAAAGGCTCCCTTTTATACACAGCTGTCATTAAAACTTTCGCCATCTTGTAAATTAGCCAACATGTCTGTTCGCTAGGAGATTCACTCGATAACTAATCGTCATGCAACGTGGAGCGAAGCGTGCAGTGTGGCCACTGCGATAGTATGCGGTACGTTGGTTCGCTAGGATATGTCGCCTAACTCGCAACATAGCTCTAAACATCGAGCGAGGCTCCTACCTGTATGGCCGAGGCCTTACACCAACTAGGCCACAGAGGTGGTATTATTATATTAACATGTTATGTTCCAACCCATACATTCCAGGTGATAATGATGATATTACGATGATAGAGACGGCTCAATGGATATGCAGAGGGGGCTCATCATTTAGGGATAGAGGGGAAGGGCACCTGTTATTTTAGTAAACAATTTTGACTAAATAAGTGTTTTGTATGAATATATACTATATATGAATATTTTTTAGGGATAAGCACATTTAACTTAAAAATCTGAATAATTACCCAAATGTATTCGGAATGGTCTGGCTTTCATTAGAAGTGAAAAAAAAGTTATGAAATCTAAAAACAGATGTCGTCTAAATAGCACATTATTGTTGATAATAATTTAGATAGTTCTGATTTGTAATAACAGATGTCACATTATTTTCACTTTTGTAAATAAAATGATGCATGTGCTCTAATAATAATTCAACTGAAATCTTTTATTTTTATCCATGTCTTGTAGTTTTGTCTATTTGGTAATCAGAGTTTGTGGCTTTTTGTATTTGATAATTTTATATCTTCTGAATGATACTTTGTAAACATCTCTATACCGCCTCTGTAATTGAATTGTAAAAATTATACAAATTATTATTTAAAAAAATTTCAGTTCAGGGTATCACTATATTACATTCTCATGTGAGCCTAAATTACTGCTGCCTTACTTAATGGATCGGTTCTCTAAAGCCGGAGGGAAGATTATAAAACAGGAAGTGGGATCTATTGCAAAATTTGCAGAGAATGGCTTTGATGTTATCATTAATTGCTCTGGTTTAGCCTCCAAAACCATTGTGCCCGATGATTCAGTATATCCAACACGGGGGCAAGTAGCAAGGGTAAGAATTTATTGATCTTCTGTGTCTATTGCATCATTAATTCACTGAATTTATTCCAAAGGGCGTTATGACATCTATCAAAAAGTGTTTATCTAAGATTTGTTCCATGCAACAAGCACAGTTATATAAAGATAACTGAGCCTGTATTCTCAATTAATCTCAACCAGGCAGTTAAAAGCTCTAAGATCAAGATCATCTCATTATTAAACCCTTCGTAAAACTTAATTCTACCCTGTAATGTGATCTAACAATGCTTTTACAGTACCCGGCAGTAAGTAATACACATCGGGCTTAAGAATGAAACTGTTGGCCATAATCGGCTAACTTCGGCTTTGAAGAGTGTCATCTCTGTCATTCATACACGTATTCCGTTGCGATTTGTCAATCGTTACCGGATCGGACTGTTAGCACATCATGCGACAGAGACGACGCTATACAAAGCCGAAGTTAGCCGATTATGGCCGACAGTCTCTTTCTTCAGCCTGATGTGTATTTCTTACTGCTGAGAACTGTAATTACTAATGATGGAATTGATTTGTTACGATATTATGCAATCCAGAGTCCACAAAACCTTTACTCTGAGATTCCATGACTGCTTGGCACTCAGAATATACAATAAGCTTGAAGATCAATTTAGAGGTGTTTTACTTGAATGAAGGATTGACTGACAAGATCAAAACATGATAAGGAACAGAATTGGTAATATGTTGGTATAGCGAATGATGACTTTAATCAAGGTATTCGCTGAATTGCTTATATTGTGTGGTTATTTGTTTCAGTATTGATGTTTTTTTTCTTTTGGTGATATTATGGTATGCGCATTATTATTTTTCCACTTAACTCATAATTAAACACATGTAAACAATTATTATGAAGGGAAAACAATGCAAACATCTAATAGGAAAAATTATACCTTGTGGCCTTGTGATAGTTGACGTTTTTGTTCAAATTTTCATATTTGATATTATTTATTTAACACTTCATTGTAAATCTGGTGAGATTATTGCCAGGTGGCAATCTCTTGCAACCAACCAGATAAAAATAAATAAAGGAAATTACATGGTCACAAAAAATATTCAAATGATTATTCACCATGACAAAATTTATGAATAGTACATATAGTAAAAGTAAAAGTGAGATATTATCAATCAAAGGAAAAATAAGAGATGGTGAAGAGGAAATCAAAATCAGGAATGAAATATGTTATATTACTGACTTGAAATTAAAAGGTTTTTCAGTCACTTCTTAAAGCCTGCCAAAGGCAGAGTGAGTCTAACATTGGTTTGTAACTTGAGTCTCACTACATAAACAGTAAAGGACGGAGTAAAAAAAAAGCCCCAAAATCGACTTTCCGTAATAAGTTATGTTAAATCGAAAAACCATGTATTTCACAATTCATTATGCTTTTTCACCAAAAAGTATTTATGAATTATAATTCAAATTTTTTCACGCAAATTACATCCACGTAGTAAGTAGCTGGCCCTGCCGCTAGGGCAAGCGATATATGGCGTGTCGGCAAGTGGCAAAATTTTCGAGGCCCCTCCTTTATCCAAGGATTCAATTTAATAATATCTCAATATTATTATAGCAAGTATAGGGTTTTAAGTATTTTTTTATATATATTATTACAAGTTTTCTTTTTTAACTTGAATAATTTCACAACTGTGAACATTGATTTGTCAAAAACTTAAAGCTGTAGATTTCAATATCGTAACCAAGTGCGCGACCAAATTAAATTCAGTGACATTGTCATGTTTATATTACGCGTGCAAACATAAACAAGTGACCATGTCAAAATCAAATAAGTGGCAATTATAGTGTTTTTTTAATTCGCTTTGTCTGTAATTTGAAAAATAATACAATTTTTCTTATTTACAATATTTTACCATTGTTATTATGTCTCAATATTGCAGAAATATGTTGACAAAACTTTACTTGGCTAACATTATTTTTACAGTAAGAAAAAATACCCTCAATGTTCCCAGCCCTTGGGAAGTGCGGTAGAAATTTAAATTTTGAATGGAATTTTTGTTGGTAAATTTGTTGCCATGCATTTCTAATTGACGGACTTTTACTGTACCACAATGACTTCTTTGAAAATCCTAATGTCCTTGTCTGAATATAATATAAAATTTAATACCCCCCAGAGGGCGGAATCCCTAATCATTATCATATTAGAATTACAACACTTAGTAAAATTGTTGAATAATGTATTGATTTTTTAGGTTAATGCTCCCTGGGCAAATACAGTTTTCTTTCATGATAAAAACTATATTATTCCCAAGTAAGTAATAGAAAATGTTTTTAATTTTTTTTTATATGCACTTATTATTTCAAGAAATTATACATCAAATCCAACATACATACCATCATACCATTTTCCTTTTGGGGTAAGCAGAAAAAAAAGGGCTCCAAACTTTCATATCACAACAAACTTCCTTTACCTTCTTCAACATCCTTCTGTTGTTCTTACTCCTTTATTTTCCATCTTTCTAAATTTCATTCACTTCGTCCATTCATACCTTTCACATTTGTCATCCACTAGGACTCCTACTCATGCTTGCATTGTAAATTTGTTTTAGTCCATTTTTTATAACTCATCGGTTCATGTTCAAACCACTTCAATATGCTCTTTTTCACTCTACTTAAGACATTCGTTTTTAGATCATATCCTTCCTTATAATTACATTTCTTATTCTGTCAAACGTTGACACACCACATATTCTTCTAAGTCCTCACATTTCAACTCACAATACTTGACACCTTCAATTTACTTTTCACATTCACTTTTCGTTCCCATACATCAATGTTGGTCTTAACACGCTGTTTTAAATCATTAACAGGTCTTGATAAAATCTGATTTAACAATAAAAAAATCATCTAGAATGATTTTTAAAAAATATGTTTCTATTTTTAAATGAATATAAAATTGTTGGTAAAGAACAAAACTTTGTTTTCATTTATTTATTTTTTCATTAATAAAGGTTACAAGAGTACTCAAATTAGAATTTTGAGTATGCATGAATATAAATACAACTTGTCAAATTATAAACATTTGCATGCATCATATACAAAAAAATATTTAAAAGCAGTATTAACACGTTCAATGCTAACAACGCGCCTAGTGCGTTTTCGTATGTAAACCAAAGATACTATTACCGCTCCTAGTGCTTTGAAATTGTATACACATACTCAATTCGTAGCAACGCATGGATGTTAAGTTCATTAGTATTAGCACACACAAATATTCACCATTGTTCAAATATACTTCGAGCGGAATGCATGTACGTCAAATGATTTCAAGTCAAGTGATTTTTTTTTAAATTTTAATAAGTAGTCAGCCACACATGAATTACCTTAACGTGCATACAAATACATATGAACAATAACAAAAAATACAAATAAATCCACTCCAATATATAAAAAAAAACATCGAAACTTCAACATATTTACAGAGATCTCAAAAAGTTTGAGAGAAACAAAGTCAATGAAAAAAAAGAGAGAAAAAATTAACTAGTCACACCATGGCATTGGATTTATGGTTCAAACAAACGAAAACTCTCCAGAACAGCGTAATAAGGAGTCTAGATATTGGAGTTATATTCCAGTTTACTTCTTACCAGAGTGCAATAAAGAATCTTGGTTGCATGTACTACCATGAATTCCTTCGAGTGTCTTATTATGAAACCTAAAACTCTCAAACAATTAGCAGTTATCTTTTCAACATGGGTTGATAAAGACAGGGCACAGTCGTAAAAAACTCCCAGATCGCGCATGACAAACACTATCCAACATATCAGAATTTATAGTGTAATCGAAAGTAATAGGGTTTTTAATTATGAGGTGTAATTGATTCATCAGACACCACAAATGTAATTTGTTTAGTCCTGATTATAAATTAAATCAAGCATGCAATTTTTTTCATTGTAACTTCATTTTTTTCAGTGTTGATACAGTGGTTTTGGGAGGAACAGCACAAAAAAATGATTATAATCTAAAAGTTTGTCCCAAAGACAGTCAGCAAATTTTTGAGGGATGTCAAGATATTGAACCTGGTTTGAAGGTAATTATTATTTATTCTGCGTATTTGTTTACTTTTTTTATGCTCTGGGACCAATTTCAATAATTCCAATAACAATTTTTATACAAAGTGGAAAATGTAATATAGGGTGAGACATGACATAATAAGTCCCCCCATTTGGTCATTAATTATGCCACATACATCATGATTTAGACTCATTATTGTGTGTATCTTTCCATTGATACACTTTATTTGGTCTTCCTCTACCACGCCCTCCACTCACACAAAAAAAAATAGGTAAACTAAATAGACTTATAATGTCACTCCTGTATAAACAAACCCGCAGTATTTACCTTTCTCTGCATACTCCACAAGACACATGGTGTCACTATACCAATGTACAAATATTGTGTATGCTAAAATGCTTAACCCTTAGAGATCGGCGCACTGCTATAGCAGTGGAAGAAATTTGTTCTACCCTTGTATTCTAAATTAATATCATTCATTTAGAATACAAGGGTACATATTCTAAAATATATTTATGTTGTAAAAATATTTGTTTTTTGTTTTGTTGTTGTTTAAAATAAATATTTATCACGAACGTCCAAATCGTAAATATATCTCAGCACTAGATAGACAATTATATTTTTTTCTCGTAGCGCTCTCAGGGTTAAACTAGAAATCTTGAAGAAATCAGAAACATTAATTTAAATAGATATTTAAATCCATAGGACTGTCTCGACTTTTTAGGCTCTCATCAACAAAGTAAAATAAAGGGATCTTTTCAATTATAGGTTAACTATTTTTTAGTTACAATATTATATGCTTATACAGTGGAACCTCGGTTCTCGAACGTCTCACATCTCGAACATATTGTTTTAATTTGGTTCTCAAACATACATTTTCAATAACAATGCCATGTCTCACCATAGAAAATTTTGTAAACGCAGACAAAAAATAAACCTCATCAGACAAGTTTTTAATGAGACAGAAAAGAAAAAAAACCCAGGAGAGTCAGCTTTTATGCAAAGTCTTCCTTTCCTAACAATAACATATTTCCTCATGTCCACCTGCCTCACCACCTTCCACTTATACCATCAGCAATAGTACAGGACCTTATTTTTGAATACACAGAAGTTTTAAGACTTAGAATGTTTTACATATTTGTACAATATAATACAGAAAAGTAGAAGAATGGATCATATTTATTTAATTTTTAGGTAAATTATTGATGACTCACTAAATAACTTAGATTTTTTTTACTTTTTACTTGTCTATTTATGGTCGAAACTTTCATAGAAAGAAGCATCAAAATTTAGAAGTTATTTTAATGATTGACCGTTCCATTTCATGAACTAATTTTTCGTTATCAAACGTTAGTTTAAAATGTGATTTTACAATATTTGAGTATGTTCGTTGCTTAGAAAATTTAATTCTGCACACCTGTACGTAATTTAATTTATGCAAATGCGTGTGCATTTTTTTTTCTTCTATGTGTTGTATTTTTGGAGAATAAAGAATTAAGACAAATAAAGTTTTTATAGTTCAAAAATTCTAGGTTGAGTCCTGTGACAGCTCACAAATTGTAATGATGTTCAGTAATTTTAATTATTTTATCATCTTTAATATGAGCCTCAATTCTAATAAATAGCAAGTTATTCAGGTAAATACATTACATATTATTGTAAGAATTTTAATAGGTTAATGTCATTTGTTCGTCAATAATAAATCTGTCATTTATTGATATTTATCACACCTAAGTATAAAATTTCCCAAATATTTTTGTACTCTCAGTAATATAGGTGCATGTATGATTGTAATTGTAAAAATAATTCAATTTTAATTTAAAATACTCCACGATTATAATAAATGAACCTTTAAATATAAATTTTTCCCTATATTTTGTACATTTCTTCTTCTTCAATAATGACCGTGAACTCTCAATGGGTTTAATAAATGGAAACAATCATCTATGGATGTAAATAAAATGAATATAACTTATAGGAGTGTTTATTTCTTAAAGATCAATAACTATGCCGCTCTATAGTCTTAAAGATATTGCTTAAACAACATGTTTTTATTTCTTAAATATCAATAACTATGCCGCTCTATGGTCTTAAAATTATTGCTTAAACAACATGTTTTTATTTCTTAAAGATCAATAACTATGCCGCTCTATAGTCTTAAAGATATTGCTTTAGCATGTTTTTAAAATGTGTTAATATTATTTTATTTTGAATATTTTCCACCCTTGAGGAGAGTTTTCTCTGTAAACGGTGCTATATAAATTGTCCTTTTATTATTTCCCCTTAGCCAAAAAATGTCTGACATATATTATTTATAATTAAGAGTCTTGTTTGTGCTCCCCTGATGATGAGGTGAAAACCTTAAAACCGGTAGGGTTATACCATTACAAAAGGTGGAATAAACAGTGTTTGATAAAAACATATTAAAATGTCTGACTTACGTTATTTTTTTAATTTTCAGAAAGCTTCAACACTTTTTGAATGGGTTGGACTGAGACCATCTCATGAAAAAAGTGTCCGAGTAGAGAGATCGGACATCATGACCAAAGACAACAAGAATGTGATTGTGATCCACAACTACGGTCATGGGGGGAGCGGGGTCACACTCTTTTGGGGATGTGCTTCAGATGTTTTGAATATCCTTAAAGATGGTTTGAATGACAATGTAAAATCAAAGTTATAAAATCTTTAATAAAATCAGTTAATTCAAAAAGTGTGTTTTTTTTTATTTCATCATAAGTTCGTTAATATATCATGTAAATTTTATAATGCGGGCTGAGATCACTTTATATGTTTTGTTTCAACATAACAAAGATAACATCCATGATTACTGCTCATGTTACCAAAGCCAAAAGAGAAAACATATCAGTTTTGAGAACAGATGTTTAAAGAGAATGATGGTTGTCAGGTGGTATAGATAGTTTGTCTTTGTATCCAGCAGCAGCTTATAGCCACCATAGTTGATAGGTGGTACAATTAATAGAATTCTGGGCTATGGAATTGTCTGAATGGATGTGTTTTATAGCATTTCAGTTGTTCTGATGAAACATATAGGATAACGATGACAAAGTGATATTTAACATTAAAACTTTAGGGTTCTTATTGAAATAATTAAATAATATTTGTGTTGAAAGTTGAATGTTTTAATTTAAAATACACTGTAATAATAATAGTTATTATATTAAAATACTTTGGATATAAAACTATAAAAGGTTGTGTATTTCAAAAATGAAATAACAATACCATACAATTTATGTGCGTAGTATTTATTAGTTGTTATTTACAACTAATTTTATTAAATCCATTGAATACAAATCATAAACTTGAGTTTATTTTAAAACGTTTAAAGGTCTAAGTAATATATCACATCATTTACTAATTTAAGCAGCCTTTATTTTTTTCATTTTGACCAGGTTTCAATCAGTAAACTTTCCTTGTACTTTGGTAATATACTTTTAGTACCTTAGATTTAGTATAGTAGCATGCTGCCAGTGAGATGAAGTGAGAAGGGGAGCGTTGTCACACCATCATAGCTGATGGTTCAGCTTTCCCCTCACACCACTAAGCTTTGCAAAAACACTGCAGATTGAGCTCCCTAATCCTCTCTATTTATTCTGCAGAAAGAAGTGTGACAGACTTCATTTGGGAGACAACGTGACAGGCAATTGGATACGAATAGGAGGCATTTGTCCATTTTTTTAATTATATTGTTGGTGCCCATTAAAATTTTTGTTTCTTATTCTTTAGCTTGGACCATACTTGATCTCAAATTGTTACTGATTTATTTTCCCTGTAGTAAAGTTGTATTAACAAATTTTGGTAAATATGTCTAGTGAGGTCTCATAGGGTCTTGTGATCACACTATTTTAATGGATCTCTCAATTTAATCAAACTGCTTCTTAGATGTATTGCTTATAACACTTACACAGCAATACATCTAAGAAGCAGTTTGATCAAATTGAGTTTTTCAACTGGGAATTTTTGTTTTATGGGAATTGCATGTGGCTTTAATTGATTATTTTAAAAACAAAAAAATCTTAAAATCATTTTAGTACGTTAATTAAGAACACAGACGCATTTTGCTCTAAGATCATTTATGGCTGGGATTCTATATAATACCAACAATTTTATGTCAATTTGAAATCATTTTGTTGGTGATACATGCTGGTGAATTCTTGCTGCTGGTGAGTGTCACCATTTAAAGGATTTTTTTATTTTATTTAATTTAATAACAGTTTATGACATGGAAATATATTCCTTATTGCCAGGTTTATTATACTTTTCTCCATTACTGAGAGCTTACTTTTTTTCTATAAAATGGCGATGAGCCCTCTCGGCTGGAAAAACAACCTCTTTATGACAACTTCAAAAATCCTTGCCCATCACATCAGATTACTTCTTCCTGTTTTAACAATAATACCATCCAGTGAAGAGACATACAAGTAGATGGTGTCTCTATAAAAACAAAATTCAACCACCCAACATGAAAAAAAAAAGGATTTTCAAAACCCCAATAAAAATTTCATCCCGTCTCATTGATACACATCCCGCCACTCTAACCATTTAAAAGACCAGGTGAAAAGTTTGCAGTTATTTAGAAAGTAGGTTATGGGTTAAGGATTATTGATAATTGTTGTATATTTGGATAATGTATCCTTTTATAAGGGCTAAAGAAATTTTAAAGCATGGATTTGAAATATCAGTTGGTTTGCAGTGTCAACAAGAATACCATAAAACATCTTCATCCTGGTCAGTGTACAGTGCAAAGAAATCATAACCGAACTAGTTCTGAGGCAATTTATGACTGATATAATCGTTTTTTTCAACACATGTTAACAATTTGCCCAAATTTTAAATTCTTAAAAAGTTAAATAGGTAGATCGAGTATAATTAATTATAATTTATCCTTACAAACTTCTTTTTAAATTGATCCAAAGAAAGGAAAAATAAAACGGTGATGAACACTTTAAGCATTGAGCAAAATTTGATATGAATATGCCCATAGACATTTTTAGTAGAAATGTTAAGAGTGTTTGGAGTTCTTGGAGACTTGGAACGTGGAGGAAACTCTTAAAGACGTCCCATTTTGTTTGCAAACATTTTCCTTTTATAGACTTCTAAATGAAAGGGTATATTCTCCTTGTGTCATAACCCCATGTAGTACTTATTTAAGTAAAATATGTGACATGTATTTCTTTTCAAACAAAAAAGAAATAATCATATTAACAGCACAATCTTATGTCTGGTGGCACTTTTCCAGCAAACAGCATTTATCATGAGTTTGTCTTAAAATAAAATGTGTATCTATAATTGTGTTATGTATTCAACTGTTTAATAATTATTATTATTCCTAGGTGAAGCACAATACAAAACTAGAAGTAATAATTGCTAGTCAAAATAGAAATAGAACATGACTCATTATCTAGCTAAATATATCTAATATATGCTAAGTCACATGATTTTATTGAAACTGCACTGTCATTAAATCTACATTTGCCAGAAAATCACAAATTTCAACTTTATCTGCTTGTTAAATTGTGTTATATTGAATATTAAAATTTTCCTTTTCATTCTTAATTTTTTTAATCGGATTATCAAGGTTATATTTAATATACAAACAGTAAATGTTTGATATTTTCATACATTTTAAATACCTGAAGTCACATATTTAAGAGAGTGTAGAAATACTACATTTTATTCACATATTTAAAAATATATAAACAATTATTATAATAAAATCTGTTATAAAAATATTAAGTGAATTATTATTGGTTTAAAAATCAACTAAATTGAGTGATGTCTTGTCCAAAAAGAATTCCAAGCAAAGTACAATATTTCCTTCCTAAGTTAAAACATATTGCAATAATTGGAGGAGGAGTTTCAGGATTTGGATGTGCAGTTAAAATTAAAGAAGAATTCCCCAGCTATGAGGTATTTTCAATTACTTTATTTTTATCATCACAATATACGAGTAAATTACTCATACTCAGTTTTCCAACTACTCATTTTTCCAACTACTGAACATCAACGATTATGCTCTTGTTGACAACTGCCTGAACTTATATAGTTGTCTCTAGTATAATATCATTGTCGTAGTCTCTTCAACCACAATGTTCGTTTTAATTATAAAGAAATATAATATGCCAAATGCCTTGTCTAAAAAAACATCTTACAAATTAGCTATATGTTAACACAAAAGGCTAGAAAATGTGTTTCTTATATCATATGAACATTTGAATACAATCACTTATCGGCAGTTCCTAGGATACCATGGAAAGATAATCTATATGAGGACAAGTTATGCCTATAATGGTCCAAAATAATTTAACTGACCTAGGATAAAGTCAGGTGGTATAGCTTTTTTCAGGTAATCGGGCTCAATCTCACTTTAAGAAAAGTGCTTAGATGATTTAGACATGTTGAACTAATAAATAAGGAACATAAGACTGACATGTTAAATAAGAGAGAATAAGAAAATTATGACTGATGTGTTTAGTTGAAAAAGAAACGTATGAGCTGAAGTGTTGAGTTACATGAAGAAGAGCAGTCTGAGATGTTTTGGGCTTGTAGAATTAATGAATAAAGAAAGACTAACAAAAAAATATCTACTGAAAATGTCAGTAGAAGGCATGAGAGAGGAAGAGCAATGGTATTATAGTTGGATCAACCGAATTATATTTTGAAAGAAGGAAATGTAGAAAGTAATAGAAATGGCGGGAGTTGTACAAGAAGATCTATGGATCTAGAAGAGGCAGAGGATGTGTGTCAAGATAGGAAAGTCTGGTGCTCTGTTTTCTTTGCCTATGTACAATAATTGAATGGATATGTAAAAAAATATTTTGTATTTTTTAAACTTCAAGTGTGTTTGATGTACTCATAGGTGACAGTTTTCACAAAAGATGTTACTCCCAAAACCACAGGAGATGGATCTGCGGGTCTCTGGGGTCCTTATGCAGTCGAAGAAACACCACCAGACAAAATTAAGTATGTTTTCTGGATAACCACATGGTACTGATTATCATTTGACTGAGAAATCGAGTGTTAGGAACATTATACGATAATGTGAATTAATTTTTATTTTCTATTACACCTCTTACATGACTATTTTGTAAATTTCGAAGATATATTGTATAAATATAAGTTAGTTTGCTTTTTTAAATCATAAAAAACACTTGTGAGCACTATTAACATATTTTAGAATGTATTAGAGAAATATTTTAATAAGTTGTTATTTTAAAAGAAGGAAATGTACATACAGTTAGAGACATTAAAGGAGCTATACGAGTATAATATGGTGAATGATGAGCATTTTTATTAGACTTTTTGATTTTTCAATAATTATGCTAATTAGTTTGTGAGCCCTAGAGACAATTCATTGTCGATAAGCAATGTTGCCTGTTGCTGTTTTATGCTAATTAGTTTGTGAGCCCTAGAGACAATTCATTGTCGATAAGCAATGTTGCCTGTTGCTGTTTTGTGAATGCAAATTAAGAATTAATATTTGAAATGGAGATCAAAAATATATAGCATTTGTTAAGATAAGTCTTAATGGGCTATTACAGAAAATCTAATTAACACATTCACTGCCGACCTAATAGTAGCGAAGTACTCCCATAACCAAAATGTTTTTTTATATGTTCCTGTATTATTTTATATATAGATAATGATAATTAAATTAAAAATAGATACTTATTACTTAAAAAAATACATCTATTCGAAGTGGTATGATCTGCCATGCGCATTCAATTTTATTGGCGATGGCCAACTAATGTATAGTACTCCTTTCAGTAAAGAAATTAAAAATGGACGAAAAACATGACTGCTTTTATTACCAACATGAGGTTTGTATCATATCTGGTTGTATAAATAAACAAGGCTATCATATCTGGTTGTATAAATAAACAAGGCTATCATCGCAAGCTGAAGCACACGCAAAAGTATGTTTTGATTGGTATTTAAAAATTGATTATTCATTTTGATTTGGCAAAGTACTGGTAGAAAAAAATAAAAAAATAAGAGATCTTTCTAAAATTTGGCTTAATTTTTTTTTGTGAAAAGGGTAAAAACCCTTAAATTACCATATTATATAACATACTGTTCACATATGGCTGTAAGAAATATGTCCACTTCCTGATGTGGCCAGAACCACACCGGGGTTATACTGACTCATGCAAGTTACTATAGCTCGCCACAATACATCACATGGGTGGCTTGTAGTATACCTTCACAATTCAAAAGCACATGGCTAGCAATTAAAGTGTTAACAGCAAAAAAAATTACAAACTAAATATTAAATTTTATGGTTTCAATAAAACACATTAGTTTCTAGAAAACAATATGTTCTTTTGTTAAGTGTTAGTCAATATATAATGAATTTTTTACAGTCAATGGAGTGCTGAAACACATGTATTCTTCTATCATCTATGGAGGCAAGGATTAGCTGGAGCAAGTCTTTTACCTTGTTTAAATGTCAGTGCTAATCCAAATAACGAAGATAGAATTCGTCACTGGAAGGATATTGTTTATGGCTTTACGAAATTATCAAAAAATGATTTAGAACTATGGAACAAAACTCTCGCAAAAAAATGTTTGTGAGTAAATTTTTAGTTTAAAAAAGTTAATTTATTTCTTGATTATAATAGTGATGGTTTGGTGTTTGGCGTTATTTAGTGAGAATCGACTTATGTAAATAATAGTTTTTTCTCAATATCTAGTTGACAGACAAACCATTCCACTGAAGAAGTCGAGATAAAAACGTAAAAAAAAAGTTAATTTTTGCACCTAAAATTTATCAGTGGTTCTCACAATTAGAACCTCACTTTGTATGTGAGAAACTTGAATTTTAGTTAAGAATGCATCTCTTGTAGAAAGTGGATGACTGCAATTTAAATTTAGCGACGACGGCGGGAATTAGAAATAACAATCACATTTTTTGTACTGCGACCGTTCGAAGTTTAGACTGTCATCTGTTTTCATAAATCTATAGCATTTATTGCAATAATCTACTCTGCCACATCCTGCATGTTTAACTGAGATTTTTTAATCGGAAAAAAATAATATTACACACATCTAATAATTATTTTTCTCATATTTCACCCCAATCTTTAGTTTTGCTTCCAAAGTCACTAAAAATGGTCATTTCTCAGATACTTTTATGGAGGGATAAAATATATACATTTTGAGTCCATTTGTAAATGAATAAATGCGATACATTTACAGTTATTAATATTGAGTTAAAAAAATAATGCTGATTTAGAATGAATTATTTTGAAGAGAAAAAAGAAAAAGATACTATTATTTTTCAGTTATTGATACTGAATTTTCAGATGAAAGTGAGATTTTTCCTATTAGAAGGCACCCTAAGAAATTGCATATTTTCAATGATTTAGAATAGTTTTTTTTATTTATTAAATTAAATTGATGAAATTTGGCAATTTCATAGACATGGATATACTTTTTATTTTAGATATATTGGAGGAAGGATAATATAGTATTATATTTAACTTTTTTAAATCAAAACATTTTTTTGGTTATTCTTATTTATTTATTAAAAATATAAGTCATAAATATACATGCATATTCTTATAAACCTACATAATTCCCCTTCTAGCAATTTCTGTCCATAAACAGAGTTAAAAAATTATATGATGTTAATTTTTACAGAGAAGGTTATAAAAAAACTATTATATGTGGAAATTTGGCATTCTGACATGTTAGCTGTATGCTCAAGATGGAATGGAAAGCAGTGGTGGGAATACTGGGGGATGCCTTTATTTGTGGAACAGTCAAGAAGTAGCACATTCGAAATGTTTTAAGGGGGTATTCTCATTTGGATTTTTTTTTCATTTTATTTTTTTATAATCCTTTCTGAATCATTTCCAGTAAGAAATTTTCAAAGATCTTGAAAATTCGAAAAGTTATGAGGGTTTATAGTCGAGCACGCCGGTCGAAAAATGATCAGGGCTTTGCAGCTTTCGGGTCGTCTATTGTTATGGCAGCAGCCTTATTTTTGAAGAATTCTCGTCCAATAGGAATGATGAATTGATATTTAGTTTGTCGGGATTTTTTAACAAGTTTATATGGCCCTGGAATTTCTGATTAACAGTTAATTGAAAATATATGCTTTTATTCGTGGAAATAAGCGCACTTGAAACTTAAAACACGTTTCCTGAAAAATCACTTTTTTTTAAATATTCCCCATGATAACTCAAAAACTAATTAACCGATTTTAATGAATAAGTACTAATTCCCTTTCTTATATGATACCTCTTTCTATAGCCGGTACTAGAATTATTTCACCTGATTCATTTTTTCGATTTTTTTCACTTCTCTAAAGACAAAAAAAATGAAAAAACAATCGATTTTTAATTTCAATAAGCCGCCATTTTTTTTTCTAATTATTATTTTTTAATTATTCTAGCACCGGCTATAGCCACATGCTTTCTGAGTAAAACAGATTTTTTTTTAAATTTTTAGACCTATACAACAGTCACAATTATGGGCATAATGGACTCCTCCATGTACGGGCGGCCTTACTTCCGACTCAATAACCACAAAATCATTATTTTTTTTTATCATGAAATTTTATGAAAATGTTTTTAAAAGATAAATAAATGTCTAAAAAAAACAATAATTTAAGAAAAATATTCGTTCACTGAAAAAAAAATCTTGAAAATCGTCGATTTTTCGGCCCATGAAATGAGAATACCCCCGTAATACATTACACTACTGATATACTGTTGCAATCCAAACTCTGTACCAGGACCAGCACACTTCTTCCAGAGGACAATTAGGTCAATCCTTAAGAGCTTTACTCACGCCAGGCTCCCAGAGCAAGGCTGATGGAAAGTTTACCACTAAAGCCTAATAGATATCTACAAAATGTCTTCTTTAACTCTGAAATAAATTTCTTATTATATTGTGGTTCAGAGTCAAACAGATGAAATTTTGATATTAGATGCCAATAGAATTGATTGTATGATATAATTTTGTGGGCTTATTACCATTTAAAAATTTCTGACAACCAACCAAAAATAGTCTTAAATGAACTAAAACCAGCCTGGGACACATTTGATTGTTTTCTATTAAACTGTCGTTATACACAGTGCAACCTCTTCACGGCACTCTTCTAACCGACCAGAAAGAGGCCTTAAATGAAAACCAAATTGAAAACCTTTTAAAAAATCTGGGTTCCAATGGGAATCTAACCCGCAAACCCCAGTTTGGAAGATAGGCGTCTTACCAACCAGGTTCAGTTTTATTTGATTAACTTTGCAATTTAACTCAAAATCTGCGAGTGAAAGTCAATAATCCTACCACTAGTGATGAGATATATTCTTATAGCTTATTTTTAACATTCATTGTATTTGATGAAATTACAGATCAGGTTTTCATTATGTTACATTCACATGTGAGCCTACTTTGCTGTTGCCATATTTGATGGATCGTTTCACAAAGGCAGGAGGAAAAATGATAATTGAAGAAGTGAAGTCCATTGAAACATTCGCAGAGAATAACTTTGATGCTATAGTCAACTGCTCTGGTCTATCATCCAGATATATTGTTCCTGATGAATTGGTATTTCCAACTAGAGGCCAAGTAGCAAGGGTAAGAACTAATCATACATGTATACGTATTACTATAAGTTAGATTTCTCATTATGGATAGCCTGGGAATCTTAAGAATGAATGTATCAATAAATTAAGAGAAAAATCATTTTTAATAGATATCATAAAATAACTTTTAGAAGAGCTTTAGAATTTCACATAATGTTTATATAATAAATATGCTTTTTATTTTGAAAAAAATTTAAACCGTTTATTTAACTCAATTCAACAAATTCGTTACATTATATTGAGTATTTTGTTTAAAGAAATTCTTAATTTTGAATAATTTTTAATAATGAAATAACTGCTAGGTATAAAACAGGATGAAAATCATTTGGTACTTCTAAAAGTTAGATAAACTGAGTTAGCATATTTCAGAGCGGTGGTATTTCATTTTACTGGATTACACACTTCCTGCGACGCTTGTGATGTTGCTCCTGAGCTATTTGCTGCTGAATCAACTCAATTTGCCTTTGCTGTTCTTCTTTTTGTCTCTGTAACTCGGCCAATCTAATTTGTTCTTGCTGTACTGCCAATTCCTGTTCTCTTCGCCTCTTTTCAGCTTCTAGAGTTACAATTCGCACAATTCTTTCTCTCGCCAAAGCTTGTGCTCTAATACAAGCATTCCTCAAATTATCCAACATAGCTCGAATTTTCACAAAGAATGTATTACTTGGTTCCATCCCCAAAATCTGATCAACAAATGAGAAAAATCTCAGTTTAGCATAAATTTTGTCCACTTCTTTAAGAGAACCAATAGAAGGAACTAAATTACTCAATCGTACCAGCCAATCTCTTAGATTTTGCGGACTTTGTAAAAATTGAGTAAGTTCATTTTCCACAACAGCCAAACGTTGTTTTATAGATTCTCCTTCAGCCACTGTGCCAAATGATACCTCTAAAGGTCGCAATTTCTGCCTTGCATAAGTTGATTCCACACCTTGGACGATCATGTTTAATTCACGATATTCCGAAAGTTGTGCTCGTGATTCAAGAAGAAAGACTCGGGACCGATCAGATAATCCCGGAATAACTGCAGCCAATGATTCTTTGGGTAATTTTGCTGTTTGCGCTTCGATAACATGGATTAGATCAGTAAATATTCCATCATTATGATCGAGAATTCTCTCAGAAATAGGCATTTTAACAATAACAATATGGTTTGGATTATCAGCAAAATACTGTACCAATGGCCTGTTTTTGACTTGGATACCTGGTTGGTTGATAATTTTATCCCTTAGTTCTTGTCGTATTTCATCCTTAGTAGTGTCACCATCATCCTTTGTGAAAACAATAGACATACCATGATGGAGATTTTGACTTTGGGGCAGCATTAAGTGCACTTTATCCATTAGTCTAATAAATTGACTGATATTATCACCGGTAATAGAATTTATGTCAGATATCAAGATAAATTTTATAGTTCGAGCATTTGTAATTATTTCTTTAATATAGAAGGCATTAGCCACATCCTGCGCTTCTCCTCTGTTGTCATCAAAGCCAGGTGCATCAACGATCATTCCGCTTATCTTTGAGGAATTCCATGCTGAGGGTACAGTAGTTTCAGAGACTGACCCCATGCCTATAGCAGGACCATTAAACTGTGCATTGGCATGAGTGATCTTAAACTTCTTTTTAACAGGAACTGATTTTAAAGGATTTCCAATGACAAAGTTGACAGTTGTGCTCTTCCCATCTCTTGTGTTACCAACAAATAATGCAATGTCTTTATCTCTTATATCGTGAACAACTTTTTCATTCTTAGAATCGTACATTAAAGACTTCATTTGATTCAACACTTGTATTCGTTGTTGCCGATTCATTGTGATGAAAAGATGATTTATAATGCTTCCTATAAAAAAAATATTTATTTTGATTCAGTTTAGTCTAATCTAAATTAAACTTCTTAGAATATAATTAAACCTGAGTTTATAGAAGAGATACTTAAACTGCCAATAAGTCACAAAATTAAACCAATCCAGAAACCAGCTGAAATTAAACTCTGAATGAAATATGTTGGTTAGTAACCATTTTAATCACTTCATTATTGATATCAATAAAAAATATTTTTGATACCATTAGAAATTAAACCGGAAGTCAACAATAAATTTCTTACTCACCAGGGATGGAAGTTATAGGAAAACAAATAAAATGAAGTGTCATGAATAAATGAACCAATGTGTGAATACAACTCTCAAAACACTGCATACATATATTGTACTTTGATTCCAGATTTTACTTTACAGAAAAATAAAAAACAACTTATAGGTCTAGGTAGGTTAAGTAATACTTTAAAATTTTCAAAATGAAAAAGGGTAACTTACAAATGTTTAGTTGGTTCGAGATCTTCTTTTCCACTGATGTTGAAATTCAAACTCACCAGTGTTAATATACTTCTGTAATGAATTGAACCTACCACAGTAAATACCACACAGGTGACGTACAAATTGAAATCATCAGACAAAACAAAAATATTTATTTGATTTATAAATCATTCAATAATATTTCTCATCAAACCACATTCTCTAAGTAGTCATAAGGGCCAGAACTGGCCAAAAGAATTACTCTACACTCGATTTTTTGTCTATACTGGTTAAAGGCAGAAATTTTTAACATTTTAGTTAATAATAGGCAATATTCCTATAAAATAAAGTTTCATTGTTGCGAATCCTCATCGTCTATTAATTATAAAACTCAGATTCCATTAAGAGAGGACATTAGGGATGAATGCAATGAGTGTTTTCTTTAGACTATGTTAGGTCAGATTGTTAGATTACCTGTTTACAACATTGGTTGATCATTGTACAGGTAGTCGTCGACTTACGACTGTTCGACCACAATTTGCGATCTGTATTTATAAGCATTTTTTAAGCCCTTTCGAGATGTCTACAAAAGAAAAATGTCAATTTCTCAACCTGCCAAGAAGCAAAACGGGCCATTTATTAATTTGAAAACAAAAATGATGGTAATTAAGCAGTACGAAGGAGGAAAAAAAGTTTATGCCATTGCGAGTGATTCGTGAAGATGTGATTGGTTCTGCACCTATGCAGTCGACAGTTATAATCAAGCAATGAATTGGTTCCATCCACAGAATGGAGAAACTGTTGCATATTTGGATGGAAGATCAAATTCAAAAATTCACACCGTTATCCCTTTTTACTGTGCAGATGAAAGCTAGTTTATTTGAGACTTTGAAGGAGCGTGCCTCAGACGACTAGTTAAGAATTTGTAGCAAGTACTGGTTGGTTAAAGAGATTCAAGAAAAGATTCCAGTTGCATAATGTTCGAGTGACTGGAGAAGCAGCAAGTGCAGACAAAGAAGGAGCTCGGAACTTTGTTGATAGTCTTAATAAAATAATAACTGATGAAGGATATCTACCGGAGCAAATTTTTAGTGTGGATGAAACGAGATTTTTCTGGAAACTAATGCCAACACGCACTTACATCCATGTAAAAAATAGGCTGACTCTGCCGATTGGCGGAAACATCGCGTGTTTCAACCTCAAGCCTTTAGTAATTTATCAATCAGAAAAGCCGACTTACGACCAGATCAACTTACGACCTGTTTATCGGAACTTATTGAGGTTGTAAGTCGACGACTACCTGTACAGTTCATACGAGCAAGCTCATGGTATTAATTTTGTCAAATGGGCATCTGAGCTATGTATCAAACTTTTTCACTTCTACAACAAATACAAGATCATAATTTCTAGATCTATAAGTTAGCAGCCATGGTCTAACCGTTAGTATTCACGCTAAGCAAGCGGGCATACCAGGTTTGATTCCTAGCGGATTAACTTACTGACTCTTAGAACATTTTGTTTAAGAATTAGTTTTTCTGTAGCTTATATGCTATTTATAATAAATTCTTATAGTATTACGAGGCGTATCAAGAAAGTAAGTGTACTGAGGCTCTCACGACCGGATGGATTTTATTTTCGACATGTTGGCTACACTTCCGTGTAGCCTGACCCTTCCCCTCCGCAACGAGACCGGTTCGAGGTCAGTACGTTGAGAAGTGTCGACGCGGTAACACGTTTCGTGAAAAATGTCAATCCAATATCCCACCAAGTGCGAAATACCGGAGGCCGGGCAAGAGTTTTTGAGGCGCTGCAAACTCTATGGAGATGAATTTCTCCGCTCCATCGTTACTGTAGATGAAACTTGGGTTGCACACTACACGCCTGAAACCAAAAGGCAGTCTCAACAGTGGCGTCACACCTCTTCACCCTCCGCCAAAAATTTCAAAACCACAATTTCAGCCAAGAAAATCATGGCATCCGTGTTTTGGGACTGTCAAGGCATAATTTTAATTGAATATATGCCTCAAAGGGAGACCATCAACTCTGCAAGATACTGTGAGACCCTAAAAAAATTACGGAGGGCGATTCAGAACAAGAGGAGAGGCATGCTGACAAAGGGAGTCTGTCTTCTGCACGACAATGCCAGACGGAACTGTTCACCTTGTTTAAATGGGATGTCCTGAACCATCCCGCGCATTCCCCTGACCTAGCACCGTCAGATTACTATCTCTTTACCTCCCTGAAGCTGCACATGGGTGGAAAAAGGTTTTCAACCGACGAGGAGGTAAAGGAGGAGGTGGAGAAGTGGACGGAGGGGTTGGCGGGAAACTTCGAGGAAACCATCAAAAAGTTGATACCCCGCTTCACCACCTGCATTGAGAGGAATGGCGACTATGTCGGAAATAGTTTACATATGTACTACGGTAACCACGTAATTTTTTTGTTTAAATAAAAAAAATTGTAACCTACAAAAATTCAGTACACTTAGTTTCTGGATATGCCTCGTATTTAGCAATAGTTACGCTACATAACTCGGCCTAAGAAAAGGTTGTAGCAGATTAAACCTGCCTGTAGTCTTGGAAGTTTAATAATTTCTTTGCCATCAGGTTTAATCTGTCAAGAATGTGTGCTTGCTGAAGTGCAACAGCATGCACAAAATAAACAAATACACACATACTCGTATACAGGTGTCTTCCATCCACAGGATGGCTGAAAATCATACAAGATAGATAGCTTATCGATAATTTCTAGTTTCGTTTTTAAATTGTATTAGACTTTCATTGTACATACGAGTATATAGTACAACTTGGCAGGTTTATTGCCATGTGGCAATCTCTTTCAACCAATCATAAAGATATTTACGAGACCTTCAGTGAAAACTAGACAGAACCCTTATTAAAAAAAATGGGTATCAACGGGAATCAAGTCCCCAATGGGTATCAACGGGAATCAAGGGTTGGGAGACAGGCCACAGAGGTCTACATTCAATTTCCATTTTAAAATGAATAAAAGTGTACTCATAAGCACCACTAAATAAATTCAAATGGAATAATGTCTAAAAATATTAATAACAGGCCCACCACATTTACCAGACCATTGGCATTAGCAATGCTGCTTTTGATATAGACATTTAATCCACCATTGTATTTGATTTCAAAACAATACTTACTAAGTCCGGTCCTGCAAACCACAGACTCAAGTCTAGGAATCATCATTTTTCACAGATTTTTTGTGGTATCTTATTTTGATAAAAATACTACATATGCCAACCATTTCATATGCAGCGGTTTAAAGATTGCCATCAATTATTATTTTCATTATTCAATATGTACACGGGTGATCCCTGTTTCCAGATTTCAATTAATTATAATTTTCAAACTATTTAAAAAAAATTAACTTTACATTTTTAAACTTATTTTGAATTTATTAACCTTTGTGGTCTTTAATAAACTAGACCACAGAGATCCAATTAATCCACTATTTTTTTAAAAAGGATGTCTTTTTTCTTTCTGGTTGGTTGGAAGAGATTGCCACATAGCATTAAATCCGCAAGATTGTACTGTATACAATGGAAGAGTAATAAAGTATAAGACAATCTATGCAATTGCAGTGTTAAAGTTATTTGTAAAAGTCACACTTTTATATTGTAACTAGTTTAAAATGTTTTTATTTTATATCGCCTTAATGATGCAACTACTTTTAAAACTATTTTAAACCAGTGAAAAATAGTTATGAAAACCTTTGAACATAGTTAAAGTAGTAATATAGCTTCTTCACAGCTACTCGAGAGTTCCTTAACAGCTAATGTGGAATTATCATATTTTGAATTAGTTCTTCTGGTTCTGATGAAATAATTAGTCCAGTAACCACCGAAGATTAAACTTAGGGTGCCTGGTGTTATACAAGCACGCTAACCACTGGGCCACAGCAGTGGCAAACTGACAAAATCCAAGAAAATCGATTGAGATCAGCCCCTTTTTGACATTGAATACTTCGCAAACCCTTTTTTTTAATTAGACAGTTATTTGAGTTTTCTTTTAACTTTGAAACTGTACACTGAATATTTAGGTTCATTTGTACCTCAGCTCACTGGGAAATCACCAGTAGCTCGCCAGTCAAGCTCACCACTAGGTCATGGCACCTTCTTAAATTATGTCGGAATGACATTTTAAATACATTAAGTTTATATGTCATTAAACTACTTTACATGTTTCAAGGTAAAAGCACCATGGACATACACAGCTCTCCTATATGATGAAAATTACATAATTCCTAAGTAAGTATCAAATTGATTTTATTATACATTTTTCAATATACGAGGCATATCCAGAAACTAAGTGTACTGAATTTTTGTAGGTTACAATTTTTTTTATTTAAACAAAAAAATTACGTGGTTACCGTAGTACATATGTAAACTATTTCCGACATAGTCGCCATTCCTCTCAATGCAGGTGGTGAAGCGGGGTATCAACTTTTTGATGGTTTCCTCGAAGTTTCCCGCCAACCCCTCCGTCCACCTCCTCCTTTACCTCCTCGTCGGTTGAAAACCTTTTTCCACCCATGTGCAGCTTCAGGGAGGTAAAGAGATAGTAATCTGAAGGTGCTAGGTCAGGGGAATGCGCGGGATGGTTCAGGACATCCCATTTAAACGAGGTGAACAGTTCCGTCTGGCATTGTCGTGCAGAAGGCAGACTCCCTTTGTCAGCATGCCTCTCCTCTTGTTCTGAATCGCCCTCTGCAATTTTTTTAGGGTCTCACAGTATCTTGCAGAGTTGATGGTCTACCCTTGAGGCATATATTCAATTAAAATTATGCCTTGACAGTCCCAAAACACGGATGCCATGATTTTCTTGGCTGAAATTGTGGTTTTGAACTTTTTGGCGGAGGGTGAAGAGGTGTGACACCACTGTTGAGACTGCCTTTTGGTTTCAGGCGTGTAGTGTGCAACCCAAGTTTCATCTCCAGTAACGATGGAGCGGAGAAATTCATCTCCATGGAGTTTGCAGCGCCTCAAAAACTCTTGCCCGGCCTCCACTCGATTCAACTTAGCGGGATATTGGGTCGACATTTTTCACGAAACGTGTTGTCGCGTCGACACTTCTCAACGTACTGACCTCGAACCGGTCTCGTTGCGGAGGGGAAGGGTCAGGCTACACGGAAGTGTAGCCAACATGTCGAAAATAAAATCCATCCGGTCGTGAGAGCCTCAGTACACTTACTTTGTGGATACGCCTCGTATGTCAGTTTTGCTGACTCAGATTTAAAGGAAATTAATTAGAAGAAAAAAGATTTTTTTTAAATTTATTTATCATCCAAATAAATTTTTAAGCGTGATAGCATTATTTTTTTATTGTTTCAAGATAGTTATTAAAAAGAAATCTTGAAATTTATAAAACACTATTTCTTTATACCGGTAACCCAGAGAGCTTCTATTATATAGGAAAGCCAAAAAAAAAAGCAAAGAAACTAGTAGCCTCTGTCAAACATGAGGCGATGAAAGACATATGCGAAGAACTGGAAACACAACAAGGAGCTCAGAAAATATATAAAATTGCGGCACAAAGAGAAGAGAGGGCTAAATCGATCAGAACCACTAAGTACATAGAGGATAATGAAGGCAAGTTAATCACTGAGGAAAGTAAAATATGTGAAAGATGGAAAGAGTACTATTCAGAACTACTGAATGAAGAATTTCCGAGAACCTCATATCCTTCAGAACAACAAATCTTTGGGCCAATTGTAGAAATTACTCCTGCAGAAGTAGGGTTGGCCATATGTCAAATGAAAACAGGAAAAGCAGTAGGACCAGACAATATACCAACTGAATTTTGGAAAGAATGCGGTGAATGGGGACAGAATTGGCTGTGTAAGCTCTTTAATAAAATATTGGCCGGAGCCCCAATGCCAGATGAATTCCGAAGAAGCTTCCTCCTTCCCGTCTACAAAAACAAAGGAGACTCCAGGAAATGCGATAACTATAGAGGCATCAAGCTAATATCCCACACTATGAAAATCCATGAACGAATTATAAACTCGAGAATCAGGAATTTGGTGGAAATACATGACAACCAGCGTGGCTTCGTATCGGGAAAATCAACAGTAGACGCCATCCAAACCGTTAGAATCCTTGTCGAAAAACACCGTGATGCCAAGAAAGACCTTCATATGGTCTTCATCAATCTTGAAAAGGCATTTGACAGGGTCCCTAGAAGCCTGATTTGGGCAGCACTTAGAGCACATAGTGTACCAGAAAAGTATGTACTTGCCATCCAGGATATGTATGATAATGTGAAAACGCAAGTGAGGTGCATTTCGGGAACTTCACCAGAATTTCCTATAAAGGTGGGTACATCAAGGATCAGTACTCAGTCCGCTACTGTTCATCTTAGTCATGGACTATTTAACTAACCAGGAAATGAACAGTCTCCTAAAGATCCTACTATTTGCAGACGATATAGTATTAATAAATGAAAAACATGAAGACCTGCAAAATAGTCTGGAAAGGTGGAGAGGAATCTTGGACAATGGATTGAGAATTAGCAGAAAGAAAACAGAGTATCTGTACCTACCATTCGAAAACACAAATGCTGTCACTCCCGTAATGCAAATGGATAGAGAAACATTACCAAATTGAGACTCCTTTAAGTATCTTGGGTCACTCATCCATAGCGATGGAGGATGTGCAACAGATGTAATACATAGAATTAGTGTGGGATGGATGAAGTTTAGATCAATGACGGGAGTTCTATGTAAACCGAAAATGCCAGTAAAATTAAAAGGAAAAGTATACCAAACAATTGTCAGACCCGCACTCTTCTATGGCTCCGAATGCTGGACGATGTATAACTCTTACTCTAGGCAACTAGAAACTGCTGAAATGCGCATGCTAAGATGGTCAGCTGGTGTGTCCCTAATAGACAAAATAAAAAGCTCACGCATTCGTGGAAGCCTAGGTGCTACAGACATCAACAGCAACATGGAGGAGAGGCGATTGAGATGGTATGGGCACGTTGGATGCAGAGCACCCGATCACATTGTGAACCAGGCAATCTCCATGGATCTTCCTCGAATAACAACCAGAGGAAGACCAAAGAATTCATGAGTGGTGCAAAAAGATAACCTGATGCAGAGGCACGGCCTGGGGGACGTAGTCCAGGACAGAAGAGCATACAACCTGAGGACGAGGAGAGCTGACCCCAACAGTCTTCGCAGACAGTGAGTTGGGATGGAGCCAGGGAGAAGAAGGCTAAACGTTGGCCATCATTTAAGCCAAATCAACACGGCAACAACAGTAGTGAAAATTTTCGAACATATCTCTTCAAGATGTCTGCATCACTAATATACATATATTTAGAAGTAACATTAGAATAAATGAATGATTATAACCATAATGAATATTTAAACAATATTGAATTGATTATGAAATTTTTTTTCAGTTTACATTCTGTGGTACTGGGAGGTACAAAACAAAAAAACAATTTTAATACTGAAATTTGTCCCAAAGATAGCAACCATATTACTGAAGGATGTAAAGACATTACTCCAGGACTAGAGGTATTTAATTTTTTTGACTAATTCTATAAACATATCAAGTTCTTGTAGACAAAATATCATAACTAATATTTAGGTAATTAATTTCACAACAGAGCAAAATATACTTGATTTTATGAAATTCTAAAGAATGCTGTATCAAAATATATAACTAAGCATTCTCTCATATGAAGCACTTCACAGATGGATCACGTCTATGTGAGGTGGAAACCGTGAGATTTTAACTACAATCCCGTTTCCAATAGCATTTGGTATACGAGGCATATCCAGAAACTAAGTGTACTGAATTTTTGTAGGTTACAATTTTTTTTATTTAAACAAAAAAATTATGTGGTTACCGTAAGTACAAATGTAAGCTATTTTTCGACATAGTCGCCATTCCTCTCAATGCAGGTGGTGAAGCGGGGTATCAACTTTTTGATGCCTTCCTCGAACTAGTTTCCCGCCAACCCCTCCGTCCACTTCTCCACCTCCTCCTTTAGCTCCTCGTCGGTTGAAAACCTTTTTCCACCCATGTACAGCTTCAGGGAGGTAAAGAGATAGTAATCTGAAGGTGCTAGGTCAGGGGAATGCGCGGGATGGTTCAGGACATCCCATTTAAACGAGGCGAGCAGTTCCGTCTGGCATTGTCGTGCAGAAGGCAGACTCCCTTTGTCAGCATGCCTCTCCTCTTGTTCTGAATCGCCCTCCGTAATTTTTTTAGGGTCTCACAGTATCTTGCAGAGTTGATGGTCTCCCCTTGAGGCATATATTCAATTAAAATTATGCCTTGACAGTCCCAAAACACGGATGCCATGATTTTCTTGGCTGAAATTGTGGTTTTGAACTTTTTGGCGGAGAGTGAAGAGGTGTGACGCCACTGTTGAGACTGCCTTTTGGTTTCAGGCGTGTAGTGTGCAACCCAAGTTTCATCTCCAGTAACGATGGAGAGGAGAAATTCATCTCCATGGAGTTTGCAGCGCCTCAAAAACTCTTGCCCGGCCTCCACTCGATTCAACTTGGCGGGAGATTGGGTTGACATTTTTCACGAAACGTGTTGTCGCGTCGACACTTCTCAACGTACTGACTTCGAACCGGTCTCGTTGCGGAGGGGAAGGGTCAGGCTACACGGAAGTGTAGCCAACATGTCGAAAATAAAATCCATCTGGTCGTGAGAGCCTCAGTACACTTACTTTCTGGATACGCCTCGTAAAATACTTCTGACTTTATATAGATAGTCCCTGTCCCTACCACTTTCATATCAATGCATTGCTGGGCATGCGGACCACCATATTGTAACATAAATTAACATGCAAACAATACATCCGGAAATGCTTGTATGGTGAGGACTCCGCCAGAAAGATGTTCTATAAGTTGCACTCTACCAACTGGACTACAGAATGGTCATGACAATTGTTTTCATTTGTGAACAATATATAACTTAGTAAAATACAGACCATTTTTATGAAACCACCCAATAACAACTTGATTTCATCTGAATTTAAAATTTGCACCTTCAAATGTAAAATAATATTTGATAAAGTGGCTTTGAGATAGGGGGGGAATGAGGAACTTATAGAGATTTCCACATAGGCATGTGAGTTTTTATCTGTAAGGGTGTGAATGTTTCGACAGGAAGTATTTAGGAGAATATATGAAATTCGTAAATGAGATCACGTCAGACTTTACTTAGTCAAGTGATTTTTTATATTCACAAGATAAAGTTTTTTGCATTATATATTTTTACTGGCCGTAATGGTTTGCTTTTTCATTAAGATTATATTTAAAATGTAAATGTATTGTCGATAATAAATAAAAGAAAAAAATCATTCACCAAAGATTTAATCTTCTGACAAAGAAGTTAATGTCATAATATTTATTAGTTTGTATATTCTAGACTAATATTTCACATTTCATTTTAGAAAGCTGAGAAATTACTCGAATGGGCAGGATTAAGGCCATCACGTAAAGGAGTTATCCGTGTGGAAAGATCAGATATCCTGAACAAAGGCAACAAAAAGCTTATAGTGATCCACAATTATGGACACGGAGGGAGTGGGGTCACATTGTTTTGGGGTTGTGCTTCAGATGTCTTGGAAATTCTTCGAAAGGCTCTGAATGAACAACTCAATTCAAAATTGTGAAGTTCTGATTTGCGCAATAAAGTTAAAATACATACATATATAGTTATCATTTATATAGTATCACTCTGTAACTTTCATACTTGACTTATTCAGTTTCTTGCCAGTTTATATTTTTAAATTGAACTAGTTTGTAAATCGCCTAGATATATTTCTAGACACACAAGTGCTCTTATAGTAGTTTTTTTTATATATAACATTTCCAATATGATAGTTCAACAGGCTCACCTCTTCTAAGACCTTAAATCCCAACTCTCCTTCCTTCCATTCTTTTTACAAGTATGGTTCCTCGTAAGTTTCCCATGTATAATATTCCGATGCCCACTATTTTATCTTGTTACAAAATACCACTCTCCTCTGTGGGTACATCACTATTAATTAGGTCAGCAGTGAATGTGTTAAAGACACATTTATATGACTTCATAGTAAGTTGGAAAGGTTCTACACCATGGCCATATAGATTGTCGAACTTGTGCTTCCTATCCATTGATGTGATATAAGAAAAAGGAATTTAAAATACATTTTTACCGATATGTACTCGTATATACAAAATATATATAGCAGTCTATAAACACCACTAGGGTGAGGCATTGAAGGTGGTAAGTTCACATATTGAAGGTGCTGCGTAGTAGCTGGTCAATAGTTTCACTATTTTCTAGCCCACAACTACAAATCAAATGCCCATCCTACACTACAAATGTATTACAATAGGGAGATTCAGTCTGGGTCTGACATTGAAGTGCCAGGATGTGGAGCGATCTGGATGGAGGCATTTTATAGAATTTCTGACGGAACGTATAGTTATGATATGCTAACATTTATTTTAGGTATGTATAATCTCATCTAGATGTTAATTGCTAACTAACATGTTTAAATTTAATTCCAACTCAAATAAACAATAAATTCCTCCCAACTCAAACTTCCCCATACTTGTAACATAAGAAGTGACCTACAGAATTGTTCGACTTGCCAAGTTTCAGAATTTCAAACCTTTGTTTTGGCAGTTTAGTGGGCTGATATACAACAATACACTAATAAAATTGCTTTTCTGAAATATTCAGGTTCATTGGTCATACAACTGTATTTTGAAGGGTGCTTCAATAGTTGAAGTGTCCTAAAAGTGGAGAAATTAAAGCTGTATCTTACATAAAACTTCAAACATAAACTATTTTAGAGGATCATTGAATTGCTAAATCTCATCACTGTTGATAGTTATCAGAAACCCAATGGAGAAAGGAGACGTAGACAAGTTGCAAGTACTGAAGCTCCTTGCCCTCTGTGTAACAGGTTATGCCTATCACAAATTGCCTCAGATAGTCTCGGATAATCTCCATGTATTTAGAATTGCATATGATTGATAACTGAACAGAATTGTGAGTTAGATCAAGGAGATGGCCGCGAGATGGATCTCTCAAACATTAGTTCAGTTAAGGGTAAGTCACATAACAGGGCACCCGATCTGATAAGACATGGCTGCAAGGAGAAAAACATTAAGGACTGACATTACAAAAAAATATGGAAAAAAAAACAATAGTTTAAAAAAATTAAGATCTTTACTTGAAAATAATGTAAGAAGGGATACATGAAATTATGCTTCTTCATATATTATGCTGTTTTCGCTATAGCTTTTGTAAATCCCGGGCACATTGAGAACATTTTAAAACTAGCGATCTTAAAAGAAACATTAGAATAATTATAGCACCCTAATTTATTAATTTGTTAACTTCCTCCAGGTAAATTTAACAAAATAATAAACTGTTTGAACTGAAAATATGGACAATTTTTTAAATACAAGTTGACTCAAGTCAAATTTTTCTAATCTCAAAAATTTGTCTAGTATATTTTTTATCTTGTAAATTTTGCTTAGAGGAAAATAGCAAATTTACTAATTAGAGTGACAGCATAAATCTCAGTTGAAATCAGCTCAAAAACATACTTTTAAATTACTTATAAAATTCAAATAACATGTATTGATTTCAGAACATAACACTGATTTATACTAAAAAGAATTACATAAAACTAAGCATAATTCCAAACCATCAAGATTTTAATTTTAATGGCATCAATATTACATGTCAAATTTATTGAAAAAAAGTTAATTGAAAGAATTGTTTACTAGCAACAAAAAAATTTTTTTTTAAACAGAAAAAAACATTGTAAAACTCAAATGGAAAATTCATATAGAAAAATTACAAATTAGTTAGTCAAGTTGTTTATTAACCATTTCAATTAGTCTTTTAACATGGAAAGTGTTTAAAAATGTACAAATATTTAATTATTTAAATGCTCGATATTATATTTGAAAAAAATAAAAAACCAAATAAATCTAAAATATTTGAATCAGAAATCCAAATTGAATTAATAAAAAAAAATTTGCAATATCAATGAGACATTATATTCCCTAAATATTATTTTCAACTGTGTCACAGTAATAAAAAGGAAAACATTTAGTGACCCTATTTACCACTTTCAATATTACGCTATTAATAAGATGTGTAAAAATGTTTGATTCATCAATTTCTTTCTAATAGAATATCAACATTGTCAAAAAATAAAGAGTTTGAGTATCTTGAAAACATAATTAGTGATTTGAAAAACTTCAACATTTAACAGGAATTATAAGCCACTGACTAAATTTTTTCATTTTTTTTTTTTAATAAATTTATGAAAAACAATAACCAATCATAACTTGAACCACAATAAAAATCCTTGATAATTTTTACTATCCGGCCTTTTATCAATTTGACTTAAGAATTCCCAAGAATATGTAAACTGCGAAAAATAAGCAAATATACAAATAACACTTATAAATGTTAAAAATATGGAAAATACCAAATTACAGTGAAAGAACATAAAAATATTATTAAATTACAATGAAGAACGAACATAAAAATATCAAATTACAATGAAGAAAGAACATAAAAACAAACAGAAACATCTCCCCCTTTCTAAGGATTTGATTCACATCTATGTAGTTTTAATTTGCTAATTTGTGTCTGTATTGTAGAAGAATATCAACCAATATATAATAGTTTACATTCGTGTGGTGTTTCCTTTACAGTTCTTCTAAATTAATCTTAAGATATTATTCATAGGAATAGTGAGATGCTACAACGATCATAACCTGGATTAAAACTAAAATAAAAAATCAAAATGAATTCAGAAAGTGTATAATATAGCAAAATTCAACAATTTAAAACTATTTGAAATATTATAATCTTAAGAAACATATTCAATTTGATATTCAAAAACTGATACTAAAGACAATTCAAGGTTTCTAGATCTTGGAAATGGGCTGTGATGTCCGAACAACCAATTGAAACCATATTCATTGAATATTATTCAATACTTTTGATCTGCTTGCAAAGTTTATGTTTATATAAATGCAAAGTGTTTTTTGAATTTACTAATTCATTTTGACATAATAGACCAGTAACAGACACTCTAATTAGCACATTACTAAAAAATGTCAGATCCTTCAACTTTGTTTATAAAAAAAAGCATGATTGAATAACATTTTAAGACAATCACAAAAAAACTTATAAAGATAAACAGGATTACGCTATATATTGAAACCTGCAATATAGCAAAGAATAGCTTACACTGGAATGTGAACTTGGCATTACAATATTCATATTGAACTGCACCAAAGTATTAGAGAGGTTGGCCACATTCATTGTCTTCATTCGAGTTTTTTACAAGCTCACACTATCCAACTCAGTCTTCGCATAGCCTAATTAACTGATTTCAACTCAACATCGAACACCAAGGTGGAGTTGGCTGGAATTAGTGGAGGTGAACCTTTATTTCCATACCTGTAAAAAAAAAAGTTTGTATCATAAGCATAAGACCAGTTTTACAAAAAAAGAATCAAAATCAGTCTTAACCCTTTGAATCCTGGGATTCTTATTTTTGACACCGTGACTGAGCCACTAGAAAAAAAATTGCCATTAGAAAAAAAATTACCACTAAGAAAAACATGCCTTGTACAATACCAGCTCTTATCAATCTTTTGAATATGATTTATTATATAGGAATAAGGATTAAGAAAACATTTGAACTGATTTGAGAAATTTGTCCATTATTAACTATTCTTTGTACATAATTATATGATATATTTTACCACCAATTTATTGACAAAATTCAACTTTGGTCTGATAAGTCTCAAATTAATTCTTATTCCTAGACTTGATGTACAAAAACACCTCGCTTAATTTACATCAGTAAACTTTGGATTTTGGCATGCTTTGGAAAACTCGTGACCCTGGCTTTTAGATCTTCTATTTTGTTCCATTATATTTTTCAGCCCAAACAGCACATATATTGTTTGAGGTAGCTTCTTTTGCTTGCTTAGGGATGTGTATGGGATACTTGGTTGAGAAAATTTAATTCTGCACATCTGTATGTAATTTTGTTTATGCAAATGCGTGTGCATTTTTTTTGAGCTGTCACAGGGGGCAAATTTGTGAGCTGTCACAGGACTCATCCTAGAATTTCCGAACTATAAAGAAATTGAAGCTATCAAAAATTAAAAAAAAACAAACAGTATGTGAAATTTCCTGAGTAAATTTAAGAAAAAATCAGATATTTGAGGTAAGCTATCATATTTTTCAAAAATGAATTTTTTTTTAAATTATCAATACTAAAACAGTTCAATTCGCAAACATTGGGAATCAGTGTCAGGACATAAAACTAATCTAATACATTATATAAAATAAATAAGAAACAATAGAAAACTTACGCCATTCCAGGTGGACAGACAATCCTCCTCTTGCCACCGACCCTCATGCCAGTTACGCCGACATCCCAGCCTTTGATTACTTCGTTTTTGCCCAAACGGAACTTGAACCCAGGACCCTTTTGGCAGCTATCGAACATCTTATTGTTGCTCTTCAATCTGCCTTCATACATGACCTGGATCATTTTTCCTGGTTTGGCTACAGGGCCCTGACCAACCCTTAAATCTTCAATGGCCACATTGCCAGTCAAAACCTTCTTTTCCTTTTGAGCTGTACCAGGTGATTTTTCAACAGAATCTTTTGCCTTTTGTTCATTCTCCTTGTTACCTTTATTCTGTGAAAAAGATAAATACTTATAAATTTTTACTTTTACTATACATAACGTAAAAATTGTAATATTTACTTAGAGGCAATAAATAGGGAAAACGTTGTGGTCAGGAAGGAGTCTGAATTTCTAACAGTTTACAACCAATCACAAAATACTAACATCAATCTACCTTGTAATCCACCTGTTTTATGGGTAGTAAAAGTCCATTTATTAGAATAATTTGTTTTTTTTTTATATTTTCTAGGACATGAGACTGACTATCCCCAAGTGATTGGCGAGATCGAAAGATATGGAAGAAAAAGGTCCAAACAGCCGATCCCATCCATTTGGGAAAATTTGATTTAAATTCACACTTATGCTAGAAAAAGTATTAGGTGTACCGGAAAAGAATGTAATTTTTTTCAATAGAACAATTTGGTGCATTTAATGTATTTATTTATTAAAACTTAGTTCAAAATATAATTGCCATCGTTTGATATAACCTCCTTCCACCTCTCAGTCAATTTTTTAATACCGCGTTCTTAAAATTCAACTGGTTTCGATGCAAAATACTCAGATATGCCTTTTTTGACATCCTCATAATTTTTGTATTCTTTTCCGTTTAAAAAGTGTTGCATTGACCGGAACAAATGGTAATCCGATGGAGCAAGATTCGGTGAATATGGTGGGTGACATGGGTACAGTTGTCCAACCTAGGGCTTTCATTTTTTATTTCGTAATTTTTGAGGTATGCGGTCGTGCATTATCGTGCTGTAAAAACACTTGCCCACAATTAGCCAGTGCAGGTCTTTTTTTTATTATTTCTGCATCTAAATGCTCTTGTTGATCACAATACACTTGGGCGTTAATTGTCTGTCCGGGTTTTAATGTTTCGAAATAAATTATTCTCTTGCAGTCCCACCAAACAGACAAAAGAACTTTTTTTGCAGTGAGCCCGGGCTTAGGGGTGGGTTTTGGTACCTGGTCTTTTGAAAGCCATTGTTTCTTGCGTCTTTGGTTTGAATACAACACCCATTTTTCGTCACCAGTTACAAGATGTTGTAGAAATGGAGTTTTGGTATTTAATTCCAATAACTCAGTGCACGCGTTTATACGCTCACCTAGATTTTCTTCACTTAATTCATGAGGTATCCATTTTCCTTGTTTCCATGTATTGCCGATTTTTTTATATGCTCTTGCACGCTTGACCATGAACATCCGAGTTGCTCGGCGAGTTCTTGAATCGTTGAAGTTGGATTTTGCTGAATCAGCTCAGTTAAAACATCGCTATCCACTTTAACAGGTCGACCACTTCCAGGGTTATTTTTTAGATCAAAATTGTCAGATTTAAATTGTTTAAACCACCTCTGGCATTTACGAACATTCAAAATATTTCCCAGTAAATCACAAATACTTTTTAAAGCACGTGTTGCACTTTCTTTCTTCATGAAATGGTAAAGCATAATATTTCGAATAAATTCCTCATTCAGTACAAAGCTCTCCATTGTATATAGGGTTGTAAATGGCTCTTTATAGATATCATATAGCTCTCGGTTATATCGACGACGCCAACCATTGTGGTCTCTCACTGGGCCGTATATTGTCCTAAGAACCCTTCTTTCAAATGCTGCGATGGACCCTTCAGTGTGTTTTGTCATCACCCAAGTTTCAGAGGCATATGTGAGGACTGGTTTGATCAGGGTCTTGTACAATAGTGTTTTTGTGGTTCTTCGCAGTAATTTGGATCTTAACTGTTTTTGGAGAGCGTAGTAACATCGGTTTGCTGCCATTATCCTTCTGTCAATTTCTTCTCGGGTGTTATTATCACTGGTAACTGTTGAGCCTAAGTATGTAAATGAATTAATTATTTCAAAGTTGTAATTTGCAGCTGAGAAAACCTGGGGGTATGGATATGTGGTATTAGAAGCAATCATCAATTTTGTTTTATCTTCATTTATGACAAGTCCCATTATTTTTGCTTTTTCCTCCAATGCTACAAACGCTTCACGGGTAGCTTCGAGTGACCGTCCCACAATATCTATGTCATCTGCATAGGCGAGTAGCTGAACTGACTTGTAGAATATAGTGCCTCTGGTATCTATTTTTGAGTCCCTTATCACTTTTTCTAGAGCCACGTTGAATAGGAGACATGCCAAGGCATTAGATCAAAATTGTCGGATTTAAATTGTTTAAACCACCTCTGGCATTTACGAACATTCAAAATATTTCCCAGTAAATCACAAATATTTTTTAAAGCACGTGTTGCACTTTCTTTCTTCATGAAATGGTAAAGCATAATATTTCGAATAAATTCCTCATTCGGTACAAAGCTCTCCATTGTATATAGGGTTGTAAATGTTTTTGTTTAAAAGTCCTAGTACACTCCAGGTATACGTAGTCAGAGAAACAACACAGAACACGTTGTAAAAGTTCGACTGCCGAAGCACAACTGACCACTCAAAAGCGATAACAAAAAAAACGACATTCTTTTCCGGTACACCTAATATTTCAATCTCCACTTCCATACAACTGTCATTTAAGGCCGTACTAAATCTTAGGATCAAATATGAACCTCAAGTGTCCCCCGCATTGACCGTTGTTCAACTGACAATGTGCAAATAATATCCTATATGGCTAAAGAATATTTAGGTGAATATCCTTAGATCAAATCTGAGGTTCCAATAGCAGGGTGATCAAAGACAACCGGACTGGCTTAATATACTTCAGCCTATGACGGACAGATTTATAGTTTTTATTTTCACTACTTATATTACCTAATGGGCTACAAAAAGAATGGGAAAATAAGATCAGTCTGGAACCTATATATTATATAATTGAAACTGAGAAATCACTTATTAAACATGCTCACCATGATAACAACGGTGTCCACAAGGTTAAGTATAGGATGTGGCATAATAAATCACCCTATTTGATTTGCCTATAACTTTTTAGTTTAAATTAGAGTTTTTTCTTCTTTGCAGATAGTAAAAGATTAACTCAAAAAGTTTTATAATGGAAAGGTACACCACAACAACGAGCCCAAATCATTTTGTTCTACATCAGAAATAATAAATCAATAATTGCTACGTAAAGAGCATTTTGATTACAATACATCAATTGCTCAAACAATTAACGAGGTGCATGGGCGCATGATAACGCACTGGACTTTCGTGCGGAAGGTCATCGGTTCAAACCCTGCACTGTGTATTCGGGGGTATAAGGATACCTATGAATTTGGTCATATCTATTCTTTTTTTTTAACCTGGCGAGTTTATTGCCATGTGGCGATCTCTTCCAATCAACCAAAGATGTTTTATAGGCCCTAAGTGAAAACCAGACTGAAATCCTATTTTAAAAAATCTGGGTTCCAGCGGGGATCGAAACCCGCAACCTCGGGATCGGCAGACAAGTGTCTTACCGCCAGGCCACGGAGGTCATCAATTTATCAAAATTTCAAAAAGAGAAAGAAAAAAACATGCTGGTGTACTCCGATCACCTCATCTTACCCTTAATTAACTATGGGGATCTTTTTATCTCGACACTTGTGAGTTGTTGAATGACTGGAGAGGCTCCAAAATGGTTTTACTTACTTTAATCTAAAAAAAATATGATCCTATATCTCAATATTATACTCCACTCCAATGACTTAAAATGCGATAACGAAGAAATCTCCACATTCTATCAACACTGTTTGGAGTGTTACACAATCTAAGCTGTCTTCAGTATGTGCGTGAAAACTTCAATTTTCGTTCTGAGAATGGACTGTTCCTCCGATCTGGTGACAGCAGAATCATTTGTATACCAACAGATCATCTTTTGTGGTTTATTCTGTACGACTTTGAAACTCTTCCTGGCTCAATAAGATGTGCTGCATCTTTATTGATGTTTAACAATATACTAAAGAAACATTTATCTCAAAATATTCCTCTTCCTTAACTCGCTTACAATTAGTTTTAATCCCCATTTTCCTTGAGATCTTATTTCAATATTTAGTTTTTCTCAAATATTGTTTAATTTAAAGACATAGTCGTGGATACCAATAGTAATTATGAAATAAAAGCTGGTTGATTGAAAGAAATTGCTTTAAAGCAATATATCCCCAGATGAATAAGTATTAAATAAAATGAGTTTATCCGTCATTCTCAGTTTTGAATAAAAAAAACCTGGTCATCATTAATCAGAGATAGATAGATATGTATATATCCTATCTCTGGTTAGTTCGGACTCCTCAAAACAAGCAGCGAGATCCCAAATTGTATGATCAGTTGGCGGAGTGCGATTAGTATATTGCATTGCAATCAAAGTATATTTACGTAGCAAGTAATGAATTTCTAATATACAGCAAAGAGGATCTGGGCTCATTATTGTACAAGACAATAACTACTACATTAATGAGATTGTCAGTAAGAAATGTAGATTTATATTACCTTTTTCTTCTCTAGGTGACCATTCTGCTGCGGTGTCTGCTGCTGTTCTTTCTTCTTTTCCTTCTTCGACTTCTTGCTGGGTGTCACATTAGGTGTGGGTTTCTCATCTGACGATGCATCATCATCATCATCATCCTCCTCATCCTCCTCATCATCATCATCATCGTCGTCGTCATCATCTTCATCATCACTGGAACACAAAACAGAAATAAAATTAATAAAAAAATATATAGTGTAATAGTGTAATCCGGATATTATATTATCCCACAATTTACAAAATTTTTTTTTCAGTCCCGTTTCAATCTCATACAACATTTTACGGCAATTTACAACACGGGATAAAATAATTACCGAATTTTAGGCCCATTTAAAAAAAAATTCAGTTTTACTCAACTTCGCAATTTTGTCGCCTTGTATTGGTCATACTGAGATTCAATTTAGTAAAAAAGGTGTATTAACCATACTACTTGTCTGCCTTATACATTACAGAGGTAGTCGGTTATTTTTAAGATGTACGGATTAACTGTGACAAAAAAAACCTAATGTTTATCAATTTGCCACGTTTTGACATCCCGCTTTTTTATAAACAGTCAATCCATTTTATTGTATTTTTTAGTTTGTTGATTTCGTGGTTAGTCGTTATTTTTTTATTTTATAGAGGAGACCTTTGTTATTGTTCAACTTTTTTGTTAGCTGTTAATTATAATTATTGATGCTGTTGAATATTAATTTTCTTGACAATAACTCACCTTTCGTCTTCATCCTCTTTATCCAGAGTTCCATCAGGGCGATAGGAGTCATCTGCCTCATCAGTGTCATCTTCCTGTAGCAATTTCATGATGTCATTATCTGAAATGTCATCGTCACTGCTCTCTTCTTTCAGTGCTTTTTCTACCTTCTTTTTTTCCTTCTCTTTCTATAAAAAGAAATATTTTATAACTACAGTGAAAAAAAGAGATTATAATTGAATTAATTCATAATCGAATAGATATATTACCAACGTTCAAAATATAAATACACTTATACACACAGACATTCATCTTAAAAAAGATTGTGAATCTTTCTTGTGAATGCAATAAAAATTCTACTTTTCTGAGAGGAAATAAACAATCTGTCAAGAAAGAGTAGAAATTAATAAAATAGGAACTAAAAATATTATACCAACACCAAAATTGGCTGTCATGTCACATTTGTTTATTACGTTTATGAGCGAACTGCTAGTATTTGTTTTTTAAATAATTATAAAAAATCTTTCAAGTTTAGAAATCATTCACATATATTTCGAGTTTATTTTTGTTAAAAAGTTATCATTTCTGAGGTTATGTTTACGAGTACATAGTTTGACAACTGCTTGGACAAATGGTATAACCCACATTTTTGAGAAATTTTATGAGATTTATATTTTCATCATAAAAGTTATATTACGAACATAAAGGTTATGTTATCATAATATAACACGAATATGTCGTATTATTTAATGGATCGTTTTGTAAATGTTATTTAATAAATTATTATTTATATGAGCATTAATGTTTTTTTTTATTTACAGGTAAATCAAAAAGCACGGTTAGACAATGTATTAAAGAATATGAAGAAAATGGGGAAAAATTCACAACTCCAGGCAAAAAAAGGGTCACCCTAAAAAAGAATTGGACGATTTCCATACCTGTGCTATTCGCTAACAGATTCGAAACTTAAAACAACTTTCAAAATTTATTTAAAATTTTCCTTAATTAGTATAACCAAAATTATTTTGTTAACTCATAAATTCAACGGAATATATTGAAATACCATTTAACCTTTCCTTCCCTGTGTTGGGTATCTTCTACACGTTGCTTCTAATAACCATCAATATCTCTATAAATATAATAAATACAAGGTTAAGATTTTAGGTTTTCCTCCATAATATATTTACGCATTGATTTAAAAAATAATATTAATAATAATCAGAGTTTATCGACTATATCGTGGGTATTTTGTGAAGATCGGAAACAAATTCGCATTTAAACGCTGTGAATGCCTCGACCTTGTGTCTTGACGATAGGTGAAGAGTATGCGGGAAGCGCGACACTATATTCGCATCTCACTCTTGCATACTCCACTGAATTGCGAGGAGCTCAATTGTCTCGATCGTCGCAAGCGTAAGCCACGCCAGGGTAAGCCACTATACCGCTCCGCGCCGCAGTTGCTTCTGGGCTTGCTAATAGATTAGACGTACGCCCATTCCGTGAGCGTTGCCAGATGGTTTTTTAATGTTTTCAGCAAATAAATCTCAATTATTATAATTTTTAACTTCAATTATAATTAATTAAGGGGATTATCTATGAATGTTCTTATTTTTCCGATTTAAAATCGCAAATTTTTTATCGCGTACTCACTACCCAACACCGGAGCGCGCGTTTCAATTTTAGCACCGTAAGGGAATGGTTAAACTCTTTTTATATTAAATTGTATATTACAGGTAAGTTCATCAAAACGGCTAGTGTTTATTTTTTCAAAATTTTTTTTGTGGGTTAGTCCATTTTTGCAGTCAGCTATACACAACTACGGTGTTGCCAATCAGGTGATCGCAGCGCCCTCATTTATTTTCATCTCTTTTTTGACAGACTGTAAGTATTCTTGAGAGCCTAGACACTTAAATAATGTTGATGACCACAAAATTATTTTATTCCTATACTCCCACCTAGTGGCGTCAACAAGTAATATTGCTGCTTTCAAAGTTTTCTGCGAAAGTACTGGCTTCTTCCTGGAATGTCTGAAATCTAGACCTTAAGCTACTTTATAAGAATATTTCCTGTGCTGTGAGTCACTTTTATTCTCCCATGATATCGGACATTAAGTCCGTCATTGTTACTGTTATTTTCACACTCAGATGTCCTCGTCAGAAGAGACCCTTTGGGCGGTTCCTCCTTTGTCACTAAGTGACATTGTGCTCACAATAAATAAAGATGATTTGGATCTTGCAGTATAGATCCACCAGATGGGGACTTATTTTGTTCCCCATAACAGCGTAGGTGGTGGTGAACTGAAATGTTCCTATATGCAGTAAACAGAATGTATAATAAATAGCACACGAATGTGATAAAAACTTGTTCAACCAATAGCTGCAGAGGTACACATATAGAATAATGAATATAATACATGTATCTTTATCAATCTGGCACACCTGACACTTATGGCACTGCACTCATTAAGTTTGAGGACCTCTGTTCTCCTATATATTCATCAGACAGACTTACAAAGTACTATTTTTTTATCTATAGGGCATACTGTATAAGTATCCTAAAATTTTTAAGGCAACTAATGAAATAAGGTCTTAAAGTGAAAACATCTTAAGCTAATCGAAGCTGGGATGCTGAACGAATTTAAATCCTTTCATAACACTTTTGTTGTTACCTTTTGCTTTTTAGAAGCATTATTTACTTCAGGAGATGCCTCCAGTTTCCTCTTAGTTTCCTTTGACTGGTGAACAAGCTCAGGAACTTCATCATCTTCCGCTTCGTTTTCCTCTTCTTCCATCTCATCCAGATCAAAATCCACGTCCAAGTAACCAGTTAGGTGGACATGAGATTTTCCTAAACAGAATAAACGATACAAACTTAATACATCATAAATAATTATCGCAATTTATTTTATCAAACACTGTTTATTCCACTTTTTGTAACGGTATTACCCTACCGGTTTCAAGGCTTTCACCTCATCATCAGGGGAGCACAAACAAGACTAAATTCTGTTCGAACTGGTACCGACATACACGATTCTAACGGTAAACATTCGGGTTGGAGACTGGGGGTGGAGGGAGGGATGAGACAATCTCGACGAGCAGCGGAGATATTCTTGGGATATATGTTTGCCAGATGTTAACCCCGATGCACAGACTTAGAAATTTCTAGGGTCTCTAATCTGTTTAATTTATTTCCGTTACTACTGAACATAGTTTACCGTTGTGTTGTGTATGTCGGTAGCAGTTGTGTATGTCGGTAGCAGTTCGAACAGAATTCAGTCTTGTTTGTGCTCCCCTGATGATGAGGTGAAAGCCTTGAAACCGGTAGGGTTATACCGTTACAAAAAGTGGAATAAAACAGTGTTTGATAAAACAAATTACAATGTCTTCAAACTTCCACAATGTTAATGCCTTAACTATAAATAATATACAATTAATTATTTATTCCATATAAAAAATTATACAAACTTTGTTGAAGCACATTACTAATTTTCCATGCTTAAAGCCAGAATTGAACAAACGACTTAAATATTCAATCCTTAATTTTATCAAAATAAAATCATAGTCTTAACATTGTAGAACACCATATTAGAATATTCAAAAGTAAATGATTGGGTTGTCCGGATAATAATTTGGTATTTTTAGGTCGAGTTCTAATGCAACATTGCACCAAATGCTCGCGGAAAGTGATTTTCAATATTTTCTCAGCTCATGTCTCAGTATTCTCTTGTGCTGTAGAACAATACTTATTCTCAATCAAAGATTTGATTTGGTTATCATCAGTGGTAATCGGCCTTCCAGATCGGACACCATCTCTTGTCACCATTACAGAATTCCTCAAACCATCACAATCCCTTGCTGCATCGTTGATATACACTTTTTGTTTGTGTCACATTTTTTCCATTGTGGTAGTCAATAACCAAGCATCGAAAAAATAACTAATTTTCAAATGACACAAACAAAAACACTCCAGCAATTTGGGTAAACAATGTCAGAAAAAATGTGAACTATTTATTACTTTTTGTAATAATATACATTCAGCACATTTGGAATGAAGTATTTAAACATAACTCACCATTTGTGATAAAAGAAATGTGCTCCCCTGTTCTAAAAAACAGATCAAGCGGAGTCTGAATGGTTTTGCCCTTCTGGAGAGTGCAGATGAGGAAGTTTTGCCCATCCACCACCACCATGACTTGACAGACCTCATTGTCCCCAGTGGCTGTGTCCATTGCAACGTGGGATATGTGGAAGGACTTCTTCACTGTTTGGGAGTACCGCTTTTGCGGTTCCATTATAAGTCCTAAAAAAATATGAACATTTATTAATATCCTACTAGACAACTGATATTTAAATCCCGCATTTTCAGTGGAGATTTTGATTGGGTTTATCAAATAAACATTAAGCATCAATGAAGCAACAACATTATTGTAATTGTTATGGACAGATAGCATGAATGCTAATCAATGATATAAATGTTCATAAAAAATAACAAAACATCAAAAGAAAAACATAATTAAAACAGTCTACATTTAGGAATTTGTCTAGGCGATTTGGTAAATCATTATTTCTTAACTTTTTTAGCCTTGAAACCACCAAAAGAGATAAATAAAATTAACACTTCACGACACCCCTTTTAAAAGCTTAAAATTTGAATTTTTCTCAGAAAAATGCTATTTACCTGTTGTACAAGTTGTTTTAATTTTTGGGGACCTGACCAACAGGTTGACAAACAATATTACACATTCAGTGCTAAAAACGTCTATAGGTATTCATACAAACTTTTGCTGGATGCTCAAAATGGCTATTGTCATTCTATTCCCAATTTCTTTGGGTGAATTAAAAAACAAATGAGCCCAGAGTTACCTTATGGTACTGATAGGGTTTGTAAGGATTACATAGCAATGAATTATAGTTGCTTTTTTAATTTTTTAACAGCACATTAATTATTATTCAGCAGTCAATTATGTGTTAAATGGTTCAATATCATAACACTCATTATGCAATTGGGCAGTCTGTTCCAAGATCCATTATTATTAAATTAGCAAAATAATGCTTCCTTGAATAGGCATGGAATTTCATTTTAAAGAGCTGATTTTCTCTCAAATGTGTATCAGTCAAAAGATTTCACGGAGTTCTTGGCTGTCATAATGAATGGTCAAGATCTTACAACACTCCATGAAATTTCCATGTTCTCTTCTTTATTGTAGAATAGGTCATTTCATTTAACAGAGTCTATCTTCATGAACCTGACTAATCAGAGAGCTTTGAATTTTGGTTTCATGTCTGAGGATTTTCAAAATATTGAACATCTTTCATAAAATAATGGTTCCATATTTGGTATCTAAATTTCTAACAATGGTCTTACATATGTTTTATAGACTTAAATAAACTTCTGTTGAGTCATCAAACAAAATGATTTCTTTATTATTTAGAGAAATATATGAGTTCTCATAACAATTTCAGTAATGTCTTAGTTCAATTTAAAGTCTATAAAACTTTGTCATTCCAAGATCATTCTGAATACAGGTAGAATATGAAATAATTCGCAAGTCAGAAAAGTATAGTAGATGCTTTCAAGATATTTTTACTAGGTTAGCAAAAATACTAAATTTTCACAATGATATTCACCAGCACTGATTGCCATTGGAAAATATACCAAATGTCAACGTCTAAAAACAAAAAATTGTGAGATTTTGGAAGGCACAGACAAGAAGACAGATGATGCTGTCATATTATACATTCAAGTGCAAGTCACAATTTATCACACCCTATCTTTCAGCCCTGAAGTACTCCGAGTTGCAGATTTACAACATATTCAATTTACCACACCTTCCATACAAAACAAATTAATTTTAACATATTTTGTAGGTCTTGAAACTAATATACTATTGATTATTAAATATTTTTTGTTCTAAACCATGCAAATTTTGAAAAAATAGAATTGCAGACAAATTAACATATTCAACAACAACCATTATCGGATATTTCAATCAGTCAAGTTTTTTTAATAATGGAGAAATATTAATTCAGCTACTGCATTGACTATATAGCATATCCAATTATATCCCATATATACTGCTTGTAATAATCAAATCAAGAAACAATTAATTTATTAATCTCTGCATAGTTTCAAAGCATCTAGAATTTATCATCGTAATTTTTTCCCTCTAATAACCATTAATGACATGGAAATATAATACTTATTGGCAGGTTCGTACTTTTCTCTCATTATTAAGTTAACTTATTTCTGTGGAATGGTGGTAAGCTTTTTCGGCGAAAAAAAAACAACCTCCCCACGCAACTTAAAAAATCCTTGCCCAACGCACCAGACTTATTCCTGCTTTAACAATAACACGATCCAGTAAAGATACATATATACCGCTTCTATAAAAACAATAATCAACCAACTAAAACGAAAAAAAAGTATGTACAAAGCTCCAATGAAAATGTCATCCTGTCCCAACGATAGGTATCCTACCACTCTTGTTCATCATAGTTACGCTCGATCAAACAGTTGGCTGTCAAAGTTGACACTTGAAAAGTGGTCATATTGTTAAAGGGTTATGTATCTCTCCCATAGAATATGAACCTGATTCGATCAGACCAAGAAAAGGCGAAGCAAAGGAGTTAAGTTTTGATTTGCCTTAAGATTCCACTCCCCAACCCTAAATTTGCATCATATGATATAACATTTAAGACCGGTTGTTTCACCTACGTAAAATGGTTTTAAAAAATCAGACATTTGTAATTCGTCATATCTGTAATTATTCGTGATGACAAACTATTGTAAAAATATAATAAACTGCTTTATGTAGTTCGGACATTAATCAAGTTTTATATTCTAATATATTTTATGAATTTACGACTTTAACATATCTAGTAGACTCGCGTAAAAGTAAACTATGTTGAAAAAATCTGTTAAATATTCTAATTATTTAAAATTAACCAGTTCTTATTCGAGTCAGCAATTTATGATCTATCAAAAGCATGGCTAATTTCGTTACTCCCAATTGTAAGGAAATATTCATCAAAATCTTTGAATTGTCACTTGTAGAGAATATGACAAGGGTTAAGAACATTAATGTGTTGCAAAGTGACATAATTTATAATTTAATCATGTTATTTTGTCCGTTAGCCGATACATTCAACATAAAAGCGTGGCGAAAGTTGAGGTTGGTTTTGCTAACGTGCGCCGGCAGGTCAATTTTTTAAGTAAAAGAAAGTTAATATGTCGATCTGTATGGTGACAATAAAATATTCACACTTACCCCAAAACATTTTTGATGATAATTTAGGAATTTCAATTAAAAATTACAATAATAACAATGCGCGCGCGAAAACGCTACACGACTTTACAGAACTTATACAGAAAGACAGGAACGGACTCGAACGTGAGGGAGACTGAAAATTGCCATTGTAAAAATAATGTCTCCAGATCTGAAAAAGCTCGACTATGTTTTTTTAGCTATACCTACCTATTTTTGATTACTGTTTTTATGATAATTACTCATGTGACCGATATTGACTGGTCAACAAAAATATAATGATACCACCTTCCAGTAATATAAACGTCTTTATGGTACTACTATCGTGACTGGAGGAGTGTATTCAAGGGGCTCAGGGCGACAATGACAACTCTACAAAATAGTTTTACAATTTTATTTTAATAAAGATGCGATACAGTAGGCCGGTAGCGGTTCAGATAGATTAGCTGCGTTGGCCCGAGAATGGCGCTAGGACAGCTCGAGGTGGGCGGCAATGCTGGACCAAGCAGGATGGCAGGTCAGCCCTAGCAAACGCTGGTTTAGGCAGGATGGCAGGGCAGTTCCAGATAGGCGGCAATGCTGGTCCGAACAGGGTGGCTCTAGATGGGCGGTAATGCTGGTCCGGGCAGGACTGCAGGCAGCTCTAGATAACCGGCAATACTGGTCCGGACGCGACGCCAAGGCTGGTCCAGGTGGGATAGCGAGGTGGCTCTATCAGACGGAAATGCTGGTACGAGCAGGACGGCTCTAGAATCAGTCTTATTGGCAACCAGATTGATAATCCACCTGACAAGATAGCTGGGTGAAGAATAAAATATTCAGGTGGAGAATCCACCCGGCACAACAGCCGGGTCTGCAATGATTTTTGCTGATCCGGGTCCACCCTTTTTGTAGCGACCACAATGTAATTTTGGACAGCATAAGTGGTCTGCTTATCGTGTCGAGAATTTGCCCAACTCGTTGTTACCATCCCTTTTCCGTTACGGTCGCAACTTGAATTGGCGTCGGAATTTTTCGTGGCTAGAGATCTTGACAACCCATTCATCAGGATTGAACGTGTGGTCAGTTTTCTATCGGCGTGCTGAATTAATTGATAGAATTTTATTTAAAAAAAATCGATGTTTCTTCCTTCTTTCGGGATGGGTGATTTGTAAACAAGTGAAGCCTATGGATGCATCAATAACATTTTGCAAGTTTTGCATCTAACAAAAGTCCTTTAAAAAAATATATATATATATTCATTGATACCACCTCCCGGTAATACTCGTAAATTATCATCATGAATGAAAAAAATTACATAGATCATTCTCATAAAAAATATTGGACATATTTTATGGCACCGGTATAAAGAACTGTAAATAGGTGCGATAGTTGCTACACAATGCTCGGAGAATTCAGGTCAATTCCAAAAGGCGTAGATCGATGAGAAGGTAGCAATGGTGAAGAGATTCCTCTGTGGCAGGTTGTAGCAGGTCTCAAATAAAACATATTGTACTGAGAATAGGTAGGTAGTAGTATATTTCAAATTGAAAGGGACCCCTCTTATGAACGGTCAGTCGGTCATCGCAAGCGGTCACACCTCGCGAAATCCAACAATTTTCGGGAGTTTTGCGCAATGCTTAGACCGACCGGTCAGCGATCTAGTCTCGACGTCCGTCCATAAGTCTACATTTCCGGTGCGATCGCGATACCGCGCGGACCCAAACAAACAAATATTTCATACAAAAGTCTAAATATACTTAATTTACAATTCAAAGAAATATCAAATATAACTAAGAATTTACATATTAAATACACATACAATCAAACATACAAGAATCTATACACATACAAGGGGTGAAGCATACGTCCGATATACTCCCCCCCCCCCCCCCCCCGATGTAGCTAGGTATAGCTACATCCCAAGTCGGTAAGGACGTTCGCGTCATTAATTCACAGAGGTCAATCTCTTCAACTTGGGCGTGCGCGTGCACCATTCGCGGTCCGCACGCGCACCGTTAGACTCGGTCATCCCTCCCCGGCGTGGTGTCCAGGTCTCGTCCCCGAGGCCACACGTCTCTCAGTAGGGCTCCAGCCGCGATGATCGCCTTGTCCTCTTCTTGTAGGTGGTACGCTTTGCGCAAATCAGACATCGACTTGCGCAATGTCGATTTGTGCAAATCAGTCGTCGAGTTGCGCAATGCCCCACGAGCGGAAGTTGGACGCGCATCTTCTGGATGCGATACGCCCGGCATCCGTGTATCCCTCCCATCATGGTAAGTCGCCCTGTCTTCCTTTCGAATGCGCCACCCCTGTCGCTGAGCAGCAGTCGGTGAATGATTTGCACAATGTCCCATGAGGGGAGATTGGGCGTGCATCTTCGCGATGCGGCACGCCCGGCGTTGGTATATCACCCCCTTCATGGTCATTCGCACTCGTAAGATGAGGAACGCGTGACGTAGCTCGGCCGCAGTCCTCTTCACGCCAGGATGTCCCGCCCTCTCGTGATGATGCTGTAACAACAGCCTCGTATACGGGTCATAGCCACCCAATTTCGCTGGGTCAATCACGCTCGTGTACGAGCCCTTCGGGGTCATCGGACGGGTGCCTGTCCGCAGCACTCCATCCTCGTCGAGCCAAGGCGTCACTCCTTGTAGCCTGCTTCCAGAGGTGAGACTTTTCCAGCGCCGTAGGACCTCCAGGTCAGCGCCAAAGGATTCATCTTGCGCCTGCTTTGTCCACCTGAGCTCTGCGGCTCGAAGCTCTTCCGCTGCTAGCGCCCGTTGATTCTCTCGTGTCAAAGTAAAACATAGTGTACTGAGAATATGTAGGTAGTAGTATATTTAAAATTGAAAGGGACCACTCTTATGAACGGTCAGTCGGTCATCGCAAGCGCTCACACCTCAAGAAATACACAATTTTTCGGGAGTTTTGCGCAATGCTTAGACCGACCAGTCAGCGATCTAGTCTCGACGCTCATCCATAAGTCTACATTTCCAGTGCGGTCGCGATACCGCGCGGACCCAAACAAACCTAAATATTTCATACAAAAGTCAAAATATACCAAATTTACAATTCAAAGAAATATCAAATATAACTGAGAATTTACATATAAAATACACATACAATCAAACATACAAGAATCTATACACATACAAGGGGTGACGCATACGTCCGATATACATATAATATATGAATATGTTATTTAATTTTTCTTTTTCCCATTTGTGAATTGTTCATAAATTGCATTGTTGTTTGAAGAAATACTAGATAATGATGGAAGTAGATGACATTTATCTGATCAGGGGTAACCTACCTTTTAAAGCCACGTGCCAAAATCGGCATTGGGTTAAGGCTCGCTGGAGGCATGTGTATTTTTTTTAAATTTAAAGGTATATCAAAATTTGAAAACCTAAAAACGAGTTGACTGTATAGTTTTACTATTTACTTTACCACCTACTCTTTTCATTACTATAAATAACAATTGTTTTTTTTTAAATAAACCGCTTAAATATGAAATATAATATTTATTATTTGGAATGGTAACACAATGTATTTCCAATGAAATTCTTTTGTAGATTAAAAAGAGGTACTACAATTTATAAAAATATTTAAAATTATAATAATCATGAACAGCTCTGTATGATTGAGTCCGACGTGGGCAGAATGTTACATAGAATATACATGTTCTGCGACAGATTTGCAGAGGGGCATAGCTGACATCCTCCGAATATGAGGGTTCACTCTCAGATACTTACCATACAGAAAATCCCCATGAGAAATTAAGTACATTTAATTTTTTTATTTAACAACTACGTCTTATTGTTGTTTTTTCAGTCGGATTTTGTATTATAAAAAATATTTTAAACCATAATAACCTTGTCCAGTTAATATTTATTGTACATAATAGATTACTTTTTTATTTCAAAATGTTTTCAACAACTGTTTTTCTAAAAATCAAGAAATTTCAATGTGACCCAATTGTTTTTACCATAAGGGCACTGTAATTTGTCTCTATAGGGAAAATCTTACTTAAGAACAACTATACTTGTGATAGTAATATAATTATACATTCATATCTATGGCACCGTTTAGTTGTAGTATCTTGACCAATGAAGTTCTTTAAAAATCTGGCAAAATTGACTAGCATCAAATATTAACGGATTATAAATTAAATACTTTTTGTAGCCTATCTCGCTGTATCTTAGTACACACACACTGCATTGCAGTAGTCAAGTAGAGAAATAATTAATATATTCTTAATATAATAATTAATATATATAAGTACTTGCTTCTTTTTTTGGAATTTTCTGATATACTTCAAATGTCTGAAAGCAAATAATAAGCTCACCATCCTAGAATTTGTGTATTAAATTACACTTGGTTGTCAAAATAGATACAATGAAACCACATAAAGGACAAAAAATAGGTTATCAAAAAAGACACAAAAATTCCCTAGACAAAATGGAGTAAACATTGTTTGAGGATAACGATTCCATTGGACAATGGTCAATATGACCCCATTTTGAAGGCGAATCAATACAAAAAAGAAATGTATAGTGTGTCCAAAGCTAAGTTCAGTTGTCAATTTAGCTTCGGATATACTATGCATTGAACAATCGCATCCTTAAAATTGGTTGTTTCACCTGCAATGTTTAGTTTTAAAATCAACTAGTCAACTGCGTAGCTATGTAAGAAATAACTCTGACAGTGATTGATTTCATTAACTTACGTAAAATAGTATATACACAAAATAAATATCGGTTATCCGAGTACAGATCTTTAAGGTATCAGATGCCTCACAGGTTCATTAGCAGATTTTCAGTTCTCAACCTATATAGATTGGCAGATGTTAGTCAAATTTAATACCATTATTTTCAAAACTACCACAAATCCGATTTCACGTCTTGGATATTGCAATAGAATATCATACTTCACTGTGTCAGACGCTGCATATATGTCGAATACCTCCACCAATGCAACTCTACATGATTTGACACTGGCTACCAAGGCAGCCAAAATTCTTCTGAGCAGTGTTTCCGTGGAATGGTGTTTTCTGCCGATTCCTAGTAACAAAACTGACAAAATGCACTGAGAACATTTTATTCACATTTATATAACTTGTAATTTGGGCTGCTACAAAATGTTATTAATCTTATAGTCATAGAAAATTGTGAATCCAGCAATTCGTAGGCTGACAAAGAAAGAAAATGCTAATCTTTTTGTGTATAATTTTATTTTAAAACATTTTCCTCCCTAACTTCATCCCACTTTTTCCACTGTGATTTTAACATCATAATGTTACTTTTAAAAAAAATATTCCTCTAGGTCCTCAAAATGATGTTGACAGCAGATTCAATTTTTTATTTGCTGAAAAAAATTGTGTTTACCCAAATATTTTCTAAGTTAGGGACAAGATATAAGATAAAATGGGGTCAAATCTGGTAAATATAGAGTGCAGAAGAAATTTGTAACCAAATTTGAAAATGTTGCCATTATTTGAACCGACGTGTGAACATGGACGTTGTGCTGGTAAAATAACACTGTTTTTGAGAGCATACCCGGTCTTTTACTCATTATTTCTTATTGTAAACTATATAAGAGGGCAATGTAATATTCTAAATATATTGTTTCGTCTTTTGCTAGGTAATCCATCAGGATCACTCTCTTTACATCCCAAAAAACAGAGGCCATCACTTCGTTGGCTAATAGAATTGCCTTAGTCTTCTTTGAGGTTGGAGATTCAGGCTATTTTCTTATATCAACTGTTGCTTGGATAGTGAAATATGGTGATGATAATAGGTTATATCCATAAAAAGAAAGCTAAACACTCTCTTGAAAGTGTGAGACAAGTAGACTTGTGTTTGATAAAAGTTTAGGCATCCATTTCGCAGAGACCTTAGAAAACCCCAATTCATTGACAATAGTTTGTGCTTCAAATAAAATGTGATCAACGTAGAAAATGTGATTAACATGTCATATATTTTGTTTCTTGAGTGGCATACTTTGAAGGATTTTCATTATGAGGGTAAGATGCACAGGATGATTTCGATGCTTCTTGAATGTTATGGATCTCTATCAGTCCTCTCTGTTTTGTGGAGTCACTTGATAACCACTATTTATTGAATTTTATCCATTTAGCTAAACTTTGAGACGGTTTTTACCCCATCTTAAAACTTCTATAATACATCACATATTCCTCAGATACAGAAGCTTCTAACTCTACCTGGTATGATTCTGAGGGTTTTCATTTTATTAGTTCTGAGCATACTTTTTGTTTGGTGTAGTGCCTGTTCTAGGCTATCCCATAAGTCATGATTAACCCCACACATGCTTTGTAAATTTTAACTGTACTGTCAATTCTCATTTAATTGTTATTCCAGACCATAATTCTATGCATCTGGAGACAGAAGTGGCTTTATTTACTTGGCATATTTTTTCTACATGTAGATCATTATAGCTAAACAAACTGACATCTAGATATTTGAAATCCATAATTAGTTTGTTATCAATCATAAGTTGGTTGGCATCTCACTAGATTTTTTAAATAAAACACTTCCTACGTTATAAATTCCACACTGAGGCACACTTCCCATGATATAAATAAAACCATCACAAATGTTTTTGTTAGTCAATAAGACCTATGATAGAATTTGGTTACCAAATATAAAATCCTTATTTTATTAGGGACATTGAACTACTTTAAAGGGTAAGGAAAAGAGCAACAAAGATTCCAAGTAGTCTGACTTACAAAGATATACCGGTTATATTGAAATTTCTTAATCAGCAATAAGATTTGTAGAGATTTGATTTAATGTTATATCTTGAGCAGTCATTATGATTGCTCAGAACTTCGTCAACAATTCTTTTAACAAGACAGAACACACATTTAAGAAGAAATCAGTTAAAATTAAATTCCACTGTAATTCAAGGAAACATTGTTTGCTAATAGAGTTGTGGAATATCGGAACAAACTGCCCAATGTGTAGTGAGTGCTATGACATAGAACCAGATTTAAAACCGTCTAGACTTTTTGACACCCGCAGACCAGTCATAATAAGATAAATATTTCGCAGACCGCTTATTAAGAAATAAAAACTATTATTTATGATATATAGTACATATTTTGATTATTAGTTTTTAAATCTTATATTACGAGGCGTATCCAGAAAGTAAGTGTACTGAGGCTCTCACGACCGGATGGATTTTATTTTCGACATGTTGGCTACACTTCCGTGTAGCCTGACCCTTCCCCTCCGCAACGAGACCGGTTCAGGGTCAGTACGTTGAGAAGTGTCGACGCGACAACACGTTTCGTGAAAAATGTCAATCCAATCTCCCGCCGAAAATACGCGGCGTCATCCGTTATCTCGTTTGGAACGGAAACCTCCGGTTGAGGTTTATAATGAGGTGAAAACTGCATATGGTGATAAAGCTATGAATCGTACGAGTGTGTACAAGTGGTGTCGCGAGTTTAAAAATGGTCGTACGTCTGTGCATGATGATCAGAGGAGCGGAAGACCTTCAATTGTAACTGACGAAATTGTGGAAAAAATCGAAAATGCGCTCCGCGACAATCGCAGATTGAATATATGCCTCAAGGGGAGACCATCAACTCTGCAAGATACTGTGAGACCCTAAAAAAATTGCAGAGGGCGATTCAGAACAAGAGGAGAGGCATGCTGACAAAGGAAGTCTGCCTGCTGCACGACAATGCCAGACCACACACGGCCAACGCCACGAAGGAACTGCTCGCCTCGTTTAAATGGGATGTCCTGAACCATCCCGCGCATTCCCCTGACCTAGCACCTTCAGATTACTATCTCTTTACCTCCTTGAAGCTGCACATGGGTGGAAAAAATTTTCAACCGACGAGGAGGTAAAGGAGGAGGTGGAGAAGTGGACGGAGGAATTGGCGGGAAACTACTTCGAGGAAGGCATCAAAAAGTTGATACCCCGCTTCACCACCTGCATTGAGAGGAATGGCGACTATGTCGAAAAATAGCTTACATATGTACTACGGTAACCATGTAATTTTTTTGTTTAAATAAAAAAAATTGTAACCTACAAAAATTCAGTACACTTACTTTCTGGACTTACCTAGTATAACAGACATATGTACGTATTGCAATTACAAAAAAAAAAAACCATCAAAATTATGTTGTTAATTGAAATAATTAGAAACCGACCGAGTAAAATTTTTTTTAATAAAAGAATTTCTGAAATTTTGGAAAAGCAATATTTAGTTTTAAAAACTTTGTACGATATCTGCTTAAATAGTTGTTAACCGTGGCTGCAGTGTTATTTCAGAGGGATGTAGCGCTGCATTGATACCCATTCGGCTTCATTGTTTCGTTTTTATTAATGACAGACGAAAAAGATTTCTCACATGAATAAGTAGTCGAAAATGAGGACCAGCGGTTGGGAAACACTGGTCTAGACATGTTCCAACACATAAACCCAGAAGTGCTTTTATTTCCTTATTTTTATAATTATTTTCTTTATAACACACAATAATGAACTTGCTATAGATATTAATAGCAGTCATGCTGCCGGTCTTTAATAATAAAGTAAAACAAAGTTTGAAAAAGCTTTCATAGAGCGAGTGCCTGTAATAATTTCGGGTTCTCACAGGAATAAGTAACTAATGCTTTTCGTTTCACTTCATCAGACAATATAGACACCTATTGTTTATCCGTGTAACGTTGCTCGAATAAACAAAGCAATATCAGTGACAATACAGTTCAGTCCCTTTGGGACTTAAAGATAGACATAGCTTTTTCAGTCTTATATTTTATTAAAGGTTGATTTGTACTGACTAAATACTCTGATTAATCATAAATTAAACTATTCCTTTATTCGTAATATCAGTGAAAGATGCTGACGATATGGACCACCGACATCCAAGATTAATGTAATAGTTCCAATGCCATCTAAATGGTTCTTTTACGAGTATGGTATATCACTTAATATTTTCGAAATATATATTATATTACTACAAAGTTTATCAACTAGTTTGATTTGAATTAGATTTGCCTTTTGTTTTGAATTTTAATATTTCTTTTTTGTAATTACAGAATGTTGTTCAAGAATCAATTAATATTAGCATGCTCTCTTAACACATTCACTAATTTTACATAAATACATGCCGTGCTGAGAAATTTGGCAAAGATGCAAACTTACTATCAACACATGTGCATTTGAATGGACATGTTCACAGCACTGAACGTGTTACTTAACACACGAGTCATTGGTTCTTCATCCTGAATAACATATTGTCAACACATTACATATGCTTCTCAGTACATGTCTATTTATCAGCTCTTTTCTTTCATTTCCATGCATCAATACTTTCGTGAAATATAAGTCAGATTTAAAACCCCCATCACCTTATTCTATATAATGACTCTTCCTTCAACATATTGGTTAACTTTTCCATCATCTTTCATAATTTAAATATCAGTATTTTTACACACCATGCATGTAGTATATTTCGTAACTTACACTACATTACAGTCTATCACATTTCTCATATCTATCATACAATGCAATTCATTTTCATACTCTATATCTATCATACAATGTAAGAAATTTTCATTCTCCACTAACTTGACCATGGTACATTTATCCACAAACACCTCTATATTCAACCATGGAATAACACAAACAGTTCAATCAAGAGGATAATTAAAGAAAAAACAAAATGTGATTGAATATTATTTTATTTTGGAATGAAAGGAATCATTTTCAATTTATAAATGGTATATGCAAAATATTCTTTCAATTCAATTGCCACCCCTGAGTCGGAGTACAAGATGGAGAGTCGATTCCTTCTGGATATTGTAGTCTGACAGTGTGCGTCCATCCTCCAGTTGCTTGCCTGCAAAGATCAATCTCTGCTGGTCTGGGGGAATACCTTCCTTATCCTGGATCTTAGCCTTCACATTTTCAATGGTATCAGAAGGCTCTACTTCCAGGGTGATGGTCTTTCCAGTAAGGGTCTTGACGAAGATTTGCATGCCTCCCCTGAGTCGGAGTACAAGATGGAGGGTGGATTCCTTCTGGATATTGTAGTCTGACAATGTGCGTCCATCCTCCAGTTGCTTGCCTGCAAAGATCAATCTCTGCTGGTCTGGGGGAATACCTTCCTTGTCCTGAATCTTGGCCTTCACATTTTCAATGGTATCAGAAGGCTCTACTTCCAGGGTGATGGTCTTTCCAGTAAGGGTCTTGACGAAAATCTGCATGCCTCCCCTGAGTCGGAGTACAAGATGGAGTGTGGATTCCTTCTGGATATTGTAGTCTGACAATGTGCGTCCATCTTCCAGTTGCTTGCCTGCAAAGATCAATCTCTGCTGGTCTGGGGGAATACCTTCCTTGTCCTGAATCTTGGCCTTCACATTTTCAATTGTATCTGAAGGCTCTACTTCCAGGGTGATGGTCTTTCCAGTAAGGGTCTTGACGAAGATCTGCATGCCTCCCCTGAGTCGGAGTACAAGATGGAGGGTGGATTCCTTCTGGATATTGTAGTCTGACAATGTGCGTCCATCTTCCAGTTGCTTGCCTGCAAAGATCAATCTCTGCTGGTCTGGGGGAATACCTTCCTTGTCCTGAATCTTGGCCTTCACATTTTCAATGGTATCAGAAGGCTCTACTTCCAGGGTGATGGTTTTTCCAGTAAGGGTCTTGACGAAAATCTGCATGCCACCCCTGAGTCGGAGTACAAGATGGAGGGTGGATTCCTTCTGGATATTGTAGTCTGACAATGTGCGTCCATCCTCCAGTTGCTTGCCTGCAAAGATCAATCTCTGCTGGTCTGGGGGAATACCTTCCTTATCCTGGATCTTAGCCTTCACATTTTCAATGGTATCAGAAGGCTCTACTTCCAGGGTGATGGTCTTTCCAGTAAGGGTCTTGACGAAAATCTGCATGCCACCCCTGAGTCGGAGTACAAGATGGAGGGTGGATTCCTTCTGGATATTGTAGTCTGACAATGTGCGTCCATCCTCCAGTTGCTTGCCTGCAAAGATCAATCTCTGCTGGTCTGGGGGAATACCTTCCTTATCCTGGATCTTAGCCTTCACATTTTCAATGGTATCAGAAGGCTCTACTTCCAGGGTGATGGTCTTTCCAGTAAGGGTCTTGACGAAGATTTGCATGCCTCCCCTGAGTCGGAGTACAAGATGGAGGGTGGATTCCTTCTGGATATTGTAGTCTGACAATGTGCGTCCATCCTCCAGTTGCTTGCCTGCAAAGATCAATCTCTGCTGGTCTGGGGGAATACCTTCCTTGTCCTGGATCTTAGCCTTCACATTTTCAATGGTATCAGAAGGCTCTACTTCCAGGGTGATGGTCTTTCCAGTAAGGGTCTTGACGAAGATCTGCATGCCTCCCCTGAGTCGGAGTACAAGATGGAGGGTGGATTCCTTCTGGATATTGTAGTCTGACAATGTGCGTCCATCTTCCAGTTGCTTGCCTGCAAAGATCAATCTCTGCTGGTCTGGGGGAATACCTTCCTTGTCCTGAATCTTGGCCTTCACATTTTCAATGGTATCAGAAGGCTCTACTTCCAGGGTGATGGTCTTTCCAGTAAGGGTCTTGACGAAAATCTGCATGCCACCCCTGAGTCGGAGTACAAGATGGAGGGTGGATTCCTTCTGGATATTGTAGTCTGACAATGTGCGTCCATCCTCCAGTTGCTTGCCTGCAAAGATCAATCTCTGCTGGTCTGGGGGAATACCTTCCTTATCCTGGATCTTAGCCTTCACATTTTCAATGGTATCAGAAGGCTCTACTTCCAGGGTGATGGTCTTTCCAGTAAGGGTCTTGACGAAAATCTGCATGCCACCCCTGAGTCGGAGTACAAGATGGAGGGTGGATTCCTTCTGGATATTGTAGTCTGACAATGTGCGTCCATCCTCCAGTTGCTTGCCTGCAAAGATCAATCTCTGCTGGTCTGGGGGAATACCTTCCTTGTCCTGGATCTTAGCCTTCACATTTTCAATGGTATCAGAAGGCTCTACTTCCAGGGTGATGGTCTTTCCAGTAAGGGTCTTGACGAAGATCTGCATGCCTCCCCTGAGTCGGAGTACAAGATGGAGGGTGGATTCCTTCTGGATATTGTAGTCTGACAATGTGCGTCCATCTTCCAGTTGCTTGCCTGCAAAGATCAATCTCTGCTGGTCTGGGGGAATACCTTCCTTGTCCTGAATCTTGGCCTTCACATTTTCAATGGTATCAGAAGGCTCTACTTCCAGGGTGATGGTCTTTCCAGTAAGGGTCTTGACGAAAATCTGCATGCCACCCCTGAGTCGGAGTACAAGATGGAGGGTGGATTCCTTCTGGATATTGTAGTCTGACAATGTGCGTCCATCCTCCAGTTGCTTGCCTGCAAAGATCAATCTCTGCTGGTCTGGGGGAATACCTTCCTTATCCTGGATCTTAGCCTTCACATTTTCAATGGTATCAGAAGGTTCTACTTCCAAGGTGATGGTCTTTCCAGTAAGGGTCTTGACGAAGATTTGCATGCCTCCCCTGAGTCGGAGTACAAGATGGAGGGTGGATTCCTTCTGGATATTGTAGTCTGACAATGTGCGTCCATCTTCCAGTTGCTTGCCTGCAAAGATCAATCTCTGCTGGTCTGGGGGAATACCTTCCTTGTCCTGGATCTTAGCCTTCACATTTTCAATGGTATCAGAAGGCTCTACTTCCAGGGTGATGGTCTTTCCAGTAAGGGTCTTGACGAAGATCTGCATGCCTCCCCTGAGTCGGAGTACAAGATGGAGGGTGGATTCCTTCTGGATATTGTAGTCTGACAATGTGCGTCCATCCTCCAGTTGCTTGCCTGCAAAGATCAATCTCTGCTGGTCTGGGGGAATACCTTCCTTGTCCTGGATCTTAGCCTTCACATTTTCAATGGTATCAGAAGGCTCTACTTCCAGGGTGATGGTTTTTCCAGTAAGGGTCTTGACGAAGATCTGCATGCCTCCCCTGAGTCGGAGTACAAGATGGAGGGTGGATTCCTTCTGGATATTGTAGTCTGACAATGTGCGTCCATCCTCCAGTTGCTTGCCTGCAAAGATCAATCTCTGCTGGTCTGGGGGAATACCTTCCTTATCCTGGATCTTAGCCTTCACATTTTCAATGGTATCAGAAGGTTCTACTTCCAAGGTGATGGTCTTTCCAGTAAGGGTCTTGACGAAGATTTGCATGCCTCCCCTGAGTCGGAGTACAAGATGGAGTGTGGATTCCTTCTGGATATTGTAGTCTGACAATGTGCGTCCATCCTCCAGTTGCTTGCCTGCAAAGATCAATCTCTGCTGGTCTGGGGGAATACCTTCCTTGTCCTGAATCTTGGCCTTCACATTTTCAATTGTATCTGAAGGCTCTACTTCTAATGTGATTGTCTTGCCAGTCAATGTTTTTACAAAAATTTGCATCCCTCCTCGCAAGCGGAGAACTAAATGCAGAGTCGACTCTTTCTGAATGTTGTAGTCAGACAGAGTGCGTCCATCTTCTAACTGCTTTCCGGCGAAGATCAATCTCTGTTGATCTGGGGGAATACCTTCCTTGTCCTGAATTTTAGCTTTGACATTTTCAATTGTGTCAGAGGGCTCGACCTCGAGAGTGATGGTCTTGCCTGTGAGAGTCTTGACGAAGATCTGCATACCTCCACGGAGTCGCAACACCAAATGGAGGGTCGATTCTTTCTGAATATTGTAATCGGAGAGAGTGCGGCCGTCTTCCAACTGCTTGCCAGCAAAAATAAGCCTTTGTTGATCGGGAGGAATACCTTCCTTGTCTTGAATTTTCGCCTTCACGTTCTCAATCGTATCGGACGGTTCCACTTCAAGAGTGATGGTTTTGCCCGTCAGGGTTTTTACGAAAATCTGCATGGTGTCTGTGAAAATAATAATAATAATGTAATTAGTCATGGAAATTAATGTAGTTTGATGACTAATTTTATTTTGCAACGTATGAATAGGACAAAGTACATAACACACAAGATGGCGTCCGGAAACAGGGAAAGTTATGTCTTATCGATTTATCGCGATACGCTTATCAAACTTAATTAAATATCCACATATTGATAACAAACAAAAATTCATGAGAAAACTTCGACTAGCAATTACGTCTTATTGTAGTGTTTGACAATAATTATTTTGTTCGATTTACTAAACCAAACTTATAACAGTACATTATTTTTTTCTTATTTTATCACAATACAATAATCTTAAAAAATATTGATTGTACTAAAGAAATACATATAAAAAACGCGTAAAATAAAAATACTCACTATAACGCCCAAGATGGCGTCGTCAAATCAGTAAAAAAATATAATTTACTCAACGCAACTGGCATTTATTTAGAAAGATACACATGAAAAACATTCACAGATAATATAAATTTAACGAAATATTAATATCTCACCTTTTAGTCACAAAATTTCACTATAAAATTGTATATTAACGTATCAAACAACACAACACAGCTCTGAAGACTTCACTCGCTTTCAAAATCTATTTGAATATAACTCACGGGGGGACCTGCCTTGGCTTATATAGCCTCAGCGTATATTATCGATTTCCTGAATAAGCCAATACAAATAAGCTGTCTTGTTATCTTCTTTCTTCTTTGGTTAACGTGTATTAGAAAGAGCAAAATATATATATTGCAGTCCAACAACACGTACACTATAATGACGTCTAGAATGTACTGGAACGATGACAAGTCAAACAAAGCGATTTCACAACAAATGAATTATTTAGAATATCGTATGTTCGTTAGAAATAAGTAGTTAAATAGAATTTAAGAGATATCTTTTTTACTTAAAACTGTACTTTTATTTTAAATTGTTTTTTTTTCACAATAATATTATAAAAACAAACCTATTTACATTTAACTGTATGTAGGTGGATATACCAAAATACATACAATACAATAACATGATCAGCTGATGTTTATAAATTAAATGGGTCCAAAGAATTTTATAGAGTTTATCAAACTGGTGGGTGTTTTTTTCAAGGTTGATTTTAAATTATTGATAAAATCACTCTGAACCATTAAGTCAAACAATGAACCTGATCATATGTTATTAGATTATTACAATTAAAATGGCATTTGCTTACTACCTACATTGTGAAGTGTAAAGAAATCAATCAATAGAATAGAGCAGATTATTAATTATAATAAGTCCGTATATAGTGGTGGAAGCTATATTATTTGATATTTTATGAATATGATGATATTATTTTTAATAAAAAATGCGTTGAAAATCTACCATTAATTATTTTAAGTAGGTACCTACAAAAAAACATTTTTTAGTATATTATTTTTTTACTATAACACGTGACATACACAACCAATAAATTAGTTTGACGAACAAATAAATATTCAAAAATAATTTATTATAACATTATTTACAGATCTATTTTTATACTTATTAATACTTAATTTCATAATTTAAATCAAGAGTTCCCTGACTTTTTTGGCCGCAGACCCCTTTACAAAAAAAACTTTTAAAACCGTCGACCCCCTAGTCATTTACTTTACTTATGTAATCAAATAAATAAGTTTGTACAGTACTCGATATTAAATATTTCACTAGATATCAAACTTTTCATATTAATCACTTGTAATTAAGGATTGAAAAAATAAAAGGACTACGGATTATGGCAGTATCTTGTGCAACATTTAATATTGAAATCTGCGCTGACAAAAACTAAAGCAAAACATACGAGCAGTTTTTTTTTATAATATTTTGACATGAAATAAATATGTAAATTCAAAATAAGTACAAATATTCTTAATTAGTTACCTGTTGGAATCATAGATATTTTGAAGTAACGAACAAATAGCAGTAGTAAGGGGATCAATTTTTGTTGTCGTCGACCCCCTATTTTTTTTTTAATTGAAACTATCGACCTCTAGAAAAATCAAATCGACCCCAGGGGGTCGATATCGACCACTTTGGGAACTCTTGATTTATTTCAATCATAACACCTAAAATGTGTTGTAAATAAATAGTTTGCGTTTTTATATTAATTCATCCATTTTTTTATGAACAAAAAAAAAACACTAAATCGTTGTATTGTATAACGTTGTGTACAATAAAACCTGGTAGGTTTATTGCCATGTGTTAATATCTTCCAGCCAACTAGAAATATGCCTAAAGTGAAAACTTGGAGTGAAGTGAAGACTAGAACTATTTTTTAATCGGGTACTGACGGGAATCAAACCCAAGTTTGGAAGATAGGCGTCGTACCAATTAAGCCACGAAGTCTATTTCGATAAAATATTGCTAAATTATGATCCATCTCGGTAAAAGACTCCGGGTTTCTTGGGCACTGCAGCTGGTGTCACGTGGACTACTCCTCACCGCACGTACAAAGAGTCAACTCATCATGTAATTTTCTCCATTTTGTACGAGTACTTCATATACACGTAATATTCCCCAAACACAATGTTCCCCATTTTGCAGGAGGATTCTCTAAACATATAATATTCTCCCTTTAGGATGAGTATCACACATACTCGTAATATGCCCCCTTTCGCATGAATATTCCCAATACACATAATATTCTCCATTTTATGTGAGCATTCCCCAAACATGTAATTTTCCTCATTCTGGGTGTGTATTCCTCATACACGTAATATCCCCCATTTTACATGGATATTTTCCAAATATATAATATTAACCCTTTTTGGGTGAATATTTCCTATACACGTAATATTCTCAATTTTAAACTAATATTCCACATTTTGCATGTGTAATATTTTATATTGTAGGTTTGGGTTAGTCGCCAATCATTCGTCGTAGCCTTAATAAACTAGGCATCTGCCTGTATCTTAGAATATACAGTTGGAGACATTTAAATCAAGGAAAGTAAAGTAAGAAGCATGAGAAACAGAAAAGCATTTATGACGAGATGTATGTATATGGGCAAGACTGTGCAAGGATAGGAATTCCTTATGATTTGTTTTATTTTGTTACCCCTGATAGGGGCATGGCATAATGATATACACCTCCGCTCATAAGTCTTCGTCACTCCCTAATTATTGAGTTATTCGCGTATTTATGCAATATTACGATGAAAAATTGATATAATAAAATAATTATAACCGTTTTGCATTGTATTTAACAGAAATCATGCGTGTGTATGGATGGAGATTAGAATTTGGGAGGCTTTTGTTCAAAAACCGTATTTTTACAAAACAATCACCGTTCGGTATTGTTTGTCATTCAGAAGTCCAAGCAAGCTAATCCCTTTATTGTGTTAGGTTTACAGGGAGTAGGGATAACAATTCACCGTTACCTGAATTCTTTGTCTAATTTACTTTTAGCTTTCACTCTAATCGCATCGAATCGTCATAAATGTATAATTGAATGAGTGAATACACTTGACATTGAGAAAATTTAAACAGAAACCTTTGAAGTACAATGGTTAAAGCAAGCATTACGAGTATAACATTTGGGCTTCATTTTATGAAGCCAAACAGGTTTGTACATCGATATTCCTTAAGTCTATATATATTATATCTGGAATTAAATAACAAGAATATGTTCATACATATCATCACGCCAAGCCCCTTTTGGGGTAGGCAGAGAAGACAGATATCCACATATATATACATGCTCTTCTGTTTCTCATACTTTTCCCTTGCCTACTTTATCCTTTCACTAACATATTTACTTGTTCTACCTCCTTCTTGCACGCCATTAATTTAATTTCAGACATATATTTGTTTTGTAAGTCTTTCACAATTCATTATATTGCAATGTTCTATACAAGACGTGGGCAAATGCGGCTCTTCGTTGGGTTAAGTGCGGCTCCCAATGTATCTTATAAAAATACTCGTATAGATACTTTCTTTCCCCATTATACTTGTATTTTCGCGATTTTCCTTTCTTAATATTGTAAGTGACAAGATGCGCATGTATTAAAGCAACGGTGAAAGACGCAAGTATTGGTGTATACGTGTGTGCTGTGATTCAATGTGTAGGGTGCGCGCGCATCTCCTGCCTCTTTATGTGTGCAAACCACGCAAACCGTATTCTGCGCTATTTTTATATTTTCTTATATGTGTATTTTTTATACTTTATATAGCAATTAAGATTTGTGTAGAATATGTAATAAATTTGAATTTGTGTATTTAATACTACGTGAGAACGTGACTATGGTGTGGCTCTTTATAAATATGAAAATCCAGAATGTGGCTCTTGTTGATCTCATGTATGCCCACCCCTGTTCTATACCACATATCTCATGATGTTTTTTATTCAACTTACAACATCCGAATATAACAGTTATCGCTAATGTGGTCATTACTTGTTCTATGTTATAATACATTGTAATACCACATAAAATGCGGAGTGTGAATGGTTCAGATGAATGTTTTAGTATTTACGACAAATATGCTGAACATGATGATCATTGATGAATGAAACCACTTCGTTACATGTAGTGCGATTCTTTATATTCGCAAAATTGTTTTTTTATTGTTATTTACTTGCACTCTACAGATCGTCTTTCCATTAGAGATATTTACTTGCACTCTACAGATCGTCTTTCCATTAAAGATATTAACTTGCACTCTACAGATCGTCTTTCCATTAAAGCTATTTAAATCACCAATATTGTATTGTGAATAATACGTAAATAAACATCTATATCGAAATACATCCTTGTAAAATTGTACTATATTTTACACAGTCGTTGTATAAAATACAACCTGGTGGACTTATTGCCATGTGGAAATATTTTCCAGCCAACCAGAAAGATGTTAGAGGCCTTAAGTGACAACCAGACGAGAATCCTTATTAAAAAAATATGGGTTCCAACGGCATTTGAATCCGCAATCTCCGGGTCGGGAGACAGCCGTCTTACTAACTAGACCACGGAGGTTGCCATCCTTCATAACTTAACAGTATTGTCATTCACAAACTACACGTATTTTTCATTTATTTCATTATTTCTTTTTGTGTCGACGTATGACAATAAGAAATATAATTATTAAAGGTAAATATGAGCTATAAACTGGTGTTGTAAGAAGAGAGAAAAAGAGCACGTTTATATAGTTTGGACATATTGAACGGATGGACAACGAAAAACTTAATAAACAAACTTTTAATGCGAGTATAAGTGGGAGTCGTGGTCGAGGAAATTGAGAAAGGGACAGTAAGACAAGTGAATGAAAGGAAAGTTAAGGAGTAAGATAAACAAAAGAAGCTGTGTGAGATGATGTATGAATGTGAAGTGCTAGAAGGAAGTTTAACGTTCTATAATCTGGTGTTATTTTTATAGAGTCTAGTTTTGGAATAAGTAATAGTTATCATAATCATCATTCTGACATCTTGTCCGAATAGTAGTTTAGTATTTCTAGGATAGATGTCGTTAGGATATAATTTTCGTTGCCTGGCGTGATGAATGTATACCATTATGAAACGAAATAGTTTCAGAGACAAACCTTTAAATACCATATATTTGTCATGTGTATTGCGGTGATGCTGTAAACGATCGCGTGTGTCAAATGTAGTTTACAAATTCCGCAATGGTGATACGACACTGGAAGATGGCGTCCACTCTGCAAGGGTGCCGACCAAATCAAGTATTTGTTCGAAAATAACCAGCGATTTACGACACGAGCTATAGCTGACATATTGAAAATATCGAAAACCATCGTTCAAGAGCATTTTTGTGCTTTAATTTTACTTAAAAATACGAACATACTTCTAGGACAATCCAATATTTTTTGTAATAGGTAATTATTTTACAATAGCTTGAATATCATTGTACTTTGTACACGTTCCTGCGAATTGCAAAGATAACGGCGCATTACACGAGTATGTGTTCTGTAGTAGTTCTGAATCAGGGGTAGGAAACCTTTTCATATTGGAAGGTCACATTAAGTTAGCAATCTTATAAGGCCACATTTAATAAACTTCAATTGGATGCAAATTTACATTATTAAAAAAATCTTACAACGTATTAACTTAAAAAAATAAAAAAAAATTAACATACGTACATACATATCATCACGCCATCTCTCAATCGGGATAAGCAAAAATGAGAGAGTGCCAGACTTTCATGTAGCGACATACTCGTCACTTTTGCGTTCATACACCTTTCCATACAATTCCTACGATTTATCGGACTTTTAAATTATGCATATTCTTTCAAAACATCGTACATTTAATTCAACCATACTTTCCTTGATCTTACTCTACCTTACCTTTCCCTCACATTTCCACTTTTATTAATTTTGTCTGTCTTTCTCCATTCATTTGTTCAACGTGCACAAACCATCTCATAATAGTCTTTTTTATTTTGCTCAATTTGCCTTAAGTTCACACAGCAGATCCGACTCGAAGAACCACTTTGTAGAGCACCGGTACAAAGACTGTAAAATATGTGGATGGCCTCCGCTCAATCCTCGGGATTCCGGTTTGCTTCTTGGGTTTTCGGGGAAGAGCAGAGTGAAGAGATTCCTTTTTGGCAAGTAGAAGTTTGTCGAAATAAAAACACAATAAAATTCCAGTAGGTGAGCATATATTTTTTCCGTTTTCCGTTCCAGTTGCAGCTCATCGTTTATCGTACGCTCCTTGGTTCGACTTTGTTTGCCGTCACGGCATGCATACCACGCACTGTCGGCGCGTAGGGGGCGTCCGACCATCTTTGGTGATTACTTGCGAAAGCCATGCATAAGGAATATTTAGTCACAAGCAATGTTTAAAAAAGATGATACATTACAATATACAATAATAATTTCGAAAACAATTTTACAAATGAAATTTCTGTGACGCATACGTCCGGTACAGTTAAAGACGAACAAAAACATATTAATATAAACAATAAAAAAAACTGCAAAATTTAAATTAATTCAAAATACTTAAAATACCACATGCGGCCTTAAGGCCTTAGGTTCCCTACCCCTGCACTGGATCAATACAACACGATATGTATTGTATATTATCTAATCACATTGTGGAGTCATGTTTGTGAAAAAAAACGAACAATAGAGGAAAACACAAAGATACTTTACTATTTAATTCGAGAAAGATATGGAAATATTCTAATATTAAGACTCCATAACAAAGGAATTGTTTTTGTTTTGTTATCCAGCTCTACAGCACCAGAACAAACTGTAAAATAGGGGGATGCTTGTCGCTCAATCTTTGGAGGTTCCGGGGTGACTCCAATGTGCCTTGGTGACAGCTGGGCGAAGATATTCACCCAATGACATTTTATGTATAATATAATACGATATGGATTATATGTTACGTGTACACTATTTACTTGTAAAGTGCTCATTCTTTCTGTTATGCGGGTTGTACCCTTTGAATAGGGCCGCCGATATTGACATCTTCAAAATTTAAATAATATCAGTATTTTGAGCATTCTTAGTAATATGAGCTATATGTTTTGGTATAGGTAATAATTCTTTTTTATTTTCAAATTTTTGTTTCTTGTTAATGTATACTCGTATATGTGTATGTATTTCTCTATAAGCTCTGTATGTAATTGGGGCGATAGAAAGCAAAGTCAATGGGGCACTAAAACACATACAATCAAAAAGTATCAAAATCTTCTAAGATGATAGTATGTTAGGCGCCAACTTTGTTATAGACAGGTGCCAACTTTGTTATATTGTATATGGAAAGAGGAGCCGAATAAATGCAATAGAAATGCGTACATTGAGAAGATGCGAGTACATGGCGTAACAATGTACGACGGAATACAGAATAAAGTGATTAGGGATATACTCGTATGTAGACTTATGGCTGATACATATTTCGCTTGTTTCACGTACATATGAGTATATCTCATCATGCGTACTCTCCAATTATAAAGGCTTTTTACTCTTCTTTCTAAGATAATTTATTAATTTGGTCTGCCACGTTTCTCTTGGATTTCCCAAACTTCTCCTACATTCTAATGTACGTTTAGTGTTATATCAAAGGTATAAATATATATTCTTTAATAAATAAATATATAAACGTAACTTGAAAACGGTTTTAGAATACGGGTCTTCTTAGGTCCGAATTCATAGTCCGATCGCAACAACTTTTTACTAAAAAATAGTTAGTATTTAAAATTAATTTTCGTAAAAAATTGTCGTCGATTCTAAAAATGAGGGAGTCGCGTGGATTAATTATCGCATTTAAAGTTAGGTATCCGACTCCGAATACAAAAAAACTAAATTTGAAGGTTAGAAATAAGTATTTAGGCTGGACTGTAAATACGAGCCTAAGTTTTAACTGTAAAATTGTCTTCAAGATCGAGTCGAGTTTAAACAGAATAAAAAATACTTTTTCCACAGTGTATATTAAAATTAGAAATATATTTTCAATACTAAAAAATGACGCAATTGAAAGAGAAGTAGCGCATTTTGGAGAAACGATAAACACTGGGATATTTTGGAACGAAAACATATTTGTTATTGAACATGGTACGTAAATATTTTAATGCGAACTATTACAGTTCTATCGCGTATCAGCGCTAATTTTAGACTAGACTAGTAATAACAAGAAAGTTTCAAGGTACATTTATCTTGAAAACTAAGGCGATAATTGATCGCAGATAATGACAAAATTACCAGGTCTTTTTATTTTAACACGTTAAGTTTGTTAGAGATGAATGTTATAAGAAAAATTAAGAAAGAAATCTTATTTATTTATTTAACAATTCATTGCAAATACTCGTGCAATCTGGCGGAATTATTGCCAGGGGGAATATCGTCCAACTAACCAGACAAAAGAAGATAAAGCAAGTTACATAGTCGCAAAAAAATATTCAAAGGATTATTCATATTTATGAAATTTATGGACATTAACATATTTACGAATCCACCAGTTTTTCTATCTCTATCTTATTCCATGCATAGTTCTTTCTATTCACTATTGTCAACTTGTTTATATGACTACATGGATAGTGTCCATGCTGTATGTGAAGTCTGGCAGGACACATTGATGAAACACTATCTTTCTATTCACTATTGTCAACTTGTTTATATGACTACATGGATAGTGCCCGTGCTGTATGTGAAGTCTGGCAGGACACATTGATGAAACACTATCTTTCTATTCACTATTGTCAACTTGTTTATATGACTACATGGATAGTGCCCGTGCTGTATGTGAAGTCTGGCAGGACACATTGATGAAACACTATCTTTCTATTCACTATTGTCAACTTGTTTATATGACTACATGGATAGTGCCCGTGCTGTATGTGAAGTCTGGCAGGACACATTGATGAAACACTATCTTTCTATTCACTATTGTCAACTTGTTTATATGACTACATGGATAGTGCCCGTGCTGTATGTGAAGTCTGGCAGGACACATTGATGAAACACTATCTTTCTATTCACTATTGTCAACTTGTTTATATGACTACATGGATAGTGTCCGTGCTGTATGTGAAGTCTGGCAGGACACATTGATGAAACATTATCTTTCTATTCACAATTGTCAACTTGTTTATATGACTACATGGATAGTGTCCGTGCTGTATGTGAAGTCTGGCAGGACACATTGATGAAACACTATCTTTCAGGGAAATAAGGATAGGGGTTTAAAATCAACGTTGCGTAGAATGAGTGGTCAAACAATGTATGACAGAATAATGACATTAGGAAATAATTTATTTTGAAAGAATACGTAGGTGATGAAAATGGGGAAATAAAAAACGAGAAAAACATGATAAGACCATATTATAATCAAACTCTGAAAGAGATGAGAGTGAAAAGCCTTTATAATAGGAGAGTATGCATGGCGAATTATACGGACGTGGCAGAATTGAAATATTAAGAGGATAAGGGGCGGGGGGAGGGGTAACAGTGTGACTTTATAAGATAAATATTTTAAATAGATAAATACAAGGGATTTGATAAATATATACCATACACATACTATATTGTATGTGCTCTTTGCACAATTTGGCGCCTATTGTTGCGGATCGGGGGACGTGGGTGATTCGAATATTTGTTTGGGCCTGGGGTGAATTAAATTAATGTTCGCGTCGTAGTCTGAAAGTGACCTTATCAGAGGGCTGGGGGGGGGGTGGGGGCTCGGGAGTTAGTTGTAGAACATCTCGGCCAGAGAAACCACGAATTTTCGGATGGTAGAGATACCTGTGTATTTGTGGAGCCGTTTGTTGCTAACAAAGTACGACACATCCATAATGGTGCGCATAGCTTTGTTGTGCAGAACCTGAAATTTGCTCACGTGGTTTCGGCCGCGTGGGCCCAGACCGGAATGACGTACATTATCTAAGGGTGTATGATGGATGCCCTTGTACAAGTGTAATTCGTTACGAGGTGTCATCCTACTGTGTCTGTCCAAGAGTGGATAAAAGGTTTTAAGAGAATCTGGGAACCCAACCTAAGTCATTTGGTGCTTTTATAGAAAACTCAATCCTCAGGAGGTGTTCAAAGTTGTTATATAAAATCGAAATCTCAAGACTTTTGAAATATTATTAATTACATTAATTTATTTATTGACAACATAAACGACACTTAAGTGACCTTTACACACCACAGTAACAATTATAAAAGAAAATACATCGCATCAACATCTAAAAATGTCTTAATATTCATAAGAAATATATTTTTGAAAACGTGATGCAAGAAAATATATTTGATATTTTATTATTTTTTATTTGACATTTAAAATCGTGGACGTATGTCTTTTCACACATCGACCGAAAACAAAGAGCCTGTGCGTACGAGACCTGGATATATACGCCTAACATTTTCTCGTCCGATTTTCCAGTTCTTTTCAACTTGAAAATCGTTGCCGTGTATTTTTTGCATTGGTGTCAGAAAGGAGAACGACACGGAAAACTGTTGACGTCATGAGATACGAGAATTTTAATCCATCATTAGATTTCCCACTCGCTACTCGTGTTGCTGGCACGTGGTCAACATTGCAGAAGCGAAATGGAAACTATTATTTCAACGTTTAAACATAATTAATTTCTTTCATACAACACAAATGTTCAATTATGGAGAAAATATTGCGCGATAAACCGCACTAGCAGAAAAAGACACATATGACGACCTTCGTAATCTATATATGGGTGAACAACGAAAGATTGAAGCAAGTTGAGAAATTCTGCTATTTGGGTAGGATTTTATAATACCTAACGGCGTGTAGTGATAGGAAACAAAGTCGATGAAGCTCTTAAACATATATACTCTAACCACCAGTGTCAAAATGTGTTAAGATGATAGTTCACAAGAGTATTTTAGTACTAACTTTTTTGATGTATGGGTGTGAAACGTGGACGTGGAAAGGAGCTGAATAAATGTGGTAGAAATGCGTGCACTGAGAAGAAAACATAGGATGACAATGTATGTCAGAATATGGAATGAAGTGATTAGGGATGAAGTGAACTTAACGCTGATGTGTTAAGTATTTTGAAGAAGAGCACTTTGAGATGGTTAGGGGCACGAAGAACGAATGATTGAAGAAAAACTGATCAAACAAATATATAGTGCAAATGTAAGTAGAAGACGTGGTACGGGAAGATCAAGGAAAGCATGATTGTATCATGTGAATGATATTTGAAAGAAAGGAATGTAAAAAGTCAGAGAAATCGCAGGAGTTGTATAAGAAGGTGTATGGATGTAGAAGAGGCGAAAATTGTGTGTGAGATAGGTAAGTTTTGCGCTCTGTCATCTCTGCTTATCCCGACAGGGAAATGGTGTGATGGTATACATGTATGATTTCAATAATAGATTTAATATCCACCTGACCATTGGATCAGACAATAATACGGACCATAAGCGTGTGTGTGCAAGGGCATTATCCATATCGTTTGCTATTCTACGGTTCAATGCTGCCATCTCATATCTCGTCTAGCCGGGTGTGAGCGACCAGACGTCTGTGGTACAAAGTGCTTTTAACATCATACTTTCTTTCAAATTCTTCCTCACAAACTATATTCCCTGGCTAAAATCTGTCTCCCCCCCCCTATATTCCCTACGCTCTGAAAGTTTATATTACGTGCAAGGGGTGAATTTCATGAAATTAAATACTTAGAAAACATCATTTTAAATATTGCATCAAATGTCCCGCTTCAAGAATTTATAAGTACTAGGAAATAATAGTTCTGCACGCGGAATACGATTCAAAAGATACACAATGTCACAAATTATCAAACCATCTTCCCGGTTAAAAGACGGTTGTTTAATTGTACTTAGTTTTTTCTGAGTTAGAGCAAGTTTAGAAAAATGCGTATCTTGGAATAATGTTCACATGGTATCGCATGGCAACCGATGTGTACGGGTGCACCACATAGTTGACCGTATGGCAATCGATGTGTATGGGTACACTACATAGTTGACCGCATGGCAACCGATGTGTACGGGTGCACCACATAGTTGACCGCATGGCAACCGAAGTGTACCGGTGCACCGCATGACAACCGATGTGTACGAGTGCACCACATTATTGACTGCATGTCAATAGATACGTGTATGTACAGGTGCACCACATTGTTAACCGCATGACAACCGATATGTACGGGTATACCACATGATTGACCGCATTACAACCGATATGTATGAGTGCGCCACATGGTTGACCACATGATATCGCATGGTAGCCGATAGTTGACCGTGCACACATAGTTGACCGTCAATATGTCAACTGATTTTTACGGGCACACCGCATGGTTGACAGCATGGCCACCCATGTGTATGGGTGCACCACATGGCAACCGACGTGTACAAGTGAACCTCATGGTTGATCGCATGGCAACCAATGTGTACGGGTCCACCACATGGCAACTGATGTGTAAAGGTGCAACGCATGTTTGACCACATGGCAACCGATGTGTACAGGTGGTCCACATGGTTGACCGCATAACCGATATGTAATCGCATGGTACCGCATGGCTACCGATGTCTACGGGTGCACCACATAGTTGAGTGCATGGTACCGCATGACAACCGATGTGCACGAGTGCACCGCAGTACAAAGCACTATCAGCGGGGTGAATTACCAAAATCAAAAACGTAACATATAGTATATAGTATGTGAGCAAAATCAGGACGTACCAAATTATAATAAAAGAAATATAAATGCGGTAGAAATGAGAGTGTTCCGTAAATGTGGAAAAGAACATATGATAGAATACGGAACGAGAACATTAGGAAAGATGTGGATTGAAAAAATATTCTGTAATCAAGATGTAGAAAGGTGCATTGAGATGGTTCGACTACGTCAAAAGAATGAACGATGAAAGATTTACAAAAATAATATATTCGAGTACTTTAGAATATACAAGAAGTTTGGGAAGTAGATAAACGTGCCACTACAAAGCGGGAAAAGTGAAAAACCTTAATGTTTGGTGAGTATTCATGACGAGGCGGATAGACGTGGCAGAAGTGAAATACGCGTGGCAGGATAGAATGAAGTAGATATAAGTTTTCTCTGCCTACCCCAATAGGGACACGGCGTGATAGTGATGATTTTTGAGCTGGGACGCTTTCTCTTTTATTAAAATTTTCGAGAATGTAAATTTTGAATATTAACAAAAAATCAAACAAAGAACTTGGAGATTTTTACGGCTCTTGAAATACGAGTACAATAGCTTTTAATATTAAGGTTATTGAGGCTTACAAATAAACTAGGCATTTATTTCGACAGTTGTTTAAATAAAGATAACAGTAGTAAGGGTTGGCATTTAAAGATTACAGTAGTAAGGGTTGGTATCTTAAGAATTAATCCTTGAGGATTATAGTAATAAAAATAATAAAACATCGACCATTTTAAAACAATGGAAATTAGATTTGCAAAAGAAATTAAAGATAAAATTTAAACTAATCGATGTGAAAATGTTTTCATTTTAGTTAAACAATTAAGTAATGGGTATAGAAATTTAAACAAATTGAAATAATAAAACATTTTTTCCATAGATATCATTTAACCTGAAAGATTATTTGTATAGCATAACTGCCTTTTAGGTAGTTTCTGTTTTTTTTTTTAATTTATTTCATAAAGTATATATGATACACACAATTGCCAAAGGCTATGCCTATAGATAAATTTATTACTTAAGAACTAAAAGACTTATCTAATTTCTATGTTATAACTTGAAGCTAACTTAATTTCTATGTTATAACTTGAAGCTAACTTAATTTCTATGTTATAACTTGAAGCTAACTTAATTTTAATTTCGTTAATGTAATTTTTAAGTAATCTTGATATTTGATTTCTAAGAAATAGTTAATACCTACATATTACCTTATAACTAGATTATTTTAATACTAATTATTATTTAACACGTACGAGGGGAGGTCAATAAATTCGCGGAATGACGGGGATAATGGATGGGGGTGGTAGTTCGCATGCACGTGTTCCGATAATATGACTCATCATAGTATAAATAGGCCAAAACCCATACGATGGTTGTCGTCAAAGAAAGAATACGAGAATTGAATTTTGAGTACAAGAGAGCGAGAGAGGAATACTTGGTTTCTCTCCGAAAATAATTCGAAATTTCGAAATTTGAATCTGGGTGGGTCCGTGATACTGAACGAATTTTAAATACCTAGCTAACAACTTTTGAACCGGTGTTAAAGGGGACGATGTATAAATGATATACAATATACGAGTATATAAACAAATTCTACATTTATGAATATATATTTTCATAAATGTAGAATTTGTTTGCTTCCGTGAATATTTCACGGGTTGCAACTAGTTATTATATATTCAACAAGTTTTAGTCTATTGACAGTATTGTTTAAGATATCGTAGGGATAGTATGTCAAACGTTAATAACATCCCAAGTATGGAAAAAAATGAGTATCGTGCCGTCATTTAGTTCATTATAAAACAAAGGAAAACACCTCAAATCATTTTGAAAGAGATGTTAGCGATGCCGACGAACGTTTCGATAACTGCAACGTATCATAATCCAAACCAGGCGGGGCAACACTCCAAAATACAATTACATTTTTTAGGTTTATTCGAAATGTTGACTAAACAATTCTTATACAACTACATTTTTTAGGTTTATTCGAAATGTCGACTAAACAATTTTTATCCAATATGTGACTGAAAATATCAAGCTTTCAAGTACATTTAAAAAAAATTACAGATCCATACAAAGCGATGACATATTTTCTCGATTATCTTAACACTGGTAAAATGTGGATTATTGTTGTAAATATTCGTCCATATTATTTCATCGATGATAAAAGCAGAATGATTTAAATAAATGTTATTTTACTAATACGAATCGTCTGATTTCGACTCTGAAGAACTGACGATTCAGCACAGACAACAGCACAGCACAGTGGTAGGAAACTTTTCCTAGTGAAATATTGTGCATGAAATAAAAAATATATATATATAATTTTATAGTCAATGTCAAAAAATTATCAAAAGGTTCTGTTTTCCTAACGAGGTATTTTAACATATTTTCGCTTTGCTTGGAACTGAAATCAACGCAAGTGCAATAAACACTATACACGATTTTCATTGCTATTGTAAAAAATGTGGTTGAGGTTTTAAAGGTGATTCAGCCTACGTGTATTGTATTGTATTACACGTAAAAAGTACAACATGTATACAGTAAAACCTGGCGGGCTTATTTCCATGTGGCCATCTTTTCCGACCACCTAGAAATATATTAAAGAGGTCTTAAGTGAAAACCTAACTGGAATCCTTTTTAAAAAAAATGAGTTCCTACGAGAATTGAACCAGCAACTAACTATATACTATATTATAATACTGTCGGAAATATATAATATGTTATATAACTGACTTTAAATTAAGAAATTTTCAGTCGCTTTTTAAAGCATCCCAATGACGAAGCGAGTCTAACTGGTTCTAGAGTATCACTGCATGGACAGTAAAGGACGACGTAAATTAATGTGCTGTGAACTGGGATACACAATAAACGATCTTTATTTGAGCGTAGCGCATGTCTATCACGAAAGTGTGACAATTAAGAATATTAAGCAATAGTGACAGTACATGATTTTTGTAGCTCCTTCTAATATGAAGTGATCATACTTTCTCTGGTTAAAAATAAATCTCAGACAAACATTTTTAAGACGCTGTAATTTGTCCAGCTGTTTCTACGTAATATTCAAATAACATATGTCCGCATAGTCCAAAATCGGAGAAACAGAGATTGTACGAGATAAATTTTGATGTTATACTAAAGAAAATGTTGCATGATCTCTGTGACGTTTCACAAATTTGCCCCAATACAACCTTGTAACGACGTTCAGTAATTTTAATTATTTTATCAACTTTAATGTAAGCTTCAATTCTAATAAATAGCAAGTTATTTAGGTAAATACATTACATAAAACTAACAATAATGACAAATTAATACATCTTGTTACAAATTAGCAAAAATATGTCAGTTTGTTAAAATCAAATAATATTTGGCGACGTTCGTCAAAAGTCACTACGTTAGTCCGCATTGGCTAGGGATAGGGTATACGATAGTTGGATTTTCGATTTTTTTATACATAAAATTAAATGTTCGTAATTAGTATTAATTCATAGTGGATCTTGGCCTATTTAAATATATATACAAATCATACAATACATTAGAAAGTCAGTATAATGAAAATTAGGAATTTAGAGAAAAACAATTTTTCAACAAACAAGTCAGTATAATGAAAATTAGGAATTTAGAGAAAAACAAAAAAAAACGTCAGTTCAGAGAAAAACAATTTTTCGATTTATAAAAAAAACGATTCGTTTTGAAAAAAAAAACAATTTTACCCCATCCCTTTGAGACTTGACATTTCAAACGTCACAGAGTCCATGCTACATTTTCTTGAGTATAGTAGGCAGGAATCTTTGCAACATTTTAAGGGAATTAAGGTTGAAGAACATCTTATGGTTTACTTAATTTATTTCATCTCGCCATGAGTGAGTGTTATCTACTAACACTCCTAGGTTTTGAAATGTTTTATTTAATGGAATGATAGATCCATCGAGTAATATTGGAGGAAGTAAGTCAAAGCTTACTGGCTCTTCCAAGCCAAAAAAATTCTCGAACATCTCTATTCTATCACCCTGTACATATTCCAGAAGTATAATAACTACCATATATCTATTCCATAGGGCCGGCCACTTTGAATTGATTTGTGACCATTCCATAGGATAAAATTGCTTTGCTTCTGCGTTACGCATTGTGCTGTCTTCTAAACTCGAACTCCCTCTTTAAAACATTTATCTCTCCAATATTTCTAACCTCTTCAAATATCTATCAATTACGAGAACGTGCATTTCACGAGTCTTGTTTTATTACATTTTGCTTACGTATAGAAAAAGGTTTACTGTCTCTATTGTACCTAGGAAAATATTTCAGCTGAAACGTGTTTCAATGACTTTTAAAGAAAACATGAATAGATTCTTCACTGAATTCGCCGAATTGCGCGCACGACCTAAATCAACCGTCTGTGACCTTCCTTTACTGCGGATGAACCTATTTGGCGTTCATTCATCTCTTCCTACTTGCAGGACAATGATGTCTCTCATTTCTAACAAAGGGTAATTGAAATTACAGCGATTTATTAAGAAAAATAACGAGTCTTTTAACATTCAACATCGTAACAAGTAGGTTATTTGTATATATTGAAATTTATACAAATAAAAACTAAAAAATAACTGATTTGTGACAAATTACACTGTAAAATGTCAGTTGAATATATAATATATATGAACTATAACATAAGCTGGTCGCCTCTCGTTATTGTGCATGTGATGTGTCCTGCAGTATTTCGGCCACATCATGAGAAGATAGCCGAATAGCCTGGATAAACTTGTGGTCGTCGGAAGCGTTGAAGGAACGTGATCTCGAGGAAGACCCTCAACCAGATGGGGTGACGTGATCATCAGGATTGCGACGGGATCTACAATATCGGATGCTCTCCGATCGATCCGGGACAGGTCCAAATGGAAGGAGGCCATTAAAAGGGTCATCGACGGCTGCCGCCATCCTCAGACATGAGGAACAGGACGACGCAGATATAAAATATGGGTTTCTATAAACTGTATGCTTATTTTCAGAAGTTATTTTAAGAAATAAGTTATTTTACTTGACTGAAAAGTAACAAATCGATGATTTGACTGGAAGAACACAAAATAAAATTAATAAGTATTTATTTTTAAAATATTTCAATATATCATACACACTTCTGATGAAACATTACACCAGTTGGACTTAAGTATTGTTCTTGTAACAAACCAGGACAATTCCACATGAAGAGAGCCTCGAGACAGGTTGTAGACACTTGCCATGGGGAATAATTAGTGAAATGATAATGTAATTTATTATTGAACATTCTAATATAGAGTGCCACAATGTTCAAGCCGAGACCTTTCATAAATTTTTATTATTTAATTTGATTTCTTATTGGAAAATATCAAAATCGACTAAGATACTAGTTCACTTCACTATTCGATTAACAAATTTGATGTATGGAAGTGAAGCATGGAACTGAAAAAATACTGAAAGAAAGCGAATAAATGCTGTAGAAATGTGTGCACTGATAATAATACATGGGGTGACAGTGTATGACAGAATACAGCATGACGTTATTATGTGTGCACTGATAATAATACATGGGGTGACAGTGTATGACAGAATACGGCATGACGTTATTATGGATGAGGCTGATATATTGTATAAAATAAAGAAGAAATGTGTGCACTGATAATAATACGAGTACATGGGGTGACAGTGTATAACAGAATACGGCATGACGTTATTATGGATGAGGCTGATATATTGTATAAAATAAAGAAGAAATGTGTGCACTGATAATAATACATGGGGTGACAATGTTTGACAGAATACGGCATGACTTATTATGGATGAGGCTGATATTATGGATGAGGCTGATATTATGTATGAGGCTGATATATTGTATAAAATAAAGAAGAGCACTTTGAGATGGTTTTGGCGTGTGTTGTAGAACGAATGAATGAAAAAGTACTAACAAAACAAATATATAGTGCAAATGTGAGTGGAAATTGTGGTAGAGAAAGACCAAGGAAAGTGTGGTTGGACCAAGTGAATGATATTTTGAATGAAGTGAATGTCAAAACTCAGCGAAATCTTAAGCGTTGTATGCGAAGGTGTATGGATGTATAATACAATTAAGATGTGTGTCACGATAGGAAAGTCTGGACCTCTTTCCTCTCTGCATACATCGACAGGGTAAAGGCGTGATGGTATGAATGTATGTATGAATTTCTTATTAAATAATCAAGCGTTAAAGAGGCCAACCATAAATATAACATCATCTCAGGGATGCCACATAACGTCGGTTCACAGTCCGGCTCTCCGTGTCCTCCGCCAGTATGCCGAGAGTGCGAGTCTCTCTGTCGGAATATCTGCGTATGGTGGAATAGGGGTACGATTCGCCAAATCTCTTGCTGGTGATGAAAAATCGCAGAACTTTGCCAGTTACTAGACGCTATCCTCAATCCTTGACTTAATTGCCAATATTTATAGGCTACTGCTGCGTCCGAAGACGGACCGGGTGGAGAAAAGACTGAAAATGCAGTGTCATCGTCTAATCATTTCACTAGGTCAAAAAACCCTCTCGTGGCATAAACGAGACTTTTGAGAAGATTGTTCTGTATTATGTTTTCATTTTATACAGTACAACCTGGCAGGTGTATTGCCAAGTGGCAATCTCATACAACCAACCTGAAAGGTGTTACACATGCCTTAAATGAAATCCATACTATAATCTATCATATAAAAACTTGGATTCCAACGGAATGGAACGCAAGATTCAACTTTTTTTCAGAACGCGGACATTCTTTTCGATCGGGGAATGACAGACTACTATACATACCAACATACCACACCTCGTTTTACACATATCTATTTGCGGTCCTCAAGGCGCGTCTGTGGAACGGACTTTCAAGAATGATAAGATGTGCACCATCCTTAACCACTTCTAAAAGAAAATTGAAAAAAATATTACATTACTCAGAATACCCTTTCATCCTTATCTCCCTCATTATCTTTGAATGAATTCCTTTCATCTGGTCCAACCATTATTATTTCGAGTACTTTTTTTTACTTGAATCTAAAAAATATTTTCTTTTTTATATAAAATCTGTCATTCACTGGCAGTAGCCGGTCTACGGGCTAATAGTAGCAGTACTAACGTAACTAAGGTTTAAGTATTTACATATTATGTAATATTTCTATGAATTCAATATTACTACATTTTTAAAACCTTTTTTAACACGTTCAATGCTAACAACACGCCTAGTGCGTTCTTCTTCGCAGCCGTCGGATGCTAACAACGCGCCTGACACGTTTTCGTATGCAAAGTTCGTGTTCAGTGTTTCGTTTCAAATGGAGGGGGTACTACTAGACAACACCAAATTAAATCGCACGTAATTTTACATCTTTTTTTAAAATTTTCAGCCACACGTGAATTACCTTAATAATTTGATCGCATTGAATGTGTTAATACCCATCCTATCTTAACCAAAATTGAGCCGGTACCTAGGTGATTCTGAAAGATATATAACGGTCCACCCTACGATAAAGTTTCAGTAGCACTGGTTTAAAACATTTTTTTTCGCTTCATTGGAAATCAAACCTCGAGTTAGGTTTGATTTCCAATGAAGTCAAGTCAAGCGTTTCATGATTTATTGCCATATGACAATATTTTCCAACTAACCAGAAATGTGTTGATGAAACCTTAAGTGAAAATCATTAACCCTTTATTTAAATCTATGTACTAAAGAGATGAGTTTCGTTACCTTGTTGATTAAACACCTTCATTTCGACCCGGAGATTGTGGATTAGATTCTGTTGGAACCGAGATTTTTTAAAAGGATTCCAGTATGATTTTCGCTGAACTCCTCTTCAATATATGATATTTTGATTAGTTGGAAGAGAATGTCATATAGTAATAAGCCTTCCAGGTTGTACTGTATATAACGAAAATGTAATTCAACAAAATAGTGTATCAAACTCGCAACCCCTGACTTGGAAGACAATCGTTTTATTATCAAGGGCACGGAGATCGTGAAAAATAGAACAAAATCTGTATCAGCTTTTGTTCCATTTAAAAAAAAATATAAACAATATTGAGATATTTATTCATTCACTGCTATTTTTTCACTTTTATGTAGCACGAGTCACAAATACCTCGTGTAAACGATCTAAATCTGTGTCTATGACCTTTTCTGGCGCACGCGACCGCAATGAATCGCAGTACAATCGCACTAAAAATTATTCTTTGTATAATTCACAAATTTACGATACTACAGATGAAAATAGAATATATCTAACTATCTATGATATATATATTTATACAATTTATAATTTAGTAACAATGCCGAAATGAAGCAAGAATGAACAGTTCCCCTGGGGAGGTGTTTTAATTTTGAAATACATTATGCTGAGAGAAACGACTGGGGTTATATATGACAGAAGGCTTTCAATAAAGTTTAAGGGCAAGATCTATAAGACAGTGATCAGGCCCTCTATAATACATGGAGCCGAGTGTTGGTCTCTAAAGAAAAAAGAGGAACAACTACTTCATGTTGCAGAGATGCGTAAGCTACGGTGGTCCATTGGGCGTCTAGATTGAATAATATCTGAAATTAACGAATTCGCTGAATAATTAAAGTTGCGGCAACAGTACATAAAGCCCGGAAAGTACGACTACGCTGGTATGGGCACGTGTAACGGAGGGATGATGGATCTACGTTAAAGATAGCCACGAATTGGAAATTTCCAAATAGACGCAGAGGAAGATCCAAGAAGAGCCTATATAGGTAAGAAAGTGGAAGATATAATGAGACTCGGACTATATCCGAGTGATCGGCGAGATCGAGAGAGATGGGTGGAAAAGTACAAGCAGTCGATCTCAAATGGATCGGATAAGGCAAGGGAAAAGAAGAAGATAGTGCATTCAAAATAAAAAGATAACGTGATAGTATGTATGTATGTTTTTTGAAAGCAATTGTTCTATTTCACCACTATTTACTCACGAATTTAACAATTGAATGGTTGAAGTAAAATAGGCACTAAGTACAAAAAAAAAAGTATGACTTAGTTTTTTTGTTTTTTTTTTTGGTACTTAGTGCCTATTTTACTTCAACCATTCAATTATATTCCAGTGTGCAAAATGATGCAAGGTCATACAATAAACATAATTTAATTTAAAAGTTTAACGCAGACTTCCGGCTCATCATTTATGGATTTTCATATAATTGCATTATTAATTATTTATGGTGCTTCCGTTTGAAGTTTCACTTTTAAATGTAAGAATTTTTTATTTAGTTTTATTTGAAAATAACTTGGGATAATGGCAAAAGTGTAGCGATGCGATGGCATTTTGGAATTCACCAGGGGCGCCGATAACTCGGCACCGTTTAGTCGAGCAACAGAAAAAGAGCTCCCAAATTATTCCTGATAATGCCAAACAACTGTACGCCACGACCGAAAGGAGTTTTAGTAAATTAAAGCTTGTAAAAAAACTATTTAAGTTCGACTTCAGGATAACAATGCACATCATCGCTAGCTCTTTTCTCTATCAAATATAAACTTACTAGTGTAATAGGCGAAATAATAAATTTTGCAAATGCTAAATTAAGAAAAAATATACAATATAAATTTTTATGTGTTTGTACTATTATTTTTAGGCCATGATACAATTACTTATTTAGAAAGCAAATTATGCAGTAAATAAATGCAAAAATTATATATTGCCCATTTTACTCGTAGATGTGTAAGCACCCCTCAAATATGCTTATTGCCGTTCAGCACACCCCTAGGGACGATTCTGTTATATGCATCATTTTATGTTCCTATCTAATAAATTTATGTTGAACCTATGATTTTATGTATCAATATTTTTTATGTTTTATTTTTCCTTTATTTTATGTAGTGTTAATTTTTTGTTGTGTTGTTAACACTTGCCGTACGGTGATGGATAGCGAGTGATCATGACTTATATTTTATTTAATTTCTCGAAATATACTGCTTGCAGGGTCTTCATACTTTATGTATTCCTCATCGAAACCTCTATGATTTGAATGATGTCATTAGGAAACAAAACATTCATAGTTAATTCAACAGAAATTAATGATTTTAAATCGCGAATTGATGAAATGTCAAACACTCATTCTTTTTTGACAGTTCGTATAGCGCCCCGCTCCAGGGGTTCGTCACCAGTTTTATAATCCTGATTGTTATTTTTAATTTTTATCTGGTATGTTTTTTCTATTATCATTTTTTATCTGGTATGTTATATTGTACCATTACTCTTTTTATAATAAATGTAAATTTTATTTATTATTTCATTTTCAAAAATATAATAATTGAGATGGCGGGAAATATCGACGGCGATGATAGCGATTTGGAATTTAAGGCGACAGGCAATATATCAGAATCAGAAGATTTTGTCGAGGTACAGGATGAAGTGTATTCTGATTTGGAGACGAGTGAAGAAGACGAAGAAATATTATTTACATCAAAACATGGATTCGAATGGAGTTCATTACGAGTACCACCTCAATCTTCGAGGCATCGGTCGGGTATCAAATATTCTCATCGAAGATTCTGGACTGAGAAATTCAAGTATAAATGTACATTCCATAAAAGATATGTGTTGTCTGTTTGTAAATGAAGAGGTGGTAAAAGTGATGTTTAAGAAACAAATCGTCATTTAAATCGAATTCATTCAGAAAAGAACCAACCAATATCAAAAGACGAGTTATATGAATTCATTGGAATATTGCTCGCGTCTGGCAGAAATCGAACACGAAAGATATCTTTGAGTGAATTGTGGACATATGAAAGTCCCTTTTGCCAGCCATTTTTCACAGCAGCTCTGTCTCGAGATAGATTCATATATATTTACAATAATATTCGTTTTGATGATAAAGAAACCCGAGAAGAGAGATATCAGGTTTCTTCAGATAAATTAGAACCAATTAAGTGGATTTTAAAAATGTTTGTGGATGCGTGCAAGAGCAATTATTCTCCATCTTCAAATATAACTGTAGACGAACGTTTGGTAAGCTTTCGAGAGAATTGTCCATTTCGCGTGTACATGAAGTCTAAACCTGGTAAATATGGCATAAAAATTTGGGTTGCTGCTGACTCTGCGACGGCATACATAACAAATTTACAGGTTTATTCTGGTATGATAAATAATCGCAGAGAGATAAATCAAGGTCACCGAGTAGTTATGGAAATGGTTCAATCACAGTATGGCACTAACAGGGGGATAACCACAGATAATTTTTTTACCTCCATCAAATTAGCCGATGATCTTTTATTACAAGGTTTAACTCTAACTGGCACGCTTCGAAAAAATAAAAGAGAAATCCCACTTGAATTTTTACCGTCTAGAGAGAAACCAATTTATAGCAGTATGTTTGGTTTTGCTGAAAATAAAATACTTGTTTCGTATGTACCACAAAAAAATAAAGCAGTATTATTATTATCCACTCAATTCAATGATGCAGAAATCGACAATTCAGAAAAACAAAAACCACTAATTATAAATCATTATAATAATACGAAAATTGGAGTGGATAAGGGAGACCAAATGACTAGAGAGTACTCTTGCTCAAGGTCAACGAGAAGATGGCCTTTCCGCTTTTTTATGGAAATTATAGATATGGCTGCATTGAATGCATACCTCTTATGGATAGAGAAATATTTAGAGTGGAAACAAAATAATAAATGCCGCCGAAAATATTTCTTAAGAGAGTTAAGTATAGAATTGGCAAAGCCTAATATCCTAAAAAGGAAAAATAGCGACATCAAATATCACAAGCAACAACATGATGCTTTCAATACTGTTTTAACATATTGTGGCGAGTCAATACCCGAAACATCGGTATATAATACCTTGTTGGCACCCTGTGAGGTCTTCAAAAGAAGAAATTGTATGTTTTGTTCAAAAAAATCGAGAAAAAGAACCAGGTTATTCTGCAATATTTGTCAAACACCTGTGTGTTTAGTACATAGAATAGAAACAAAAGTTATTTCGTGCCCCAATTGCGATAGACTTTCTCCACAGGATTAAATTTTGATTTTATGATATGTTTGTCCTATTTTCAAATTTTGACCTCTTTTCAAAGTGTTTATAATTTCCAAATGGCATATTTTATTGATTTGAATTTCCTGTTTGTTTTTATATTATTATTTTTGAATTTATATATTCATTTTATATTTTGTTTATATGTTATTTATTGTCTTTATTCGAATTATGGTTTTATTGCCAAAAAAATACACGCTACATTTTATTGTATAATTTTATGAAAAAAAATTAAAAGGCTGGAAATCTCTTATCACGCATGCGCATTCTGAATGTTGCGCAGACCGAACGACGCAGCGTAAAAATAATATTCTTATAGAAATGCCTTTCTGTTTTAGCTCTTATTTTATCATTTCTTACCTTTATTTTATATTATTCGACATTTTATTACATAATAAAATGATGTTTATAGCTAATAACAAAAAATAACCTAGCAGATTTTGCATAATTTTAATTTGAAACATACATGTTTAGTGTACCCTCAGTGTCCAACGCCGTTACTGGCGTAATTTTTTAGCACAGTAAGGGAAGTGTTAAAAGGTTGGAGACCTCTTTTCAGTCATGCGCATTCTGAACGTTGCGCAGACCGAACGACGCAGTGGGAAAATTATATTCCTATAGAAATTTCACTTCTCTGTTTCAACGATTATTTTATCATTTCTTACACTTATTTTATATTATTCGACATTTTATTACACAATAAAATGATGTTTATAGCTAATTAAAAAAAAAAACTAATAGATTTTGCATAATTTTAATTTAAAACATACATTTTTAGTGTACCCTCAGTGTCCATCACCGTAACTGGCGTAATTTTTTAGCACAGTAAGGGAAGTGTTAATGTAAGACGTGTAATGGTTTCACACGTATGAGAGTTCTCATTTGTATTTCTCGTTTCACTAAAATAAAGTTATGTTAAAAAACGACTGCTCATTATTATTTATCAGATAATCAATTATAAAATATGAATTTTAAAAAAATATCCAAGCCTAAAACTTAGCTACGCATCTGGGGAAAGATAACGGGTAATATATATCAGTGGTGGTCAACTTGTTTGTTGTCGCGATCGACTTTTTACGTAAAAAAGTTCGAAAGCGATCTACCTTTCGAATTCGTGAGATTTAACTCATAACACACATGTTGAAAAAGGATAACTAATATCTAAATATTTATTGATGAGTATGAGCGAAATTTACTTCGCCAAAAAAAATATAAATGAAAAGACAATTTATACGTACGAGCACATATGTACATTATTTGGAGTAGACATCTACTATATTAAAAAGGACAACTAATTGACTGCATTGACAAGTGCATGCGTCTAATGAGATTTGACAATGTCACACGCCACATTTTAAGTTACTAAGACGGCCGCGATCGACAAAAAAATTGATTCGCGATCAACCTGTTGACCATCCCTGATAAATATAATAGGTTGTCTGGAAAGTAATTACATATTATTAGATCAAATTGCACCAAATGCTTGTGGACGGTGGAAATTATACAAAATCCTCGGCAATCTCTCGTGTCGTAGAACGTTGGTTATTCTAGATCAGTCTTGATTTGGTTGTCATCAGTAATAATTGGCTTTCCAGAGAGGACACCCTCTTCAAGTGTTGTATCACCATTACGGAATTTTATAAACCACATTCGACACACACGATCGCTTACTGCATCGTCAGCATACACTTTATATAACTTTTCTTATATGTTTGTGTCGCATTTTTTTCCATTGCGATAGTAAAAAAGCATCAATCAATGAAAAAGAACTTGTTATGTTTCATCTTCAAAATGACGTCAAAAAACGTTCCAACAATTTTGATAAACAATAGCTGAAAAAATGTGTTAAACTATTACCTTTCTTAATATTATAAGTAACGATTTTTTGTCCTCGCGACATCCATGCGAGAAAGACGAAACTATCATCCGGACAAAGCCTTATATACAATATGAGTATATGGTATCATATTGCTTTATAAGAATGGTGATGATATTATTAGTGTTGATGGTGAAACTAAGACCATAATTAATTATGATAGTTTCTTTATTTATTTATTTAGTGTAAAAAAATATTAACAAATAATTTCAACCTAAATAACTTCATTTAAATTTTTTTAAATTCTGAAAATACTTAAATCTATCCTTGACATAGAAAATACTTCGTCAAAAATCGGATTCGTTAATACTTTTTAGCATTTCGGTAAAAACAAATCGAAACCCAAGTTATTTAAACATTTTTAAAATTTTGAAGCTGCAAGTTATCGCGACTTTTTGAGTTATCCCGAGTTAGAGAAAAATAATTTAAACTAATAGATATAAAAACGTCAAGCCAGTAAAATGAGAATTTCACAGTTAAATTCATCCTTAAAAAATTCTCCTTTACAAAACGATGTCATGTAATTATTATTATTATTATTACACATGACAAGAAATATACACAATTTGAGAAAAAACAACAGGTAATTTGATTTGGACATATAATTTTAATGGATCTGGGTTTGTTGCCTTTCATTTGTCGTATCCCCAGTAAACTAGGCTTTTGCCTGTATCTCACTGAGGATATTTAGCATGAAAAAATAAATCGATACTTCTTTCCGATTTTTGATAACACAAAAAAAACCCCGTTGCACGCTCTCATCAACCTGACAAACAGTGACACTCAACTACAACTGGAAACATCTTGCGAAACTCAACTCCTCACACATTATCACTCCAGAAAGACCAAAAATATTCATCCCACAATATACCGCACACAATCATAAGAATAAAAATCAAAACAAATTCAAAACAAAAAAAAAAGAAGAAAAAGAAGAAAAAAAAAGAAAAACACACAGAAACACAAATACAAAAACATCCAAAATTAAAACAACAAGAAGAGACCCACACTCACGAGCTCACATAAATCCTTTCTACTCGTCATTCATCCTGAAAGCCCAAGTACTCAAAATCCTGTCGCAATAACAACCAAGCCCCGATCGACTGTCTAAATGGTTTTCCTACCTTTACTTTTATTGAAGTCGGCACGCCATTGTATGTAATGGGAGCCAAATAAGCATATTGCCTTTGGGCAAAAGAGGTTTTAACTCTAGGGATGGTGAACATTTCATTAGTTGCCATGCGTGTCATGTGTGTCTGCTGAGTTTGCATCTTCCCCTCCTCTCGATGGTAGTGCCAGAGAATGGATTTGAGATGTAAATTGGCTATGTTCAGGACCTGACCTGATAATGTGTTCTAGATTATCTCAAAACATGTAAAATGTACAAGTTGATATAATCCTTCTATTTAAATATAATATAATCCTTCTATTTACTAATAAGATCTTCTCCTTTTTCAGACATAGTGAAGAGCGTGGTCGGGAGACGATATTGTGTTCGACCTCAATAACCGAGCCGCTGTGTTTAAAAGCACTGGAGTAAGCACGGAATTCGAGGTGCGTCATTGCACGTGATGGCAACATTATCGCACTTGCAGAGGCGCACTTGACGCGAATTGTTGCTAGACTAGAGGCCCATTTTTTTTGTGACATCCGGAATTTAATCCGATTCTCCCAAGTGGAAGTCAATCACTTATTAACTAGACCACGCAAGTCGTTACTGTCGAAACTACAATATGAAGTCACAATTATTTAAAAGGATGCAAAGTTGAGCAATTATCAAATCCATCATGTTCGAAAGCTCGCTTTAATTTCACACTTTTTTATGCAATCAACAAATGAATAGAGCATGTAATCAAATCATTTTCATTGGTTGATCGCATACTGCCGATCACATTACCTCACTTGGTAAACAAAATGTTAACAAAAGTGATATTTAAATAATAAGCTTATTAACATTTTCTGGATCCCAAGAAAAGTCATAAAGACGACCATTTATATTATAAATATTACATTAATGATAATAATATTGTTACAAAAACCGGTTTACAATGTTGATATTCAAACGCTTGAATAAGAAAATTCAGACAGCTCAACATTTGATTACTGTTATCATCATCCTGTCGTGTAGCTCATGACTGAACTCCTGTGATGGCCTCTGACGTCTCTTCTCCACCCATACCTGCACTCCGCGGCTCGTAGTGCAGTGGTTAAGGGTAGTCGAGTTGCGTCACTCACTTGGTTAGTCCAATGCTTTGGGATTCTTCTCCCTGTGCGTCGTCTTTCCATGTCTCCTGTAACTACAAACCTCTCATTGGCCACGAGCAATGTGCCCAAAGAATCGTAGGACTTATCGAAGGCATATTGTCCACAATATGTCGGTGATTCTCAGTTTTTCGAGAATGTAGGCGTTAATGTGCCTCGCTGTCCATGGAATTCGTAACATCCTTCTCCAGCACCACATTTCAAATGCGTCTATTCTACGTCTCTCGCTTGATCTTCGAGTCCAAGTCTCTGCGCCATATATGAATATTGCGCAAACGAAAAACTTGACTAGGCTCATTTTTGTCATGATGGTGATAGTTCTGCTCTTCCATAAATTTTCCAGCTTTGACATTGCATTTCAGCAATTTTTTTCACCTCTTTTTCGCATTCTCCTTTGTTGGTGATACTGGGGCCTAAGTAAATAAAGTTAGTAACCACTTCCAGACCATGATTCACATTTGTTGGTGGAAGGTTGTTACTGCGATCTATTATCATAAGCTTAGTTTATTGATTTCCAGGTCCAGGAGCTTGCTCTCGTATTTCACATTTTTAAGGAGCGTGGCCATTTTTTTTTCTGATGTAGCAATCAACGTCATGCCATCTACATATCTCAGATTAGAGAGCTTTCTTCCACCACTAGCAATCCCGCCACCCCAGTCTTCAAGTGTTCTCCTCATAATATATTCTTCATATAGGTTTAACAAATCGGGAGAGAGGATACACCCTTGTCGTACACCCTTTTGTACCTTAAATTGTTTGGAGTTAATGTTGTTGACTTTGACTGTTGCAGAACTATGTTGGTACAGTGACTTAATACGTTTTACAAGGTATGCTGGTACTCCCATCTATAGAAGTACATGTCACAGTTTCTCCCATTTTACACAATCAAATCCTTTTTTATAATCGAAGCATAAAACTGCTGGCATCTGAAATTCACAGCATTTTTCTATCAACTGTCAGATATTGAGGATTTTCGTTCTCTCATCCGTTTTCTCTTAACTAATCCTGCCTGTTCTATCGGTATCTGCCAGTTTATGTAAGGCCTCAGGCGGTTTTGATTATACAAAGCAGTATTTTACTTGCATGTTCTATAAATTATAACATTAGAAATATGACATTGCGCAGATCAGTCATAAATATTTCATTGTTAATTTAAAGTGCTCATGGAAACGCTCGCAGCACCTAAAGATCAGAATGAGTCATCTAAATAAAACGTTGAAGAAAGTACATTTTTTCATCATAACCACCAACTTCCGACCGCCAACATAACACAATTTCTTTCAACCAACTTTCCCAAAATTTTGTCATTTCGACATAATAGACTTTTCGGCTCTAAGATAATTGTGGTAACATCCCGTTTTCTATAGGCTTGTATGGAACATCATTTTTTATGACATAATTTAACCATTTAAATGAGAGACATAGAATAGATGCATTTGAAATGTGGTACTGGAGAAGGATAGCAAGGCGAACTAACGCCTCAATTCTCGAAGAACTTCAGCGAGTCCTCTGATTCTTTGGGCAAATTGCTCGTGACCAAGGAGACAGTTTAGAGAGGCTCGTGGTAACTGAAAGTGTGAAAGAACGACGCACAAGAGGACTGACCAAGTGAGTGACACTACTGCACTACCATTTTTTTAAATGTGTTTATTGAGTCCTAGGGACATTTATTGTTCATTTCCAAAAATAATATCGTCCGTCCCTGGCCCCTATGTAAAGCTGAACATCTTTTGTGGTATTATTTATGTGTTTACGAAATAAACGTTACTCAAGTATACTTGACAATTATTAAACAAAAGATAACGTTTATTTCTCTTTATCACTTGACACTGGCGTATTCTCCTTCATATATAGTTCAAGGCCATTATTTGAAAAGAAAAAGAATAATATGTTCCAAAAAATAAATAACAATTTAAAAAACATCCTTGAATTATTTTAAAGTGCGTGGCATTGAAATGCATATTTTTCTTTCAAATAATTCCAAAAAATATCTGGGGCTGTTAAATAGAGCGATATTGAAAATTAGTGCATGACACCAAGACAACATTTAAAAAAGTCTGGGATTATTAAATAGGACGATATTAATCACTAATACATGTTGCCAAGATGTGAAAAGTTTAAGTTTGAATAATAAATGTCACTCAGAGATGAAATAAAAAATATCTGGAATTGTCAAATAGGTCGATATTGATCACTAATACATGTTACCAAGATACGAAATTTAAAAAAAAATTATTAAATTTGCCATATTGATGGCTAATGCATGTACAGTACCCGGCGGTAAGTAATACACATCGGGCTTAAGAAAGAGACTGTCAGCCATAATCAGCTAACTTCGGCTCTGTAGAGCGTCGTCTCATCGAGCAACCACACCCTAGAGCGACAATGACTGACAAATCGCGACGGAACACGTGTATGAATGACAGAGATGAGACTCTACAAAGCTGAAGTTAGCCGATTATGTCCGACAGTCTCTTTCTTAAGCCCGATGTGTATTACTTACCGCCGGGTAATGTAATTAAAGCTTGAAATTAAAGGCTTTGAATAAAAAATTATCACAATTCTCCATGTTGCTGTGGTGCATACTTGTTTTTAAAATCATAAGGCAATTCATCCTGCATGAGGAGGATTTGCGCCAATAATAACAGAGCAGAAATGAAAATTAAATATCAAATGATTACATATAAATCGAATATACTCGTATAAATGATAAACGGTTTAGAGATTTTTTATCGACCAAAATTACAATTTAAGAATAAATCAACGGAGATAAGATGGACATGTTGATAGGAAGAAACAAGACGCATTTAGAGAAAAGGAAAATTAATGCGATATATGGGTGAGTAATGAAAGATTGGAGGAGTTGGGGAATTTTGCTATTTGGGTAGTATTTTCTCAGATGATGGAAGAGTTAATATTTAGTGCAAATGTAAGTAAGTCCAAAGCGAGTGAGAGGAAAACCAAGGAAAGTATGGTTAGATCAAGTGAATGATAGTTTGAAAGATGAAAATGTAGAAATCAGAAAAATCGTAGAAGTTGTATGGATGTGGAGGAGGCTAAGGATGTGTATCGAGATAGGAAAGTCTGGAATTGTGCCCTCTCCGCCTACCCCGACAAGGAAATGGCGTGATGGTATGTATAAAAATAAAAAAACTTGAAGAATAGATAGTGTGGTATTTACTAGTTAATGATAAATTTCATTCTAGTCGCACAACTTTCAACAAAATAATGACAAATGACGTTTAAAAATAGCTTGTGAAGAACCTTAAAAAATTTGATATCTTTTGCCTGGTTTTACCTGTTTTGATTTTTTTTTTAAATAATAAATATGACCGAAGCCGTAGATATCCTTATACCCTCGAATATTAGGCGGAAAAAGTGCCTGTGTCGTTCGAGGGGAGTAGCTCAGCGCAGGGTTCGAACCGACGACCTTCCAGACGGAAGTCCCCTGTGTTGTAATGTCATAAATACGAGTAAATATACAAAAATTTTATTTTGCCATTTTCATTCAAAGGTGTAGTAGTTCCCTTTGATGAGTCACTGGATGCGCAATGAGTATTTTATTTTGATGACAAAGATTTTAAGAGTCATTTGCATTCAAGGCATTTTTTATGCGTTATAAAATATAATCCATTCAGCCGGTACTATTTTTCTAATCTCTGGTAACTTAATAGCTTTAAATTTTCTAATCTCTGGTAACTTAATAGCTTTAATTTAAAGATTGAGATTTAAAAATCTCAAGTATCTTTTTTAAGATAATGAAACTCTTCTTGGATCCATTTAAATGTACATTCATACATATTATCACATTGTGTTTCTTGTAGAGTAGGCAGAGAGAATAGATCTCTATTTTTTTTCTATCCAAGAGCACAATCGCATTCTTCACATTCATACATCTCGTCGTGTACAATTTTCCATTACTCATACTTCTCACTTAATCTTCTTTCAAAATCTGGTCTACTTGATCCAGTCACGTTTTCCTAGGTCTCTCTCTTCCACGCACACTTTGCACTTCTAATTTATATACTGTCTTAGTTATATTTTCATCATTGATTGTCTCTACATGTCCTACCCATCTTCTTTTTCTTCTTGAATAACCGCCGTGGACTCCTATATATGAAGGATTATACACTAGTGTCAAGTGGTGTCCACTTCATAGGATCTTGATAGTTCTATTCACATCCGTGGTTGATATTTTGAGTACTAAATTAACTCGGCCCAGGACTATTGTTATCTAGTGACATACTATGGAGTGAAACTATTTTTCAACTAAACTACAAAATTTCCAACTAAATGAATATTTACAATAAGATGAGAATGAAATGTGTAGTAAGCGAGCGAATGATTTCAATTTAAATGACGTGGTAGAATGCTCGCCTGCCTACCCATCTTAATGCATCTTTCTTCATCTTACTTAAAACATCCATTTTATTCATGTATTCATTTCTGGTGTATTTATTTCACCTTTTCCCATGGAATGACACGCCAGATTTTTTCTTAGTGCATGCATTCCATTGCATTAATCTAATTTTTATCCTTCTGACTTCTTTTTCTTAAGGAAGGCAGAAGGAATTCTTTTTTTAATTTTAGTGTAAAGAAAGGCATATGAGCTCAGTTTATTATATTTTATATTGCTTTTTCATTTTAAGTAGAACTTCGTGTGGAAACTTTTTATTGTCTTTTTAAATCAGATTATTTTACTAAACAAATCCATTATTATGCCTTTTTCGATCCATCGATTGAACCATGAATTTCGTTCCTAAGTCTAACCGAGTGAATGGCAAAAGATGATGTTTAGAATGATGTGTGATGCATTCACCAGATCGTTACTAATTATGGATAAACGTGAGGGAAAGGAGGAAATTAGAAGGAAAATAGCGGAAAATTATCTGATGAAGAAATGGGATTTGTGGTTGAAGCGCACAAATGAGAGGACGTAGTTGATTTCAGAACAAAAAATTTGTTGGTTGCTTTAGAGCAGGGGTAGCCAACTTGTTTTTGTCGTGATCGACTTTTTATGTAAAAAATAGTCGCGATTGACTTTACGTAAAAAAACTCGCAATCCTCCTATCAAACTCACGAGATTTAACATATTAACACATAACACACATGTTAAAAAAGTATAGCTAAAAGTTTATTAATAAGTATGAGCGGAATTTACTTCGCAAGGATCAAGGAAAAGAAAACTTATACACACATGTTAAATAACATACATACATTTATTTGGACTAGACATATCTACATATTTAAAAAGGATAACTAATTGACTGATTAGACAAGTGCATGCGTGTAATAAAGATTTGGCAACATCGCACGCCATATTGTGATCTTAATTTTTTTTAAGCATTTACTTATCCACTTGACTATTCAGATATACTTACAGTTATGCATCCTTTTAAGACTTATACATATCAACTATTTGTACATGTTTGTCGGATGGTCATATAATGTACGGTTCACCTTATTTTCCAAAAAAAACGTACGTTGTAAAATGCAAGTTACAATCTAGTTGTATAAAACAGATCTTAACAAGCGAGGGTTAACATGTATGCATTGTAGTTGCTCACACTTTCGACTTACGCATGTTCTTATAAGTTCGCAGTGGCAGGAATATGTGCATGTTATTATGTCAAGTTTATTGTACAATGCTATAAACTATAAACGTGTGAGAAGTCTTAAATCACTGATAGAGTGGTTAACCAGAAAAGTCAATCAGAGGATTTCTGCTTGAGCATGACGCAAGTGTGTGACTGGAAAGACGCTGGATATACAGATGGAACATGAATCTTGCTATAAAAAAATATTGTTTTCAGAAAAATTTATAAGATATACAATTTTTAATAACGAAGAGATATTCAGATACACAGGTTAGGTTAGTTCAACTGTATTTTTAATTAAATCCCCGATTTCAGTACAACGCACATTGAGAAATAAAGGAAGACGGGATATTCCAAACAGATGGACCATAATGCTCATTGTGGAGAAGTTCAACGAGACATGATGTCTAAAGGAAGCCTTACGAATGAGACTGGATAGCTCGAACAACGAATAACATCCATTCAACGCCATTCAATGGACAATTGGCATTTGAACGTTATCGTCAGTCGAAAAAATGTGTCTCGTATATGGTTTCAACAAGATCCGTAATGGATGCTTTGCGTAGAAAATCTGACAAAAAGAAAATCTCACGGAACAGTACATATCGTTGGGCTTCAAGGTCACCAGATCTCACTGCTCCGGATTTCTATTTATGGGGTTATTGTGAATACGGGGTGTATAAAATCAAGCCACTCAAAAGAAACCAGCTGAAGGTATCAATCAGGGCCATTATTTAAGCGATACCCCAAGCCACATTAGAAACTGTGACTAACAATGTTTTACAACAGTTCGAGGAAGGCATTGCATTAATAAGCTCGAAGAACATTTAAACCAAAATATTTGGAAAAAAATAACTAAATACCAAATTTAGTACTATAGTTCTTTTTTAATTAAAAAAATTAGATTTAATTTAATAATATTGAAAACAATTTAAAAATATAGAAAGAAATTGGAATTTATTTCTGCAACATGATTATTGCCCCACCTGTATAAAGTGAGATATGATAGAGTGGTGGGGTCCTTATGGTACTACTTTCTCATTGCCAAAGGATAAATTGCTTTGCTGTACATTGAATACACAGAGGTGTTCCATCAGTTGCATAACCTTATTATAAACGCTTATTAGCGATTTAAGACTTGTTTAACGATTCTCTGGTTGGTGGAGAAGAGATTGCCACGTGGTAATAAGCTCGCTAGGTTGTACGGTATACAACGAAAACATAATGCAATACAATACATGTTATTAGAGCAGGCGCTAATATCTATCGCACCCCGTGATCGCATCGTTCCCGGTATCGCAGTGGCTGTGTTCAAATAAACCTTATTTACCATAACAATGCCTCCAAAACGCAAAACTAGTATAAGTATACGAGTACTTGGAAATACAGTAATTTAGAGCGTTACAGGAAATGGCTATCAAGAGTAGGTATACTTTAATTTAGAAGGGGCTCATTACTATTCGCAGAACGAAAACTAACTGCATTTTAAAATTCCATTTCAATCAAAATGTAATTATTTTGTAGTTGATGTTTACTTTTTGGTTATTTTTTTATTTACTGGTAATGGTCTATTATAACTATAATATAATAACGCTCAGTGTTTTTCACAAACCTGATTACGAGACAGTAAAAAGAAAAATATCCTGTGTTTTTTAAAAATGTTTGATAGTGAGAATACAAGTTACACAACATATGCGGTGCATTTAAAAACGAAGGCCGTATTAATTTAAATTCTATATTTATAAACTAATTTACCTTCAAGTGACACCAATGACTTTGCAAATATTATCTCTCATTACATCACATTATATCAATTGAGAAGATTTAAAGTCAAATATAATAGATACTTCTGAACAAGTATATATTTAGTGAACACTTTGCAAGCATTTAGTATCATTCTTCACTTCCTCGTACAAACAGCTGACATATTGACCATGTCTTCGTTGTGCGAAGAAGCTAAGAAGTTAATTGAAGAAATTGCCGCAGATGAAAACATTGAAGATTTTACTTTAATTGCCAAACAACAAGAGTTTACTGGTGATAATTATTTGGGTAGAATAACCCGAGTGATTGTAACAGATAAAGATGCGAAGCAAAATGAAAGAAGAATCAATTTGATATTAAAGAGGAGTCCTGACCAATCTTTGCCAAGAGATACAGTACCTGTTGGAACATTTTATGAGAGAGAAATGTACGCGTATACAAATATTTTACCTGTGTTATATGATATTCAAGAAATAAATGATCTACCAATGGAAGAAAGGTTCAAGTGCGCCAAATTTTTCAAAGGTTCTATGGAAGAATTCAAAGAGATGATTATTTTAAAAGACCTATCTTATGAAGGATATGGAATGTACGATAGAAGAGTTTCACTTGACTATGCACGTGCTGAAATGGCAATAAAATTCTTAGCAAGGTTTCATGCTACGTCCTTCGTTCTAAAAAATAAAGATCCCAAATTGTTCGCAAAACTTTCGAGACATGTTGCCAATTCTGTCAACTATGGAAAAAGTTTTATTGAATTGATGCTACAAATTATGGCACAGGCTGTTGAAAAGCTTACAAATCAAGCATTAAAATCTAAGATGAAGGCATTTGGTGAGATCTGCGTTACAAGAATAGAAGAGCTTCTAGATGCCCCAAGAACGGAACCGTACAATGTTATATGTCATGGAGATAGCTGGATTAATAATATGTTATTTAAAACTTTGGTAAGTACTTAAGTTTACTGTATTTAATTAAAAACATTATTGGTAATTAACATTTTACTTTTTACATTAATATTCTAACTTCATCATACCGTAAGTTTCAAACTTCATCATATAAGATTCTGAGTTCATCATAACAGTAATTTTCACCAATGTTTTTTATTTTTTATTTTATTTAACCTGGCGAGCTTATTGCCATGTGGCGATCTCTTCCAACCAACCAAAAAGATGTTTTGAGGGACTTAAGTGAAAACCAGACTGAAATCCCTTTTTTTTTAATCTGGGTTTCAGTGGAGATCGAACCCGCAACCTCCGGGTCGGCAGACAAGCGTCTTACCACCAGGCCACGGAGGTCGTCTTGTCTGAGTACTAGCTATACGTATATTCGCCTGTTCACTCAACAGAATTTTCGTCATTTTTTTCAAATTAAATAGGAGGATTCGTGTTAAAGTGGGCATACACATTCTGATATGTAATGTCAGAATTTTTTTTTAACATCACATTTGCATTAAAGTGAATTTACCCATATATAACATGACTATCTTCGTGGCCTAGTTGGTGAAACATCTGTCTTCAGACCTGGAGGCTACGGGTTTGATTCGCGTTAACCCAGATTTTTTTATAAAGGAATCTAGTCTGGTTTCCACTTAGGCCTCTCTAACATCATTCTGGTTGGCTGGAAAAGGTTGCCACATGGCAATAATTCTGTCAGGTTGTACTGCACACAATGAAAGTGTAACATAATACACATCAGCAAGTACGAGCACACACATAAATTCACAGATACATCAGTTGTTGGAGGTGACCAAAGCTATTCAATAATATAACAAACTTCATATATCCGTGTTTTTAATACTCTCTTGAAAATATTATTTTATTTCTCTTATCCCGTGTGTCTTAATGTTTTTGAAGCCAGATAATTATGGCTTCTCTGTCCACATGTGGTGCGCATTTTCAGTATGATGAAGAGATTTTATTTCTCAGCTCATGTGTTCACTAGTGTGCACCTGAAGTCGTTCATCCTGTTTGCATATAGCATACAATATGAGTGCTCTATTTTATAATTGATTTAAGTTGATGCAACCAAATCTAATGTAACATATTCACTAGTATACACCTGAAGTCGTTCATCCTGTTTGCATATAATGAGTGCTCTATTTTATAATTGATTTAAGTTGATGCAACCAAATCTAATGTAACATATTCACTGGTATACACCTGAAGTAGTTCATCCTGTTTGCATATAGCATACAATATGAGTGCTCTATTTTATAATTGATTTAAGTTGATGCAACCAAATCTAATGTAACATATTCACTGGTATACACCTGAAGTAGTTCATCCTGTTTGCATATAGCATACAATATGAGTGCTCTATTTTATAATTGATTTAAGTTGATGCAACCAAATCTAATGTAACATATTCACTGGTATACACCTGAAGTCGTTCATCCTGTTTGCATATAATTTGTGCTCTATTATAGACAGGAAATAATGCAAATTCGATTTACACGAAAATAAATTAGTACACTTAAGCAAAATTATACTTTTTCCGGCCATAAGCAGCTGATTAATCAGTTGACACAGTTATCATTTGGCTATTCAAAAAACAAGCGGAGGAAATTAAATTTCCATATCAGAGTTTTGGAAGAAATATGATATAAAAAAGGCAATAAAAAATATTCATTCAGCATGGGAAGAAGCCAACGCCAGTAATATGCGAGGTGTGTAGCAGAAAATTTTACCTCATTGTACGAATGATTTTACTGGCTTCAATGAGTTAGTAGATAATGTCGTCGAAGAAATTCGCACGATTGAAAAAGAACTTGGATTCATTGAATACGATGCTGATAATGTGAGGAATTTGCTTAACTTTCATTCAGAAGAGATAAGCAAATAAAAATCTCCTTCAACTAGAGCAAGAGTTCCCAACCTTTTTTCAGCTGCATACCCCTTTACCAAAAACTTTAAAACCGTCGACCCTCTAGTCATTTACTTTACTTACTCAAATTAATAAGTTTGTATAGTACTCGATATTAAATATTTCACTAAATATCAAACTTTTTATTTTAATCGCTTGTAATTAAGGATTGTAAAAGATAAAAGGACTATGGATTATGGCATTATCTTGTGCAACATATAATATTGAAATCTGCGCTGATGAAAATTAAACCAAAAAATACGAGAGGAGTTTTTTTTTTATTTTTGACATTTATGAAATAAATATGTAAATTCAAAATAAGTACATATATTGACAAATATTCCTAATTAGGTACCCATTGGAATGATAGATATTTTGAAGTAACAAACAAATTGCAGTAGTAAGGGGGTCAATTTTTGCTGTCGTCGACCCCCAATTTTTTTATTGAAACTATCGACCTCTAGAAAAATCAACTCGACCACTTTGGGAACTCTTGAACTAGAGGAACAGCGTTAGTATGGAAATGAAAAAGATAGATAGAAGGTAGTGATTACTTGCGAAGGCCACATACAAGGTATATTTTATTACAATATGTTCAGGTATATATCACAAGCAATGGTAAAACACAGACGATACATTATAATACAACAATATACAATAATAATTTCACAAACTATTTCCTAATTTCTGTGACACATATATCGGTACACTAGCTATAAAAAAAGTCAAGCTCTATTAAAAATCATTACTCCAATATTTTGAAAAAAAAGATTATCGTTCAATTATTTATTCATTCAATAAATAAAAATTCATGCAGGCTATTTTATTTTTTAATATTTTTACCCTCCAATATATTGTAACTTATATGTTTGCATATAACATGAGTGCTCTATTATATAATTGATTTAAATTGATGCAATTGGAAGTAACCAAATCTAATGTACTCATTGGTATACAACTGAAGTCATTCATCCTGTTTGCATATAAGAGTGTTCTATTAGTTAACTAAAAGTTAGAGTGATTTCAGTTAACTGAAAGCAATCAAATCTAATGTACGAGTACCCTTGCTGTATTGGTGTTCTTAAAAGCACACCCAGGATGGCAAGATTGTCTTACGAGTATGTACTGTAGCCAGACATTTTTTTGCAGTTTTTTTATTTTCTTTTTGTTTGAACAACCTATTATATAGTTCACAATAACTGGAAAATTTTTATTATAATATATTAGTTATAATTTAATTTTAAGATTTAAAAAAAAATACAAAATTTTAAAAATGGTAGAGCCTCCTTTGAACATTTATACAAAAAAACGAATTTCCTACTGTAGAAGAAAACAAATAGCAGGGTGTTCATTGTACAGTGGTACCTCGGGTTACGAACTTAATTCGTTCTTTGATTTCGTTCGTGAGCCGAAATGTTCGCAAACCAAAACAATTTTTCTTGGGAGTCATAATGAGGGTTAATTTAACGCAAAATATATTTTATATATAATGTATATTATATTATATAAAAAGCAAAATTCTTTTTTATCAAGAACAATGAACGCAACGACAAACAATGTTCACAACGCGCGCACCTGAGAATAACTAATGCGTTATTGTGTAATGCGCCGTTACAACTAATTCGTGAGCCGAGGCATTGTACGCAGGTCAAGTCAAAATTTGTTCGGAAATTGTGTTCGTAAGCTGATTTGTTCGTGACTAGAGGCGTTCGTGACCCGAGGTTTGACTGTACATACATACATACTATAGCGATGTACGCTATCGGTGTAGCATGTGTTCTATTAGAACGTGCTGATGATTTTGATAGCGACATCGTTATCTTCGTTTTAGCTGATTCTGCGTTAATTCTCGTACAGAATCATCAATATAGCGGATTGCTTATGTTCGATTGTCGTGATGATCTTGATTAATATCGGTTTATTTATAGACTCAGGAATGCGGATATATTTCGATAAGTGGACAGCGGGTAAATAAATAATACAAGTTTTGACAGCTGAATGGACGACAATAAAATGTATGTTTATTTCGCAGAGTGCAGACAATTTATACCAGTGGATGAATACATGGGCGATATATATCTGCCTTGCTCTATCACATGTACTGGCGGTAGAAATATTATTTACATTTGGAGATGGCTAGCCAATTCGCGGGTACTACAAAAATAGTAAATATTACCGCCGCTCTTGACGTGTAGCTATCTATGAATACTTGATCGGTCAATGACCCTGTATGTTTATCAATTGACAATAATTAATTTAATTTAATTTGTGTTTTACAATTCGCTCGTTATTTTGACAATTCATTTAGGTAGGTGTACAGGTACAATACCATTACGTCATCTCCCTGTCGAGGTAGGCAGAGAGGACAAAGTGCCAGACTTTCCTATCTCGACACACATCCTTCGCCACATTCATACACCTTCTCATACAGCTTCTATGATTTCTCTGACTACGTTTCCTTCTTTCAGAATATCTTGATTTGATCCAACTATACTTTCCTTGGTCTTCCTCACACATGCTTTCCACTCACATCTGAACTATAGTTAGTCTTTCTTCATTAATTCGTTCCACATATCCAAACTATCTCTCTCATGCGTCCTCTCATTCATCTAGCTTAACACATCAGCCTTAAGTTCACATTTTTAGAATTTCTTTGTGGGCCTAATTTATAATCTAAAAATAAAAATGTATTTGAAATTTAAAACAGGATATAAAGTACTTAACATATATTATTCTTATTAAATATAATATCTTAAGATTCATATCTCAAATGTCAATGAGAGTTGGCGTAATAATTCCATATGACAGTGTTGTTAAAAAGTGTTCAAATTAGCATATTTAATTTTAAGAGTAGCTATAAAGTTTTTGCTAATACTCCCTTAAAATTCTTGAATAGCATGCTTATTTAGATTTAAAAATACCCGTTATAGTATTAATTTTTCAAAGAAACTTTAAGAACATTGCCAGATAAATTTTATACACCGCATTTGGATGCACCGCACTCCTACAAGGATTATATATATCCCATAAATCTGAATAATTGCATATTGAAAAATTGTGTTTATTAGTTTTGAATATTTATTGGAGGTAAACCTAGTAGTGTCTTAACAAAAATTGGTTTGAAATAAAATATATCAAGTGGTCAACTACATACCATATATGGCTGTGAATAAAACTTTTCATTCACCAAGAAATGTGTTAACACATTCAAAGCGATCAAATTATTAAGTTAATTCACGTGTGGCTGACTGATTATAAAAACTAAAAAAAAAAAAAAGATTTAAAATTACGTGCGATTTAATTTGGTGTTGCTAATACTAATAAACTAAACATCCGTGCATTGCTAGGAATTGAGTATGTGTATACAATTTCAACGCACTAGGAACAGTAATAGTATCTTTGGTTTGCATACGAAAACGCGTCAGGCGTGTTGTTAGCACCTGACGGTTGCGAAGAAGAATGCACTAGGTGCGTTGTTAGCATTGAGCGTGTTAACAGCCACATGTAATGTAATTTTTGTTAAGTATTTTACTGATTAGATTAGTTTGTTTGACAAAAAACAATCCAATATATAATATTTCACTGTACTCACATGACGCCTGACATCTGAAAGGATTTGTTTGATAGATGATACTTGACAACTTGAGTGGTACCAACTACACGGTAACCATTTATTTAGTGTCTATTATAGAAACTAAGGCAAATCATTTTAATAAGAAAATACCAGTGATGTTAGAAAAACGTGATGCTGTTTTTTCATAACATAGCGGTAAATTAATTTATTAATTTAAATGGCACTTCTCAACATAACCGAATTGGTGATTCATACATATTGAAGCCCCACTCATTCAGTCTTCGGGTTTAAAACCACTGGAGAAAGCCCAGAACTCGCGGTACGTTATTGCATGTGTTGGAAATATTACTTCATGCGAAGAGACAATACTTGCACACATTTCGGCATGTGCGAGTATTGTTACTACAAGAAACTGTTCTACCAGACTTGGACGTTTTTATAATTTTATTTTTGGGTACCAAGAGGAATCGAAACCCAAAACCTCCAAATGAAAGGCAATCATTTTACTAATTATTTTATGGGCATTGTCATAGAGCAACTATAAAGTAACACCGCTTCTATTTTATTCTTGACTTTTTAAGAACGTACTACTTTAAAATGTCTGTAACAGTGCTACTTTTTTAAAGTAGTGTTAACAGCATTGTAAAATAGAAATTCTCCAATTATTTTGGCACATGAGGGAATTATTACTAAGAATTTTGAATGTTTTTAAAATTATAGTTTCACAATGTGATTTTAGTATAAACCAATAGGAGATTTTTTTTAAGTAAAAATGTAACAAAAAAATATTGCAACGTCGTAAAATAATGAAATAATATATTTTTACACGAAGAACCCCAAAAACCTAAAAAACACTAATATGTTCTTTAGGTTTTTGGGGTTCTTCGTGTCAGTTGGATAAGATCTTTTGAAGGGTTTTACAGCAAAGTTTAACTTATGTTATTGACGTTTAGAAAATGTTGTAGTTTTCGTCATCTAAAGATAAAAACTCTAATGTTTTCGAAATATCGGCATCATGTGGTAAAACACTAATCCAACAAATATAATTAAAATTTGTCTTTTGAATTATGTGAAAAAAATTAATAATAAATGAACATCTGGAGAGTAATGAAAATCTTCATATTTTGATGGTAAATTTTTCAGCGAATTTCCAATTTTTAATGACACCAGCCACTCGTGACCTTAATCTTTGTGATTGATAGAAAAATATCTTCCGAAAGAACTCGTTGATTGTGGTTGATGAGTTAATTATAGTTGAACGGTTGCTAACCTCTGCAATTCTAAAAACCAAACTAGAGCACAGTTATGAGTGAGCTTAGTTGTATGCTTCTAGAATTTTCTTTCTATCTTTCTGCCTTGCCGTTTTTCAAGAGAATGAGAGAACATTCTGCCCATGGGAACCCAGTTTTTAAGAGTACCCAACTTGAGTAAAGGCTGTTTGAATATGATAAAAGCACCGAGTACTTCTCAAATCAAAATGAGTTGTTCCGTATTACATGTTATACCACAAGTTTTCCAAAGATTTGAATTAGATTGTTTTTTTACTGTTAAATAAATTTAAATGAGTATTTGTGACCATTTATTTTTAATTCTTTTTTTTCAGAATGACAAACCAGTAGATGTCATCTTTGTGGACTGGCAGATAGTAAGACTGGCATCTCCCATCACTGATCTTGTCTACTTGATCTTCCTTTCTACCGACAAGGCGTTTAGACAGAAGCACCTGTATCAACTATTGGATGTATATTATGAGACTCTAGAGAAGAATGTTGGGAAGATGGGATATGATCTAAGTACCTGCTATCCGAGAAAAGTTTTTGAAAAGCAACGAAAAGAATTGTGGACGTTTGGACTTATAATGGGATTAGTAGCAATCCCTTTCCTTTTGAAGAAGGAGGGAGAAGAAATAGCTATAGAGAAACTAGTGGAAGAGTCTAATCAAGGAACATTAGAGACAGATTTCAACAATGAGATGATTGTCCGTCTCACTGAAATTTGCGAAGATTTTGATGATATGGGTTATATATAAACATCAGGCATTATAGTTCACAAAATTATTAACACATTGATAATTTTGGGTTCTAAAAAATATGGAGCCGAAAATGGTTTTACTGATCACGGATATACATGTAGTACATCATTCAATGGATATACATGAAGTACATCACTTAATGTAAACTATTAAAAGAGGTAACATACAAGTCCTATAAACAAAACAACAATTGAAGATTTAAACTCTTAAACCACATAACAACCATATTTTGATTTTTTTTCATGGAAACAGTCCATCAACAAGCGAAAATATACCCATAAATGGCATATATGTGAATTCACACTAAAAGTGATTCTGTTTTACAACCAAAGATGCCGCTGGGCACATCACAAGCAGTTTACTCAAATACCGCACAGATTTTTTTATAACTCTTTACGTATTTTTTGGCTCTTGAGTGGTTTATGAGTTTTACTCTTTAATTCTCAATCATTACCATTCACAATTCACATGAAATTGAAAAAAAAAGTGTTTTTAAATAATTACGTTTCTATCAATGTTCAGTGTACAATGTTCAGATTACAATTCTATTTAATATGATATGTATTATTTCTAAATTTATATAACAGTGTTTTTTATTATTATTTTACTGTTCATAAATTTTATATTGGGTCCTTACATGTGAAATTGGCGTTTTGGGAGGAACATAAAGTTGATTTTTTTTTAATATAATATATTTATTTAATCAAAGTATGTACCATTGCTATCTATGCACTTTTGCCATCTCATAGGTAGTTCATCGATCCCTTTACTAAAAAAACCATTCGGACGGGAATCAATAAAATCTTTGAAGTCGGTTTGGACTGCCCCATCGGAGTTGAATTTTTTCCCTTGCAAGAAGTTATCCAAATTTCGAAAAAAATAGTAATCTGTTGGGGCAAGGTCCGGAGAGTACGGTGGATGTCTTAGACATTCCAATTGAAGCTCTTCTAATTTGGTAGCCGTCTGTTGTGCAGTGTGTGGTCTAGCGTTATCATGAAGCAGCAGTGGCCTAAAGCGATTAACCAGCCTCGGTTGTTTAGCAGCTAGCTTTTCCATCATGGTTTGCAGTTGCTGACAATAGACATCTGCCGTAATCGTCTGGCCAGATTTAAGAAAGCTGTAGTGAACGACACCAGCACTAGTCCACCAAACGCTCACAAGTAACTTTTTTGGAGTCAATTTTCGCTTGGGGTATGGTTTGGCTGGTTCGGCAGGGTTCAGCCATTGCGATGAGCGCTTCCGATTATCATACAGGATCCACTTTTCATCACAGGTAATGATTCGATTCAAAATCCCTTCATTATTGTGCCGGTTGAGTAATGCAACGCAGCAGTCAACGCGCGTTTGTTGATTTGCTTCACTCAATTCGTGAGGTACCCACCTTTCAAGCTTTTTCACCTTCCCAATTTGCTTCAAGTGGATTAAAACAGTTTTATCACTAACACCGCAGCCTGCAGCTAACTCGGACGTGGTTTGCGATGGATCCGCTTCCACAATAGCCTTCAATTCTTCATTATCAACTTTGGTCTCCGGCCGTCCACGGGGCTTGTTCTGCAGGTCGAAATTTCCAGAACGAAAACGTTGGAACCAAAAACGCACTGTGTTTTCTTTTGCGGCACCGTCGCCATACACATCATTAATCCTTCGAGCCGTTTCTGCAGCACTGGTGCCACGGTGGAACTCGTACTCGTAAATAACGCGATATTTCAAGTTTTCCATTTTGTAAACTGAGTGACGCAAAGAAAAAAAACAATTGAGGAAAAAACAAATGAATTATAATTTTCAAAACACAAATACTTGAGTAAATAGCTGTATAAATTTGAATTTGAAATTCCTAACCAAAGAGAAGATATTTGAGATCAAAGTTGCCAGTACGGCAAAACGCCGGTTTCGTATGTGGGGACCTAATATTTGTGCCACCAGCATCTAAAATATCAAAAATTGTTAGTTATCTAACAGATCACACTATAGAAAAATTGAGAATTAATATTGGATACATGATATTTATGACCAATTTTTGTACATAGTAGAAAAGAGTTGCTTGGAAGTCTTTTCTGGCCATCTTATTATCAAGCAAAATTAAAAATCATGATTTTGAAATCAGTCCTTACAACCCACCTACAGGGAAATCATAAACTGAGAACTCTTTAAGTGAGAAGGTTTAAAATTATAACTATAAATTATAAAATCCTCAAGAACAATTTTTGTCTATATATTTTTTTTAATTCATCCACAATGTTTTTATTAAAAAAATATTCATAGTGTTAAAAGGATATATTTTGGTTTTGGTCAAGTAAAACAAATGTCAGTTAACCCAACTTGGCATACAACAATATTTTTTATTATTTCTTTTAAAAAAATATACCTGTTTAGTGACTAATAAAATAAGTGAATGTTTGATTGCTTTCATTATTTGTTAATTTTAGTGAATGAATATAAAAAAATATTTACAATAGCATTATTTTATTTTAAGATATAATATAATATGACTATTGAGTTCATAATTTGTGTATTATTTGAGAATTTATTATTATTAGTGAATTTGTGAATATTGGAATAATATAAGATATTCTTTAGATTCTAATAAAATTTGTGTAAGTAAAATATTTTATTTATTTTTAAGTATGATTTTCTTACTTTTGAAACCAATCAATATGAGTGTTTGATATTTCATAGAAAATCAGAAGATTACAAATATACCATTTTTTAAATTGTTTTCAAAACTATCTTAAATTAACAAATGTCCTTTTTTATTTTTTTGATAATATTCTCATAAATACAAGTGAGGAAATACATAAATATCCATAACATAAAACGTATAAAATGACATATTTAGATCATTTTCAACTTTATGCTTTCAGTTTTTTTTATATAATATTAAGATCCATAAAGATGTAAGAGGGGAAATATACTTTAATATTGCTATCAAGGATTTTTTAAGCCAAAATCTTCATTTTCAGACTTTTTATTAGTTTACTGGTGAACTCAGGCCACTCTACGACTTCTTTAAAATCACCTATTATGTCTTCCATTTTACATAACATATATCATTCACTTTCTAAGCCTTTATGTTCCTCTCGGGTACTACTGGATGAGTCCATAATTTCAACGATTATCTGTTGTTCTAGTCAGATGTCTTCTTACATACTCCACTTTTATAATTTTATGGTCACATTTATTATATAAGACTTCCTTTTTATACCTGGGAAGCTTATTGCCTCTTGTCTCTTCCGATCAACTAGAAAGAAGTTAGAGGTCTTAAGTGAAAACCAAATTGATATCCTTTTTGTTTAAAATCTCTATTCTAATGGGAATCAAATCATCAGCCCTCAGGTTGGATGGTAGAAATTTATAAACTAGGCCCAAATTGTTGGTAGTAAAAATAACAGAATTTTTTTGGGCATTAGTTTAGACTTTAAGACTATTCGTAAAATTTGATCCGATATTACAACAACATTTATACAATTTTACAATTAAAGATACTGGAAATGTGTCATACTTGTCAGCAAATTTGTGATGAATTCATTAATATGTTGGGAAATAATGTAAAAAATTTTATTGTTTCCGAATTAAAAAAAAAACAACACTCTTTTCATTAATAATTGACTCAACACCAGACGTTTCACACTCGGACCAGTTAACTATTGTGATTAGATATGTTGATACTGCTGGAATGACAGAAAAAAACAACACTCTTTTCATTAATAATTGACTCAACACCAGACGTTTCACACTCGGACCAGTTAACTATTGTGATTAGATATGTTGATACTGCTGGAATGACAGAAAAAAAACTTGTGTTTTGTTGAAAATATAGGCCATAAAATAGAAGAAATGGAAAATTTATTAAATTTAAACCTTAACATAGGGGGTAATCTTATGATAATGCTACCAAAATGTCAGATATTTTAAATGTTCTTCAAGTTCATATAAAATAAAAAATAATCTTGGCGTTTATGTGCCACGCGCAACACATTCAATAAATGTAATTGGAGATTCAGCATCAAAAAGTTGTTTAGAAGCCGTGAAATTATTTATGGCCATTTAAAAATTTGTGTAATTTCTTTGCTGCTTTAACAATTGGATGAAAAATACTAAAAAGTAATTTACTGTTGGAATGTAAGGTATCTAAAAATTTAAGCTAACAACTGAGGCTGTTAATGCAATAGTTAGAGAATATAAATATTTTTAAAACGCTCTGAAACATATATCTTACAATCCTACACAAAAGCTTGCACCGAACTGAAAGCAATAGGCTTGGAATAACTGGAGACTGCATTATTGATCATATTTTGGAATAAAATTTTACAAACCACTAATAAAATTAATACCTTCCTATATAAAGTTGAAATTGATATTGAAAGTATAGCTTCTTTATATGGTATAGCTCATTAGATGGATATATAAAGGATATGCTTTAAATATTATGAAATTAAAGTAGTTGAATTACCTGAATATGATAAGTGCCAAATAACAAGAAATATTAAAAGAAAAAGACAATTCGAATAGAACAGCAGATTAAAACGTTGATGAATATTTTCAAATTAATACCTTCTATATTATTATTGATAAGCTCCTAACAGAAGTAAAAAAAAAGGAAATTTTCGTATGACACCTTTGCGGTATTTGATGTATTAAATTCATTAAAAAAATGATGAAGATATGATAAGAAAACTAATATTTTGTAAAAAGTACAATATATCTAAATGATTTGGAGGAGAATTTTATTGAAGAATATTTGCATTTTAAGCATGTAAATATATACCCGATAACAACATTAAATTAATGTCAGAGCTTAGTTTCAAAATCATAATCAATTCAAATATTGAATCTACATTCCCAAACATAGCCACTGCATTAAGAAATTTAATAGGTTCAGGAGGAACGTCCTTTTCTTTTTTGAAGAGGGTAAAAATTATCTTCACTCTTCAGTAGAGCAGTACAAACGTAATAATTAAAGCATTTTAGCTACACAATCTGATATATTGGAATTTATTAATCTAAATGCTATAATTAATGAGTTTGTAGATTTTTTTTTAGTAGATAACATTATATTTATAACATTTTAGTGTAAAGATATGTTTTAAACAAAATTTTATTTAAAATTAAATAAAACAATATTGTTAAACAAAGTATTGTAAATAATTTTTTTATAAGTACCAATACCATAACAAATAGTTATACCTGTATTCTGATGTAAAAATAATTATACCAGTATTCTGATGTAAAAATAAAAATGTGATTTTCTTGAATTATGAAAAAGGACATCTAATATTGTAAGCCCAGGACACTTTAATTTATTAGGATGGTCCTGCCTACCACTAAAACAAAACATTGATTTAAAAATATTTATATTTTACTACAATAGGTCCCCATATAACTATAGTTTATAAATTAATATAAATGAGCCGTTAATTTACAAACAATAACTAATCATCATTATTATTTGGACGTTACAATATACTGTGGATCCTATCCTTCTCTAGGGTATGTCTTCACTAGTCTACAATATACAAAATGCAATCCTCCAGTTCCTGACGCTGAGGACAGACCGATTGTTCTGAATTTGGACGTTACAATATACTGTGGATCCTATCCTTCTCTAGGGTATGTCTTCACTAGTCTACAATATACAAAATGCAATCCTCCAGTTCCTGACGCTGAGGACAGACCGATTGTTCTGTATTTGGACGTTACAATATACTGTGGATCCTATCCTTCTCTAGGGTATGTCTTCACTAGTCTACAATATGCAAAATGCAATCCTCCAGTTCCTGACGCTGAGGACAGACCGATTGTTCTGAATATTGTCATTCCATCTTGTCTTGGCTTTGCCTAAATTTCCATCTCCTTCACGTCTGATATTTAACAGTCACTGCAGGCTGCAGGTCGCCCATGTGTTCGACATGTCCCGGCTAATAGTCTTCCAATTTTAATAAATTTAAGGACCTTCAGTTTCTCATACAACTGAAAGAGATTTACACCATATACCATCCTTATTGACTGCATCACAAAGATTCTTTGAAGAATTTTGTGCTTGAAGAAATTGAGCGTATTTTGGAAATATTTAGTCAAAATATTAACTATACTTAATAATAATATTTTCCATTTTGGAACTTTCCATTCTGAAAAATCATCAATATTTTTTTATGGCTCATTTTCAATGATTAAATAGCTCTTTTTCAATGCTCATTATAGAAAAGGAATAAAATGCTTCTTAAAAAAAACTAGTAAGCAAGTTTTTTTGCAAGTACCTACAATGACCTTTCAGCATTGCTAATTGGCAATATCGTACATATATGTTCTTAAGATTGTGTTTAAGTTTGAAAATTTTACAAGAATATTATGATCTTGAATAAAATAATACATGTATTCTGGAGATTTAATATTTTCTTCATTAATACTGGCCCTATATTACCTAGCCTACCAGTTTATTTTTCAGTTCCATTATATTTAAGCCAGTTTCACAAATTTTACTAGACAGTGGCCTAAATTGTATAAGCGAAGATCTCCCTCTTGACAATTGCATTAAGAAGTGCATTCCCTCAGCACCTTGCATTTAATAACAATACATTTTTTCTTTTCTTGTATGTATGTAAAGTACCTAATGTCATTGAGTATTAATTCAATTATACAATTATCATTCACTTAGTGCACTCTCAAGTGTAGAGCTACGAGTGCTGAATATTTTCCAGTTCTAGTGTAATTAACACTTTAGATCTTTACTATGAAATGTTTTCATCATACATTTCATTAAAGACCGTTTTAAACACCTTTCATAATTTATATATTGTTGATAGTCAGATACAACATTCATCGCATGGTTAGATGATGTTGTTTAAATTTGATACTTCGACCCTCAGTAGTATGTCAACTAGAGTCGATAGAAGATCTGTTGTTTCGTTAGATTCTGAAATGTTAAAAATGGAATATTGTGTATTTATCAAGTTTCTTTCAAAAGAAGGAAAAAGTCAGACAGAAATTACATTAAGTTTAGATCTTTCCATCATATTCCACAGTGAAAGATTGGGCTAAACAGATTCACTCAGGTATTGAATTAATTGAAGATGACCCTCGTCAGGGCAGACGAGCAGAAGCACTCACTCCAGAAACCATTGCATTAGTGCAAGAGCAAGTGTTATAAGAAAAAAGACTAAAACCAAAATAAATGACAGCAAAGAAATGACAGCAAACCACAATGCTTCAGATTCTGCACGATCATCTTGGCATGAATAAGGTGAGCACAAGATGAGTGCTGTCCAAAGGCACCGAAAGAAAAAGAAATAATAGTCAATTGTTTTTTAACATGAGTGTTGCCAGTTATTCTTCTAATTTCTAGTTTTTTCATATAGTATCCTAAACTCATAACAAGTATGCATCATTCCAGTGTTCTTTGTAATGTTCGTAGTTTGGATTCAATGTTTCAGCATCGTGTGTCAACATTGGTAGGATACATTTGTTGCTTTAGACTAATGGGAATGTGACTTTTTAATATTTGGGACCTTTTTTCATATAAATTCATTTCAACCTTAGTTGTCTGATTATTTAAGCTGTTTAGTTTTTTTCCCCAATTTGATAAAATTTTCCATCTTTGCATATTCTGTCACTCTCATTATTAAACCAATAGTTTTGCATAATTTTGAAAGGCTATCAGCATCTGTTCTAGTTTCTGTAAAATCAATCCAATAATCACTATAGCATCCACACATTTTAAATGGCTTAACCTGACACAATCTTTACCTATTCTAAATGTGATCAATTTGTGATTTGTTGATGTGATAAGATGTGATCAATTTGTGGTTTGTTGATTTTATGATCAGTTTATTAAGAGAAAATACTAAGTCGAGATTCAACTTGTTAGGAAAATAATTTTGGAAAAATTATTTTAATAAAGTAGAATAAATCTTTTTTAATAATTTTCATATAATCAATGAATCATCATCATTGCTGGGCGTCGCAGTCGAAGATCCCCTCGCCACTCCAACGTCAGTCCTGAACTGTTCTCCCACGTCGATCATGTGATCTTCTGTGAGAGAACAGCCTGATCCAGGACGCGCACTCCTTCCCGCAAATGCCACAGACATATGAAACCTGCTGAGGCGCCTGGCCATATTGACGCATGTTCGCAGTTTTTGCGTTCAATTTTTCCAATCCTGTTTTATTTTAGTACATTTAGTACTCGCTTTTACGTTTTTATTTCCCGCGATTTATGTTTGAAATATTTAAAATGCAAATCAATTTATAAACATATTTAATTAAATGCGCGACGATTTAAAATATTTGAAATGAATATTAGGAAGCAGACATATGTTGTTTCTATTTAAAGACACGTGTGCACCTGCAGCACTCATGGTCAAGGTTACACGAGTCGTGTAATACGATGCAATTGGTGGAAAATTTAGCGAATCAGATGCAGACAGACTGTATATGTATTTGGTCAATCTATGCTTGTGTTTTAAACGTGTCGGTCGTGTACATACAATTTCAATTATCAATTGTCGTGTATTTCGTGTGTCAATTTACATTTTTTTCATTTCTTTTAATTTTTCGTCGAATCCCTTAAAATAATGTCTCAGCAAAGAAAAATATTATTGATTCAAGAGAAAAGGAAAATTCTCGAAAAAGTGAATAAACATGTTGGTTCACGTGTTTCGCTCGCACGTGATTTGGGGATACCCATTACAACTTTGGCTACGATAATAAAAAATCGTGACTCGATTGAAAAAAGTTTATCGATTTGCGTGATTATCTAAATAAAAAATAATTTTCAATTTTACATTTCTTTTTTCTAGCCCCGAATCTACGTTTTCCCTCGAATTACGGTTTTTTTTATCAGTCCCTTCAAAAACGTAAAAACAGGTTTTCACTGTAATTATAATTTATATATTTTTCAGCATGTTGGAAGCTCGGAATTCAGCTCTGAAGAATATTCAACAAATCAGAAGTTAGGAAAAAACTCTACATAATTGAACTGATTACATTAAAAATACACAAGACAAATAATATTGTATAAGAAGAATATTTATTAACAATGGAGGAATTAACAGAATGTGAATTTCCTTGTGACGAAGCGAAAAATTTAGTAGATAATATAGCAAAAAGGAATTCATTTAAAACCTTCCAAACAATAGTCACTCCAGCTTCGAAGAATGGAGACAACCATGTAGGATCTTTATACCGTGTCCACATAATTGGTCAAAATGACAGTGATAAGGACTTAGAGATGAAGTTGATCATAAAAGTTGCAAAAGATAATGAAAAGTTAAGATGTAATTTTCCTTTACATCAATATTTTATTCGGGAAGTAAAAGTTTATAAATCATTATTTCCTCTGATGGCAGAAATCCAAAAGTCACACGCAGTGCCCAAGAAAGACAGGTTCACATTTGCAAAATGTTACGAAGCGTCAAGTGAAGAATTTAATGAAATAATAATTCTGGAAGATCTAGCTGTTACAGGTTTTCAGATCGCTGATAGATTTCAGCCTCTGGACTTTGATCATGTATGTTTGGCACTTAAAACATTGGCCAGATTTCACGCTTTATCCTTCGTAATGAAAAAACAGTTTCCTCAGAAGTTCCTAGAACTTTCACCGAGAGTTACAGAAGTTACTGGAATTGAAGAGATTTATGGAGACTTCATTAATAGTTCAAAGACTCGGGCAATTGCTTGCATTGAAAACATTGAACACAAAGAAACACTTACTAAATATATATCGAATATAGTACAAAGACTGATTAATTTTGCTAATCCTAAAACGGCAGAACCGTATAACATTATATGTCATGGAGACTGTTGGGTGAATAATATGATGTTCAAATATGACGAGGTACTTAATTTTCAATTATTATTTTTAGTGTTGGCAATTTTAATTTTTATCGAATTCATTTTACTTTTTTCGAGATCAGTATTTTCTTATTTTTTAACACTTTGTATCCCGATCCGTGATAAACTAGATTTACATTATTGAGTCCCAGTCCTGTGTTTTCATGTGATTGATTATTCTTCTAAAAAAGAAAAAATAACTGGCATCCGGAGACCTACTAAAATGAAGCTGGAGACCAACTACAGTTTCCGGGTTCAAATAGAATAAGGAATTTTCAGGATATTCCAAGCAGGTTAACAAAGAACGTCTATAAACATGTGCTGATATGTATCCTATCAACTGACAACAGAAAAACTCTGCTGAACTTGCAAGGTATCACAAGAAGAGAAGTGAGATCTGGTACATGAGTAAGGAGTGTGATGTAGCTCTCCACAAAGGAGAATGTTGGCAGAAATGTCATACTAAAATAAATTATTAAAGTATTTTAAACAAACTTTACAAAGTTTCCTTACAATAATTGTTATATTGACATAGATATAGTAATTCTAGTAACCCTTAACAAAAATCAGAATTCCTCAAAATCAAGCCACCCACTGGGAAAGGTTTTCTTGATTTTGATCGGGTCTTAAAGCATTAATAAATGTATTTTTGTTTTCAGAATAATAAACCTATTGATATTAAACTGATTGATTTCCAAAATATGCGTAATTCTTCTCCCATAGTCGATACCAGTTATTTACTCTTTACATCGACTGATCGAGAATTTGTTGAAGAACACTATGAAGAAGTGTTAGACTATTATTATGCCTGTTTGAAAGATAGCATTGCCGCTTTAAATGAAAACATAGATGCTTGCTACCCTGAAAGTGCATTTCGAGAACATATAAGAACATATACGCAAAGTGGACTATGCGCAGCTGTTTGTAGTATTCCGACAGTTTTATCAGAAAAGGATAATGAATTAGACTTGGGAGAGGTTTTTGAAAATGAAGATAGTCATCAAACAATGCTCAAGTATTCAAAAAGATGTACTGATCGCATAAGAGGTATTGTGCAGTATTTTATAGAGAAAAAATTTATATAAATTTTTATAATTTTTCAGATCAAAAGTAGTAAAAATTTTCTAAAAAGTAATGAAGCTTTGTTTTTTTTTGGAGTGTGTTATTCGAACCTACGACCTTCCGCACGGAAGTCCAGTGTGTTACCACAGCCATGCACTCTTATGAATTTATGAAATGTACAAGTATTAGTTAAGTATGTTTATTTGAGATTAAAATCAATTTGACAGTACATAAATGTGAACTATAAATTTATGAATTTGAATCTAACAACAGGAGTTATGTATTGAAATTTGTTGACTGAATTAGGTTAAGGCAGAATGACAGCAATTATTTATTATTTAATTATTAATTTGTCCAATATATGGTACACCCCCGTGGGGCTTTTACATGAACAATAAAATTAAAACATTTATAATAAAATGAATTTAAAAAATATATTTGTAGAATAGTGAATATGTGAAAAAGACATTAATTAATGTATTAAAATTGGATATAAATATGAATTATTTAGTTGTTTCAACCAATTAATGGATGATTTATCAAATAAATATTAGTAATGATCAAACCAATTATATTTTATCATTAATAACAAAGTAATATCTCAGTGACAAGTATATGTAGTGTGTCCATGTATGGAAGAATAAGAAATGTAATTATTAAGGATGCATATGAGTTAAAAACTGATTCTAAGTAGAGTGAAAAAAATATTTTGCGGTGGTTTGGACATATTGAATGGATGAGTGACTAAAGATTGATTAAACAAATTTAAAATGCAAGTATGAGTGGGGATGATGGTAGGGGATGATTATGAAAAGTACGGTTGGACCGAGTGAATGAAATTTTGATAGAAGAGAGGACTGTATTGAAGATCTATAGTATGTTATATATGTGAAGGAGGTAGAGGAAGTATGATGTGATAGGAAAGCTTGACACTTTGTCCTCTTTACCTTTTCCAACAAGGAAGTGCATGTTTGCATTAATTTTTCAAAGTGTATTATTTATACTGAGGTAAATTACTAATAATGATTTTCATATATTAAACATTTTCAATTAGTGCAAAATAGTTTTATCTTTATGTAAAATATGTTTTTAATAAAAATCTAAGGCGAGGAATATTTTATGGATAATAATAATTTATATGATTTTTTTGTTGTGTAGATGCAATATTTGAATAATTTACAGATGTATATGGTTTTGTAGTGTAGATGCAATATTTGAATAATTTATAGATGTATATGGTTTTGTAGTGTAGATGCAATATTTGAATAATTTACAGATGTATATGGTTTTGATGTTAAAGATATATGGTGCTGCTGTTAGTAAAAATAATGTTTTCTAAAATAAATAATATTTTGATTAAAATATTATTTAAAATGTTAATATAATTCATATATCTAATAAATTGCATTGATTTTGTTATTTTTATCATTTATATTTAATTCATAATTTTGGTTATATTTAAAAAATGATAATATTGTAATGAAATTAAAATAAAGTGGACGAGACAATAAAGTATTTGATTGTTTGTGTTTGAGTGCTTTTTCCTTCCATGTTATTGTACTTTGCATTGCATGGTGGTGCGCTTTATGTGTTCTGAATTATTTAGATATTTATTTTTTTATTTAGTAAGTGTTACTATGATTTTTTAAAAGACACGACTCGTAATTGTCATGTATCTTTTCAATAAATATATAAATAATTCGATACTATTTCAATTTAAAAAGTAATAAATATTTAGTATTATATTTTAGGTTCAAATTTCAGAATACTTCAATCCTATAAAATGTTTTGTAAAATTCTACATCTAATTTTTTCCTTTTATCTTAACAAACAAGAAAGCAGTGTGTTAATAATATCTCTTTAAATAAAGGAATTGTGATAAGAGTATGACAATAAAATAAAATATAGTTATTTAAACATTATTTAGCAAGTCGCAATTATAAAACAACTTTTTATCTACTGATTTTGCAAAGTGCGAGTATGTCGTACTTATTATATCTTTCTTGAGTAATGCTTTTCAGATATGTAAAATATAATTTTACAAAATCTCTCAAAGATTTTTTTGTTGGCACCACGTTCAAATGGCAAAAAAATATGCAAAACTAGTGAGCACCCTGAGTGGTTTTACTGCTTAACTGTTTTTAATCATAGTTTATTTAAATTTATATTTTTATGAAACATATATATAATAGAAAGATGGGAAAAAGTAGTGGCAAGCGATGGATTATTTCGGATGTCCATCGGGAGTCTGACATTCTGGCTACGTGTCCTGCCCATTGCCACTTCATTCTTTTGCACACCTTTATAACCTCTTCTACCTTTGTTATATTGCGAATCCAGGTATTTCGTTTACAGTCTCTTTTAGTATATCCCAACATGCATCTCTCCATGTCCCTTTGTGCGGTCTAGAGCTAAAACCTCTAAATGTAAGCTCATGACTTTCAAGAGCCGAAACTCAGCAGTACTTAAGATACTTAATCATTGATCAGTCAATCGCGGGTGTCGACACTATCGTAGACCTTGGCAACATGTTCAACTGTAAAAATACATTTGATTCTCATATTGAGAGTATGTGTTTATCTGCCAATAAGGTTCTGGGATTTGTGATAGGAATCTCTAGGACATTTAATTGGGATGCTGTTATAAGGTTTCTTTTCATTGGTTTACGATAAATTTGAGGTGATCTATGGCTATTTTTTAATAGTTGATTTTAAAGACATTAGGGGGCGGCTCATCCTTGAATCTTATTTGTGAATTACAGATTACCAAAAAAGACAATCTGAAAAAGATAGAGGTCATTTTCACCTTACCCTTCGATCCAACAGGAAACTAAAATAGTGTAAATTGAATAATAAATAGCATAATATTAATTATGCCACATTAAAGGCAGGTTAAACATGCTGATTGTTTGAAACATGTCACCAGAACTTTGGTCTTTTAATTGAAAATAACTTACTTTTTCTTGAATTAAAGAAGCACTGAATGTGATAGTGGGGATAAACGAGTACATGACTCACAACACACGCTAGTTTATCCGAATATTGGGACTACATGTTCTGGGCAGAACCTGATTGATACGAATGTGATAGTGGGGATATACGAGTACACGACTCACAACACACGCTAGTTTATCCGAATATTGGGACTACATGTTCTGGGCAGAACCTGATTGATACGAATGTGATAGTGGGGATATACGAGTACATGACTCACAACACACGCTAGTTTATCCGAATATTGGGACTACATGTTCTGGGCAGAACCTGATTGATACGAATGTGATAGTGGGGATATACGAGTACACGACTCACAACACACTGTGAGGACTATATTTTTTTATTAGAAACACAGTTAAATAGAGGGCGGAGTTATCGCGATGAAAACGAAATAAATCCTCTAAGGCATTCAGGATAGATTGCATAAGTATACGTCCTCGGTACTGTAAATTATCGATATGTTATGTTTTATAAATCGCGTGTCCAGATCGATGACTCACGAAGTTGTTGTTTTAAAAATATAGAAATAAAATATTATAAAATACAAAACAGTAAAGGATATGGTAATAATACTTCTTTGGCGGTCACCGCTCGGACTTCAGTCCTTCTGCGAAGTCCCAAAAACACCGCTGTTGTTGTTTTGAAATAAAGAAATAAAATATTATAAAATACAAAACAGTAAAGGATAGGGTAATACTATCTCTTTGGCGGTCACCGCTCGGACTTCAGTCCTTCTGCGAAGTCACAAAAACACCGCTGTTGTTGTTTTGAAATAAAGAAATAAAATATTAGAAGATACAAGACGGTAAAGGATAATCTCTTTTGCGGGGACCGCTCCGACTTCAATCCTTCTGAGAAGTCTCAAAACAACGTTGGTTATCTAGGACACCCAAGTATGATTCATAGAATCTTCCTCCTAGAAACGTTATACCTAGTGCGTCTTATCTCCACGTTTTGGTGCATAATTTGTCGCCACGTGTGGCGGTACCTGTTACCAAGGGGTACGGACGGCTCTCCCCTCTCCAGCATTGTCTTTAAAAGGGGGAGCACGAGCTCCCCAGTTCCCTTTTCCATTCTGGCCGCTCAGCTGGACGGATCTCTTGCACGCTGTACGCGCTGACTACGACCTGCGGTGTTCATTAGACTGGTAGCTATCAGTGTTTCTCGCTGCGTTTCTCTGCCGTATAAATAGACGCTTCAGGACGCCATCTTCCAATTTTGGATGAATATATTCTTTGTTTGTATTTAATGCTGATTTCGTAGATGGGGCCTTCTGACCTATCCTTGCTGTAGGAAATTGCTATTCCATACCCCTTTGTTTGAATTATCACAACACAACCTTCAAGCCGCGATTCGAGAGCCGAATTATTGAATTTAACACGTTTTTTTCCTTGAGCTTACGCTCAAGGTTTTTTTTAATTAAACCAGATATACTACAATAAACTCTTTTGTTTTCGGAAGTTATATCTCTTTTATTTGCCCCCTCATCCTGGTATAAGATTTGAGAGAGAGGTACTCAGAATTTAAGTAATCCAACGACCTCCTGAGATCAAAGAGGACTTGCTCCTTTCAAGCCGCTGAGCCGAGCAGCGTCACACATGGTAAGATCTTAATTTGTTAAAATTGATTTACGTAATTAAATGCGTAAATTAAATTAGTTTAAAAAATAGGAAAAGGTGTGACAATTGGCGCCCATCGCTGGGGCTTTCTTTTTGTATTTCTGAGCTCTCTTGATATCTTTGCTGGTGAGGGTATTGATTTGTTTAAGAAAATATTTTCTTTTACAGAAAATTTAGTGTTGTGTAATCGTGAAATATAACGCGGGTATTGGGGGCCCATTTTGTTTTCGCGAGTCGAGACGATATGCGTGAGTTAGGCTTTAGTGTGGTAAAGCCGTTTTCGTGTTTTATATTAAAGAATTGTGAATTATAAGGAAAAGAAAAAGAAAGAAGTAAAAAAAAGATTTTTTTAGCTAACTTTCGCTAAATATTCCGTTGTCAAGAGAATTGTGTTCCGATTTATTTGAGACCAATCTCATATTGAAAGGGTACGGGGATAGGCAAAGCGCGGGAAGCGCCTAACTTTCGAGAAATATTTCGGCTGTTCAATTGGTCCAGTTTTCAAGTTTTCTTTAAAAAATTAATCATTTTCTTAGTGGTCGGTTTATTGGAATAGGGAGAATTACAACAAGTATAGTTGCAAGGAAATAGAAGTGCGTTTAAGTTAAATTCTTTTTAAATTAAAAAGATTCCGTCGGTGCAAGTTTGTTTGATGCGATTTATTGGTGATATTAAAAAAAAAAACCTTGCGGTTGGTCGTGTGTTCCTTATTAATACGATTTAAGAAGTTATTGTTGTTTGTAAACTTAAACTACGTTTCAAAGGGAAATCCTTGTTTGTTTGACAAAACGATTGAGATAGAATTGTTGTTTTTGTAAGTGGGTCTGGTATTGCATTTTGGTTGGGCCTTGTTTTATTGTTTTATTGTTGCAATGGATCCAATTAGGGATGTAATGAAGTCTACTAAGGCTAGATTGGTGGGAGAATTACTCGAGCGTGGACTTTTCCCCAGTAATAACTTTTACGAATTACGTCGACAGGCCTGTTTATACAATAAAGGTCTCGTTCCATTATCATCGAAGGAGGTGGCCTTACCGCCTAGAACCCGACCATATTTAAACCTTTCAAAAGCTCCGGAGTTATTTATGGGGGTGGATAATGGGGATACCGCTTCGGGAGCCATGGCACCGGTGCCTTTGACTAGTTCATCTCCGTATACTGAGGTTGGGGTTGCCCGTCCTCATGTTCCACTTCCGTCGCCACAATGGAATATAAATTTCTCCCGTTGGTCAGTTGATCCATATGCTGGAACAGGTTGCGTAAGGGAATTTTTGTCGCGTTTGGAAGAATTGGCTCGTGCCAGAGGTGTTGATCTAAACGCGCTTCCGTCGGTCTTACCAGAGTTTTTACGTAAGGGAGCATTAACCTTCTTTAGGAGTAAGGTTAGGCTATTAACGGATTGAAACACAGTAACGAAACTTTTCCTAGAAAAATATGAGTCGGAAGACTTTATGACTGAGCGCAGGATGGATATTTGGGCCTCCATACAGAAACCGGGCGAGTCGTCTACGGATTATGTTTCGAGAGTCCAGAACTTGAATCAGTCTTTGGAATCCCCCTTGACTGGCAGGGAATTAGTACAGGTGTTTAGACGCGGTTTACATCATAAATACAGTTCTGTTCTTGTCAGCTCTCAACCGTCATCGGTTGATGAGTTGGAAAAATTGTGCTTGGCCTTCGAGCTAATGAATAGGGACGAGGGAAGGTCTCCTTGTTCTGCTCCTTTTTTCTCAAGAATGGGTGCTCGGTTGTCACCGGTATCTTACACCTCAAATACTGAGGAACCGTTACCAAAAAGGTGTTACTTGTGTCGACTTCCTAATCACATCGCGCGTAATTGCCCCAGCCGGCCACGTTTTAGGAAGGGACCCGTACGGACAGCTAACAACCTTTGGAGGGCTAGAGCCGTACCACCTCGACAGCTGGCTTTGTTACCGGATATGTCAAGACCGCCTCCGTCTATTAACGCTCCAAATAACCGGTAGGGCACCAACCCGATTCAGTTACGTCGGATTTACCGGGTTGGTCGCGTCAGTCAGCTTCTAAGGAGTTGTTGCCCTTTATAAATTTTGTTGAGATTACTAATGCTAGGGACGAGCGACCCTACCTACACTGTTATATTCAGGATTTGCCATTTAGGGCTTTGCTCGACTCAGGCGCGTCGGTTAACGTAATTGGTGGAGAACTTTTTAGAAAATTTGAGAATCAATATTGTCCGTCTCTACTTTGCGAGGGAGTCGTGCACACGGCGGGTAGTCAGGGACACCGTGTGTTGGGTTCCGTACAGTTACCTTTATGCTACGATGACCAGACCGTTTGGGCGGAATTTCTAATAGTTCCTTCATTGGAGGAATGCCTGATTTTGGGTACTCCTTTCTTAAAGCATTCGGGCCTTACCCCGAATCTCTTTCCTTCTTCTAGTTCAAAAAAATTGCCTTTGAGACCCGTTGTGTCCGAAATAGGAACTAAGTCCTTAAAGCCTTCATGCTTGACCTCGGCTGCAGATTTGTCTATCGAACAAAAAATGCAGTTGAACCTTTTGATTGCGGACTTCGATAGTGTCGCATTTGAAAGGGTGGGACTGGGTCGTACCACATTGGTCAACCACGTTATCGATACCGGCAGTCATTCACCCGTAAAACAGAGAACTTACCCTCTGTCGCACATCCGCCGACAGCAAATGATCCTCGAGCTCGACGAAATGCTCGGGTTAGGAGTGGTTGAGCCATCGCGCAGCGCCTGGCTAAATAATGCGTTTATCGTTCCGAAAAAGGACGGTTCAGCTCGATTCGTGTTGGACCCGCGTAAATTGAACTCCGTTACGAATTCAGATTCGTGCCGTTTGCCAAATATTAATAGAATTTTAAAAAATTTACGGGATACCCGATATCTCTCCGCATTGGATTTAAGTCACGGATTCTGGCAGATGCCGTTGAGCCCAGACTCAAAGTGCAAGACCGCGTTCTTCGTAGAAGGCAGGGATCAGTACCAATTTGTGGTCACCCCATTTGGTCTAAAAAATATTCCTGCCAAAATGCAGAGGTTAATGGATAGGCTGTTTGCCGATCAAGGTGATCATGTCTTTTGCTATTTGGATGACATCTTAATCTGCAGCGCAGATTTCGATTCACACATCGCCACCTTACGTTTGGTGTTACGCCGGTTGAAGGATTCCAATCTTACTATAAAATTGGCCAAGTCGGAATTTTACAAGTCGAGCCTTAGGTATTTGGGACATATAGTGGACCGCGAAGGGTTGAGAACGGATCCCGAAAAGATTAAGGTGATGAAGGAATTCCCTAGACCGCGGAGTGTTAAGGAAGTAAAGAGCTTCCTCGGTTTGTGTTCATATTACCGCCGATTTATAAAAGATTTTTCTAAAATCGCTGCGCCCCTCTGTCGCTTGACTAGTATCAAACTTAAGGGCTCCAAGTTACAGTGGGAATCGACCGCTGAGGAATCATTCATCCTCCTCAAACGTGCCATGATTACGTCTCCCGTTCTGAAGCCACCGGATTATACGGTGCCATATATACTTACCTGCGACGCGAGCGGAATAAGCATCGGTAGCTTTCTTTCACAATCCATGCCGGGTGGAGTTGAACATGCCATAGCTTATTTTTCACGAAAGCTTTCCCCCGCGGAAAGACTTTATAGTACCACCGAGCGCGAACTCTTGGCCATCGTGGACTCAGTCCATCACTTCCGTAGTTATCTAGACGGAACCAGGTTTACGATCCAGAGCGATCATGGTTGCTTAAAATATCTGGACCATCTGTTTTCACCGAACGGTCGATTGGCCCGTTGGGCTTGTAGACTCTCACAATATAATTTCGTTTTCGTATATAAAAAGGGTTGCGAGAATCGCTTGGCCAACGCCCTTAGCCGAATCGAGGTATCCGCGTTGAGCTTTTCCCCTCCGTTCGAGCACGTAACCGACGAATGGTATTTACGAATCCTGCAAGAGTGCGAGAAGGATCCACGGTCGCGGCCAAACTTTAAAGTAGTAAAGGGACATCTATTGCGGTTGTGTCGTTCCTCTCACGACCCTGTCCGCAACCAGGGAGAACGAGACTGAAGGGTCGTGGTACCCCAGGATGCGTTGGTCCCTTTGATCAAAGAAATACATACGAGCCTGTGTCACCCGGGTGCTAGAAAAACTATGGAAATTATTACTCGGACGCATTTTGCTAACAAATTGTCTGAGGCGGTAACTCATTTTATATCGCGGTGCGAAACATGCAAGGCCTATAAATATAACACTCAGGGACCATGTGGCCTTATGAGTGAGCCCAAGCAAGCATCCCGGCCTATGCAGTCCTTGAGTATGGATCTCGTTGGTCCCTTGCCTTTGTCCAAAAAACGGAACTCTCATATTTTAACGGTGGTAGATAACTTTAGTAAGTTTGTATGGGCTTTTCCCTTGAGAGTGGCCACGTCTAAAGCCATAATTCGGTGTTTGGAAACGTTAATATTTCTGCCGTGTTCGGTGCCACGCACCGTCGTAATGGATAATGGTAGACAGTTCATATCGAAGGAATTCAGGGAATTCCTGGAATCATATGGGATACGAGACCTCTTTTATAACGCGTATTATCATCCCCAAAACAATACCAGTGAGAGATATAATTCCTCAATTTTGACATGTCTATCCATAATGGTACAGGACAATCAACGAGATTGGTGCGAATTCTTAGTGAAGATCTGTTCCTGTTTGAACAATACCGTGAGCATAGCCACCGGTTGCACCCCTTTTTATCTATTTCACGGATTCCATCCGGTTCCCCATGCATCGTTCCACGACCAACTGGACACCAATCAGTTTATCTCTTCCAAGAGATCTCCGAATTATCTCGAAGGATTAAGTAAAATTGAGAAATTGTACGAGACCGTCACTGCTAAACTATTGACTGGGTTTAAGCGTAGTGCAGCTAGGTATAACTTACGCCGTAGCGAGAGACGTCTGTCCGTTGGACAGGTGGTTTGGAGGAAGTCCTTTAAACAGTCACCTTTTCCTATATGGCCGTTGTTTCACGTTGTCTCGACCCGCCGTTGTAAATGCCTCATACCAAGTATCAGTTGTCTCGATCCGCCGTCGCATGTCTTATGCAGTAGGGTCCGTTGTCACAGGTGTGGCGCTTAGTGGTTGCATAGATTCGATGGAATTGACTATCGAATATAGTATAGCATAGAGTAGACCTTATGCGGTGAAGCCGTCGTCGCACGATAAGGGCGCGAACATATGATATGGATCCGGTCCTGAGCGCACCTTCTGTGCCCAGGTGGATTATAGATAAGCTGATAGTTGACAGAGTAGTGATGGGCTCGTCAGCGCCTAACTGGGAGTCATTCATGGTCAGGAAAGAACAGGTTATTAAAATTTTTCCTTTTTTTTTGGTTATTGTTAATGTTTTAAAGATTACCTTGGTGGTATGAACTGTCGGATTCATTGATGAATGGCAGTATAGTTATGTCAAGTGACATCACCAGTGAGAAATCATATTTCCACTAGGGTGAAGAAATTATGAGCTAGTCGTGAGGCACTCTCGTATGGGGTCATTCCTATATGTTCTATGTTACGGGTCTGTTACTCATCCCTGTGAATTAGTATCGTTATTATTCACCAAAGAGTATCTGGCGCTCAGAATCTGAGCCTGGACCATGAGTGGCGGAATGCTGAGAGCCTAGAGTAGGATTATATGTATCTCAACGAAGGACTTAGGTCCTTCTAAAGTAAGAATTCATGTAATACATAGGTGATTAGTACCTTTTGACGAGGGTACACGTATTACAGTCAGGATCAAATTGCTCTTGTGTAATACGAGCTCAGGTATGGGTTACCTGACAGCTGTGGTGCTTTTGGTTAGTGGTATTTGTTACCTGCTCATTTGATTCCCTATCGGAATTATTGACTGCGGAGGTTAGGGCATTAAGCGAAGAAATTCTTGGAAGTCTTCCAAATTTCTTATTGAAGAAGGATTGTCTTCCTAATTGTTACTTTCTGTGGTGAATCAAATTGTTAAAGAGAACAAAATTGTTAACTATTCAGAGTTTCGTATTGGTGAAGGGTTGCCTTCCTAATTGTTGCCTTGCCTAGTGAATCGAATTGTTCAAGAGAACCAATTGTTAACTATTCCGAATTTCGTATTGAAGAAGGGTTGACTTCCTAATTGTTGTCTTATCTGGTAGATCGTATTGTTCACAAGTTGTTTACTGCTCCGAACTCTTATTAGAGAAGGGTTGCCTTCCTAAAGTGTTGCCTTCCAGGAGAGATCGAATTGTTGGAGTCGATAACTGTTCGGAATTTCTTATAGAGAAGGGGTTGCCTTCCCTAGTTGTTGCCTTCCATGGTGGATCATGTTGAAATGGATAACTTCCGAATTTCTTATTTAAGAGGGGTTGCCTTCCCTAATGGTTGCCTTCCATGATGGATCGTATCGTTAAAGAATTGTTAACTGTTCCGAATTTCTTATTGAAGAGGTGTTGCCTTCCATGATGAATCATATTGTTGACGAGTTGGCTCCTGTTGAGTGTGGAGCGTATAATTTAAAATATAAATGATTTTTTTTTGTTGTGTTGAAAATATATTTTGTTCTGTCAAGGGACTCACCGAGTACGGGGTCGCAAGGTAATCTGTGAGGCAGCGCTATGAAAGGTTTATGGGAAATGTGGAGGTTGTAGAGGTGCTGCTGTGAGGAATAAGGATCAGGATTTGGTGCGTTCTCGAATGAGGCTTTGACAGAATTTCTGTAACTGTTACGGTGATAACCGTTTGAATTGTTTGCTCTGTTTTGAGTTTTGGGATAAGAGCTCCGGTTACTGTAGCGTTGGCAGCATGCGTCATGACTGGGGGCTGCGTTTCTTGGATAGTGAAATCTCGAAACGAACCCGTGCCCTTGTGGTCGGACGTATGGTGGGTCTCGCTGCGTAAAAAGAATTCCCAGTTTTTTGTTGTTTTGTTATTGTCTCCTTTCTTGTGCTCGATGTGAATCACCGAGAGGCCTTGGGCAGCCTTTAAGAGTCCAGGTTGGGAGAAGCTAGCCTCCCAACCAGTAAAGGTTTTGAAGATGGCCTGAGAATACATCTGGGATGGATTGCTGTGTGTCTCCATCACGGGCTTCATGAACCCACATTAGCAGTTGCGGCTACAGATATGTTCTGGCATGTAAGCATTTCTGGCTAGAGTAGCTTCGGTCCGTGAGGGTCGCGTTGTCTGTCGCTCGGATCCTAGATGTCCATAGTTGTGTGTGTGGACATCACGTGATTCTTGGCTCTGTTCTGGGGGTCCATGGACGCATCCTGCTTTCAATCGAGGCTACTCGCGAATTTCCTATTATGTTTTTGTTTTTTTTTTATATAAAGGGAGTAAGGCTCCACTTGTACAATTACCATTCTGTGTGATGGTGAATTGTTACTGCAACTGTTGTCCAGACCTGGGAGTCTGAGGAAACCGAAGTTATGAGAAGACCTCTGTGTGACGTATGTCTTATAAGAGGGGTGGATTTCGAAACAAAGATTGCTCGGAATCACTAGTTAAGGAATAGAGTTCCTTTCTAGAGAAGTATTGCCTCATCCAAGGGTGGGTCAGTACTGGAGGGAGCGGCCCTGTTTATAGGGTCCACACACAGGTATTGTGCTCCCATGGATGGTCTCGGGGGTTCCTCGCGGGCTGCAGGGAAATTGGGTTTTATTTTTGTTTTCATGTGTTTAAAAGTCCCTGTTCTTCAGAGATTCTAAATAAATAAAAGGAGAAAGGAGAGAGATGTCTCAAGGAATAAGTTCTGTGTGAACTTGATGAGATATAAGTCCTAGATGAGAGTTCTGTGTGAACTAGAGGATATATAAAGTTCGACGTGTAAGGTTCCGTGCGAACCTGTAGAAATTTATAAAGAAAAATATTGGCTTGCGAATTGATGTTATTATTGTTGTCTTGTAAGGAGTTATCATTACGCCCGGAAGTGGTCGGAAGTTCGGACCGTCCTGTGCTCTGTGCCAGGGACAGTCGTATTGTGGGAAGCGCCCGTGATAGGGGCCGCTTTAAATTTTATCGGTTTCTCGATTGGGCGGACTAAGGAAAGGGGAAGGGAAGGTTGTGTTGTGAAATAATGTCTTTAATGTATCAATTAAGGTGGGGTTATAGTTTTTAAGCCCTGTGGGTAGTTGGTTGGGCGAAATCAGCATTGAAAAAGAAGAATTTTAGGAATCACCTTTAGAGATCAGGTAGTTCATAAGTAAACCAGTGCCCCGCAGTGAACTCACTAAAGTCAGCCTTTGGGGAAAGTGCTGCAGTGTTTAAAGAAAAAAGAGTTTTTTTTTTTTTGTTTTGGTTTTTTTTTTCTAGGGTGTGTCCATTTCTCAAAGTATTGTAATGAGAGAATGGATAAGCAGAGTTGTTTCCTTTTGGTCAACATTTGATTGTTAGTTGACCATGCTGTTAAATGTTTTTTTTAATTGCTTGTATTACCAGATACTGTTGGGTATTATTGTAATTTCTTGTTTTGTTGTGTTTTTTTTTATTATATTATTATTGTATCAATATTTTCTGTAACTTTTGTACCATTGTTTATAATGTTTTTTTGTTTAAAAGGAGTTAGGGGGGATTATTCCCCGCTCCTGTGTAATCGGCTATGTGTTGATGTTAAATTGTTTAGGATCCTGGTCAAGGAGAGGTTTACGTGGTTTCCTCTCCTCGTGGTCGGTCTTACACCAATTAAGACTACACCTAAGGGTGAATGCTGACTAGAGATAAATCGGCCACGAAACCGTATCCGGTGAGGGGTACAAACACCCCTCGCTCCTTAGAAATATCCCGCTGATTGATGCGTCTATGATATACGGAATATGATTTTTTTTTTGTTGTTTGTTTTTTTTTTGTTTCTTTCGGTAACTTGGGATGGGGTGTGAGGACTATATTTTTTTATTAGAAACACAGTTAAATAGAGAGCGGAGTTATCGCGATGAAAACGAAATAAATCCTCTAAGGCATTCAGGATAGATTGCATAAGTATACGTCCTCGGTACTGTAAATTATCGATATGTTATGTTTTATAAATCGCGTGTCCAGATCGATGACTCACGAAGTTGTTGTTTTAAAAATATAGAAATAAAATATTATAAAATACAAAACAGTAAAGGATAGGGTAATAATACCTCTTTGGCGGTCACCGCTCGGACTTCAGTCCTTCTGCGAAGTCCCAAAAACACCGCTGTTGTTGTTTTGAAATAAAGAAATAAAATATTAGAAGATACAAGACGGTAAAGGATAATCTCTTTTGCGGGGACCGCTCCGACTTCAATCCTTCTGAGAAGTCTCAAAACACCGTTGGTTATCTAGGACACCCAAGTATGATTCATAGAATCTTCCTCCTAGAAACGTTTTACCTAGTGCGTTGGGACTACATGTTCTGGGCAGAACCTGATTGATACGAATGATAGGACACTGGGATCTCTGTTGCTTCCTACTGGAGAGAGTGCCAGACTTTCCTACCTTAACAAACATATTTTGTCTCTTTACACCCATACACCTTCTCATACAGCACTTACAATTTATCTTATTTCTTACATTTCCTTCTTTCAAAAACTTATTCATTTAATTTAACCATACTTTCCTTTCGAGGTGCATAGTCGTGCTGGATTTCTGTACAAATAGTACTGCGAGTACTCCCCTCGAATTACACAGCCATTTTTTCCTAGTATTTGAAGGTATAAGGATACCTATGATTTTGGTCATATCTATTCTTTAAAAAAAAAGGGAATAACATGCCAGTATGCTCCGATTATCTCACTTCGGTGTGCCATCAGATCCAGATGAGGCCGGTGAGTTTGCTGATGTGTAACGGTTCACTCACTAAAAAAAAATCCACGGCACAGCTTTGCTTTCCAGCTGAATTGACGTTTGAATGATGAATGACTATCACATTAGACATAATAATGCATAGTTATATTTTCCAGTTGGCCAACCTACCCCTTTCAATATCCTAATATGATCCTTTGCTCAATAAGTTGGGGAACCTCTGCATTAACGCACGAAATGAAGGTATATATAAGTGTGCAGATTACTATTTGATATCAGTTTAAACCATTGCAATGGAAAGTGTAGTTGAATATTCACTTATATCACATATACAAAATGTAATTGATAAGATTGCCAAATCAGAAAACTATCAGGATTATAAAATTGTTACATCAGGATTTGGTAAAGGTGAAAATCATCTCGGCATCATTAAACGTATAAAAATCCTTGGAACTACGGTTGATGGAAATGAAAAGACAACTGCACTTGTATTAAAAGCCCCTCCAGATAATTCCAACATTAGAAAACATATTTTTATAAATGAATACTATTCCAGAGAAGTGATAGCGTACAAAGTGTTTTTGCTAGAAGTGCAAAATTTAAATAAAAAGTTCTTCAGTTCAAATTGCACGTTGAACTTTGCAAAATGTCATCATGCAGATTCCACTGATTTGAAAGAATTTTTGTTATTGGAAGATCTTAATGCGAAAGGATATATAATGTTTGATCGTTTACAATTACTCAATTATGATCAAGTTGTATTTATTATCAAACAAATGGCTCATTTTCATGCCCTTTCATTTACATTAAAGGAAAAACATCCAGAAATTTATGATTCTATGTATGATGTTTTAAAAAAACAAAATTATGGACCTAATTTTGCTGGAATAATGCAGTCGTTTGCTGAAAGTACTTTACGGATTTTGGATAATCCTGAGCATAAGAGAAGGTTGGCAGACTTTGCAGTAAATATTTGTGATAAACTCCACAAGTACCTTGTTGTAAATGAAACAGACATTGGGAATATTGTATGCCATGGAGATTGTTGGAATAATAACTTTTTGTTCAAATTTGAGGTATGACAATATAATTGAAAATTCAAATTGTGTTGTATGCATGTATCTTGGTCGCATTGCAAAATCTCACTCATTCGTGTTTTGAATTCTTGTTTATGCGAATGTGATATGGAGGAGGAATTGAATCATATGCTGTTCTCGTGACTTTTCTTTTATTTTTATTTTTCATTTTCAAATTTTGATATTCCCCTGCCCATTAATACTTTGGCGCTTTCATCTGTTTGAATATTTCCATTAATGTTAAAAATTTTAAGATTATATCTAAATCAATAATAATATTTTTTCCATGATAAAATATATTTTAATCAAATTTATTTTTATATTATTTTGAGTTATATTTATATTCTAATTTGATCCCTTAATGTTTATATCATATAATTTATTTAATATTTAATTTCCATGATTTCGTGTAATATGTGAAAATAATTCATTATCATTTATTTATAAATGCTCAAATTTCAATGCCGAAGAACACTCTGGATGGGTGAATGGTAAAAAACAAGCACGAAAAATATTATCAAATGACCACATGTCTTCTAATCTGGAGACTTTGGGTTTGATTTATGAAATACCCAAAAATAATGAGTTCCATTATATTTTTTCACAATAAGCCTTTTAGCACATGTCTCAGCTTTAACATGTGTGTTTATATGATATATATATATAGTACAAATCCGCCAATTTGTACAATAACATATATAACAGAAGCGTAATAAAATGTTATACATTTCAATTTTAAAACCAAATTATGCGTAGGTCGTCCAGAAAGTAAAGAGCGTTTTGGCATAACTAAATAAAATCGAAAGATATCAACACAAAACTTTATTTACAAAGTCAAAGTACCTTACTCTATTTTTCAATGTAGTCGCCATAGCTGTCAAGGCACTTATTGTAACATGGGACAATTTTTTCAATTCCGATGTTATACTCTTCTACCGCCAAAGATTTGAGCCAGGATGTCACTTCTTGTTTGAGGTTTTCATCCTTTGCGAGCTGTTTTCCACCCAAAAAAAATTCCTTTAGTTTCGGGAATAAGTGAAAATCACTTGGTGCCAAGTCAGAGCTGTAAGGAGGATGCCCAAAAATTTACCACTTAAGACATTGAAGTTCTCGCTGTGTTCGTGCTGATGCATGAGGCGCGCATTGTCATGAATCAAAAACACCTTTCCCGAAAATATTCCACGTCTCTTGTTTTGGATGGCGCGTCTAAGACGTTGCAGAGTTTCACAATAGGCCTCTGAGTTTATTGTGTGTCCTCTTGGCATAAACTCCACGTGGATCAAACCCTTTCGGTCCCATAAAACTGTTGCCATCACTTTTCTGGTGTTGAGATTCGGTTTTTCTTTTCCGAGCACACATTTTTTTGTAGCCAAGGTGCTCTGTCACTATTTCATGTAGAAGCGATTGTGAAATTTGTGGGAAGATTCATGTACTGTGCTTAAAGTTGCTTATAAATTTCGATAGGCCGAACATTTTGTGCATTCAGAAAACGAATGACACTACGCACTTCACATTTGGCGGGATTTTCAATGGGCGCAGCCATTTTGAAAGGTTACAGAACAAAGACGCACGACCGTTCAGCAACAAAACTCGGCTCGCACTGAAGCGAGGGAAGGAGCTAACTGTCGCGCATACGATCACGGTGGTGGGGGATCGGCCCAGGGCGTGGTGCGCAATCGTTCTTTACTTTCTGGACGCGCCTAGTATTAAAATAAATAAAGAAAAAATACTTAAAAGTGTTTCTTATGGTATTTCAAATATTTTTAAAATGTATATGTCTTTAAAAAGTAGAATAATATTTTAGACAACAATTTTGCAACAGAAAATAAAAAAAAACAAATCTTATTTATTTTCTTTAGTAGGTGATAATTCCAATATAAAGTTATTTTCATTCCATTACACATTAAGCATTTTCCTGAATTTCCATAAAATTTTATCTTAATTATCAAAATGAAGTTTGCACATATAGTATGAGTATATTTGATGTCCCATCTTAAATATCAAAATGAAGTATGCACATATGAGTATATTTGATGTCCCATCTTCACTTTGATCATGTTTCAGTCAATCTCATCAGAATTTGAAAGTTTAGTTAGTAAATAAAACATGAATAAATTTTAAAATATTACCAGGAAATTTTTTTTTCAGGATGACAGACCTGTCGAAATGGTTATGTTAGACTGGCAGATGATCAAATATGCTTCTCCTGTGACAGATCTTTCTTATTTCATCTTCTGCAGCACTGATCAGATGTTGAGGAAACAGTATTTGGAAGATATTTTCAATATTTACTATGACACTTTGAAATGTCAGTTAAAAAAGCTCCAGTGTGATGTGACTAAATGTTATCCAGAGGAAATTTATCGTAAACATTTGAAAGAGAAATTACCTTATGGACTTATAAAATGTCTGTTGTGTATCCCTTTGACAATGGGGGAGAGGGAATATTCTATAGATTTGGCAGATATCACTGAAGTTGATAAAATAAATGTCGGAAAGCTTCAAATGTCCGAGCGTTGTGTTAAAAGATTGAGAGATATTGTGAGTGATTTTGTGGAATACAAAATGATTTGAAGAAAATATCTGAGATTCTTTACACTAGGAAGTAAAAATGCAGTTTGCCATATTCCAGAATAAATATTTTAGATGTATAGTATCCCAATTATTTGGGGTAGTATAAAAAATCCTCTGATAATCTCGACCAAAGAAAAATTGGAAAAAATAAAACAAAACAGTACATACCCTTTTATATAAAACACAGCAGCATCTAGGCTTGTTATTCCCTTTGTTCACTTTTCGGTAAATAGTGCTATGTGGATTTTGCAACTCTAGCTTATCAGCAAGGATGCTATCTTCCTGTTGCTCCAAATTATAGAGTAGGATTTCAATGTGAGCTAAAGCAGCACTGAGCTATATACATTTATTTTGTATGAGGGTACCTTCTTCCTGAAATGTGTTTTTTTGTTGTATGGTAAGAACAACTCTTGATTTAGACATGGCGACTTAGGATTTTTAAAGAACAAAAAGCTGATGTGAGATACAAAAAACAAACTTATGGGAAATTGACACAAGGGCTCGAAAATTCACCAAACTATATAAAAAAGTCCAGACATAAAATGCACAAAAAACTAGAGCACTCAGATAGTGTAAACAATTAAAACAGTCAATAATAAACCAATTACTAGACATATCTAATTTAAATTGACAATTTGAAGTCATGTGCAACAAAAGTAAACACCAAATAACAAGTTTGACAGTTTTATTTTCTATTACGTATTATCAATTTGGGCAATTTTATTTTATAATACATAACATATGTAGTCAAATGCTAAATTATTTTTCCATTTTATGGTAAACGATATTTCGAAATGTTATAAAAAAAATATCAGAATTTTTAAAACCCCGGTTAATCTGCATCCCCGTCGATGCGAACTCGGAAATCGAGTCTACTGTAATGTAATATGTATGTATATCAAAACTATTTAGATAGAATAGATGCCTACTTAACTACGGTCACACCATAAACTATTCAAAATGTGCTTTTGGTGAACTTACAAGATGTGCAGGTTTGAATAAGTAACAATGTTTTTTATGATTATGTTTATGAATGTGTGAGTGTACATTAATCTATTGATAGATAGTTTGTATAAATAGTTTTTAAGAAGTATCTTTACTTGAATTGGTTGTTATTTAAATAAATACTTTGTAGCTATGTTTTTCTCTATGCTTTTCTTATAGTGTGAAGGTGTAGGTTGAAAAACATCCATGATGCCCCTGGTTGGGTTTCTTTACACTGGGATGATAGGGATCTGGTGATTTGTGCAAGATGAGTCCAGACCATTTTGATAGTGTCTGATTTATCTTGTTTTTTTTTTATATGAAACGTGTATTAATGTATAAAATGTTTTCATGTATCAATTAACAAATTATTATTATTTTATCACATATTGTTTACAACAGTATGTCAAGTTAAATCATCAGGTTGCCAGCTGGGATTAATTTTGACCATTGGTTAATTGTTGTGAATAATACACAAATAATCTCGTGGACAGACGGTCAAGAGGAAATCCAACTATGTATTTAAAATATGCAAGCTTATACTTCAGATTATGGACAATTTTTTTATGAAAAGCTATAATCACTAAAAATTGTAAATTTTTTTAATGTCTGTTCATATCAAATCCTATAAACATATTAAAATTACCATTCATTAAGCGTGCGATATCACTAGGTTTACAAAAATGGGAAAAAGTCTAATGAACCGACACGAAAATAAATGTTTGCACAAGAGTTATTGTGCAAACGTTTATTTTCTCAAAACAGGCTTAGTCCAATTACATTGAAAAATACAAGAAATGTTAACATTAAAAAAAAAATTATACAAAATAAAAATTTATGTATATGCATACATATATACGAGTACACACAAACATACACATATATTCAAAGTCACTTAAATATGTTGATGAGTGCTTTCTAATGCGCTCAATCTTTGAAGACAATTTACTTCTGTTTTAGGTAATGTGATATGAAATATGTCAATATCCGAAGCAGTCCCGTTCAAAAGAGTTAAGGCCCTTCCAAAAGGCATAGCGGCTGGAAGACCCGTTCTTGTGTGTGTTATTGAGAACAGTTCTTGCCGGCGCAGTCTAGTGTAATTGTTAGGAACATTTAACGCTAATCTTTATAGTGATGCTGGACAGCTCACAACTCCTCGAACGAGTCTGACAACATATACCAGGAGACGCAGATCTCTTCTTACACTCAAGGAGTTATACCTGAGCATGCCCAGCAGAAACAGAAAGATAGACACCAAACTCACTCATATAGAGATATCGTAGATATTTTTTTTGTACCTTCGCCTCCATGAGTGAGTTCTGCGCCTCCAGCGGGCTCCAAATTAAACAAAGTTTTGAGCACCATTTGGTTTTCAAACGACTTAGAGATTCTCATTACTAATCCTAGAGTTTTATAACCTGAATTGCACATAATTTCTATGTGAGGACCAAAGACGAGATTAAATCTGAAAATGTATACCAGGAGACGAAGATAGATCTCTTCTTACGCTCAAGGAGTTATACCCGAGTATGCCCAACAGAAACTGAGTAGGATAAAGTCATGGGTAGACACTAAACTCACTCATATAGATGTTTTTTTTTGTGCCTTCTCCACCATGAGGGAGTTCTCCGTCCCCACCGGGCTCCAAATGCAAGCATTGCTTTCTAGTTTGCTACGGATCAATGAATTAAACAACGTTTTCAGCACCATTTGGTTTTCAAACGACTTAGAGATTCTTGGTCACTTCGTGAGTCTTTTTGTTGAAGGAAATCTGAATCATGCCAAAAAGTTTTCTATGTCATGAATATTCCCATTGTTTTTACCCATAATAATCAAAAAGACAAATAAAAAAGAATAAAAAAAATTAATCTTACTTGAAGATTTATATAAAAGAAAGTTTTATAGACAATGTTCTTTTTGTTGTTCAGTAAATTTTGTTAAATGTGAAAAAAAGTTATATTTTTCCAAATGACAATATGTGAAACTAAAATGTAATAGTTTGACAAAAGCTTATTACAACTTTTAATAATATGATGTTCTAATATGTTTTTATGAATACAATCTAAAACAATATTAATAAATACAAATACATATATGAAAAAGGGTGTCATACCCCTGGAATTGATATGATCCCATCGCACACATTACACTTGTGGGATCAGTTACTCTGTTTATTTCAGTTTTATATGATTTAGTAAAAGTTAATATAAAATGATTTACAGTATTAAAATTATTTATGGTTGTCTGGAAAGTGGTCTCTTATCTCTTAAATAGATATCAAAAGTACACAATTTTAGTTACTAACTTAATCATGAATGTGCTGAACTATTATGAAAGGTAATAATTAATAGTTGAGGACATCTTTTTAGCCATTGTTTACCTAAATTACTTGAGCGTTTTTTGTAACCATTTTGAAGACAGAACAAAATATGTAAGTTGTTTTTTCAGTGATTATACATATTTTTTTAACATACATACATCATGCCATATCCTTATTGGGGTAGGTAGAGAGGAGAGAGCACCAGAATTTTCTATCTTGATACATATATTTTGCCTCTCTAACATTCATACACCTTCTTATACAGCTAATACGATTTCTCTTACTTTTTACGTTTCTTTATTTTAAAATATCATACCCTTCACCTTCATCTCTAATCCCTTCATTCCGTATTCTGTCATATTAAGTCACCCCATTTATTCAGCTCTTTTCAGTCTTGTTCCACATCCATGTTTCACTCCCGTATATATGTTTTAGTGCCTCATTGACTTGGTTTCCAATCGCTACACGCCATTCACTTCCATCATCTAAAAAATAGTACCTAAATAATAGAATTCTTCAACTTACTCATATCTTTCATTATTCACCCATCACATTTAATTTTCCTTTGACAATTTCCTACCTTTATGACTTTGAATTTTGTAACATTCATTCTTAGATCTTTTTCTTTACATCTCTCATACAATTTACTTATCAGACTTTATAATTCATCCTCATTCTCTGCTAACACTACCATGTCATCAGTATACAGCAATCTACACACATTCCCATTTCACATTTGAATACCACCCATTCACCTCTGTAGTTCCGTTTTTACTACCGTTTTACATATCTTTTATATTACTATAAAAATATATATATACAGTGTATGGTGATGGTACAGTAAGTGATTGTGTATGCCAAATGTGATTTAAAAATTTCCGTAATGGTGATACAGCACTCGAAGACTGTGTCTGCTCAGGAAGGCCGATTACCACTGATGGTGACCAAATCAAGGCATTGATCGAGAGTAACGAGCGTTCTACAACATTAGAGATTGCTAAGATACTAAAAACCACCGTTCACAAGCATTTGACACCATTTCGCATTTGAAAGTGACCTAATAATATGAAATTATTTTCCAGACAATCCAATATTTCATTATAGTAGTTCAAACAAACACCAAACTCTTTCGTTTGGCGAAAATCTATGTACTACCTTTTATATATAATCACCATCAACCAAAAAGTCTATTAAATCATTCATACGATTAGAAATATTATTATTCACATGTGTTTCATTAGCCAATGATTCATCAAGCTTCTTTTCTTTCCCCGATTCCGTTAAAATTAATGGTAAAGCACACATGGCTATAATAAATCCATACTTCATGAACTCCTTGACTTGTTTCCGGAAGATTTCTTTTGGATATGAAGAGGCGATGTCTCCTCCCATTTTGCTGATGCTGACCTCCAGTGTTTCATAATAGATGTCGAGCAATTGACAGAAATGTTTGTCTCTCATTTTTTTATCTGTTGTCAAACAGAGCATGTTGGCTATGTCAGTGGCAGGTGAAGCATATCTTATTATCTGCCAATCCACAAAGATTACTTCTGAAACTTTTTTATTCTGGAATGAGGAAATTTTTAAAATTATAATAAAGTTATTTCAAATATTTATATTGAGAATTTTGATAACATATTTATGTAAACAAGTAACTTATGCTAAAAAATAGATTTTCTATATCACCCTTATAAGCTGGATTGGAAAATATTGTCGCATTTGTCAGCTTCTACAAAATCTACACTATCTTAAGTGTCAAGAAAGGATTGATTTTAAACTTTGTTTATATTCAAGTCCCTTATTGGGATATATGTCTCCATTATATCGTTCTAATCTGTATCTGAGAAATATTTTTTTTGAGAGGAGCAGAACTTTGGAGGAGCAGGAACAGCCCTGTAAATATTAGTAGGTCTTATTGATAGGTGGAAAATGTAAAGGTGAAACACTTGGTATCTTACTTGGCCAAGGAACAAATTCGCCAATTGGTTGTTTATCTATAAAAAGTGTTTGGCTGAGTAATGGTTTAAATAAATTCGATTATTATATAAAAGAATATATAATGTTTAGGGGGGTTACCAAATCCAACATTTAGAATAAGGTTTGGTCTTCGGGTTTCTTTCTTTACACATGGTTGATGGGGATTTGTACAAGATGAGTCCAGACCATTTTGATAGTGTCTTTTTTTGCATATTGTGCAAGAAATCCTATTCCGTTCTACATGAATGCCCATGTTAAATATAATAAAAAGCACAATTCAAAGTGGGGGATTAGGATACTTGTCTTAGATGCCACCGGAGATGACTATGTAAACCAATTTTTGATCTTGCTGTATGTGTGTATAGGGCAAAGCTTCTCTGCTTCTTCTTTCTGATACCAAGCAAATATTCTACCCCAATTTGTTCAATCTGCTTCTCTTTGTTTCCAGTTGTACTGAACATTTTTTGAGCATCTTATGCAGTATGTCGTTATATGTTTTATGCTGTCTACTGTGCTTTTTTGTGCCCTCTGTCAGCTCACCAAAGAGAATATCTACATACTAACTTTCAAAGATTTTGTGAATATATTCAAAGTCAATAGGGCACTAAACAGACAGTATCAAAATCTACTAAGTATGTAGTTCACAATGGTATTATGGTGCCAACTTAGATTTATAGGGGTGAAACGTGGACATGGAAAAATACTGAGAGGGGCCGAATAAAAACTGTAGAAATACGTGCATTGAGAAGAATATATGGAGCTACAATGTATAACAAAATACGGAATGAACTCATGAGGGATGAATGTGAACTTAAGGTTGATGTGTTAAGTAAGATGAAGAAGAGTACCTTGAGATGGTTTGGACACGTGGAACAAATTAATGAAAAAAAGACTAAGAAAACAGATACCTATATAATGCAAATGTGAGTGGAAAGCGTGTAAGAGGAAGCTCAAGAAAAGTGTGATTGGATCAAGTGATGGTATTCTGAAAAAGTCAGAGAAATAATAGAAGTTGTATGAGAGGTACATGGACATAAGAGGCTAAGGATATGTGTAGAAATGGAACGGCGCTCTTTCCTCTCTGCCTACCCCGACAAGGAAATAGCGTGATGGTATGTATGTATGTAAGTTTATATACATTATAGGCATAATTGCTTAATTTTAATTATTTGTTTTGTAATTTAAAATTTTCGTGTTTTGATTTTTATTATTAATTCAATCTAAAAAAATTAAAAATGTGGTTGAACTCTGTTCTCTATGTTTAAAATTATTTTATTTTATTTCACAAAAATAATTATCCATGATGGATTGGAATGAAAAATACTGATCCATGAATACAGAAAGTTTGAGAAGCACTATATAGTCTAAAGTACTTAACATTCTATCGGCATATGACCTAGAATGACAAGTCCATTATATGTTATAAGGAAAGAATTCTAAACATTTAAATTGTTTTCAGGTTAGTAAGAAAATACACACAAATTAATAAAAGGTAGGCATTGAACTATTGTTCTAATAAAAATTCATTAAAAAATATTCTGAAATTAGTTAAAAATAAATTACATAAATAATATTTTACCTCATACTGAAAGAGCATATTAACATGAATACAGAAAGTTTGAGAAGCACTATATAGTCTAAAGTACTTAACATTTTATCAGTATATGACCTAGAATGACAATTCAATTATATAAAGTAAAATTCTAAATATTTAAAAAAAATTCTGGTTAGTAAGGAAAAAAATACAGACAAATTAATAAAAAGTATTGAACGATTGTTCTAATAAAAACATCATTAAAAAAATACTCTGAAATTAGTTAAAATAAATTAAACAATAGTTTACCTCATACTTAAAGAGCATATTGTTGCTCCAACAATCTCCATGACAAATAACATTATAGGGTTCCGTAAGGGTAGAATCCAAAAAGAGATCAAACTTTTGTTGAACATCGAAACAAGCACCTGCAGCCTTTTTTCTTTTCTCAATATCTTTAACCAGCGGAAGTAATTTTTTGGACGCATTGTCAACCATAACTTCAATAACTTCGGGATAGTTAGATTGAATGGCCACCCTTTCAAGGAGCTTCTTGAATAATTCAGGATTCATTTCTTTCATTACAAAAGATGTTGCGTGAATTCTAGCGATATTTTTAACTGCCAGTTCTGCATGATCATAATCAAGAGGTTTCTGTCTGTCGTACATTCCAAAGCCTTGATACGAAAGATCACTCATTACTATAATTTCTTTTCGATCTTCCATAATGGCTTTATAAAATTTCGCAAACTTGAAACGCTCTTGATAAGCTATGTTGTTAATTTCTTGGAGTTTATATAATTCCGGTAAAATTTCAGAATAAGCCGAGTATTCCCTTTTATAAAAAGTAGCCACAGGAAATGTATTTCTCGTTTCTTCACTATCGATACATTTTTTAATTATCAAATTGATTACTTTACTTTGATCTCCATTGGATATTGTGACTCGTATGATGTCACCTAAATAATTTTCACCAGTAAACTCCTGCTCTTTAGTCAAAATTTTATATTTTTCAAAATTAGACTCAATGGCTATTACACCAAGAAGTTTGTCAATTTCGTAACTGAGCACATAAGAATTTGATGTTTCCATTATGAGATGACTTACGTGTACTGGGCCAACAATTTAAATTGAAACTGATTTGTTAATATTATCTTTACCATATCAGACCTCTAGTATAAGATGTTTCAAGGTGAAGAAGTTGATGATACTCGTACATTATCTACACCAGTAATAATTTAACAATAAGCAAGAATAATTTAATATAATTTGCAAAAAAAAACCAACAGACTTTTGAATAAATATTTGAATAAGTATTTTCAGTTATGATGATCATTTAAAACAATATCATCATTGTACGACAACATCCGTAGACTAATTGGTAAGACGCTTGTATTCTAATCCAGGTTAGAAGTGCATGGCTGCATGGTAACGCACTAGACTTCTGTGCGGCAGGTTGTCGGTTCGAATCCTGCTGTGCTACTCCCCTCGAATGACACAGATATTTTTGCCGTCTAGTATTTGGGGGTATAAGGATACCTATGACTTCGGTCATATATATTCTTTAAAAAAAAAGGAATAAAAAACATACCGGTGTGTTCCGATCATCTTAATTCAGGTGTGCCATCGGATTCAGTGCAACGGTGCGGTTGGTGAGTTTGCTGGTGTGCAACTTAAAAACAGAATCTCCACGGCACAGCTTCGCTGTCCAACTAAATTGACATTGGAATGGCGATGGGATCCTCGACTACGGGGCCCAGCAACGACGACGAATCCAGGGGTGTATGTCCGATTCCCGTTGGAAACCAGATTTTGTTTAAAATTTCCTTCTGGCATAAAACCAGTTTTCAAAAAAGATCAGTAAAAAATATTATTAAATTAAATTTTTAAAATGATATCTACCATAATATACAGTAGATTCTTGACTATCAGGTCTCGCATTAACCATGTTAGAATTAAAAGGGGTAGTAAAAAATTAAAATTATTTTTAACATATATTCATCAGTGTTATAAAAAAATTGGATTATTTTACTGTCCCTGTTAATCTATAATTTGGTTAATCTGATCCTGGATAGTCAGAAGTCGACTGTACTCATTTTTTACTGGCTTGTTAATTTCCCATATAAAATAATTAGGATTCTAAAAAAAACTTATGACCAAATTAGAGATAACTGTTTGTTTGAAGTGGATATTATAAGTACAATAGAATCAAGAAAGGAATATTGAGATGGCTTGGATATATTAAGAGAATGTAATCAGAAAGACTTACAAATATGTGTATATGCCTGGAATGAATGGTATGCAAGAAAGATATAGGATAGAATGGAATATAGAATGTAGCAGGAGAAATTTTAACCGAGGGAAAGATAAGAAGGATCAGAAACAGAAGAGCATTCGTAACAAGATGTATGAATGTGGATGAGGTAAAGAATGTTTGTGTGAATAGGAAGATGTGGAGATTTCTTCTCTGCCTATCCCAAAAAGGATATGACGAAGTGATATTCATGTGATAAATAAGTTTATTTCAAATAAAATGTTTTTGAGTTGGATATCTTTTGCATATATACATCCAAATTTAATTTAAATAATAGAGTAAGAATTTTTCTACAGCGTTCCCATAAGTCTTGGTACACAGTTAAACTAGAAATAAATCCCTCTTTACAAGGACAATAGTTATATTTCTTAACACTTTGTATCCCGATCCTGTGTTTTAATGTAATAAACTAGATTTGCGTTGAATCCTGGTCCTGTGTTTTCATGTGATCGACATCTCTTCCAAAAAACGACATATTTCTGGTATCTAGCAAATATCTTTGTAAAAAATTCAACCTTTAAACGATAGTCTCCTGATTTCTAACATAGACATTTATGCTAAGATGAAGATTCTGATGTCACGTCACCAGTTTGCAGTGAAACAATAGATCTTGAAGATTTTGACAAATTGAAACGAGAGGTGTATGGTTGCGCAGTAATGCACTGGACTTCCGTGCGGAAGGTTGTCAGTTCGAACCCCGCGCTGTGCTACTCTCCTCAAACAAAAATATAAATAAATTAGGAAACCAACTATAATGAGAAATTTACAAGATCCTCCAAACATGTTGTCAGAGAACATGTCTTAACATGTGTTGATATGTATTCCATCAAAAAGAAAAACCCTGAAGAATTCGCAAGGTCTGTGCTAAGCACAAGAAGAGAAGTGAAACCCGGTACATGTTTAAGTGTGATGATAAAGTTGATGATTTTTCAATTTCATAAAATTGATGATGTTTTAACTTATTTTCAACAATTTATTTTACCAAGCAACAACTTATTTTCACTAATATGTATTATACCAAATGTTTAACTATAAAATTATACGAGTAGTGATTTTAAATGATATTTGTTATACATATGTGCTATCCACTGTGCTCAGCAATCGTAAGCAGTTGCGCAGTCAAAAGTAGAAAAGTTATAGAAATGGAGAAAATAACATAAGGTTAAGGGTTCATATCCCATCTGCAAAAAAGCTTAATTAAATTTTTTTCATTATCAAAATACGTTTCTGTTGTCATTGATGCTGGGCCTGGATCTGGGCTGAAAAACATCTGGTGTCCCCGTGGCTGGGTTCGCCCTATATTGGTGGGGTGTATCTTGGCCGAGGGGATGCTATTAGATGAGCCCAGACCTTTTGATAGCTTCTGTATTTAATGTATTATATTATCTGCAATTTATGTGTTTTAGAAGTGTTATTTAAATATAATCTGTACATACTATGTTGCTATCAATAAACCTATTATTTATTTATTTATCTCCTCACCATTTCAATGCCAATCTCGAGCTGCTCCTCTTCGTCAATCGTTTGATATCTAGTGAGAATCAAGCTCAATTATAGATTTGCAGTCCCTTTTGCAGATGTCACAGATATCCAAGTGGATCCCACTGATCCACCTAATCACGCTAACATATATATAATACATGGGTCGTCCAGAAAGTAAAGAACGTTTTGACATAACTAAATAAAAACAAAAGATATCAACACAAAACTTTATTTACAAAGTCACAGTACCTTACTCTATTTTTCAATGTAGCCGCCATAGCTGTCAAGGCACTTATTGTAATGTGGAACCAATTTTTCAATTCCGATGTTATACTTTTCTACCGCCAAAGATTTGAGCCAGGATGTCACTTCTTATTTGAGATCTTCATTGTTTGCGAACTGTTTTCTATCCAAAAATTCCTTTATTTTCTGAAATAAGTGAAAATCATTTGGTGCCAAGTCAGGGCTGTAAGGAGGATGTCCAAAGATTTCCCACTTAAGACGTTGAAGTTTCCACTGTGTTCATGCTGATGCATGAGGCGTGCATTGTCATGAATCAAAACCACCTTTCCCGATAACATTCCACATCTCTTGTTTTGGATGGTGCGTCTAAGTCGTTGAAGAGTTTCACAATAGGCCTCTGAGTTTATTGTGTGTCCTCTTGGCATAAACTCCACGTGGATCAAACCCTTTCGGTCCCAAAAAACTGTTGCCGCCACTCTGGTGTTGAGATTCGGTTTTTCTTTTCCGAGCACACATTTTTTTGTAGCCAAGGTGCTCTGTCACTATTTCATGTAGAAGCGATCGTGAAATTTGTGGGAAAGATTCATGTACTGTGCTTAAAGTTGCTTATAAATTTCGATAGGCCGAACATTTTGTGCATTCAGAAAACGAATGACACTACGCACTTCACATTTGGGCGCAGTCATTTTGAAAGGTTACAGAAAAAAGACGCACGACCGTTCAGAAACAAAACTCGGCTCGCACTGAAGCGAGGGAAGGAGCTAACTTGCGCGCATACGATCGCGGTGGTGGGGGATCGGCGGAGGGCGTGGTGCGTAATCGTTCTTTACTTTCTGGACGCGCCTAGTAGCAACATACTGACTGTTTCTCACAATGTCTAAAATACGAGTATGTGATAGAACTAATAAAAATGAATACTAACCCTGTTCACTTGTAAATTGAATAATTTGGAGGTGTATTATAAGGAATATATCCCAGGGTTATTGGGAAATGCTTGTTATTTAAGTATTTGGAGTTAGCATCACTATAAGTAGACAAAATTTTAGTTGACGCAGACCTGAATATGGAAAGAAGCGCCGAAATTTGAACAATGCAATCACCAGCTATCGAAAATAATATGATGAAATAAAAAAGTCAAACTTTATTCAAACGTCATTGCTCCAACATTTTGCAAAAAAGGAGTTATGCATTCCATAAATAAAAATTAATTTATTGTTTTTTATTCTATAAAAGTTTTATCCTCTGATATAACTTTTATGTAGTGTTTTTTTTAACTAAAGCATGACTGATTAAATAAAATTGATTCTTTTGTTTATTGTGTTTAATTTACATCATTTCGTTTAGCGCAAAGTAATTACAGGCTGAATTAATCCCATTAAAGGAGGTTTTTCTGAATAATACAATGATTTATAACTGGTTATAGTTAGAAGTGAATAATCTGTCATTTGAGTTAAATACTGTTTGAGGTAGTCAAGTGGAAACCAATATTTTTAATGCAACTGTTACCATTGGATAATTTCCAATTCTATTTATATTGTAGTTAGAAGTGAAGAATCTCTTATTTGAGTTAAATACTGTTTGAGCAAGTCAAGTGAAAACCAATATTTTTAATGTAACTGTTACCATTGGATCATTTCCAATGCTATTTATAGTTAGAAGTGAAGAATCTCTTATTTGAGTTAAATACTGTTTGAGCAAGTCAAGTGGAAACCAATATTTTTAATGTAACTGTTACCATTGGATCATTTCTAATGCTATTTATTGTTAGAAGTGAAGAATCTCTTATTTGAGTTAAATACTGTTTGAGCAAGTCAAGTGGAAACCAATATTTTTAATGTAACTGTTACCATTGGATCATTTCTAATGCTATTTATTGTTAGAAGTGAAGAATCTCTTATTTGAGTTAAATACTGTTTGAGCAAGTCAAGTGGAAACCAATATTTTTAATGTAACTGTTACCATTGGATCATTTCTAATGCTATTTATTGTTAGAAGTGAAGAATCTCTTATTTGAGTTAAATACTGTTTGAGCAAGTCAAGTGGAAACCAATATTTTTAATGTAACTGTTACCATTGGATCATTTCTAATGCTATTTATTGTTAGAAGTGAAGAATCTCTTATTTGAGTTAAATACTGTTTGAGCAAGTCAAGTGGAAACCAATATTTTTAATGTAACTGTTACCATTGGATCATTTCTAATGCTATTTATTGTTAGAAGTGAAGAATCTCTTATTTGAGTTAAATACTGTTTGAGCAAGTCAAGTGGAAACCAATATTTTTAATGTAACTGTTACCATTGGATCATTTCTAATGCTATTTATTGTTAGAAGTGAAGAATCTCTTATTTGAGTTAAATACTGTTTGAGGTAGTCAAGTGAGAACCAATATTTTTAATGTAACTGTTACCAAAGTAATTACAGGCTGAATTAATCAGCGCAAAGTAATTACAGGCTGAATTAATCCCATTAAAGGAGGTTTTTCTGAATAATACAATGATTTATAACTGGTTATAGTTAGAAGTGAATAATCTGTCATTTGAGTTAAATACTGTTTGAGGTAGTCAAGTGAGAACCAATATTTTTAATGTAACTGTTACCATTGGATCATTTCCAATGCCAAATTTCCACAGTTAAGGTATGGTACTCGTATTAGTTTATTCCGTTATTTACTCATTCATATTCTTCAGCAAATCTATATTGCCAATGCAAAAATGTTGAAGAGTGTAGACGAGATACAACATTGTTTTCAGTTCTTAAAATTCATCTTTCGGACTTAGAACCAGTAGAGTAGGCACGTAACTTGCAGTTAATTATAAAACATGTTGGCAACACAATTGCATACAAAAAGGTAGCAATAATCTTATCAACAAACATCAGACTGAAACTATTTTTGTTTCTTTTATCGATTAGGCCATAGAGATCGTCCAATTTCCATTATTATAACAAACTTGCAACTGCAAAAGAAAAAAGTTTATCGATTTATGCACAGATACGATATGAACATTTTTTGCTTTAACTTAATGTGGTTTTGTTGATGGAGGCTATAAAATATGTGCCTACAATAATGCTTATTTCATTTGACAATGATCACAGTTTTTACACCCTTTATTAATATGGTAACCATATATCAGTTGTAAAATTGATATATTATTGATTTGGCTTACAAATAAATCATTTAAGTTTCAATAAACATTGAAAAAGATAAAAGAAATTGAATTATCTCACTAAGTACAACTTTGACATTCTAATATAGTATATCACAAATTATGGTAGTTATTTCCATTCAATCTCAAAGAAGATAGCTTTACATATCATCACACCATGCCCCTTTTGGGATATGTAGGGATAGTAATAGATCTTTACGCCTTAACCATAAACACATTTTTTCCTAGTGAATTGTTCATATGTATTGTATTAAAAACACAAATATAAAATTAGAATTTACAAAATATAAGATGTTACACAGCTTTCTTCTCATGAATTGTTCATGTATATTAAAAACACAAAAATTAATATTAATTTACAAAATATAAGATATTACAAAGTTTTCTTCTCATGAATTGTTCATGTATATTAAAAACACAAAAATTAATATTAATTTACAAAATATAAGATATTACAAAGCTTTCTTCTCATGAATTGTTCATGTATATTGAAAACAAAAAAATTAATATTAATTTACAAAATATAAGATATTACAAAGTTTTCTTCTCATGAATTGTTCATGTATATTAAAAACACAAAAATTAATATTAATTTACAAAATATAAGATATTACAAAGCTTTCTTCTCATGAATTGTTCGTGTATATTGAAAACACAAAAATTAATATTAATTTACAAAATATAAGATATTACAAAGCTTTCTTCTCATGAATTGTTCGTGTATATTGAAAACACAAATATAAAATATGAATTTGCAAAATATATGTTACACAAGTATTACACATTATCATGACTCATACAAAACTATAATGAAAAGAAATACAGAAGGATAGGTTCCAAGTCCCCCCGATGTTTGAGAAATCCGCGAATAGTAGCGAACTGCTTCTAAATTAACGTATACTCAAGCATACTTATACAAAACGATGACCCTATCCATTTGACAACATTTTTTGACTCAACATATATCAATGGCTCTTGTTACAGATCAGTTGAGGGAACGTTTTTTATAGTTACTATCATAAATAGTAGCAGTTTGATAAATATCATATAAAAAATACATAGCAATATAAAAAAAAGACTGAGGATTCCTCATATTTGACAGTAGACGTAATTGCATGTATTATCGATTACATAATTATAATTATTATCCTTTGATTGATTACTAATTTGTTACAAACATTATCGTCCATTGAATCTGCTTTATACCTTTATACATTTTTCATGAGTTTCATTAAAAAATAATACACACAAGTGTAAAAAAGAATAAAAATATTCATTTGGTTTAGTACTATACTCAAGAAAATGTAGCATGGTCCCTGTGACGTTTGAAATGTCATGTCTCAAAGGGATGGGGTAAAATCGCTTTTTTACAAATTGAATAGTTTTTTTATAAATCGAAAAATTGTTTTTCTCTAAACTGACGTTTTAATTCCTAATTTTCATTATACTGACTTTCTAATGTATTGTATGATTTGTATCTATCTTTAAATAGACCAAGATCCACTATGACTTAGTACTAATTACGAACATTTAATTTTATGTATAAAAATAATCGAAAATCTAATTATCGTATACCCCATCCCTAGCCAATGCAGACTAACGTAGTGACTTTTGACGAACGTCGCCAAATATTATTTGATTTTAACAAACTTACTCATTTTTACTAATTTGTATCAAGATGTATTAATTTGTAATTATTGTTAGTTTTATGTAATGTATTTACCTAAATAACTTGCTATTTATTAGAATCGAGGCTAATAAGGAGACTGATTTTATTTTCACGTAACCACCAGTGCCATCTGTGGAGGAATAAATGAGTTAAATAGCGACACATTTCGACTATCTTCCGTAAAAGTTTCAAATTTCTGGTTCATTCGTAATGACGTAACAATTGACAGTACCTTCCGAGTTTCGGTCGGAAAAGGAACAATGGAGCAACGTGCCAACATTAAGTTTTAAATTAGGTAAAAGTGCCACACAAACTTTCGAAATTATTCAAACTAATTATGGTAGTGAAGCAATGAGTCGCAAGAACGTTTTTAAGTGGTATGCAAGATTTCGTGATGATAGAGAGAGCATTGAAGATGATCAATGGCCTGGACCACCATTGGCATTGGCAAGAAAATGTTAAAAAAAAGACTGAAATTCTTCGAAATGATCGTTGTGCGTCTACTAGGCTCATCGAGAAACTCACTGGAATTCCTAAATCCACTGTCCCTCTTATTTTAACGGAAAATTTAGGCAAACGAAAGGTCACACACTGACTGACGATCAAAAAGTTTACAGAGTGGAGCACTGCAGAAACATGAAAAGAGCGGCTGATATGGATCCAGACTTCATGTCAAGCATTGTAACAGGTGATGAAACATGGTGCTTTCAGTATGAGCCACTTACAAACGCCAGAGCTCGGAATGGAATGGTCCACAGTTTCCGAAACCGAAAAAGTGTGCGTGCAGAAGAGACGAATCAAGACTCTGCTCACCGTTTTCTTTGATTCCAAAGGAATTCACGCCAGAAGGTGAACGCCGATGTGTACTTGGGTGTTTTGAATCGTTTATGGGCCAGGATTCTTCGAGTTCGTTCCAAATATCAGGAACAAGAGACATGGTCCTTGTTGCTTGAAAATGCACCGGCGCACAAAAGCAACAAACACTGTACGCGATTTATTGGTAAAAAAAAAGTATCGATCCCGTATTCGCCTGATTTGCCTCCATGCGACTTCCGGCTATTCCCGAAGCTGAAATTGACGATGAAAGGAAAGCGTTTCGACACGATTTCAGACATCCAGAAGGCTTCGGCAGTGATTTTGGAGGTAATTCCGAAGAATGAGTTTCAGGAGTGCTTCAGAAAATTTAAAAACCGTTTCCAGTATTGTATTGACTCACAAGGAATGTATTTTGAATAAAAGGTAATATAAACTAAAAATAAACAATGTATTGTATTTCGTTTCCCGTCAGTCATCTTTTGCATTGGACATATAGTAAGTGCCCAAGCTAATGCAATTCTAGTATTTTTTATAAGATTTGCTACACTTTGCCATACGAGATGTTGAGCTTTTTGTTACAGCTCTGTCTTCTCGACCTATTGTCATGAATCGGACCATATATTCTGTGTATATGGTTACCTTAGTATTTAAGGAACAAGTTATAAAAATGAACCATTTACTCCGTTATATTTCACAATATTTTCAAAATACCTACGAGTAATTAGGATTTAACGCTGCCATTTTCAAAAACATTAAATCAAATTTGACAGAAAATATGTCATATTTAATATCTGTTATTTTAGCACTCACTGTATTGAGTGAAGAACTTCTCTATGAAGATCATTATAACAAATTTGACAGAAAATATGTCATATTTAATATCTGTTATTTTAGCACTCACTGTATTGAGTGAAGAACTTCTCTATGAAGATCATTATAACAACATAATCTTAAGAGATTGTATGCGAAAAATAGGAATGTCACAGGAAGAGTTCGCTACTTGGAATAGATCAATGGTCCAAACTTTTAAAAAAGGTAGGTCAAATATGTATTTATAAAGGGTCTTTCAATTTGAGCGGTTTTTTTAATTCTATTTTTTTTAATTCTTGAATAAAACACACAATTTGCTATAATTTAAAAAAAAATATTATTAGCCATTGAAGTATAATGTATGACATTTAAACGCAAAAAATAATATCCGCCAAATGTCCATCTCTTGCAGCTCAACAGATGTCCACTCTTTCTTTTGTAAAAAATTTCGGTGACATTTTGGCATAATTGCGGTTCTAACTCACCAATAACGCGAATAATTTCGTCCTTCAGCTCAGGAATTGATCGGGGGTCATTCTTATAGATCTGTTTTTTCACGTAATCTCAGAAAAAAATAGTCCAACGGTGTCAGATCACATGATCTTGGAGGCCAATTAACATCACCGTTTCCGGAGATTACAATACATAAAATAATTCAACAATTTGAACGCGTTGTTGTATTGTATACGACACCGTTTTTATAAATGTCATACATTACACTTCTCAAATGTCACAAGACTCAGGCAAGTCCGCGACGCCATCTGTGTTTTATCCAAGAATTAAAAAATCCGCTCAATTTGAACGACCCTTTATTACTACATAAAACAGATTCAACATATTTTTTGTTTATGTGGCATTAAGAATGAGAATTTGAATTTCGTACATAATTGGTTCCTGAATATGCGTTCAAAAGTTGAATGTACAAAACGAGAGATGATGTCGGATAAGTTGAAGATATTGCAAAACAGTTGCATCTGATTCATATGTGACATAAGGAAGTATGCCCATATTTTAGAGTTTCGAAACAGATCATCTGTCGACATTATTTTTAATCCCAATTTTCCTTCATATATATATACGAATAATTCCAATTCTCTCAGAACATGGATATTCTCTTCGATCAAGAGATGAGATACTCCTTTGTACCAACACATCAGACCATATTTTACGCATCTTCATTTGTGATTCATTTGGCGCGACAGTGTTTTTATCAAATTTTAACAAATTAAATTAAATTCAAATTACATTTTTACCTTCCTGATTTACGTTTAAGAAAGAACAAAAAAATATTACTTCACTCAAAATATCCTTTCTTCCTAATTTTCTTTTGATAATCTTCCTTATCTTTGAACGAATTCCTTTCCTCTAGTTCTACCATTGTTGATATAGATTAGTCGTTTGTTTTTATTTAAATAAACATATATCGTAATTTGTATAGTCAAACACTATTTATTCCACTTCATATAACAGTATAAACCTACCGGTTTCAAGCTTGTCTCCTCATCATCACGGGAGTACAAACAAGTCTTGGTTGTGCCCCCTGATGATGAGGAGAAAACCTTGAAACCGGCAGAGTTTTACCGTTATAAACAGTGTTTGACTTAACAAATTATAATGTTTTTAAAACCTCTATAAACCTCCGTAGTTTTTCATGCCTTAACATTAAAGAATATATATTGTAAAATCTGTCATGAATTAAATCAGTTTAATGTATTCAAGATGAGATGATTGGTTGGAAGAAGGGGCTTAGCAAATAAATAGTCTGAAATAAAAAATAAATAAATAGGTCAATACAAAAAAAACATGAAAAGACGTGTTTTTAAATATTTATTTTACAGTGGAAATATATCATAGGTACAATATTCACGAATTAAAAAAATAAACGCATAACTAGTTACTGAGATATATAATTAATAAAGTAAAGGAGGCTTATAAGTACTACTGTTAAGTATTAGGTGTTAACATACGTTGTGTCCGTTTTTTTCCAAATTTAAAAATGAGCACCAAAAGTAAAACAAAATGGTAAAGGTTATACGTCATTCGAAAGAAAATTTTCTGCTCTACAAGACATTGTGTTTGCTTTTACGTTACATATATTATTTTATTTGATCACAAGCCTTCAAAATTAAATGTCAAGTAGACGAAAGTGAGCATTTTCGATACCTCCTTCTGTTCGCGTTCAATCGAGAGAATAAAGCTGCCAAAGCTGCTCGAGATATTTGCGAAGTGTACGGTGAATATGCTATGAATGTCGATGGTTTTTGCGTTTTAAAGACGGTAATTTCGACCTGAAAGACATGGAGTGTTCCGGACGACCAGTGTACTTCGATGAGGACCGCTTAAACAATATTATTCACGAAGATCTCCTTCAAACCACCGTAGAATTGGCTGAGCAGATGAACTGAAGTCACATGACTGTATACCGCCATCTTAAATCAATGGGAAAAGTCCAGAAGTTCGGCGCTTGGGTTCCACATGTTTTGAGTGGGTGAGTTATGGTCAACAAGCAACGTAACAAGGTTTGCATCCGCGCAAGACGATGATTTGCATCTGGTGAGATTGGCAAGGCGTCGTCCACTACGAGATACTTGAACACAATCAGATAGTCAACGCGGAGCTATACATTCTGCAAATGCAGCGGCTCAACACTGCAATTCAACAAAAAAGGCCGGATCGGCAATATGGCGTTATTCTGCAACACGATAACGCCCGCCCTCATGTCGCCAACATTACGAAAAATTGGGAACGAAAAGTTGGGAAGTCCTGCCGCCCCTCCATATTATCCAGACCTCGCGCCGTCGGTTTCCACCTTTTCCGGTCGCTTTCGAACAATTTGCGCGACGTTTCCTTCAATATTGCGGACTGCGGACATGGTTGGACGAATTCCTCGAGTCAAGACCGGATGGTATTTATCGCACAGGCATTTAAAAACGTATAGAACGTTTGCAAGAAGTTGTAAATAATTTGTTGTAAAATAATGAAGGAGAATACATTATTGACTAATTTGTTGTAATTTTTTGTTGTTGTGTCCTCTTGTTCTCTTCATTTGAAAAAAAACGGACACAACTTATGTTAACACCCAATATTTTCCTTATAGTCAACTAATCTAGAGAAAGTTGAATCAAACCCCTTTTTTATTTTATTGAGACTATGCTCTGACGAAATGTGTTTCTCTATGTTTGCGCTCCCCTGAAGATGAGGTGAAAGCCTTGAAACCGGTAGGGTTATACCGTTACAAAAAAGTGGAATAAACAGTGTTTGTTAAAAATAAATTACAAAGCTCCTATTACCTTTTTCATTTTCCTTATTCTTTCCCAATCTTTGGTGGCCTCTATGTCATCTATTTGCCTATACTCCAGAGGAAGTTATTTAATGGTTGAGGCATCAACCATCTTCAGTGGAGATCGGAAATCTTCCTGAGTCATTCTTACTTCTTTTATTTGATATTCTGTATTGTATTATCTTTATTTTGTACTCGAATACATGTGATACATTGGGGCCGAAATACTTTTTTTTAGAGATTTAGGGGTTGCGGTTTCGATCTGTCATATTAAAATACATTGTTCACTTTTTTTTCATTTGCGTTTGCGGGTTTTTAGGGATTTACCATAGGGTTTGCGGGTTCGACTTTAAATAAATATAGATTTATTGATAGCAACAAAGTACGAGTATGTACATAACATATATAAATACATTCCGAAATCGCAAATACGAGTATGTCTCAAGATTAACTGTAGAAAAAACAATTAAGAGAGAAGCTGTTAAAATATCTGGACCCATCTCATTACATCCCCCCGGCCGAGATACACCTCACAAATATAGGAAAAGCCCAGCCGCGAGGACATCTAATATTTTTCAGCCCACACCCGTTCCGTTCCCGTTGGAATATAAACTCTTTAAAATGGGTTTTAGTCTAGTTTTTACTTTAAGCCCGCTTATACACATGTCTGGTTGTTTTTTCTGTAGCTTATATGCTACGTTTCATAAATTATTATAGCGCTATATGAAACCAAAATAGCGTTTTATAAAACTTTGAAACTTAAAACCTACCGATAATCTTGGTAATTTGGTCTCCTTGCCATCGGAACTTTGGCTTTGATATGTTAAGACTGTGTGCTTGCTGAAGTATAACAACAAACCAATACACGCAAAGGTGTCTTCCGTCTGCAAGATCGCTGACAATCAAACTTGATCACGAGTAATGTCCTGTCGTCATCAGTTGCCACTGTTAAATAAAATAGAGCACATGCCGAACATTGTTTTTTTTTCTTCCCGTCACATTATCCTTGGCGTCATATTAAACAAATTTATGGCAATTTCGGCGCTGGCCAATTTATTGTATAATCAACTCAGTGCGTATGTTACATCATCTTCTGTCTAAATTGGCGGTATGGAATGTGCGAATATAATTTTGATCACTCTTACTAACCAACTTTATTATCTTGAAATATCTTTCTTCCTGTATTTGTTTCTCTATTGATTGTTTTATTTAGCTTTCACAATATATCATATGGTTTACAGCTTCGTCAGCACAATCTTTGTGGCTTGGTTGGTAAAACGCTTGTCTGCACCCGGGAGTTTCAGATTTGATCCCCAATAGTTCTCAAATGGGACCGTAGTTTGGTTTTTCACCTTAGCCCGTTTATTTATTTGTTGAAAAGATACACAACACGCAAGTTTCCTAATAGTACTCAAAATGGTTAATAATTTGGTTATTCGCCAAAGTCCTTTAATTTATTTACTGAAAATATATACAACACTTAAGATTCCTAATAGTACTCGAAGGGGTTATAATTTGGTTACTTACCAATGACCTTTCTTTTATTTACTGAAAATATGTACAACACTTAAGATTCCTAATAGTACTCCAAAACGTTATTTTTTTAAACTTATTTTACACATGACAAGAAATATATATAATTTGCGAAAAAACAACAGGTAATTTAATTTGGACACACAATTTTAATGGATCTGGATTTGTTGCCTTTCATTTGTCGTGTCCCCAGTAAGCTAGACATTTGCCTTTATCTCACTGATGATATATAGCATGAAAAAATAAATCGCTACTTCTTTCCGATTTTTGATTATATGAAACCCCGTTGTACATTATCATCAATCTGACATACAATGATACTCAATTACATATGATTACATCACGCGAATCAAACCCCTCACACTCCATTACTCCAGACATACCAAAAACGTTCATCACACAGTATACCGCATATAATTATAGAAAAAATAAAAAAAAAACACACTCAAAAGCTCACACAAACCTTTGCTATAAGTAATTCCTCTTGCAAGTCCAAGTATCCAAAATCCTGTCGCAATAACAACAACACTCCGATCAACTGGCTAAATTGTTTTCCTCCTTTTGCCTTTATTGAATTCGGCACCCCATTGCATTCCATAAGAGCTAAATAGGCATATTGCCTTTGGCCAAAATATGTCTTAACTCTAGGGATGGTGAACATTTGATCAGTTGCCATGCGTGTCATGTGTCTGCTAAGTCTGCATCTTCCCCTCCTCTCGATGATAGTGCCAGAGAATGGATTTAAGATGTAAATTGGCTATGTTCAGGACCCGATACTCTCTGAAAAGCTCTGGACGCTGTAGGATACCGGGCAGGAAGTTAACTAATAAATTTTGGGAAACCTGCAATATGTGTTTTTGTATTAAGGTGCACCCCCCCCCCCCCCCCCAACTGATAGACCGTAATACAGTGCCGACTGACAAGTATATACTTTCGCACGTTTCGAATCATATGGAATATGTATCCTGATTTTCGAGATTTTTGTGCTCAAAGCGTTAATAAGGACCTCCCAGCGAAGAAACTGATCAACAAAAACTCCAAGATACTTTATACTATCAACCATTTCCAAAGAAACACAACTACAGTCAGCCAAAGGTGAACAACTGTGCAGTGTTATGTATTTATTTGTAGGTGATTGAGTTCTTGTAGAGATGCTAAATGTGATGTATTTAGTTTTTTGCGAATTTAGAGTCAATAAATTTGAGTCCATCCATTCCTTAACTATACACAATTCTTCGTTTACCTTTAAAAATACACCATCCTATGTTCTGTCCTTGAACAGAAGAACCGTGTCTACCGCAAAAGTAACAATCTTAACCCTGATAGAAAAATTATAGAACTGATAGACATTCACCAATAACAATATAGGTCCCAAAACACTACCTTGGGGTACTCCGAATTTCCCAAAAAGAGGCTCACTAAATACACTATCACCTAATTTAACTCTCTGAGTTCTATCAGATAAGTATGAAGAGAACCAACTAAAAGAGCGCCCACATATGCCCACCTCCATCAATCTGGTATGTAATATTTGGTGAGACACTTTATCGAAAGCCTTTGCAAGTTCCAAAAATCTGCCAAACTTGCTTTCTTATTATCTAAAGTGGTGGTAACACTAAACAAAGCAGTTTCAGTTCCCACATTATTTTGGAACCCAAATTGATTAGGAGAGATAATGTTGTGGATATTGAAAAATTATTGGGTTAATAATTTGGTTATTCACTTAAGTCCTTTAATTTATTATCTGAAAAGATATACAACACTTAAGATTCCTAATAGTACTCAAAAAGCGTTATAATTTAGTTATTCACCAAAGTCCTATATTTTATTTACTAAAAATATACAAAACACGAAAGATTTCTAATTGTACTCAAAAATAATTTGGTTATTCACCAAATTCCTTTAATTTATTTACTGAAAGAACCACTGGATTAGAGGCACGGAACTCCTTCATCATTACACGTGTCGACAACACTACCATATATGAAGAAGCAATAACTCGGCGCGTGCAAGTATCATTATCCGACGAACTGTTTTACCAGACTGGAACCCTTTTTTTTTGTTCGATTACATCGGCAATTGATCCCGAATCCGCCAAGTGGAAGTCAAATATCTTATCAACTAGGCTACATACGTCGTCTAATGAATTAATAAAATCGTTTAAGATATGTACTGAAAATTAACATTTAAAATGATTCTATATTTTTTCTGATATTCTGTTACATGAAAACTTTTGTAGCCTAGTTGGTAAGGCATCTGCCTTCCAGCCCATGGGTTGTTCTTGTTGTCATCATTTGGGTTTGATTCCCGTTGTCATCAAAGTATTATAAAAAAAGGGTTGCTAATTTGATTTTCATTTAAGGCTTTTGGTTAGTTGAAATAGATTATATTTTAACAATAAATTCGCTAGGTTGTACTATATAGCATACTTGTAGAACGAGAGTATAATAACATGATATTTGTGATGGAAATGTGTTTATCAAGGAAGTACTAACTATCCAGGTACTGAAAGTTTTATATCCAGTTGACCAGGCATGCTTAAATTACGGACCGCGAAGTTATTTTTTGTAGCCCGCATATTAGTGTAACCCAGTAATGTATTAGCAAAATTCTTACTACAACATATGCTCCTTCGTACGTATTGTTTAGCTTTAAAATAAGTATTTTTTTATAAATCTTTCTGGAAATTTGACTAGAATAGTATTATATAATCAATCAAATTTTGAACGAAGATTTAAATTATTTCGAGAAATTTAATAAATTTTCTGTTGCCGTCAATATTCAACTACAATTGATTGATTTGCAATGTTGCGGAGTTCTATGTAAAATATACCATATAAGAAAGGAAATATACCATATAAGAAAGGAAATATACCATATTGGAAAGGAAATATACCATATAAGAAAGGAAATATATCTAATTTTTATAAAAAAATAAACAATGAAAAATATGTTCTTTTGAAAGAACATTTTTCAGTGTTTATTATTTTTAACGTTTGTGATGTTTGGTTCAACTTGTATATACTCGTACATATGTGAAGAGCTTTCTCAATAATGAATATCCATGAAAACCCAACAAAATCAAGATGATCTTATATCTATTTGGAAGCTATATTAAGGATGCCAACACTAAGCATGCAGCCTGACATGGAAAAAATAATTAATGATACAATGTAGTTAATTTTTCTCGGTGATTATTTTTTTAAATAATCGGAATTGATTTATATAATTATAATTGGAATTGCAATTATTGTTTTATAACAAATTATCAATCGTTTCTTTTAATTGCATCTAATATATTTTGAGTTTGGAGGAAAGAAGAGTGCACTTGAACACAGAAGCATATACTTCAGATTTCCCAAAAATCGATCCCTGAAGATAAAAACTGTGACATTTTCGAAACGTCGGTATCACAAGCCAAACTGATATGGGAGAACCGTGAAAGCCTGAAAACATACGTGAGCTACTTGCATTCGGGTTAAACTTGAAAGGTCGAGTTTTGGAGCCGAATGTATTATATTGTAATATAATTCGAATAAACAGAAATCGATATGTTTTCTGGATTGAAGTTTAACGAATTCTTCTTGCCCACTTTGTCCTACAGAGGTGTCGTGACTGTTTTACACTTTCCTTATATACTCGTAGTATAACTAGAAGAGTTTATTTTCATGTGGATTTTCACAACGATAAAGAGATCTTAAGTAAAAACCAAACTGGGACTATTTTTATAAAAAAAATGTCTACAGCGGGGATCGAATCCACAATCCTTGGAAGACGGGCATTTTACCAACCAAGTATCAGAGGCCATTTTAGTGAATTTTATGCGCATGTCGTTAAATTTATATTTATGAAGAATTACGATAAGTACGGAAGAGTGAGTATGACTTGATTTTTTACGACGATAAAAAATAAAAAATGATCTCTCATGAACTGGTTTTGGTTGAAAACATATTATGTAATGATCTAAGACGGCGGTTCTCTACCAGTGGTACGCGTGCCACAGGTAAAGAGATGACTCGTGGTACGTGGCATATATTTCTTCTGAAGAAAAATAACAACTCATTTTTATTTCGTCTGATAAAAATTTAATGAATGATTTTTAACAAAAAACTTCTTCTTGACTAATCAAAATAATATTTCAGAAAAGCAATTATATTGTTAAAACTATTTTGTTTAACGTGATTTTCTTCAATGCTGTACTTAAAAAAATAAAACAAATTTCGACTTGGAGTCAAATAAATTTATGTTGAAAATTCAATAAAATAGAACCACGAGATTTTAATGAAAAATAAACGAATTTATATTAAACATACACAAGTATCACTTTTTTTTTTTAACCTGGCGAGTTTATTGCCATGTGGCAATCTCTTCCAACCAACCAGAAATATGTTTTTATAGGCCCTAAGTGTTAACCAGGCTGGAATCCTATTTAAAAAAATCTGGGTTCCAGCGGGGATCGAACCCGCAACCTCCGAATCGGCAGACAAGTGTCTGCCGATTCGGAGGTTGCGTTGTCCAGGCCACATTGTATAATTTTGTTAATCGTATTGTTTATGAACTATATTCTTCATCGTATTTGCTCATATTTATTAATTTTGTTCAGTTTTTTTTAATTAGAAACGAAATAAAAATATGTGAAACTTACTTAATTAAATGTACGAGTATGTCTTGACATATATTTTAGTAGAACTGATTTTTTAAATTTTGGCTTTGTTGGTATGTATTTATTAACAGGTTGAGAACCACTGATCTAAAATATATCTTATCATTTTAATCTGTAACATAAAACTTCACATAATTTTATAACGATGTCCGTTATTTCTAAAATGTACAAGATTTATTTTTGCAGTAACGCATCGAATATGAAAACTCGTGAGGGGGTTTGGCAAGAGGAAGATACTGATAACAGACACAACCTTCATATCCTTTAAAATATTAAATAAGTATAACGGGAATCGAACCCACAACCCTAGGGCTGAAAGACGGCCGTTTTATCAACTAGGCCACGGATATTACTTTGATGTCACCATATCAATTTAATCCACAATCTTTTAACACACATCATTACAGTATTCCTTGCCTACTTTCAAAATCTGGTCCACTTGATCCAGTCACGTTTTCCTCGGTCTACCTCTTTCAAACGTATCTTGCACTTATATACTCGCTTGCACCTGTATACTGACTTATACACTCGCATAGTTATTCATTTTTTCCCATGCTTAAACCATATTAACACTCCTTTCTTAATTTTACTAAAAATATCCATTTTTTTTTCAAACATTCATTGCTGATATCTTAATTCATCCTTCTTTCATACATTAACACTTCCTACATTTTTCTTAGTGTACGTATCTTCTCAGTATCAATTTTTCTTTTATGCTTCTTCTGCAAAATCCAAGCTCCACTTCCATATGGCAAGATGGGCACCAGCAAACTATTATGTATTATAATTTTTGTTAATTTGAACATAGCTTTTTGATCAACTCCCTCCACATGTAACATACAGGGGTTATACGAGTAATAGGACATCCTGTAGTCGATTTTTTTTTATTACAATAAAAAAACGGAAATCACTAAATTAACTTATTCCTCTTCAGTAAAGTGTGCTATAAAAAACCAGATAATAACCCTTTCATCTGAAGAGTTTCGCAATAGATGTTTACGAGTTTAGTCAAGTATTCAAGATCGGTGATGAGAAACTTCAGTCTTATTTTCAACCGTTCTATGAAAATAATGGTGTAAATGCTGGAAAATTGGAACAAACCATTAAAAACTGTTAAATTAAATTCAAGTGAATGCTTTGTTTTCTACACCTTGATGAACAATAACTAAAAATTAATCGAAGAGTTTCAATAATTTATGGCCAATGAATAAAGATTTTTGAGCGAATTAAACAATGTAAATATCTAAAAGATGACTGCATTATCAATAGAACCAGCCTGAAGAGATCAAAATAAGAGTGGAGATGGCACAGAGCAGCTTTTTCAAAATGCTGGATCTCCTCTTCAACAAGTAAATATTTCAATCTCGATTCATGTATGCGAATTTAGCATTGCTACATATTCTTTATACTTCTCTATGGTGTTGAAGTATGTGCATTTACTTAGGCCACCACAAAGAAACTAGAAGCTTTTGAGATATGGAGCTATCGAAAAATACTGAGAGACTAGTGGACTGACAAAGTCCGTTATTATGGCGTTATGAAACGGACGATTAAAGATAAATATATATGTATTATCCACCCTCTAAAGGAGAAAGTTAAAATACGTTGGACATATATATTATAATGCGAGGAGAAAAATATGAGATCCTTCTACTGATATTGTGGAAGAAAATTCAATATAGAATAAGTGCGTCAAGAAGACGCATCTCTTTGTTGAAGAAGTGGTTTTCTTGTGGTACCATATATTTGATCGGAGCTGTTGATTTAAAGGTCAAGATAGTCAAAATGATCGCCAGCCTCCGAAGAGCTGAGGAATTTAAAAAAAGAAAACGATGACAGAGCTCAGAGAGTGATAAACTGCGGTCATATCAAGAGCTGTTCTCAAGCCACCTTCGGGTCAACTGTGAGCTGGTCGTAGTTCTCTATTGGACTTCAGGGCTCACATTTTTTTTTCTTAGATCGACATTATATTATGTGTCTTAAACTTAGTAAATGAAAATAATATTTAAGTAAAAGTAACGACAAAATAAAAATACATATATGAATATCGGAAAAATTAAGTTAGGAACGAGGAATATTTTAAGAATGCTTCTAAAGCATTTGTTAGATATTGAAAATAATAACTTGAAAATTGTGGAGATATTTTCCTTGGTTTAGTAATTAAATAACAAAAACAGGGAAAGGAAAAACCCAATATACTCGTATATTTAATTTAACAAGGATCTAAAATCTGGTTTAACTTTAAAACAAGCCACTATTATATGTCAGTAATAAACTGTTTTCTTTTAAAACACTATTTCGTAATAAAATATTATTTCAAGAGCACTGTATTTTTTAATTTATAAAAAAACAGCTTGTAAGGGCTACTAAATAAAGTCAGGGGGAGATTAAGGACTCAAATTAAATATAAACAAATATGCCAATCATGATTAAAAACTTTACTTTTCACCGAGACAATTAATAGTCAAGGTACTTCCTATGAAAAACATTGATGAAATTACCAAGATGAGTCCAATCGAAATCGGTAAGAAAATGATGATGTCACGATACAGATTAGACCAAAAGTTGAGAAACACTTTGATGCAATGACAAAATTAGGTCCGATTAGACTGGTTGAGAAAAGCTCGAATGCATTGCCAAGGATAAGTCCAATTAGACTGGTTGAGGAAAACTCGGATGCATTGACAAAGATATGTCATATTAGATTGGTTGAGAAAAACTCTGATGCAATGATAAAGATATGTCCGATTCAGTTGGTTGAGAAAAATACGATGCAATGCCATAGATAAGTCCAATGGGGCTAACTAAGAAAAACCATGAGGCAATATACCCAAGATAAGTCCAATAGGGCTGTTTAAGGAAAATCTCGATGGAAGTTGTTTCAAGTGGGTAAATATCTACGAGTAACTCTTCAAATCCTTTCTTTCCTATGTGGTACTCGCATCGATATAATTTGCATATTCATTTACGAAGTACACAATACATACGAGTATGTGTAGTACCATATATATTTAATCTCGAAATAGATTCTAAAAAAATAGTATTGAATTATTTCTGATTGCATATGATACCGTTTTATTACCAGATACTCGTAATGTAATGGGTATTTTCGTTGCAATTAACTTCAGTACCCGACCACTCGTTGACTCTGATAACTCATTGTGAAAGGAAAAAAATCTATTCGTTTCAAAGCGAGACAACACTGGCCCAAATATCGTATTTAGTTTTATCACTCCTTGCGTCGCGTTAACATCTTCCGCCATGCCTCAAAACACGGAAGAGAACGACCTTAAGCCATACATTAAAAAGGCTATCGACAAAATAGCCAAAGCAGAGAAGTTCGTTGATTACAAAATCGATATGAAACCTAAATTCAGTAAAGGAGAAAACTATTTGGGTGTTATTCACGGTGTTAAAATTGACGGAGTTAAAGAAGATGGTGAAAAAAAATGTATGAATTTACTTCTTAAAGTTCCTCCGAATAATGCCGAGTTAAGAAAAACAATACCGTTACACGAATATTATATGAGAGAAATATACGCTTATACAGTTCTTTTGCCAACATTTTACAATTTACAACGACAGTTCAACATACCAAATGATGAAGAGTTTGTGTTTGCAAAATGTCACGATACGTCGACGGACGATTTATCGGAATTTATGATATTAGAAGATTTGAGTGACCAAGATTTTAAAATGCACGATCGCTTGGTATCGCTCGATTATGATCACGTTGTATTGGTTATAAAAACAATGGCCAAATATCATGCACTCTCGTTTGCAGCCAAATTGAGATATCCAAGTCTATATAAAGAATATGACCACCATACATTCAAATTTGATTTTGGGCCAAGTTTTCCCGACAGTTTGCCGCTGTTCATGAAGAAAGCGGTCGAATCTATGGATAATCTTGATCACAAGGAGAGGCTCAAGAGCTATACGGAAGATGCTTACAATATATTGAAAGATGCCTATGATCTTGAAGAGGACGAAGAATACCCCTATAATATCGTTTGTCATGGGGATAGCTGGAATAACAATTTATTGTTTAAATATAAGGTTAGAATGTTTTTATTTTCCACACATATACACTAATTTTATTAAAAATTATAAACTCATTTAACACTGCAATACTAGGGTGACAAGTTTGTAATGACCGTTCTCATATTGTTTGGCATACCATAGAGTTATTCGTCAAAAGTAGATCTTTATAAAAGGTCGGATAATTATTTCATATATAATTTAGTGATATTCAAAGAAACAATTATATATTTAAAAACGAGTTCGTTCTATTTCGCTTTATTTGTGACACTTCTTTGAATATTTTTCAAGTACAGAAGTAGTCTCCGTATTCCACAAAAAAAATCTAAAAAGTGATGTATTCAAGAGATTTAATATTGCGATATTTTGTTGTGAAGGTTTTTCACACGCAATTTAATTTCTTTTCATACATAATATATTGGAAATAAATATATCACGGAGATCGTGATGTTGTCATTGCCAACTGGGAGAGTAAGAATTTATTAGAAACCTTTCTCTGTATGTAGACTTAAATGAGACACCCGAATTTAAATGGCTAATGGCTTGCATGATGTGTTACTTTCGTGACTTCGATTGATTTGTGTTTGAGACTGTATTGAAATGAACTCATTTGTATTTTAATCCATCTCAAACAAATCAAAATTAGACCAATACTTGTAAACATTTTTAAATATGTATTAATTAGTGAGATACATGGCAGACAATGCAGTGTTTTGACTGTTCATATTATTGAAACAAACTTAATACGAAACCATGCGATCCACGAAATTCCATACACTTGATCTAATAATCGTTTTTAATAACAAATACACGATTTTAACCTTTCCCTTCCTGTACTTAAAAAATCCGCGCGTTCCGGTGCTGTGTATTCAATACACATGTATCATAAAAATGAGCGATTTAAAATCGAAAAAATAAGAATATTCATAGCCAATCGCTTAAACGAATTTAATTTGAAGTCAAAAGTGATAATAATTGAAATTTAATTGCTGAAAACAGGTAAAAAAAACATTGGCCGACGTTCATAAAACGGGCGAAGCGACCACCTCGAACGAAAGCCCGCGAGCTACTGAGCGAGAGAAGCGAGCGAACTGAGATTCTATTTCTTGCGTTCCCATATACCGAAGTAGAGTGAGAGTGAGACGGGAATAGCGTCGCTTCCTCACCCATAGCGGTTTTTTAGAATGAATATACCTACGTCATACACTGCCACACGTTTGATTGTATTGGTGAATTTATTCCCGATTTTCACAAAATATCTCTGATGTGGCCGATAAGTGCTAATTATTATTAATATTATTTTTTAATTCAACGCGTAAATGTATTACGGAGGAATATCTAAAATTTTAACCCAGTATTTATTGTATTTATAGAGATATTAAAGTTTTTAGAAGCAATGTGTACTAGTTACACATCACAATCACTTGTTTGTGGTCCCCTGATGATGAGATGAAATCCTTGAAACCGGTAGGGTCATACCGTTACAAAAAGTGGAATAAATAGTGTTTGATAAAACAAATTACAATTATATTTATTTAGTTTAACCAGAAAATTTATTCTTAACAACACTTCACATAAAATCAGGAAATGTGAAAGCACCGTAAAAATATAGTCCGTGTCTCACATATAGTATTTTGCCCGTACAGAGTGTCCCAACATTTATAATCCCATTTGTTTTTGTTGCATTATCGCGATATCTGTGTGGGCCGTAGCACCGTCCTGCTGGAACCACATGTTCTGCAGGTTTACCCTATTCAGCTCGGGTACCTAAAAGTCTTTTATCATTACTCTATAGCGGTCACCATTAACTGTTACTGCATTTCCTTGCCTGTCTTCGAAAAAATATGGACCTATGATGTATTCAGACGTCACACCACGCCAAACTATTACGTTGCGCAGGCGCAATGGCCTAGATTCTAGGCGAATGAATGAATTTCACTAGGATTTCCCGTTCCCCGAAAACTGGCAATTTTGCTTGTTGACCGAACCATTCAACTCAAAGTGAGCTTCGTCCATCATCAATAATTTTGAAGAAAAATCGTTGATTTTTTAAGAAATATCGTCGACTAGAAACTGATATTTCAAGTGAATATTGGTTGTACCACCAACACGTGAACTGATGCTTAGTGCTGAATTAAAAAAAAACAATAACGCACGATGAAAATGAAAATACAGTTTCTTCCAAAAATTTTAATAAAGGTTTCTCGGAATGATAGGGAGATCTCTGTTCGGTCCTTCTGGAAACACGTGGCATAATTGATAGTCTGGACGCGAGAATGAATTATAGGTGTGAGGTGAAACGATCATGTGAGGAATAAGACGGTTAGTCTTAGGACGCAGCTGCGGCGTATAACTGTGACATCAAAAGGGAAGCCCTTTATCTCCCTTTAAGCCATTATCTCTATAAATACAATAAATACTGGGTTAAAATTCTACTTATAACTTATTGTCACGGTTCTATGGTGTACTGTTAATCTGATCCTTATCGATTAGAGTGCTTTTGACAGCATTTCTTATTATTTTTCCTTATCGTTTGGCATTGATAATAAATGTATTGTACTTGTTCCTCTTACATAGCGCCATTACATAACATACACATTTTTTAAATTAGATTTATTTATTGTATTATCTTACAAAATTTATGTAAAACCATCGTTTAACCATTGTACTATATAGATTCCAAAATACCTTACCAATAAAGAACTCAGTTCTTGTGTGCGGTGTGAGAGCAAATAATAATCTATTGACATGTAAAATTTTATTGTTTTACATTAATAACTAGTAACTTATGTATATCTTCTTCATTCTCAATGCTTAGCATCGTGGTCATCCGCTATGTCTAGAGGTTGGTGCACCACCTGTCTCCATCATTCTCGGTCCTGGGGCATGTTGAAGGCAGCGCTTAAAGAGGATTCTGTTAACTTCTTTATTTCGAGCTCCCTAGTTCGTTTTCACTCAACTGTCGTGTCTCCGTGAGCATCAGTCTCTGCAGACTTTCGTTATTCTTTATGGCAACATGCCCAAAATATGTTTGGATTGTCTTCATGCATGTTGTTGAAATTTTTTCGGTAATCTCTAGTTCTTGGATAATAGAGACGTTGGTGTACCTTGCGGTCCATGAGATACTGAGTATCTGCCTCCAATGTCACATCTCAAAAGCGTCTGGTATGTTTTTTTGTCTTTCTCCTTGTCAATGTGTCTACTTTATATTAGAGATTTTACCACATATAGTTTGATATAGATCGGTCAATTTACATATTCACTAGTAATTTACATGCATCTTTCTAGCTTAATTTTATTATACTAGGCTATCGGGAAACTAATTTAGTTTTTTTGCCAAATTCAAATGAAAAATCGTACCAAAAGCTAGTTTTCGATATATTCAGTATCTCAGCGATCTTTTGAGTCGTAAAACGTTGGTTATTCACGATCAAAGCCTTAATTTGGTCGTCATCAGAGGTAATCGGTCTTCCAGAGCAGGCACCTCCTTTGAGTGTCAAATAACCATTACGATTTTCTAAAGTGACATACCATCGCTTACTACATATATTGTGCATATATTTTTTTTATGAAATACGAAACTAATAAATTATTGAACTTATGATACATACAAAATACACTATAATTTATGAGGAGGCACTTTGCCATAACATTTGATTTAATATTTTATACATTCATCAGAAATGTTTCTTATAGTTTCTGAAAGATAATTGAAATATTATATTTTATACCAAGGTATACGAGTATGTAATTGTTTTTACATATACCTTGGTAAAACTGTTTGTAATTTGTGTGGTATTGAATTTAGGAATACAAAATTCGTTTCGACTGCTCATTAATTTAAAATAATCTTTGTTTTCACTAGACTTTATTTCATAAGGATTATCAGAACTGAATTTATATTTAACTTATCAAATGTGCATTTTGTCCTTTTTTCTGCTCAGACTTCTTTGCAACGTGTAATTATTAATTTAAAGCGCCTCCTATGTTGTTGTATCGGACGTATGCGTCACCCTTAATATGTGTAGATATTTGTTTGGTATTAATATTAGGTCCTTACATATGAAATTGGCATTTTGTTTGGGAGGAACATAAAGTTGATTTTTTTTTAATATAATATATTTATTTAATCAAAGTATGTACCATTGCTATCTATGCACTTTTGCCATCTCATAGGTAGTTCATCGATCCCTTTACTAAAAAAACCATTCGGACGGGAATCAATAAAATCTTTGAAGTCGGTTTGGACTGCCCCATCGGAGTTGAATTTTTTCCCTTGCAAGAAGTTATCCAAATTTCGAAAAAAATAGTAATCTGTTGGGGCAAGGTCCGGAGAGTACGGTGGATGTCTTAGATATTCCAATTGAAGCTCTTCTAATTTGGTAGCCGTCTGTTGTGCAGTGTGTGGTCTAGCGTTATCATGAAGCAGCAGTGGCCTAGAGCGATTAACCAGCCTCGGTTGTTTAGCAGCTAGCTTTCCATCATGGTTTGCAGTTGCTGACAATAGACATCTGCCGTAATCGTCTGGCCAGATTTAAGAAAGCTGTAGTGAACGACACCAGCACTAGTCCACCAAACGCTCACAAGTAACTTTTTTGGAGTCAATTTTCGCTTGGGGCATGGTTTGGCTGGTTCGGCAGGGTTCAGCCATTGCGATGAGCGCTTCCGATTATCATACAGGATCCACTTTTCATCACAGGTAATGATTCGATTCAAAATCCCTTCATTATTGTGCCGGTTGAGTAATGCAACGCAGCAGTCAACGCGCGTTTGTTGATTTGCTTCACTCAATTCGTGAGGTACCCACCTTTCAAGCTTTTTCACCTTCCCAATTTGCTTCAAGTGGATTAAAACAGTTTTATCACTAACACCGCAGCCTGCAGCTAACTCAGACGTGGTTTGCGATGGATCCGCTTCCACAATAGCCTTCAATTCTTCATTATCAACTTTGGTCTCCGGCCGTCCACGGGGCTTGTTCTGCAGGTCGAAATTTCCAGAACGAAAACGTTGGAACCAAAAACGCACTGTGTTTTCTTTTGCGGCACCGTCGCCATACACATCATTAATCCTTCGAGCCGTTTCTGCAGCACTGGTGCCACGGTGGAACTCGTACTCGTAAATAACGCGATATTTCAAGTTTTCCATTTTGTAAACTGAGTGACGCAAAGAAAAAAAACAATTGAGGAAAAAACAAATGAATTATAATTTTCGAAGCACAAATACTTGAGTAAATAGCTGTATAAATTTCAATTTGGAATTCCTAACCAAAGAGAAGATATTTGAGATCAAAGTTGCCAGTACGGCAAAACGCCAATTTCATATGTAAGGACCTAATATGTTAATTTCTTGGTTATAATTCGATATTAACTTGTTTTTTTGTATATTTATATTTGTTTGGGTCCGCGCTGCATCGCGACCGCAATGGAAATGAGACTTATGGACGGTCGTCGCGAGACTATATCGCTGGCCGGTCGGCCTCTGCTTGCGCAAAACTCCCGAAAATGGTGGTACGAGTATTTTGCGTGAACGCATGCAGTGGCGGAAAATGGCGCTTACGATGAGTGATCGGCCGTTCATAAGAATGGTCAAAACTAAATAATATCACTTCTCAGTTCACTCTACCTACTGTGTTTTACTTGCGATCAACTGCCTAAGAGGAATCTCTTCATCCCGCTACATTTTCACCGATCTACGCCTTTGAACCTGAGCTGAATTCTCCGAGTATTGCGCAGCAGCTGTCCACTTTATACAGTTCTTTGTACCAATGCCGTACAAAGTGTTGTACCGGTGCTGTACAGTTGTACTGAAATTAAACCTTAAATTGTTATATGTTACGTATACTTATATTGTTATATGTTACGCTATCCGTTGATTGTAATTGAAGAAGTTTCCTCTTTTTGTATAATCCATTTGCTAATTTATATCATTATATAGCGATATAAATCAACAAATAAAGTATAGAAACAATTTGAATTTATTGATAAAATATCTGATAAAAACCAGTCCGGAAATATTGTATTCACCATAAACCAATATCAGTTTTCTTAACATGAATGCTAATCACTGGCATGTTTCATAAAGCTTTTGAAAACTTCTTGATTTCAAATCAGTAATTTTTAAGGAATGGTCCGGAAGAAAAGCGAATCGGACATGAAACAAGTGTTTTATTTCAGATTTGCTTTTCCTCTCCATCATGTCATATTTCTTCCATCGATTAGTGATATTTCATCTTTAATTGTTATCTTATAGTCTTGACAGATCAAGCTACAGTCTTGCTAGATCAAACTCAAAGTGCCAATAACAAGGAGATAAAATTCCAAAACGATCGGCCTGTTTAGTCTGCTGCAGCCTTTCAATGGACTGAGTTTTATATAGCGCTGTTTATAAAATTAGTCTGGAATTTAATCCGCCAGGAATCCAACCTGGGGCTCCCCCTTGCTTAGCGTGAAAACTATTAGATCACGGCCGTCGACTGTTAATGGATTTCGAACAAATCAAAATATTTTTAGCGACCATCCTTTATTTACTTTTGTCTGGTCGGTTGGAAGATATTACCACTCTAGATTGTTATACAATAAAAATATATTTTTCTATCTCTCACGTCTTCCTTCTCAGGGTCGTAAAATCTTTGGACTATTCTCCCGATTCCGTCTATGACGACCTTAATTAATAAAAATGATCTTTGACGAAAATTGACATTTTAATCAAATTTTTTTGTTATTTGATGATCGTTGAAATGCTGCTTAAAATTTATTGACGAAAATTTCAATTTAACTACTGTAGTTGACTATTCGTCAACTTGACATTTTTTTACCACTGTGAAAATAAAAAATATAAATTTACTCTGATACTCGATGTTTTTTCAGTTTCATAACTCAATATTGACGTAGAGTGACAGTGACCATGACAGAACTCAATATTGACGTAGAGTGACAGTGACCATGACAGAACTCAATATTGACGTAGAGTGACAGTGACCATGACAGAACTCAATATTGACGTAGAGTGACAGTGACCATGACAGAACTCAATATTGACGTAGAGTGACAGTGACCATGACAGAACTCAATATTGACGTAGAGTGACAGTGACCATGACAGAACTCGTGCTATGGCCGTGGTCGGAGTTCTGTGTCAAGGCCGAAAAACCATTGTACACTGAACACCATTACGTGAGCAAACAGGAACTAACATAAGAATTTTTAATGAAATCTATTATTTTGTCATTATCTGTGACAGGGCCCATTTTAGGTAATAACTATCAAGATTAAACTAAAATGTGATATTAAGATTAATTGAACTAAAATGTGATGTAATAATCAGACAAAATACTAGTTGATAAGACGTTTGTCTCCGAACCCCGAGGTTGTGGATTCAACTCCCGTTGATACCTTAGAGTTTGAGTCTAATTTAAACTTAAAGCTTCGTTAACATAATTCTGGTAGGTTGAATGATATTGTCGCATGACTATGATCCCGTCAGATTGTACTGATTAGAACTTAAGTGAAATAAAATACAGAGTGACTTAGTAGAGGAGGACTTAGGAAATTTAGGTCAAAGTGATTGGAATTTTAAAAACAGGAAATTAAAGTTGACAGTGAAATCGAACAAGTTGTGAAAGAATGTTTTGGATCAAGCAAAATATGAGTGTCATGATCAAAATCTCTTAGTGATATTTGCCTTCCCCGACAGTGAAGTAGCTGGATCGTGTGTATGTTTTGTTAAACTAAAATAATTATCTTGCAAATGAACAAGTAGGTTTTTGAGCATGGAGAAATACACTACATTTTCTCAGACTTAGCGTAGAGCAAAACTTAACGCCTTCCCAGACTCAGCGTGGAGTAAATACTACGCCTTCTCAGACTCAGCGTGGAGCAATCCATTACGTCTTCCCTGACTCAGTATAGAGCAATAATACACGACGTCTTCCCAGGTTCTTCCATGCATACCTTGCACTTCTGAATTACATACTCACTTAGTCGTGTTTTCATCATTCTTTCTCTCCATGTATCCAAACCATCTAAAGCCTCTTTCTTCATCGCACTTAAAACATCCATTTATCGATAGAGTCATTTCTGATGTCTTCATTCTGCCTTCTTTCATATATTCACACTCCACATTTTTTTCTTGGTGAACACATCTCTACAGCATGAATCTTACTTTTACCTTTCTTCTGTCAAGTTCATGTTTCATCACCATGAGTAAACGAGGGCATCAACACATTATTATGTGTTGTAATTTTTCCTACTTTTGGTATAACGCGATTGTTGTATATATACCATAGTAATATTAAGTGCTTCATTTACATTATACCCTTCTTTCAATGTCTTTTTTAACTAGCCCATCACACTTTAATTTCTTAAGTATAAGCATTCAATTTAAAAAAATATATTTTATTAAAAAAAATACTATATATTAAAATTATCAGAAATGTATTTTTATACAAAATTGTCAAATTTTATTATGATTGTCCTGAGCTTGTTCAACTAATCTCTTTGAGAACTGCTTCCAGGCGCACGCGACAAAATCGATTATTCTAGTATAGTCAACAAGCAACCAACTATTCCTATAACTCATACATCGTTAGATTATACAGGATGGGGAATCAGTATGGACACTTAATAGACCCATGTAAAATCTTCTTTGAACTTTTGTTAATAAGTTTTGAAAACGATTTTTTGGACTCAATTATTTCTGTATCGTATGGATTTATTGGATCGTTCAATTTTTATAACTATTAATTATAATAATAATTTCCCAGATATATCTGAAACGCTCTGAAGTTCATTCGTGCGAAGTAAAAAAAAATTTAATCTAAAAATAGATGTCCTCCAAATAGCACATTATTGTCAATAATAATTTAGATAGTTCTGGTTTTTTTAATAACAGATTTCGCGTTATTTTCACTTTTGTAAATACAACGATGCTCAGTGTAATAATTCAATTATAAAATTGAAAGAATTTCTTTTTATCCACGTCCTGATAGTGTTGAATAAATAATACATAGTCGCAAGTAAAGATTTTATAGTTTTGTCATTCAGCTGTCAGTTGATGTGTCGGCACGGTATTATTGTGTTTCATGGTGTCTTTAATTGGGAAAATAAAATAAAAATAAAATTTGTTTATAGGAGAAGCAAGTAGAATATTTTATATGCAAGCACCGTTTTATAACAGTTCAGGAACGTTATGAAAAGATGCTTTGATATCCTTTAGTCGAATAAAACATACAATAAATTATTATGTATTTTTATAACATATGAGTAATGTTCTGAATACGATATTTCTTAATATGCCTTTCAGGATCACGGCAAATGTATATCTACGCCTAGTCCTGTTGACTTACTTATTGTTTCCCTTCATATAATATATAATTATGCTATGCGGCTTAAAATAGTCATCTAAAATTCGAAAAAAAAACGTAAAATCGTCAATTATATGACTCAATAAATATCGAGAATATAATTGTTTTTTTTTAAGTTTCTATATAACTCATATTATGCGCAAAGTGGACAGCGTGTTGGCTATGAAATTTGGTTCAATCTCCCTATAAGTTCATACCGATTAATTTATTTCCAAAAACGACACTCATATCTAAAATGGATGAAAAGTCTTAATTCATGAAATTCTCAGACTAAAAAAGCCTAAACAAAAAAAAACTTTTAGACGTTTTTTTCATTTCAATAATGTCACGGCATCAATGGTCTAGCGCAGCGCTCCCAAACTTTTTGAAAACCGGGCAACATTTGAATACTGAAAGGTATAAGTGACCCCAATTGAAAATAACAATTAATTTCTTTGTAGAGGTACATAAATTAAGCAACATAATACAAATTATGTTTCTTCATTCAACTGAAAACAACGATAGTTACATAATATGTATTTGTTAATTATTTTTAACAAACACTGTTTATTCCACTTTTTTGTGACGGTATAACCCTATAAAGGGTTATACCGTCACAAAAAAGTGGAATAAACAGTGTTTGTTAAAAATAATTTACAATGTCTTTAAACCTCCACAACGTTAATGCCTTAACTATAAACAATATGTATTTATTGTATTAATATAATTTCCAACTGAAATAATAATAATAATGAAAAGACATAGAGAGTCTTGTTTGTGCTCCCCTGATGATGAGGCGAAAGCAGTGTTTGATAAAACAAATTATAATGAAAGAACAATTCATATAACGCTGTTTAGAAAGCACGCCCTCCTCAAGGACGCTATAACTCGGGTTTCAAACTCACTATTTTTGACAGATCAAAATTTTTTATAAAAATAATACAATAATGATAAATTAAGCTGAGTTGAGGATAGAAAGGTGGTGGCTGCTGCAATTAGATTGAATACTTCCCCGCTACTGCATATGTTTAGAAAAACATATTTGGTAAGAAAACCACAGAAAACTTACCAAGGGAAGACGAACTATGAAGAAACCTTTGTAGATCTTTAGATATGTAATATCTTTAGGTGGAGTGTAATGTATGTATGCAGTGTTCATATATAATTACATCTTTAGGTAGAGTGTAATGTATGTACTTGTATGTAGTGTTCATATTACAATGGGCTTTTTCGCGGCTTAAAAATATTTATCGCATCCGTCAAAACCTGTCGATTGAGGCTAGACGTAGAATAATCGACGCGCTCATTATCCCAATAGTCGAGTATGGTGATTGCATCTATGGACCGTGCCTTTTAAAGAAAACCGAAAAAAAGTTGCAAAGATTACAAAATGCTTGCTGTAGGTATTGTTTCAACGTTCCCCCCAGAGGACACATCACCCCTTTTTTGAGAGCTTTTAAAATTATTGACATGAAACAAAGACGGTTTCTTCACTTAAGCGTACTCATGCATAAAATTAACAGTACAAAAATGCCACTTTATCTCTTCGAAAAACTGAATTGGGCTAGAAACTTTCACGGTTATGAAACTAGAAGCAGAGAGACTCTTTTACTTATCCCAAACCATAATCTAATACTATTCAAGGGATCCTTCTCATACTCAGCCAGCAAATGCTGGAATGAGTTGCCCCAGGCCTTGAAGGAGCGGGTGAATAGTTGTCCTTCAGAGATGCTCTAAAGTGTTATCTTCAGGGTGGTTAGTGGGTTTCTCAGTGGTTAATGGGTCTCTTATTTGCTTTTTTTTTTTCTTTTTCTTTCTTTTCTCTCTTTTCGCTGGTGGTGAATTGGGGATTATGCGTATGTATTTGTGCGTTATCTTCTCATTCATTTGTAGGGAATACCGACATCCCTAAATATTGTCAACATGCACGGTCAACGACCGATGAATCAACCTTTGAATATGTACAAAGTTCGCATACCAGAACATCAATATTGTTTACACGAAAATAATATTTACGTCGCATTCCACGGTGGAAAGAGAACGCATCACGTTGTCTCACCGTTTCGGCAATAAATATTCTACCCACTATATCATTGGCAACGTCTGCGACCACCTCGGCACGCACAGGAGTGAGATCAAGATATACTGCGGACGCATTCACGCGCCCCGTTCTGAAATTGTATATATACCTACTTATCGACAAATAAAGAGCACTTATTATTATTCACTTGACCATTCATCGCTGTTTACTATTTATTGATTATTCACTCTCACTTTTTCGCATTCTTGAATCGACGTATTTTATTTTAAATGCAAAACAAATCATAATCATCACGACGTATCAATAAAGCATTCCGCTAAATTGATGACCCCGAACGAAAAGGAACACAGAATTCGACTAAAGCGAATACAGCGATGTCAACAACATCATCATCAGCACGTCCTACTAGGACATACGCTAAACATTCTTTTAAAACTGCTTAACTATTTCAATGTATTACTGCCTAACTATTTCAATGTTATTTCAACTATTTCATTTCCAATTTGTCATTTTGTGAAATTTGGACTCCTTTGAGGCTTTTTTTTTTCGTTCTTGCTGACAGTTAACCTGAGGTGGTATATGTGGGTTTACTTTTTATTTTGTTTTCTGCCATACGTTTTTGTTTTTTTATTTATTCTTTAATCTAGATATGAGTATTCAAGTCAGAAGTGCAAAGTGAGCGTGAAAGCCCGCATGGGACACGGCATGATGAAATGTATTTTTATATGTACATACACATATGTATGTATTGTATGTACAGTACCCGGCGGTAAGTAATACACATCGGGCTTAAAAAAGAGTCTGTCGGCCATAATCGGCTAACTTCGGCTTTGTAGAGCGTCATCTCTGTCGCACGCACGCCTTAGAACGCTTGACAACGACTGACAAATCACGACGGAACACGCGTATGAATGACAAGGACGACGCTCTACAAAGCCGAAGTTAGCCGATTATAGCCGAATGTCTTTCTTAAGCCCGATGTGTATTATTTACCGCCGGGTACTGTATGTATATACGTGACCTAATGAAAAATTACTTCAGATTTAGCATATATCATGACATTTTATTTGTAAACCGATCTTTTTTTTTAATAAACTAAACTGGGTACACTGTCAACGCTTTTTGCGGGTCTTTGAGTAGTTAAATTCTTTATTATTTGTTGAAGCTCAGAAATAAAATGACAGAGAATGTTTTTGCTACTTCAATGCTTACAACCGTCATAAATTAAAAAAAGCGATCTTTTTTAATTGAGTTCCTCACTTCTTCAATTTACCAAATGTATATTTTGGCTACATGCAAAGCCTTGTTGGCACCATTCACCGTGTCACCTTTCACGCAGATTTAATCTTATTGTTAAGTAAATGGTATTGTCTTATTTACAAACCTGAGTTCATATACTTCTTGACAAAGGTATTTTTCACTGATCTCACTTATGCGTTTTTTTTTCGTTTTTCAATAATAATTAAAGAAAATAACTACTTGCCAAAAAAAATCAGAAAAAATCATTAATCGAAACAGTAAAACAGTAATCGAAAATAATAAAATCTTAAGAAATAAGGTAGAATTTTTATTTAACTTTTATTGTATTACATTATCGCTGTTTGCAATACAACCTGGTAGGTTAATTGCCATGTAAAAATCTCTTCCAACCAATTAATAATTTTAATATTTTAAGAAAGCACTAATACCATAATGATATGAAAATAATTCAAGCGAATTATGAAATAAACTAAAAATGAAAGCAATATTTGTAATTTGTTTTATCAAACACTATTTATTCCACTTTTTGTAACGGTATAACCCTACTGGTTTCAAGGCTTTCACCTCATCATCAGGGGAGCAACAATATTTTTAAGCTGTCCGTGCAGTTGCTGCTCTGGCAATTGCAACACAATTATTTTTGTTGATAGATTTGAAGGGATTACTAAAACCAATAAGTTAAATATATTCAAGACTCTAAGGATGTTTATAATCATTTAAAGTCAAAACATGAAATCATTAAAATATAAACAGCTAAAAGATTAAAACTAGACTCAAACACAATAGTTTATCACCTGTTTTCGATAATATTCACAACTCCAACTCAAAACTAATATGATTTTCATTTCCATACATTATTTTGTATGAATGAAAATCTAAGCAAACAAACAAGACTCAATAAACCGTGTTTGATAAAATAAATTACAATGTCTTTAAACCTCCACAATGTTAATGCCTTAAATGTAAATAATAAAGCAATATTTATTTTCTTAGAATATATTCAGAATGGTTCGAGAATAATGTCAATTTTAAGTCAATACTATGTTATTGTTAAATACTAGTAAACACTATAATGTTATCGTTAAATACTAGTAAACACTATAATGTTATCGTTAAATACTAGTAAATACTATAATGTTATTGTTAAACACTAGTAAATACTATAATGTTATTGTTAAATACTAGTAGATAAATTATAACACACCATAAATAAAGAAAGGAATTAATTATATGGTAGACAACCATGAACATATCATCAAATTATTTCCCAGTCGCAGTCGGAGTAGGCAGAGATAAAAAAAGGTACAAAATCTATATCTCGTCTTATACAACTTCTTCAATTTCTCTGAATTCCAACCTTTTATCATTAAAAAAAGTAATTAACTTATTTTTACTATATTTTTTTTCGGTTTCCTCTCCCAAGAGTCGAGCTCATATTGGTGATATAGAAAAATAATTCAACCTTTCATCAGTTTTACATTCTCAACCCACTTAAAAGTGTTTTTTTTTTTCATTTTGTTTACTACAGTCAATTATTTACTACACTGCCATTGTTTACATCAATATTAAATAACTTCATTCCGTGTTCTGTCATGCAATTATCATTTCATGTATTATTCACGGTTAGGAGAATTAATAAATTAGTCTGAATAAAACATTTATCTGATTATTTCTTTGTGTTTATAATGGATTGCGAGTGAGTGGAACGTTTTATACACCGGCTATTCTTTCCTCAAAGAATGGCGATAAAATTCGAGTGAAATAAATATTCGTTTTATCAACACAGCACATGCAAACATCTCGATTGCATTTAGTTTCTTTGTTATTCGCGGAGAATAAACACCAGCTATGGAAGATAAAAAAACTTGTGATAAAACTCAAGAAAATATTAGAAATTCCTTAGAAAAAATCGCGGAGCGTGAAGGACTTATCAATTATGAAATTTTAACTGAGGATAAGGGCGATAATTTTCTTAGCGTTATAAATAAGTTGAAAATAAGCGGAAAGAAACATGATTTCAAAGAAAAAACAATGCATTTAATCTTAAAGTATATGCCCAAGGATGCAGTTATAAGGAACAAAATCCCAGTTCATGGATACTATAAGAGAGAAATTTACGCTTATAATGTTGTCCTGCCGATGCTTCATAATTTCCAAAGGGAATTGAACGTCTCAGACGAAGAGACGATTAATTTTGTAAAGTACTACGATTCTAATTCCGAGAATTTGTACGAGTTTTTAGTTTTGGAAGACGTAAGTGTTCAAGGTTTCAAAACGTCCGATCGTCCAGAAGCGTTAGATTATAATCACGTTGTACTTGTTGTGAAAACATTGGCCAAGTTCCACGCACTGTCTTACGCCGCTAAAGAAGAATACCCAAGTTTTTACGAAGAGATAAAACATCACGTCTTCAAGAAGTCTGATTATAGTACGTCTTTTCCTAATTTAATTAAAACTTCTCTTGAAAGAACTATAAGAATATTAAACGATACAGAACACAAAGAAAGACTGAAGAAGTTTCTGGAAGACAATGTTTATGAAAGACTAATAACATGCTTGGATCTTGATCAGCATTACGAGTATCCGTATCCACACGATGTTGTCTGTCACGGGGATTGCTGGGGAAATAACTTTTTGTTTAAATATCAGGTGAGAAGATTTGATTAATTACATTTCTACGTACATTTTTATAAGTGTTATAGACCAAATGCTTTCTTCACACTATAAGATCCGATCAAAATCAAGATAACCTTTGCCAGTGCCCAGCTCGTTTTTGAGGAATTCAAATTTTTATGAAGGACTCACTAAAGTTGCTATATCTAAATAAATATTAAAAATATTGTAATGATACTTTGTTTAAAATACTTAAATAATTCAATCCTTCCAACATTTTCTTTGTGAAGAGCTACATCACACTGTGTATCACTTATCTTCTTGTGCTTGGCAACATACCTTACAAGTTCTGCAGGTTTTTTTTTTGTCAGTTGATGGAATGCATATCATAGAGACATGCTCTTTGACAACCTGTTTGGAGAATTCAGCAGATTCCTTATTTTGTTAAGACTCGGAGTTTTTAGATGGTATTCAGATTCATACGTCAACATCTTCAAGATCTGACACTTCATTGCACACTGATGACACGACATAGGAAAATTCATAAAAAATCAATTAATGTATGTTTTCATTATCTAGATAACTGTTCATGTTAGAAATTAGGAAACCATCGTTTAAAGATTTGATTATTTACAGTGCTGAATGCCAGTTCATTCTGTCGTGTAGTTAATGCCTGAGCATCGTGACTTCCATGATAGCCTCTGACGACTACCTCTCCACCCATCCCTCCACTCTGCGGCTCGTAGTGCAGTTGTTAAGGGTAGTACAGTTGCATCTCTCACTTGGACAGTCCAACTTATTGGGGGTATTCCTCTTGTGCGTCGTCCTTCCACGCCTCCAGTAGCTACAAATCGCTCCAAACTGTCTGCTTGGCCACGAACAATGTGCTCAAAAAACTAAAGGACTTGTCAAAGGCATTTTGGTCGACAATCGTTCGCTTTGCACTACATTTCAAATGTCTCATACTCCAGCTATCCGCGCCATACATGTATATTGCGAAGACGATAGATTTAACTAGTCACATTTGTCGTGATGCTGATAGTTCTGTTTTTCCATACATTTTATCAATTTTAAGACTGCATTTTTTGCCATTCCAGTTCTTCTTTTTACCTCAGCCTCGCATCTTCCATTGTTGGTTATACTGGAGCCTCAGTAAATAAAGTCAGTAACTACTTCCAGACTTCTTCATCATTCATATTATTTGGTGACAGTTTATTACATCATTATCATTAAATTATCATTACCTCACTCTCGTGTTTCACCTTTTTAAGGAGCACGATTGCGAGTAATATGTTTTTTTTTTGGAATATTTATTGATCACATTAAAACACGGGATCAGGATACAAAGTCCTTACTGAATAAGAATACATCATGATTTATATTGAAACCAGACTAGAACCATTTTTATGAAAATAGGGTATCAATTGGAATCGAATACAAGAGTTTCACCATTCAGACCACGGAGGTCATCTATTCGTTTCTTCTTTTCAAGATTGCTGTATTGTAGAAGAGGGAGATAACGTCAAGGTTTATTTAACACGTTGATCGCCGTGTCAGCCACCGGTGGCCGACACCGATGTATTCCAATTGGGCCGTGTCGGCCACCGGTGGCTGACACGGCATACCTAACTTCAGGAGTGTCATCCTGTCCGTCGGCTACGCGCTCTGTATTAAACTACTATTAAACTTGGCCGACATGGCCCTTCTCTATCTTACTACGATATGGCCTTAGGATATCTTCATGGTTCTAAAAGATATACTCATGAATGTGATAGGTAGGTTATATTAAATTAAAACCCTAAAAACGTAATAACATTTTTTGGACATTTTACGAAAATCCTATTGGCGATCAATGTGTTAAAATAATATTATTTTCTCTAGATTAAAGCAATTTAAGGAACTCTGCTATTTAGTTAGTATTATCTCAGATGATGGAAGCGTTATCGAAGATATCGAACGGCATGTAGCGATAGGAAAAAGGTCGATGGGACACTACAACGTATATACTCAAACCGAACAGAATCAAAATCCTCTAAAATGATAGTCCACAACAGTATTATATTATTTTACTATCAACATTGATTTATGGGAATGAAACATGAATATGGAAAAAGTCTGAATGAAGCCGAATCAACGCTTTAGACTGTTGTCTCCCGGCTGCATCCTTCAATATGTCAGAATCACCAGTTCAGATATGTTGAAGGGTACTATACGAAACAAAACAATGATTAAACAAGAATAGGCAATTGACGTATAAACAACCTTCTTGACTAGTCGGTAGAGTGCTTTTTTTCTAATCCGTGAGTTTCGGGTGAGATCTCCGATAGAACTCAATTTTTAAAATTCTTTTTTTACAAGTCTTTGCTATATCTTTTTGGCCGATTGAAAGAAACTGCTACATGGCAATAAGTTCTACTGGTTGTATTTCATACATTTACTTCTTACTATGTATGCATACGGAAGTGTAACAATACATGTTCAGATTTAAATAGATAAAAACAACTGCCCTCCTTGGTTTAGTTGGTAAAACACCTGTCTTCCTATCCGGGGGGTAACGGATTCGATTTAGATTGAAACCCAATTTATTGTCAAAAAGATTCCAGTCTGGTTTTCACTTAAAACCTTTTTTGTCTTCTGTCTTGTTTTTTAAACGTTCACATTATAAATAAATGTAACAAAAATAATAAATAAAATTTTAACACATATCATAAATAAATATACATTAATCAATTAGTTTCACGTATTACAAGAAATAATAAAAATTAGACAATAAACATACGCACATTAATGGATTGAATAAAGTACATTAAGATATTAAATTAGTAACACTCAAACGAAGGTAAAAACCAATTTTACTAAAATATTACAATCAAGTAAATGTTATCATAGGAAAACGTATTGTAGATTGCGTAATCCTAAAAAAATAAAATCAATTTAAAGATTGAAATATTTGAATTTAAATCTTTCTGATTGATTGTAAAATAACAGGTTGTACTGTATACAACTAAATACAACTCTATTGAACCTGCATAATGGCGTTGTATGCGTTCAAATCCAACTTTTATCTCAAAGCAACATACTTCGAATAAAAAAATATTAAGCAATTTAGTAAATCTGTTTAATTTCTTTTTTGTGATCTTACCTTCTGGTATAAACAATAAGAAACAACATTTTTTTTAAAGTATACTAAAAACTAAATAAGTATTGACTGTAGGATCTGAATATTAAAACCTGTAGAAATATTCATACACGTAAAAGGATGGCATACTCGTACAATCAGCATGAGGATCTCTTGACATTATAGGGAAGCCTCGTCATCAAATGTCACTGTCAGAAGGAAAACGTTAACAAGGCAGTGACCATCACAAGTGGAAATAGAACACGTACAGTGTTATTTATTTCTGCTATGTCTCTGTCAATGTCACTGCAATGCCATTGTGGATACTGAGTTTAACTTATTCTCTACATCACAACAACTAATTATTATTCAATTAAATAGTTTTTTCTCGTTAGTGGATGACTGACAGTGAAACGTACAGAAGTCCCTCGGCGTCCGCAGGGTATTGGTTCCAATAACTCCCGCGGATACTAAAATCCGCTAATATACACGATCCTTACATAAATTGGTATAGTACTAGTATTTACGAGTACATATAACATACGCACATCCTCCCACATGCATTAAATCATATCTAGATTACTAATAATAACTAATACAACGTACTCGTAAATAGCTGTTTTGCTGTATTTTTAAGGAATAACGACAAAAAAAATGTTCTCACTATATTACATAGTACACGTCAGCAACAACATAACACTTTTCATTAAACACTTAAAAAATGATGTCATTTAATGGCTTAAAAGAGAAATACTCGTGTATAGAATAAATTGCGTGTCATTTTTTTTTGTATTTTCGATCTACGGTTGCCTGAATCCGCGGAAGAGAAACATACAGATACAGAGAGTCGACTGTTCAAATATTATTTACTGCTTGTTTTCATTCGTCATTCATCACCAAGCAATATGAATCAATACCATCCAATCTAGTTCTTGATGTTGCGAACCCACCTCAGTTTCTCCGACACATTTTCAACCTTAATCTTGATGATGAGGTATGCGAAGCCTTAATTATTACCACGTAATGCAAGGTCTAAATATGATAGCTTACGAACTTTAATATTAATGAAAAACTTCTCAGAGAATTGCAGTTTTAATAACATTTTATTAACATACTTATTAAGTCTGTCCAAGGTATATTCAGCACTACTCGTATTCATGATTCGAAAGCCTTCAATTTTTTTGATGTACATATATCTTCAGGATCCACGCCTCAACTTCATATAATAAAAATTACTTTATTTAGCACTTCGCCATTCTCTGTATTATCATAACTATCAACCCTAAAGAAGTACCATATATAATGTGTGCTTATTAACATAACTACATAACTTACTATTATTGTTCACTGACGCATTTTAACAGATTTCTGTACCAAATTCAATTGTTGTATGAATACATCTGTGTAGCAGTTCTGTCGAAATGTCGGTTGATGCGTTCAAAACGCATGTTTTGAAGTTACCTCATTCGGAGTGGAAAAAGTGCTTCGAAAATTGGTTCAAACGCATGCAAAAGTATACAAAAATATACGCAAAAGTGTATTGATCTTCATGGAGAGTATTTTGAAAAACAATAAAGCCATTTTCGATGATAAATATTTGTTTTTATTTGTCTGTCTCAAAACTTAACTAGCAACCGTCGTACCATACAAATGGATGAAAGTATACTAAAAAATTCAGAAGTCCGAGCAGAAATAAAAAATATATTGAAACCTAGAAAATGATACAAAAGCGGAATACCACATCAAGACTCCTTCATTACGAACCTCATATATACAGGAAGTTTTTAGTTAATATACTCGTATATACTATAGTTTATATAATATAGTTTTTAGTTCATCAAATCCAAATGAAAATACGCGTTTAATATGACATTCGTGTTTTCATCAAGTAAATATTAAATATCAAATGAGGCCCATGAGTGTCTGAATAGATCTATATGAATCAGTCTTTAGGACTAGTGAAGTGTTTGTGATATAACTGGATGAGCATCTACGTTAGAGCGAGAAATCTTGATTTCAAGGAGCGTTACCTCATCGGCGGCAAGCGGTAGACGCAAACTAAATTATTTTTACGAAATATCAATAAAAAATGAGAGCATTTTTTTTAATATGATCATTTTTAATACAATAAATAGATAATGAATTATTAATAATTAAACGGTATTTAAGATTTTGTATAATTAAGCATTTTGATAAAACTATATGATAATACTTGTGCGAAAGGTGTAATCATTGGATATGCCGAAACAAACAAGATAAATCTACCTCTAAACCAATTTGAGGAATAAAATACAATATTCATATAACTGATTTTTTTTTCGGGAAATTAACTTTTTCTCGGCCTTAACAAGAATTAAAAACTGCGTGTTACTATTTTTAGTCATAAGGTGTTCTTATATCAACATATCGTTATATTCTTCAGAAAAAAATCTTATAAGCGTGCAAAAACTATGATATTTTTTGTGTATAACCTTAACTACACAATTATCTGTGTTGTGGATTATGGAAAATTGTGTTTTTTTTCGTTCAACATTATTATAATTGCATCAGAATGGATTAAATTTATTTATAATAAGTATTCCAAAGCAATAAATAGTATGACATCGAATGAGTCACTAATTACACATATATTTATCGTCACAATTGCGTTGCTGGACTGATGTCACTAATTACATATATATTATAGTCGCCATTGCATTGTTGGACTGCTGATTCAATTTCCGCTAGAAGAGTAAAAATGTCAAAGTAATTTTGTCTGCAATAAAATCGAGGTGTTTCTTGTGGATTTCTTACTGATTCTATTATTGACTTCCGAGACCTAGTTGATGGAATGCTTGTGCTTGATGCTTCCACCTGGGGGCTTCGGATTAGAATCCCGATGGTACACAAAAAAATGTCATCTAGTTAAGAATTCGTCTTCAAGGATATTGTTATATTTTGGCAGGGATAGTGTCAGTAACAACAATACGCTCTTCAACATGTCTTAATTACAAATTTGGATATTTTGAGGGAAATTTACGAGTACCTTACAAATACATGAATCAATTATTATGTTCCTTGCCCGTTCTGTAACCAACTATGTGCTTTCGTAATGTCTCTCATCTGGCGTTTCAGGTAATTCATATTAATAAAATTTTTTTTTTGTTAATTTGCATTTGTATTTCTCTTTCGCATTGGTATCAAGTGACACCTGATGTGGTGCAGTGCGGGCTATATAGACGGCCTCGTATTGTGTTGGTAACATATAATTGTGTACGGTTGTATAAGCCTGTTTATTTGTTACGAGTATCGTTTTTAGTGTAATTGTTCAAAAATATTCTGTACTTTTCTACATATAATAAAAGGTTGATATGCTTTTCTGATATTTCAAATAAACTACGAAGGTATGTTTCGTGGGTTAGGTCTTTTTTGTGAAAGATAAAGCAATTAATGGTATAAGTCTTTAAATAACCTTTATTTTATTTTCAGGATGGCAAACCCGTTAAGATGATTATGGTGGATTGGCAAATCATCAGGTTCGCATCCCCCGTGACAGACCTCGCTTACTTCTTGTTCACCAGCACAGACCAAGAACTGAGGTCACAACACCTGGAAGAAATCTACAACATCTACTATGAGACCCTGCGGTCGCGTCTTGAAGACTTGGGCTGTGATGTTGAAGTGTGCTACCCGGAGACGATCTACAGACGGCATCTCAAAGAAAAATTACCTCTTGGTTTGATCTGGTCTTTAATCCTGATTCCACTGAGCCTTAGCAACAGAGAAGATGCTATGAATCTTGATGATATGCTGGAAGAAGACACGTACAGCGTAGACAAGCTTAAGATATCAGATCGTAGTATTGAGAGAATGAGAGGTGTTGTAGCCGATTTTGTTAAATATCAGATAATTTAATATTGATTTATTTCTAATATCAAATAAGTTATTTTATTAAGCAAAAATATGGAAGGAATATAAAGGTTTATCACAATTATATTAATCATTTGTACTATATTACTTAAAAGCACAGTTTTCATAACACTTGTGATCTAACCAGAAGATCAATATTGTAGAAATCCATTTTGGACTCAACGGATTTCAGATATATTCAAAGACTTGCTGACAACAACTGAAAACAACTTTTTTCCACATGCTGACAACAACTGAAAACAACTGCTTTCCACTAGTTTAAAATGTTTTTCGAACTTGTTTTCGTGTTGAGTTGGTTCAATGATGACCGACGTTTCGAAGATGTTGTAGCCTACTTCTTCAGACTGATGTTTTTCGCTAATGTTTTTTGACATCGCTCTTAAGATGAAGGCTGCAACATTTTAAACTAGTCAATGAATTTTATGAACAATTTCGTAATATATCCAAATAATCATGTCGCTTTCGATAAGCTTATTTTGTAATACTTTTCGGCGAAATTCCAGTACCAGCAACTTGACGATCTAAATATCATCTGAAAAAAATATATACATGTCTTATCGTCCCGTGGAGATCCTACTATCCGCGATTTGAGCACTCGTCGAATAAAATGTATTACAAAACAACGTTTTACCAAATATAGTAATTTTTCTAGTATATCTACTACAAAACTTGTACTTAAAAACAGCCTTAAGCGTTTCCTATAAACTGGTTTATGATTAGACTTTAATAACACTTGCACAACCTTCTTTCCTTTAGCGCTGTTTAATAACAGTTGTTTTCAGGTTCCAAGAAGTTGTCAGTACTTACATATTTCAAATGCCAAACTTTCGATGTTTCTTAAAATTTCCATATCCAGTAATTATTTTTATTAACATAAATATATAAGGGCACAATGAAATGTTTTAATTTAATTCATTATTTATTTTCCTCATAAAGTTACTATTTATGAACATATTTTACAATTTATATATGTACGAGTATTATAAAAAATATATAAAAATGCATGAATTAATTTAAAGCCGTTTGTTTTGAATACCCCTCAATGTGACCATATTAATCCAGAATAACAGAGGTAACTTTAAAATTAACTACGAAGCGTTAACCATGATTAAGAATATAGAGCCATAAATGACAACCTTAATAATCTAGTTAGTAGGACGACGTTCTTCCACAAGGGGTTTCGGGTAAAATTTCCTATGGAACCCAAAGAACGTCTGTAGTCTGTTTAAAAAGTTTGTCAATCAACAATGCTCGATTATTAATATTTTAAAGTTTTATCAACTGAAGATTTAAATTGTTTTTTTATTTTCTTGTATTGTCTCTTATAATTGCATTTTTGGCTTTGATTTACGATCTTATATACTACACATATATGGTACACTACACTCCATCTATAGCCGAATGTGTTCCTACTCGTATCACATATCGGAAAATCTACAAATGGTTTTTGTAGTTCGTCTTCCCTTGGTAAGTTTTCTGTGGTTTACTTACCAAATATGTTTTTCTGAACATATGTAGATGCGGGGAAGTACCTTATCTAATGGTCGCAGCCATGCACTACCTTCCTTTGCTTGCACTCAACTTAAATATATGTATTTAGTAATATTTTTAATCTGTAAATATGGTGGGCTTGAGTCACGAATTAGAGCGCCCTTGAGAGCACGCTCTTCAATCGACGTTATATAAATTACGATCTCGTGGAAACGAGGTACGTTAAGATCTTGCGAGTTTCAGATAAAAACCAGCGTATCGAGCCAAATCCAACAAATAATCCCAGTTGTCTGGAATGAGCGGCTCATCTTCAGCATCAGCCTAGTTGACACTAGTATGGAATACAGGCCCCTTCTTTTCCTCTACTCATTTCTGTTGTGAGTACATTGCTTCTAGTTGCTTCAAACCATTATTTCTGGATCTCGTAGTCGATGATCCCCTCACCATTTCAACGTCAATTCATTTGGAAAGCGAACCTGTGCTATGGAGATTTGTTTATTTCTTCTTTTCTCTTCTTTAAGTGGGTGCGCCGTTGCACAACAGCAAACTCACCGGCCACACCGCTGTACTTGAACGAATGACACCGAAGTGAGACAATCGGAGAGCACCAGCATGTTTTTTACTTTTCTTTCGAAAGAATAGATATGACCGAAGTCATAGGTATCCTTATACCCCCGAATACTAATCATTCGAGGAGAGTAGTCCAGAGTGGGGTTCGAAGCTGTGACCTTCCGCACGGAAGTGAGGTGAGTTACCGAGTGGCTAACCACTTTTCTGATGTCATTTGACAATTTTGCTAGGGTATTCCCAGACTTATTTTTCGTGTTATTCACCATTCCAGTACTTTCTGTGTCCATAAATCATTGAAAATGCTGGCATATATCTATCTTATGGAATAGACTTAATTTTTATTGTACGAAGGCTAAAAGCATATATTTATGTAAATATTATTTTAATATTAATGCTAATAAACTTAACCGAATTGTTTTTATTTCTTTGGTTTCTAAGACACTTTATATCGTAAATTATTTATTTATTCAACACTTTTGTTGCAAATACAATCTGTCGGGCTTATTGCCAAGCGACAATCTCTTCCAACCAACCAGACAAAAGTAAATGAAGAAAGTTATATGGTCGCATAAATAATTCAAATGACTATCCATCTCCACGAAATCCATAAACACATACGTGAGCCCCACAAAGACGGGCAATCACCCGAACATTATTTTTCACATAAAGTGAGATATCATCAATCAAAAGGAAAGGAAGGGATGGTGGAGAGGAAAGGAAAAGAAAAATCAGGGATACAACACGTTATTTTACTGACTGGAAACTAAGAGTTTTTTTAGTCGCTTCTTAAAGCATGCCAAGGACGGAGATAGTCTTTTATTGGATTGTGACTGATTCCAGAGTCTCACTGCATGGACAGTAAAGGACGACATAAAAAAAGAGGAGCGGTGAAAATTTTCGGTTCTAACTTTCAACTAGTTCAATGCCTTCTGGTATGAAGTTATATGATCGCACTTTCGTAGATTGAAAATAAATCTTTGATTTTGAAGACGCTGTAATCTGTGTAGATTGAAAATAAATCTTTGATTTTGAAGACGCTGTAATTTGTCCAGCTGTTCCTCTGTAACATCCAAATAGCAGACTAGAATCGAAAAGAGCAGAGATTATACGATTAAAATGTTGGTTTTAATAGGTAGGAATCTTTGCAACACTTTAAGGGAATGAAGGCTGAAGGAGATCCTTCCCCTTACCTCATTTATTTGCCATGAGAGAGTGTTATCTATTAGCACTCTTAGGTTTTTAACAGTATATGCAATGGTATGATAGAGCCATCAAGTAATATTGGAGGAAGTAAGTCAGTGTTGAATTTACCGAGAAGCTGAGGGCTGCCGATGAGGATCGCTTGAGACTTCGTAGGATTTATGAGTAAGCCATGTTCCCCAGTCCACTCCGAGATCGATTGAAGGTCCAGTCCATTTGCATTTAAATCGTTCAAAGCCGTAAATTAAGTTAATTACTATATTACAATTTCAAAGCAGTCAGACTCATCCTAATTGCTAGTTAAGCAGATTCGTGCTAATTGCTGGTAGAAAGATTACGACGTTATTTATTTAAAAAATAAACATAATTAACGCATTAAAAAACAAATTGAAAAATAAAATTAAACAACATGTTTCAAATGTCACCTAAGCACTGTGAAAGCAGAAGGAAGATAAACAAGAATGAAAAAATGGGAAACACATATCGTGGTTTAAGAATGCTCTTTGAGTGACTTTGGTTATTAAACGGTGCTATTGAAATGAAAGATTTCTTTATTCGTATGGTACTCCTCAAAATATCCAAATTGGAAGTTGAAGTGCGTGACTGAGAGACAATACTGTCATCGACCCCAATAATTGTGCCTTCGGGTTAAGAACCACTATAGTATACACGTAACCCACAATTCGCCATATTTTGAAATATTATCCCACGTGGATAATTAACAACACTAGCACACATCTAGTACCTGTGAATATTGTTACCAGACGAACTCTTGAACAGGACTGAGACCTTCTTTTTATTTATTATTTTAGGTGTCATAGGGAATTAAACCCGAAACTCCTTGATGGAAAACATGCGTCTTACTACTAGATCAAGAAGGTTGATTAATTTATCAATCGATATCTTCCACAGTTTGGTGAATAAATTAAGGATTAAACTCCTTAATAAACTTTGCAGGTATAATTGAGTCACTTCATAGGAAGGCATCAATAACATTGCCTCTGTTGTCATTATGCTATATTTAGACTTAATTTGTTTTATTGTTGTACGGCACCGGTACAAAGAATTGTAACACAGGTGGATGGCTGCTGCGCAATGCTCGGAGAATTCAGGTCAATTCAGAGGCGTAGATCGTTGTAAAGAGTAGCGGGGGGAAGAGATTCCTTTTAGGCAGGTATAGCAGGTCTCAAGTAAAACGCAGTAGGTAGAGTGAACTGAGAATATAGCTTTATTTTGAAAGGGACCCTTCTTATGAATCGCTCATCGCAAGCGCTCACACCTCGCGAAATGCCTCAATTTTCGGGAGTTTTGCGCAATGCAGAGGCCGACCGGCCAGCGATCTAGTCTCGACGCCCGTCCATAAGTCTACATTTCCGCTGCGGTCGCGATGCGGCGCGGACTCAAACAAACATAAATATTTACATAAAAATATCAAGAAAATATCAAATATAACAAGAATATATACACATACAAATCAAACATATAACATACCAGAATTTATATCTATCATATTTTAGGGTGACGCACACGTCCGATATACTCGTAGTTGTTATTTGATGTAATTGGGTTAAACCTGTATCAAATATAAAATAAAATAAATAAATGAGAGGCAATATTTGGGAATCGAGATAGATTGTGAGTCCATCCTGTATTTCGAGTTACAATTTATTATTATTTATTTATTTATACATAACAAGATATTTTATTACATAATTTATAAAAAAAACGAATTTTATTTAAAGTGGACATACAAATTATATGGATCTAAGTTTGTTATATTTCATTTGTCATGTCCCCAATAAACTAGGATTTTGCCTGTATCTTACTGATGACATATAAGATAGAAAAATAAGTTAATGTTGATTATACAATATCCCGTTGCAAACTCTCACCAACTTAATAAACAGTGAAACTAAATTATATGTATGTATCACGCTAATCAAACCCCGCATACTTTATTATTCCAGACAGACCAAAAAGTCTACATATAATGTCCCACACATACAATTTCCAGAATGCTTATTTTGCTCACCACAAAGCAATCAATCCACAAGATGGATTGTCGACACAATTATTTTGTGAGAATTGCATATTAAATTCATTATATTACACTTTCGTTCTGTACAGTACAACATGGAAGGATTACTGCCATGTGGCAATCTCTTCCAGCCATCAACATTATACAATAGAAAATATTTTGTGTTCAGTACCTTTTTATTAATTTTCTAGATTGTAAGAGTTTTATTCTGTCTACAATCAGTGAATTATCCTTTGTACAGGTGAGACCATTAATCTTGCTCCAAAAATAAATTTAAACTTATTATTTTTATTTTTTAAATTTTGTTTTTAGAATACACGTAATATATTTAAATTAAAAAATGGGGAGACATTTAAACGCAAAAAAAACAGAACTTCCACTTTATATTGAATTACAGTCTTCGATTTCAGTACGACCGCGACGGGTAGGAGTAGCATTTATAATTGTTAATATTACCATCCTAAATGTTAATGTTCCACCTTCCTGTGTTTTCATAGAAAAGGATTGGTCCTCTCTTCATTCTCAAACATCTCCTCCATACTTAATATTGGAAGATTTCAATACAACCCCTCCTTCACGGGGAAATTAAATAACCAATGCTTCGGTCATAATCTTTTGATTTTAATAGATATTTACAACCGGGTACGATTCCCGTTGTTACACAGATTAAAAAAAGCAAGGAATCCAGACTGGTTTTCACTTAAGGCAAATTTTTCCGATTGATTGGAAGAGATTACCACATAACAATAAATCCAACAGGTTATAATGTTTTAATTACTATCATTAAAAAACATAAAAACACCAGAGTGCTAGTTTCAAATACAGAATTTAAATGATAAAATATATTTTTATTTCAAGTAGAGCCTTTCTTCCTTCCGTATAGACGTTACTCGGATTTTTATTATTCTATTTTAAAACTTACAACTTGCATTTCCTGTGAGAGGGAATTAGGAATTTGAGAAAGAAAGAGTACACCTACATACTCGTATATACAATAGTATGTTTCATATTCTTAAATAAAATTATTCTTGACACAAAAATCCAAATGGCCTGTCAATCGTTCAAAAGTTTTCTTATTAACTTTGACTTCAGTCATAGATTTACTAAGTTCCTGTTCTTCTCCCGCTTCAACCAAAATTAAAGGAACGACGCAAAACGACATCAAGAAACCAAACTTAATGTAATTCTTCACATGATCCTGGAAGACTCGTTGAGGGTAACACTTCTCCGGCTGGGCTCCCATAACTTTGATGCTTTTGCATAAAGTATTGTAGTAAATCTCTAAGAAAGTGTTGAAGTGTTTCTCCAGCAGAGAAGTATCTGAGGATGCTAAGAACATGTAGGCCAGGTCTGTGACAGGAGAGGCGTATCTTGTTAGCTGCCAGTCGATGAACGACACTTCAGTGACAGCATTGCCCTGAAAACAAAATACATTACATAAATTAAATATGTCACAAGAATTGTTGTTCATTGACGTTGTTATTTGTTGTTCAATGACGTTGTCATTTATTTTGTTGTTCAAAGCCAAATTCAGATATTTTCGAACATTTTCAGTCGTTTTTCACTATTTTTAAAAAAATTCCATTTTTTTCCCGTGAAGAGTTGATTTATAAACACGCATCACAACATCAACAGAAATGACGCAATGCAACTTAAATCTGAATGACATTATATTTTAAACACTCAATACATACACTACACTCCGTGTTACATAACATATCGGAAGATCTACAAAGGTTTCTTTGTAGTTCCTCTTCTCTTGGTAAGTTTTCTTACCCAACGTTTTTCTGAAGATATGTAGATGCGGGGAAGTATCTAATCTAATGGCCACAGCCACCAACTTCCTAACACAACCCTCAATTTGTTTTATTTTTTTATTATATTTTAAATCTATCAATAATAGTGAGTTCTAAGCCCGAATAAGAGCGCCCTTGAGGAAAGTCTGCTCTCTAAACGGCTCTAACAACCGGTGGTGGGGCGGAGATGAAAGGATCTCAAAGCAGACTGTTTAAAAAAATGTATTGAACAAAATAAACTTATAAATTTAACCACGAAGGATTCGATAGGAAACCGAAACAAAAAATCTTGTTAAATGAATTTTGTGAAATATATCCACCATATTTTGGTGGATAAATTGTGTACTGACATTTTTAATAACATTTGCAGGCATAAATTTGCTACTTCTCTGGGAAAAATTAATAATATTGTTCCTATTTTAACACATTTAATTTGATGTAATCGCTATACAATAAAAAAAGTAAATAACAAATATAAAATTTAAAAACTAAATAACTTCGTTTTTTCCGAAAAGGGACGATGGGTTATGGTATTTATGTTTTATAGTTCTTATTATTTTATATTCGTTTATGAAACACTCAAAATAAAATAATGGTTTTATCATTGAATAGTGGACACAATTTGACATTTAACTATCTACATTTTACCTGTCTCGTAAAGAAATTTGCACGATATTAAAAATATAAAAATCTATTCAATATATTCATTCATCCTGACGTGTAGCTCATGACTGAGCATCGTGACCCCCATGATAGCCTCTGAAGACTCCTCTCCACCCATCTCTGAACTTCGCAACTCGAAGGCCAGCTGTTAAGGATAATCCAACTCAGTCTCTCACTTGGTCAGTCCAACGCGTTGGGACTCTTCCTCTCGTGCGACATCCTTCCTCGCTTCCAATAACCACAATCCTCTCCAAACTGTCTCAATGTCAGGAGCAATGTGTCTAAATAAACGGAGGACTCGTTGAAAGCATGTTGTCGAAAATCTGTCTGTGTTTTTCGAGAATGGAGGCGTTAGTTCGCCTTGTAATTTTTAATATTCTTCTTCAGCACTACATTTCAAGTGTATCTATTCTACGCTTGCTCTCAAAGTGCAAGTCTCCGCGCCATACGTGAATATTGCGAAGAACAGAAATTTAACTAGGCGACTTTTCATCGTGATGTTAGTTTCACTCTTCCGTACCTTTTCCAACATTGTCATCGAATTCTTCGCCATTCCAGTTCTTCTTTTCACCTCAGCCTCACATCCTCCATTGTCAGTAATACTGCAGTCTAAGTAAATAAAGTCAGTAACCACTTCTAGACCATGATTCACATTACTTGATGACAGTTTGTTACTGCGATCTATTATCATTAACTTAGTTTTTGACCTATTGGTTTACAGTCTCAATAGCTTACTTTCGTTTTCCACATTTTTAAAGAGCATGACCACTTCTTCTTCTGATCTGGCAATTAACGTAGCGTCATCTGCTTATTTCTCAGATTTGAGAGTTTTCTTCCACCAATAGTAATCCCGTCGTCCCAGTCTTTAAGTGCTCTCCTGATCATATAGTCTCAATACAGGCTAAACAAATTGAATAGAGGATGCACCCTTGCCGTTCACCCTTTTGCACTTTAAACTGTTTGGATTTGATGTTGTTGATTTTGAACAATATATAATATATATTTTAGTAATAATGCTGAAATGAAATAATACCTATTATGAAGAGTTCACTATAATAGAATGAGCAGTTCTACTGTGAAGATGTAATTTTGAAATACGTTATACTATCAAAGTTAACACTCGGTAGGAACCTAAGTAGACACTTAGTAGGTACTTACTTACATACATACGAGTACCAACACACCGTTTCCACTCATTTATGTGGAATCCGTGAATAATGAAAGAATAACAAACAAATATACACCGCAAATGTGTGGTAGAGGAATAGTGACGAAATTATACTTGGATCAAGTGAATGATATTTTAGAAGAAGGAAATCCTAAAAGTCAGAGAAATCGTAGGAGTTGCATAAGAAGGTGGATGAGCGTGTAAGAAGTGAAATATGCGTTGAGATAGAATAGTCTGGCGCAGTGCATTGAGATTCGAAAGTCTGGCGAAGTGCATTGAGATTCGAAAGTCTGGCGAGTGCGTTGAAATATGAAAGTCGTAACATACTTACTACACTTAGTAAAATAATGCCTCTATAATTTCCACATTCAATTTTTACACCCTTACCTTTATATAACGGAACTATCACTGCACTCCTCCAGTCTTTCGGTTTGTAGAAAGATTCTCAACATTTTTATAAAACTGTCTCAGCCACTCGATCATTCACTCACCCCCACACATCTATTATTTTGATGTTTACTTCCTCACAACATGGCGCGCTTTTACTTTTTTATGTGTTTTACAGTCATTCGTATTTCTTCTAGATTTAAATCTAGACTATATTTATGAAGAATTGTTCAGAATGTCGGTCATACCGTGGAAGAATGTCTAATACATATATAATATTAATTCCTAGAAGGACTTGAGAAGATCCACTAGGCTACTCGTGAGGTTGTATCATGGATGAGAAACCTGTACATCTGACTGAGACAGAAATTATGCGAGAGAAGAATAAATCTAGCCTCAGTCCTTCCATCGAATCGGGTCGATAGGCCTATTAAATTGGCAGCTGGAATAAAATTGAAGCAAAGTTAAGGGAGTCAATGAGGGGGGTAAATATTTAGCCGTAAATGAATTTTTTATTCCATTACATTAATCCCTGCTACAAGTGTTTCTACGTCCTATCATGGGGTTCCCTTCAGGTGGAATGATCCGGATTTGTTATAAGAGCAGTGCTTGGTTTAGATTGGTGTCATGTTCCATCGGAAGTAACAACGTTTAATATTCTTGTATTCTGGTGACTAGGTTTTTGTGTCATTTCAATATATATAATATGTACCTTCACAGGGAGGTTAATGTTGAATACGTTTATCTTTTTTTTTTAAATAATAGATATGACCGAAGTCATGGGTATCCTTATACCCTCGAATACTAGACGGACAAAATGTCTGAGTCATTCGATGGGAGTAGTACAGCGTGGGGTACGAACTGGCAACCTTCCCCACGGAAGTCCAGTGCGTTATCGCGCGGCCATGCACTTCTTAGCATACTAGATGCTGAAGACACATATTTGTTAGAAAATGTGGTATAAAATTATTTAGACCCTTATGACCCAATTCATAGTCCAAAATTAATTGTATTATTATAGTGTATTACACTTTCGTTGTAAACAGTGCAACCTGGCGGGCTTATTGGCATGTAGCAATATCGTCCAACCAACCAAAAATATGTTAAAAATCTACTTAGTGTAAACCAGACTAGATTACTTTTTTTCAATCTGTGTTCATACGGGAATCGATCCCGCAATCTCCGGGCTGGGAGACAAGCGTCTTACCAACTCGCCCACGAAGGTTGTCAATTAATTAACAATATTTATTGAATTTTAACGACTTTTATACTTAAGATATTAGTATTTAAATTGGTTTCGTATACATTTGTCGTAACTTTTTTTTATATGGAAGACACGTGGTTTCATTACCTTATTTTAAAGTTTGTAGCATATTGGGTCCGACTTGAAATACAAATTGGGAAATTTTACGATTAGAAAATAGTATTAAGGCTGGACTATGAATGCTGACTTTAATACAAAATTTGACCACCGAATATGTAAATCTGTCGTTTTGAAATATATCATATAGTTATTTGCAAAATGTACTTTATTCTCTTTGCCACAACATTTAAGAAACAAATGTTTTGAGAGTTAATGTGCTTGATTACACTCAATGATATTAAATAATAATAAAACTTATTATCAACTTTATTATTTAACGACAAAGAATTTTGATTACAAAGCATGATAAAACCGAACATGGCCATGACATAAAATACTATGTCATTCAAATTTTGCAAGTCATACATATTTTTTTATTTACAGATAAAAATATTGGCTTCGTCAGTTGTAATAAAATTCGGTAGATAAAACAGGTTAAACGAGCATTTTAAAAGAGATGATATAATATGTACATAAGCAGAGAGAAACTTTTTGATCGCAGCTCAAATGGTTTTTTACATTTTTACACTTGGTACAACCTTTCTTTCATGATTTTTTCCCTACGACGCTTCCACGTATGTTCGAAGAGTTTATTTTGCCAGTACTTCGTTAATAATTAATTACTTATACCTAACACGTCTCATTAGCCATATTAATTAATGAGGTGCGTATCGAGTTTTATCTTTTAATTTAACAAAATTATTGATTTAAAAAAATTAAGGTTTTAATTCACATTATTGTGAGGATGTTTCTATATGTGCAGACGCTATTTTCGGTCTGTGAAGAGGATGCAAGACTGGTGTTGAGGTATAATTTATATTCTTCTTCCTCGCTTACTTAATGCTGTGTGTCGTGGTCCTCTGATATGCCTCCAACTCGCACACCACCTGCCTCCTTTTTTTCTGGTCCTGGGCCTTGGTAAATGCAGTCCCTAAAGAGGATTCTGTCAACTCCTTTATTTGATCCGTCCATTCAAGACTTTCATAATTGAAATAAATGTGTTAATGAAGAATATATTTTTACGTTTCTTTATTTTTCTCAACAGATTTGTTCATTGGCATTCTTAGCCTTGGCATGTTGTATTAAGCACTCGTAGTACGTATGTATTTATTTTTAAGTGAAAATTATACGAGTGTGTATGTGTGTCAATATTGATATTTGTTTTGTAATATCTTGAATTCCTTTGTATTAATGAGTATTTTAAATTCTAATAATTCTTTATTATTTTTCTTCTTAACGTTCATCTCCATGTTGGAGGTTGGCAATCATCACGGCTATTTTGTCTGCAACTGCTCTGAACAATGTCTTCGTGCTACAGTAGAACCACTCTCTTAGGATCTTCAGGCAGGTGTTCTTTCTTCTTCCTACGTTCGTATTCCTTGTATCTTCCCTTCAATATGACTTGGGATGATTTCATATTTGTATCCAGCAGTATTCCAATCATCTCCTCTTAATGCAAGTGAGTACTTGTTGTCTTTTTTCATGCGTCTGAGAACCTCTTCGTTGTGTATTTTGTCAACCCAGAAAATCTTTAGCATTCTCCTTTAGCACCACATTTCAAATGCTTCTATTCGTTTAGTGGTAGCTTGGGTGAGTGTCCAAGTTTTCACACTATAAAGAAGTACTGAAAATGTGTAACATTGTATAGAGTGCATTCTTCATTTGAGGTTGAAATTTCTATTAAAAGAATATTTTTCATTTCGAACAAACAACCATCTCAATTCTGGCTCTGATTTCCCGATGAATGATCCCACAGATCATTAAGCCAGCATTTCCCGATGAATGATCCCACAGATCATTAAGCCAGCATTTCCCGATGAATGATCCCACAGATCATTAAGCCAGCATTTCCCGATGAATGATCCCACAGATCATTAAGCCAGCATTTCCCGATGAATGATCCCACAGATCATTAAGCCAGCATTTCCCGATGAATGATCCCACAGATCATTAAGCCAGCATCCCAGATACTTTTATTTATGCACTCTTTCAATGCACTCGGACCTTACTCTCAGCGATACGTCTGGTGGTTATTCCCCTTATTGATAGTCATAAAATTACTCTTTGCAATATTCATCGAAAGCCGGTCGAAAAAATGGTCGCAATCGACCGTAAATAAATAAGAAATATCTTCCAGTCTAATATTTAGTCAAAAACGTAAGCAAGAAAATAATAATTTAAGAATATGTTTACTACAACAATGTCACTATCTAGAATCATAACTACAATCAGGATTATATAGAAAATTCCGAGACTTAATAAAAAAAAAAGATTTCTTTTAGAATCTGAGTAAAATGCTCCAATCTCACCTGATATTTAAACAAGAAGTTGTTGATCCAACAGTCACCATGGCATATCACATTGTAAGGCTCGGATGTGGCAGAATTCAGAAGTTCTGTTAATTTCTTATCAACATCGATACACGTTTCCTCGCATTTTTTCTTGTTAACCGGATCGTCAATGCGAGGTGAAACTATCGCGTGACAACTCTCGACCATTGTCGCTACACTTAAAGGATAGTTGGTTTCTTTAGGTATCTGATCCACAAGTTTTGCAAATAATTTCGGATCCTTTTCCCTCATCACGAACGATGTAGCGTGGTATCTCGCCAAATTCTTCACAATCAATTCCACATGCTGAAAGTCGAAAGATTGCAATCTTTGAAACATTTTGTAACCCTTATATGACATATCTTCCAAAACTACCATTTCTTTTCCCGTTTCTTTACTAGCGTAGAACATTCTCGGAGTGTTGAATACATCTTCAATTTGAAATCCATTCGATTCCTGAAATTTCTGTATTTCCGGAATAATATTTGAATACGCCGCTATTTCGTTTATATAAAAGGTCGTAATAGGTAGAATCTTCCTAGTTTCCTTACTCTCTAACGCTATTTTCACGATCAAATGGATTGTTTCATTCAGATTTTCCTCTCCAGTTGAGATAACTTTAATACGAATTATTTCTCCAAGATAATTATCACCAGTAAACTCGCCCTTATCGACATTCACTTTGTATGATTTAAATTTTGATTCTGAAGCTATATTGTTAATAATATTTTTTAAATTTTCACTAAGTAAACACGTGTTGCTTGAGTTGTCCATTATGGTACGCCTCTACGAACGTACAATCACTGAATAGAATATCTTTGAACCGAGTTCTTATAAAAAAATCACGTCAGTTTTATTCTAAGTTTCTCGCATTTGGTATCGTGTATCAGATAAATATACTAGTAATTGTCAGTGAACTTCCTCTCGCTGATATCGGAGGAGGCCCCTCCACATCGGCCTTCTAGTTTTACCGGTCGGTAGTTAATATTGTGCGGTATGATACGAGTACTACTATACACGGTCAGCAAATGCTATTCAATAATCTGAATTAATATTCAATAATCTGAATGAAAATATATGAATTCATAATTATATTACCCTAGGTGAAATAAATAGTGTACACTGCATTACCAGTAAGAAAAACACCTAAGTACGGTTTCTATCGAACCTAATGGAATCGTGTGTACAAGTATTATACGAGTACATATGTAAATTATTCTATCAAATGTAGCAAAATAAAAAATTAAACTAGCGGTTCCGCTGTTATGCGGCCCAGCCCCGTATTGGCACTGCACACCCCCTTATAAATGGCAATAGTATATTTGCACATCCATTAGTTAAATAGTAAATATGTATATAAAAATATCAATTTATAGGCCTCTTCAGAATTCTGAATATAATTATTCAAGTAAATCTAATTAAAATAAAACGTGATAGCCATTTATTTGGCGATTTGGAATTCTCATTTTGAAATATTTTTTTATAAGGTTAAGTTTAATTCAGGCATGCAAACCACGTATCTGGTTCAACGCAAACGTACACGCAATACCTGAATCTCGATGCTACATCAGTTTGCTCTTCTCAAACTACACGCAATACCGGAATCTCGATGCTACAGCAGTTTGCTCTTCTCAAACTACACGCAATACCTGAATCTCGATGCTACATCAGTTTGCTCTTCTCAAACTACACGCAATACCGGAATCTCGATGCTACAGCAGTTTGCTCTTCTCAAACTACACGCAATACCGGAATCTCGATGCTACATCAGTTTGCTCTTCTCAAACTACACGCAATACCGGAATCTCGATGCTACAGCAGTTTGCTCTTCTCAAACTACACGCAATACCGGAATCTCGATGCTACAGCAGTTTGCTCTTCTCAAACTTCATCATTTGATGCTCTATGATATCATTGACTCTTAATTATTTTCCAGAGATGCCTCTGCTGACATTTTTCGAATACCCTAATATGTCATTTAAAGGGAACCAATGATTCGCATCCATGCATCAGATATGGTATGATTACAGCTTTATAGAATGCCGTGACTGAATGTATATTATTATGAAAAGTAATAAATAATTGAGCGCATTTTTCAGCCATTGTATACCAAAATTGCTTGAGCGGTTCTTTAACATTATCTCGATCGAGGATCGAACTCGAAACCTCAGCGTGGAAAATATACATTCAAAATTACGGAGACGCTTAGTAACATTAAAGGATAAACATTTCAAGATGTTCATGTCGTAGGTATTCGTTTTTAACTGTACTTGTAATATTATAAAACACTTTTATTGTTTACTAGCTGTACCCAGCCACGCGTTGCTGTGGCTCAGTCTGGTTAAATGGAAAAGAGAAAGCACACGTTTCTAATATGTTTAATTTCACAATGCTTGTGGGTATACAATATTATTTGTTATTCCATTGTCTGTGCAGATATAGAGATTGTCTGGTTTACCGACTCTAGAACACGCAACATATATTTGTCCATGTAGGAAGCAATCCGTGTCTAAATCTAAACCGCACAATTCTAAAGATTGACCCTGAGCCTTGTTGATGGTGATCACAAACGCCAATCGAATTGGGAATTGTAATCTCTTAAATTGAAATGGCATATCCGTTGGAATCATAGGAATGCGAGGAATGAGGACATCTTCACCTTTGAAAGGTCCTGTCAAGATTGTCGCTTCTACGACGTTGCTCATTATTTTTTTTACTGCAAGCCGCGTGCCGTTGCAAATATTTGGCTGGTTGATATTTCCCAACATAATAATTGGCACGCCGATTTTCAATTGCAGTACGTGTGGTGGCATCCCTGGCAGATCGAGTGAATTAAAAAAATTCTGTTGGATAATTAATTGTTTCATCTGCTTCCACAACAGTGTCGACGGACTTGTATGTGACTGCCTCGCTTTGAATGTTAGACTGAATAATACTGTTAAGTTCGTAGACGTCTTTGTTCTTGGCGGCAAGAATAGCTCGTTCACTCAGCCAATCGTGATTCTTATAATTGATTTGAATATTGGGAAATAATTTTTCAACCAATTCTTCTTTTGACGTCACGAAAATGCAGAAGTTATGAGGCAATGAAATTCGTCCTGAGGTCAGATCAACCAGCACCTTTCCGTTCCCAATTTGCAGCAATTGATGTGAGAATATCTCAGCTGATCGATCGTTTTGCAGCTGGACACGCATATTTGTATTTTTTATAGTTAATTTCAACGTCTTTACGTGTCACCACAAAGTAGAGTATTTCAGGCAAGCATTTATTTCGTCCGCCGGTGTCGATCGAGGAATTTCAGGTAAAGTTTGCCTGAAATCTCCTGCAAGCAATATTAATGCGTTCCCAAATGGTCTGATGTTTCCACGCAAATCTTGCAACGATCGATCAAGAGCTTCGAGCCATTTTTTGTGTGCTGTTGTGCATTCATCCCAAACAATAAGTTTGCATTTCTGCAATACTTTTCCCATGCCGGATGCTTTGGAAATGTTGCACGTGGGAGTTTCAATGAATCGCATGTTCAATGGCAATTTCAAAGCGGAATGAGCAGTTCTTCCACCTGTTAGCAATGTCGCAGCTATTCCGGACGACGCAAGAGCTAAGGCTATGTCATTTTGGAATCGAATTGCTGCCATAATCAATCTAATTAGGAACGTTTTACCAGTTCCTCCTAGCGCATCTAAGAAGAAGATTTCTCCAACCCCGTTATTGATAGTTTGCATTATTTGATCGTAAATGCCTTTTTGCTCAAGCGTTAGCTTAGGAATATTTGATTGCACATCCGACAAAAGATCACCCGTGTTGTAATTTTGTTCACGACGCAATTCTACATCGAACAAAGCAGCAGCAGATCGATTCGGTGATGGCATTCCCAATTGATTGAGAACTTTGTTCGCAATTTGTAAGCACAAATATTCAATCATTATCAACGCTTCGTTATAGATTTCTGCTGAGAAATCCATGTTCATATTTGAATTTTTCTATCGTATTCGACGGAAAATATCTTCAGCTATGTGCGATTTATATTTCTCCCATAACTCTGTTGGACATGCAGGAGAGCAGGCGGTCAATACGATTGCAAACAATGCACGAATTTGATTTGGATGTGACGTGTTGCACGCGTCATTAATGCATACATCCCAGTGTTGGTCGTTCTCCAATAAATTCAGAGCTTGACATACACTGCGAAAAGTGGCATGTGTAACGCCGTTGACAATTCTCAATTGCTGGAAAGACGTTGGACCGGGCACATTTACCAACAGCATGCGAAGAAAAAAGCATTCATCTTGATTGGAATGCACGGTGTACAGTCTGCCTATCGTAGTTTCTTTGAATATGCCAGGTTGTCCGTTGACTCGCTCTCCTCGTTTGCGTCGTTCAAATGATTTTCTACTCGCATTCCATGTGTAATACGCGTCATTTTGACATAACGTGAAGAAAGCAGTTAACGTTGTAGCCGGTGGATTCAGGGATATTTGTTGCACATTTGCAGCTGTGAGATAAACGCGTTGTCCATTTTCTAGATGTACTGCTAAGTGAACAACAGCTGGACTTCGTTCATGTATGGGAAATGAAAGAATTCGCCATACAGCTTCATTGCTGCTTGTGTATCTTCCAGCCTGATTCTGTGCGATTTCATCGATATGTATGACCGCATTTCTATCACTTATTTCTGGTTGCACGCCAAAAACTGCCATGTCGCAGCCTTTAGCTAGTATGGAACAGCACACCGGTTGTCTACTTCGATGTCACCGTTTCGCATTTGTATGGTTGCTAATTTACCGCAATCTTCTGTTGATTTTCTTCTGTATAAAGGATATCCATCGTTTCCTGTAACTGTGTTGGATACTAATGCTCTAGGATATCGCTTAGAGCATTTTCCGTCTATCATGCATGGTGAATTTGGATTCAGTGTACCGCAAGGTCCATGTTTCATATTTTTCATCACAACTTCATGCAAATGCTTATCGACGTCGGCATCGGGTATTTCAGCGCATATTACATAGTCGATTTCGTTGGATGTGATTTTGTTATAGAGCCAGATTTTTAACAAACGCACTAAATTGTTTTTTTCATGAAGAAGCTCTTGCAGTTGGGAAACGATGGACATCTTTATGCCGGTAGAAATTCCTCAGCGTACATTCAATTCATCATTGATAATTAAATCAAAATGAAAATAAATCAAAATCTATGAAAATTTAATTTAACAATTTAATCGTAAACATTGAAAATACTAAATGGCAGCACCTTCATTGAGCAATGTTTAGTATTGCCTATATTTATGTTACGTTCAACAGATAGCGCTCCCATTTCCGTAAAATATTTAGTATATCGTGTGTTGCTTTTACGTCAAACAGATTGCGAAACATTTGTGGCATGTTTTTATATACTTTTTTATATACAACTGAATATAAAAACATGCGTATTACTATTGTTAAAAAAATATATAGCGAGATATTACTGTGGTTTCACTTCTAGAACATGTCATGTATTCTCAATGAACGTAATCCATTTAGCATTGCTGTCTGATTAGAAAACCCAAATTTGAGAGATTGTTCATTAAAAAAACATGTGAAAAAAAAACAAATTCGGACTCTTTGATTTTGTTACGATCAGCATTCGAAACTTTCAAGTGGAAGTCAAGCGTTAAAACACATTTCAAAATGCCTCCACGCATGTTGACTCAAACATCAATGTCTTACGCATGGATTGGCTATTTATGACATACACCCACACATGAAAACATATTCAGTCACAGATTCAATGAGAAAAGTACTGATCACTTAATCCGAGGCCAGACACAGCAATGGTCAGGGTTCCGGCAGATACACTCGACGCGGCGGAAGTAATTGAATTCGTTATTTTGAAAATGGAACAAAATAAGTGATTTTTTCGATGCTTGAAGAAGAACAATGAAAGTATAGTTCGATCAAGTATTTTTAAAAGAAAGAAATGTAAAAAATTAGAGAAATCAGTCTTCTCTGCCTACCCTAACAGGGCACGGAGTGATAGTATGTATGTATGTTGGTGTTTTTTTACTATCGGAAAAGAAAAAAATACAACACAAAAAAAATAAAAAGACATGTTCAGTTTATGGTGATAGTGCAATAAGCGATCATGTATGTATGTCAAATGTGGTTTAAAAAATCCGTAATGATGACATGACGACTCCTTGGCGAGCTGACGGAGGGCAGAAGAAGACATTGTGGTCAGTGCAAGAGGTATAAGAATGAGAGGCTTAAAATTAGTAATGTTCAGTACAACTGGGAGTAAACAACAGATTGAGCCAAATGGCATGGAACTGTTGCTAGTTATCAGGGACCCAATAGAAAAATAAGACGTAGACAAGCTGTATGTACTGAGGCTTCTTGCTCTTTATGCAACAGGATATGCCTATCACAAATTGGCTAACGTAATCTCCGGTGGCCCCAACGTCGGTACCCTCATATTATACTCCTCACGGGTTATGAGCATCCAATGGTGATACAATACTCGAAGTTGGTGTCTGGTCTGGAAGGCTGACTAACATTGATGAAGACCAAATCAAGACTAGAATAACTAGCGTTCTACGACACGACAAACACTGAAATAACGAAAATCCCCTTCAACGAGCATTTGGTGTAATTTTGTTTGAACATTTGAGTTTGATCATACGAAATTACTTTCCAAACAACCCATATGTTGGCCAGATTTCGGCGCTATGGAGGAGGGGGTTAACGACATAAGCATGCTACACTTTAACTTGGTTTTGCAGATGAAGATCTTTGTTGTACCATTCCCTTTCCCTCGGTCTATCAAATGTCGAATATAAGCCAATCCGTGAATTTATTATCTGGTCCAACCATAATTCACCTAAGAAAGCCATATAAAGGTAACACCATTTAGAACATAGTTTCATAAAGTAGGAGCTATTGCACACCTGTAGGTGGTGGAGGGATCTGGGGGACGTTACTGGTCACTGGGACAGTAGGGGTGCATTGACGAGCAAGTGGGTAATAAGAAGACGTAAAAAAATCGATCGTTGAACAGTTTTTAAGCAAACACTTTCTCGTATTCACTTGACTACTTAGACAGACACACAGTCATACATCGTCGCAAGAATCATATGTATCAACCTATCATCCACATTGTCCCAACGGTAGTATAATGTAATGTTCGCTTGATTTTCCAAGGAAATTTACATTGTAAAATGCAAGTTACAATCAGTCTAAAAAAACAAGACATATCTAAACAAGAGTGTGTTAGCATGTACTCATGTGTACTTACGCACACTTTTGACTCAATGCGGGTTCTTACAAGTCGAACTAGCAGTTACAAGAATCTGTGCATATTATGTCAAGTTTACTGTACATGAGGTGCATGGCCGCGCGATAACACACTGGACTCCCGTGCGGAAAGTCGCCGGTTCGAACCCCGCATTGTGCTACTCCCCTCGAATGACATAAGCGTTTTTTCCACCTAGTATTCGGGGATATAAGCATACCTATGATTTAAGTTATATCTGTTCTTTAAAAAAAAAAGGAAAAAAGATGCCGATGTCCTTCAATCGTCTCATTTCGATGTGACATCGGGTCCAGTACAGCGGCATGGCCAGTGAGTTTACTGGTGTGCAACGGCTCATTCACTTAAAGAAAAAGACAAAAAATAGAGAAACAAAACTCATCCGCACAGCTTCGCTTTTCAGCTGAATTGACTTTGGAATGACGAGGTGGTCCTGCGAGGCCCAGCCACGACGACTGTAAAATACATTATTAGACAAGTCCTGAATCACTATTTTTTATTGTGTAACGAGCAGTTATTTTTTTGGTGCAGTGAAAATCCAATACTTCGTATTAGGTAAATCGTATTTAATTCGTATTAGGTGCTTATGGATTACATATAAATGATATTATTAGTATTGCAATATGAATTCACGTGAGTATTTTTTTTATTATATCTGAAATATTCGTTTTTTAACTTTCTTACTAATATATAATTGTAAAAATATTTTGGTTTGACGCGAATTGTTCGCAAGCATTTTGTTCAAGTTATTAAACATAAGTTTATCGTGGCACGTTGACACGCTTGCTTTTCAGTTATATTTTTTTAAAACATAGAAACAAAACTTAATGAACTTTATGTAATTTATCTTTTTTTAACAGATAAAACCATGGCGGAACTAAGAAGAAATGTAAACGATATAATATCGAATATTTGAAATATGAATTGAAAACCTAATGAAATTCAAAAGTGACGTGAAATTCATAAAATGATCTAATCCATATTTGGACGTTAAGAATCGTGCTTATTAAAAATCGTGCTCGCGTATGGTTTTTTTTTGTAAAATGCTATAAAACACAAAAAGATTACCTTTTTAAAAAAAAAACAAAGAGTTTATTAGTGTGAAAACTGGCATAAATTATTTTTCATCGCATTTACTCTTTGTTTATTAATTATACTAAGTACATTCTCGTAGAATACATAAATTATGACTTCCATGAGGATTACCAGATGTTTTTCTTTTTAATGTATATTATTATATAATATATACCGGTGAGTATCCGTATAGCTATCATTATATATTTATTGCAGATGGATAAAACATAAACAAAAAAAGTTCAGATCAAAACTAGTCAACTCTAAATTCAAAAGTTCACAGCTTTGCAATCTCAAGCACGAAAAATGTAACAAGAAAAATTAAACATTAAATAAGTATTAGCACTAAAAACATGTTTTTCTGTTTTCTTTATTTGTTTGTACTTTATGTTAGTGAAATATTTTCTTAGTTTTATCAAGAGACTCTATATTAATATTTTTCATTGTTACTTAAAAACACAGAACGCGCGCTATTATTTTTATATATTTAAGGCGTGAGATACGTATTATAATATTATATTACCGCGTTCTGATTAGTCCTCGTGGAATTGAAGTATCGCTGAAGTTTTGAATTGGAATTAGACTTTTTCTTTTTTTTCTTATTTAATGTTTTTTTTAATTATAATAATGCAGAATAATGAGAAAGGAAAATCTCTTTAAAACGGCTTTAATATGTGATATTACATCAAAAGTGGAGTTACATCAAAAGTCAAATTTGATCTGTCATAACTCATATGCATACGTGACAAGTCATTTGATTAGTGGATCAATAAAATTATTCTCTTAATTTGTAATCAAATTTGAATATGTTTTTAAACGTTACAACTTTTATGTAAGCAACACAAAATAAATATATTCATTTTATAAGATACTTCAGAATCTAAAATCTCAGATAAATACTATTTTTGCCAATAAAATTGTTATTTCATTTGGACTTGAGCTGCCCTTAAGCAGCATAATAAACTGCGCTATTAAATACGAGTATTTAATTAAAAACGCTCCGTAAAGCTTAATATATGGCTAATTGAATGAATTCAACTTCTTCTTCTTCTTCTTCCCAGTGTCATGTCAGGTCCCCCTAACGTTGAATATCACTTAAGAGTAGATATCTTTGTCCCCGGCAGGCCGAAAAAGATCACCAACGCCCCTTATGCCAGTCCAATCACGTATATTGCGGAGCCAGGAGATTTGCCTCCTGCCAACACCTCTTCAGCCTTCTATTTTGCCTTGGATGATCAGGTGCAGTAATGAATTCAACTATTGGATTAATATTATTATTAGCTGGAAAGTTCATCCAAGGACATGCGGAAACGAAATCTAAATATTTAATTCATTAATACTAATATATTATTATATATTAACATCCTTGATAATATAACCTGCAATAAAAATAATATTTAAATGCGGAATATTTCTTTGCTTACAACAGTTTTGGTAAAAATCAAATCAGATTCTTCCAGTAATTTTCGTGGATTGGGCCCAGGACAGTTATAATTTTACGTCTTCGAACTCTTGAGAAAACAGTATACACAGTCTGTCCATTGCGAAAGGTGACTGACGGGAAATTAATTACGAGACGTTGTTTATTTTTAGTTTACATTACCTTTTATTCAAAATACGTTCCTTGCGAGTCAATACTGTGAGGAATTCTAGTAAGCTTTTCGATAAGTCTAGTAGACGGCACAACGATCATTTCGAAGAATTTCAGTCACTTTTTGAACATTTTCTTCGATTGGAACTGTCAATGATGGTCCAGGCCGTTGATCATCTTCAATGCTCTCTCTACCATCATGAAATAGCATTACCACTTAAAAACATTCTTAAGACTCATTGCTTCACTACCATAAACGTTTGTTAGTTTGAATCATTTCAAAAGTTTCTGTAGCACTTTACCCCATTTAAAACTTAATGTTGGCACGTTGCTCCATTGTTCCTTTTCCGACGGAGTCTCAGAAGGTAGTCAATTGTTACGCGCTTTGAAACTTTAACGGAGGGTAGTCGAAATGTGTATCTAGTTAACTCATTTAATCATCCACAGATGGCGCTGGTAGTTACGCGAAAATAAAATCATTCACCTTTTCCATTGGACAGACCGTGTATGTCGAAATACTTGAATATAACTAAATAGTAAAATATAGCTCTGTAATAATATTTGTTCAACTATTTTTTTAGTGCGTGTGTGCACTCTGAATGTGATTGACAACAAATCTATTTTCATTTGTTTTATAAATATGTTATGTTTCTGTTTGAAAAATAAATTATTCTAAGCTACTCGTAGCTTAGCTCCTAGCTTCCTACTAAGTTTATATTTTGACAGCATAGTGTATTTCAAAATTAGAACAACTGCGCATTAGATTTGCAGATTCTCTTGTTTAATTTTGGTATTATCGTCAAACTAGTAATAACCAGTCATTATTGATAGGGCAAGTCAATATTTTTTTCCAATTTGTATTTGTGCTACTTTGTGTTGTCGTGAGGCTGCTTCTCTAGAGTTTAGCTTGTATGTTGTGATTGACGCGACCGTCTCTTCCTTTTAGCAACAGTAGGTTTTTTGCAGTCATCTTATCATTTTGATATAATATAAATTTCGTCATGTAGAAACAGTAAAAAACTTAAATTTTTATTGTTATTTTTAACATGATGAGGAATTAAATCTGTTTCCACAATGAAACTTGAATTCTTTATTAACCTTTCCCTTCCTAGGCTAAAAAAATCCGCCCGTTCTGGTGATGTGTATTCAATACACACGTAAAAATGAGCAATTTAAAATCGAAAAAATAAGTTTATTCATAGTCAACCGCTTAACTGAATTAAATTTGAAGTCAAAAGTGATAATAATTGAAATTTAATTGCTGAAAACATGAAAAAAAAACATCGGACGACATTCATAAAACGGACGAAGTGACCACCTCTAACGGAAGCCCGCTGGCTACTAAGCGAGAGAAGCGAGTGAACTGAGATTATATTTCTTGCGTTCTCATATACCGAAGTAGAGTGAGAGTGAGACGTGAATAGCATTGCTTCCTCGCCCATAGCGGTTTTTTAGAATAAATATATACCTACGTCACACACTGACACACGTTTGATTGTATTAGTGAATTTATTCTCGTTTTTCTCAAAATATCTCTGATGTGGCCGATAAGTGCTAATTATTATTAATGTTATTTTTTTCATTCAACGCGTAAATGTACTCGTATTATGGAGGAATACCTAAAATCTAAACTCGCCAGGTTAAAAAAAAAAAAGAACTTTTGAACGCATCGTAGTCACTCAGGCGACAAGAGTGTTTCCATTTTCGGTGAAGAGAATCTTTAAGTCTATGTTCCTAACAATTTTACTTGTGAACCCCCTCGGATATTGCCATTTACACAACTCTAGGTTTTATGGGAAAGCACTCATCAAAGACACAATAAACATTTTGATACAAATATGCTACCGTTTAATTTACGTCCAAAATTGAATATAAGGGATCCCAGTTAATATCCCTTGTCTTCAGATATAAGGAATAGAAATTCCCCTTGTAGCAACTACATTACCATTGGTATTTTAAAAATCATTTATAAACAAGTCAATGCTAATTTGGAAATAAAATAAAATATGTCAGATGTTTAGAATAGACAGATATAAACTATATTTTTTTAAATTAATTAAAATTGTTTAAGAAATGGATGGTGTTATTACCAAGAGTGACTTTTAATCAGGCAATTAAACAACCATATAGATGCTTAATTTATATATCGTAATAGATTATCAGCTCTCGTAAATACTACGGGCTAGTTAATGGATAGCGAATCACACAGAGTGCGTATCATTATCTATAATGTTTTAATAAACACATATATCATACATTGAGCTTCAGTGCTATCATAACGATATGAAAAACAAACTGATAACTGAGTATGTTCATTTTTGACAGTTGGCATAATTGTGTGATAAGTTGTTTGGTTTCTCTTATAACAATCTCTAAAAAACTTATTATACTTTGATAAATTCGGTTAATTTAAAAGCTCTGGTTTTTCTCAGTAGCACACTGGGCTACGGAAAATTTCCCATTGGGTTTATGTGCAAATGGGCCGTGTATAGCATCGGTACAGAGACTAGTATAGGTGGACAGCTGCCATTCAATCCTCGGAGATTGCTGTTTGTTTTTTGCGTTTTCGGTGAAGAACAGGGAGAAGAGATTTATCTTTGGCAGATATAAGTTTGTAGAAATAAAAACACAGTAGACATTCCAGAAGAATATATTTTTCGTATTTTCCTTATGTTTCGCCTGTCGCGCATCGCTAGCACCTGGATCGGTTATCGCTAGCCCCTCGATCCGATCGTGTATACCAGTGGTACCTGAAAAGAGTTAAAGGACCTTAAAAGCAAACTTGGGCACGCTAGCTGATGATATACTCGTACATTAACCAAAAGATATAAAATAGTAACAAACTGCAATGGATAGACAATTAAAGTGGTCTTAAGAAAATCTATGTTCTGCAGTGAACTAATAATGATGATTGCCTGAGATTGGCCTGAAAATAATGATGATCATTAACTATACAAATAACGTCATTAGAATGAGAAGGCTCTATCTCTATCTTCTTTTAATCATTGAAGGAAAAACTCTGAAAGGTGGTTATTCATTTTAAGTTATATATTTTAGTTTCTTCAACTTGCCTGGCATCTTCCAAATGACACCGAACTAGTATACTATATATGTCAAAAGTATTTGACTTATAACAGAAAGAAAGTCACGTATATTGTCAAGACAAAGTAGAGACAAGACGACCTCCGAAGTCTAGTCGATAAGATGTATGTCCAATCTGTGGATTGGGGGTTCGATTCCCTTTGGAACCTAGTTTTTTTTTAAGTTGTACTGTACTCGTATATAACAAAAATGTAATACAATAACACTACACAATAGAGTACCGAAGTTCTTTCGGTTTAACTCAGGGACATGAATGCCAACTCAGGTTTTCATCAATAAGGATCCCCAAACCTTTAAAATGAGATAATGGATGTTTTGGTTATAATCATTTGTCATCATCAGTAGAAGCAATATACCAGAAATAGAAAGTGAAGATACGAAGCAAAGACTTGTGTGAATGCAATCATTGTACTAATGACTGCAATGCAATGCAGTGTATGTGGACTTATGTAGACTTATACAGCTTAATGTTAAATGCTGGTAAATTTAGTCGTAAAACCTAACTGTTGAAGGAGCTACTATCCTGCAAATGTAGTCTCCATGCAGTATATTATGTTATTAAAATGGTAACTTCAGACAACTGAAAAATTATATTTAATTATATAAACATTTTTAATAGTCAATCATCCACGATCGATGCTGGACTCAAAATTATATCATACAATTATGCAACGAAGCTGTTGAAGATATAAATTATTTGTAATATGTAAATGACGTTTAGCGAACTAAAGTTAGGCATAATTTTGGGTTAGGGATGAACCTTTTTGAAGAAGTGTTACGTTGAGGTTAATTGGCTACCTTAGTATTATATAAATAACCTTAATATTGAGGAGAATTGAAAATCTTAATAAAAATGGAGCTTCCTTGAATTAAAAAGAAAAACTTCACAATAAATTCTCTAAATACAATCCTCTGATTATAAAATGTTCTAAATAAAGGTCTGTTGGTGAAAAAGAAACATTATTTAATTATTTATTTATAAAGTATACAGATTTCATATCATAAAACTAATTTAAAACTACATAAATAATTTCAGAAATAAAATGATACGAGTATTAATAATACATTTTAAAATCATGATATATGTCAATGAGATTTTGAAAAAAAAAAAATGTAATAATTTCCATACATAATCTCATTTGGTAATTGGCACTTACAATCAGGTCTCTAGTAAAATTTATATATTTCTCATATTTTATAACTTCATTCTTTCGAATCTTCATCTTCAAATTTTACTCTTTGTCAAATAAATATTCTGAAAAAAAAAAAATTCACTTCTGCCTAGATTGATTAAACTACATATTATATTACTTTCAGTCGACAGTTCAATCCAGGGTATTAGAATGTATAGCAAACATGCTAACTTAACTTATATTCTAAAATATATATACTACATATATAGAATCTTTGGTTTTATTTCCAATCTAAATCTTACTAAGAGTTTAAAACTAAAAGTGCCTGTTCTGATTTTTCAACTGCTTGGAAGTGCTTTTTTTTCGTAGAAAAAAAAAGGCTAGCACTTACTCGAAGTTTGTCTTTTAATTTTCTGTTTATTTTTGAGAAAGACATTAAGCTTCAAAAAGAATTCCACAGTATAATAGTTGAATAAATATGTTGATGATTATATTTTTACATTGTTTTTACGATAACAAGTTATTTTCGATACAAAAGTCTATACAATCAGATAAACGATCAAAAGTATTTTCATTTATGTTTACTCCTGTTATTGACTTGTCCGAATCTTGTTCTTCCTCATTGTCTCTCAAGATTACAGGAAGGAGACAAAACGCCATGAGCAAACCAAACATTGTATTCTTATCCACTTGTTTCTTAAAGACTTCTTCAGGGTAAGACACTTCAGGATTTCCTCCCATCCTTTTGATATTCTCTGTGAGTGTGTTATAGTAGGTTTCTAAAAAGGATCCAAAATGCCTATCTAACACTGGTTTGTCTGTAGATATAAAGAGCATGTAGGCAAGGTCTATCACAGGAGAAGAATATCTTATCAGTTGCCAATCTATAAACACTACTTCAGTCACAGTTTCATCCTGAAAGTCACATATATATTTCATTTAATAAACATATACAGGTATCTCTTGCTTAATTGTTTTCAAGAAATATTGTGTAATTAGAAAAATGCGTGAAGTTAATTGATTTTAATCTTAAGGCAAATATATTGAAATATGTATGACACAATCTACTGTATCTACAGTGCAAGTGAAACTAATTAATGTACAGTACCCGGCAGTAAGTCATACACATCGGGCTTAAGAAAGAGACTGTCGGCCATAATCGGCTTACTTCGACTTTGTATAGTGTCGTCGTTGGAAAATATATGGTTTAATGTTCCTGACAACTATTTAAAATACAGAAATATTCATTTATTTAGACTGGCTGCAAACAGACCTAACTTGTCAACTATTGTACTTTTCCTTTGATTTATAGGCTGTCCCTTTTGAATAAAGCTTCGGATACTAACATCTTCAACATTTCAGAAAATGTTTTTAAAGAAAGCATATTGTGCTTTCTTAGTAATGGGAGTGAATGGTGTATGTGTCAATAACATAAGGTACGCTGATGATACGGTTGTTCTGGCAGACAGTATTGACGACCTTCAAACGCTTATGGATAGAATTAATGAAGCCGGTGTGAGGCTGGGGCTGAACATGAACGTGAGTAAAACTAAGTTCATGGTGTTTGGCCGGCAGGAGCACGCAGGAGCACGTCTTACACTGAACGATGCTGATATAGAGAGAGTGAAAAAATTTAAATACCTCGGAAGTATCCTAGTGGAAGACCTCGACCCAGAAACGAATATCAAGTGCAGAATTGAATCATCTCATGCGGCTTTTAATAAAATGAGAAGCGTATTCCACAATGATAATCTAAACTTGAAACTTCAAGAACGGTTAGTCAAATGCTACGTTTGGTCAGTGTTATTATATGGAGTGGAATCATGGACCGTCAAAGTTGGTAGTACGAATCGACAGGAAGCATTCATGGATACACCGTGGATACACCGGAGAATGCTACGGATACAAATGTGGATACACCGGAGAATGTTACGGATACCCTGGACGGATATGGTCAGCAACACAAGGGTTCATCAAAGAGCCAAAGTTGATAGAGAGTTGCTGACTAATATTAAAATCCGAAAGGTGTCCTATTTGGGTCATGTACTTAGAGGAGCAAAGTACAAATTACTGCACCTGATCATCCAAGGCAAAATAGAGGGTCAAAGAGGTGTTGGCAGGAGGCAAATCTGGCTCCGAAATATACGTGATTGGACTGGTATAAGGAGCGTTGGGGATCTTTTTCGGGCTGCCGGGGACAAAGATGCCTACTCTTAGGTGATAGTCAACGTTAAGGGGACCTGACATGACACTAGAAAGAATAAGTAATGGGAGTAAGTTTTTACAGCTTAACAATTATTTCTTATTCAATTATTTTATGCTATTTTTTAAATTAATAATTTACACTTTTAGGGAGTTTGAAGGTAAATTAAGAGAAGAGTTATTAAGAGCTAAGTTGGATTGAGCAGTTTCACAGGAGAAAAAGGTCATGGATTTGAACCCCACTTGCAGAAATATTAGTTTATTCTCATAGTTTTTTTTTATTTATTCCAGTATTTGGAGCAACATGTCTTCGGTTATTTAATAAATTTCCTTTAGCCATGGATTTGTGTCAAATTAAAAAATATTTTCTTTTGGCTTACTCTGTGATTGAAGTTAAATTTATATTATTCTTGGAAATGGAGCTTGGCTGAGCGGCTAGCGTGTTGTGTGTTGCTGATTTGAAACATGCACTGAACTTTTCTTATATTTGAGATGTAAGAAAATAAATAACTTCAGTCATAAAAAAGTATTGATATTGAACACAGCTTAATATGTTCAATAGATTCTTTCCAATTCATATTCAAAATATAAAATTGTGTTCATTGTTAAAATATTCATTTGTAATTTATTTATTTGTAATTTACACTATTCATTTGTAATTTATTTTAGAAATGTAAAATAACTCCTTTGATGACCTCTATGGTCTAGTTGGCAAGAAGCCTGTCTTTCAACCTAGAGTTTGTAAATTAATTCTCATTGAAAAATAGGTATTTAAAAAAATTAAGATTCCTGTCTGGTTTTCACTGAAAGCGCCTTTAACCTCTTTGTGGTTGGTTGGAAGAGATTACCACTTGGCAATAAGTTTACCAGGTTTACTGTATACAATGGAAGTGCAATATAATACTGTATAAATATATGACAGAAATGACAAAGTATCAAAGAAAACAAAGTAAACGAAACGAGTACATTTTATCAAAGTTACCTGGTATTTAAAAAGAAAGTTCTTGATCCAACAGTCCCCGTGACATATTACATTATAAGGCTCTGTTGATTTAGACTGCAACAGGACTGTAAGTTTATCACGTGCATTTTTGAAAAATTTGTCAAGTTTCTTCCGATAACTTTGGTCTTCTAAATAGGGAAGAATTTTATTTGAAACATCTTCTATCATTGAGACAACAGACCAGAAGTAATTTGTTTTATTTGGGACCTTCCCAGAAAGTTCCGCAAATAACATTGGTGCCTTCTCCCTCATCAAAAATGACAATGCGTGATATCTTGCCAAATTCTTTAACACCACTTCGCAATGTTCATAATCCAGAGTGTTTCTTGTATTGTAAATTTTGAAGGATTTAAAAGCTACATCTTCTAAAACAATTGTCTCTTTGCCTTCATCTTTAATAGCTTTGTAAAATTTGACTGTATTAAATATATCTTCACTTTGGTATCCATCTGTTATTTGATATTTCAGCAAATGTGGAAGAATTTCTGTATACGCTTTAATTTCGTTACAGTAAAAAGAGTTGATTGGCAGTAATTTTCTTATACTCTTATTTTCTAAAGCAACTTTCACAAACAAATTCACTATTTCATATTGAGTTTCCTTTTTCGTTTTGATTATTTTTACTCTACTTATATCTCCGATTAAATTATCACCAGAAAATGGGTCTTTTTCAACGTACAATCGAAACTTTTTAAAGTTTAATTCTGTGGCAATTTCTTCAATAATTTTTTTTGCGTGTTCACTAAGCAACATTTTATTTTCATTATTTTGATACAGGTTCATTTTGATATGTTAGGGGATTCATACAAAGACAGAATGAGATTCTTTTTACTAGCACTTGGGGTTATTTCTATATATTTTAGCCCGATTTATTATATTATCTGTTTTATCACACGATTATTTATATATAGTTCTGGCGTCATATTAGGAAATTTTTTTTAAATTATTTTCTTTATTAGAAAGAAATTTTAACTAGTTTTTTCACGTGTTCACTGAATAAAGTTATATTTTCAAGATTTTGATATGTAAGATGTCCGTACAAAGTAATAATGAGCATTTTACAATTAGCACCTGAAGTTTTTCTTATCTTTTCTTATCATTTATATCAATTGATAGGCTATCGGTCTAAAGCGAATATTCAAACAAGATTATTTATAATTATGACATCATATTAGAAAAATTTATGAAACTATCGACTTAAAGAAAATTTTCTTGAGTGTACATTCTTTATAATCTTCTTTATTAGAAACAAAATCAAATCAAATACTAACGTACCACCAGAGTCACTGTTCTGCTATATACCATGTAATTGGACTCTTTTATATTGTGGTATAGAAATTAACAACAAAAGTGGTATAGAAATTATGAATGAAGCAAAACAGGAAACCCAGTGCCACATTGAAAATACTCATGTGGAATAGTCCAGCCTGCGGTCACATTGTGGAAGAGGGAGGACTGAAGGAGATTTATCAGACTACTTATATGGGCTGTATCATTGGTGAGAAACCTGAAAATCCCACTGTGAAAGAAGCTACACGAGAGAAGAGAAAATGTAAAAAAGATTTATGAAAATGCAAAATCATCTAAGATAGAAAGGAATTTTTCTGAAGGCTAAAATGTTGTATGAGTTATGTAGCTATAAGAAGCAACCAACTCTTATTAGATGTTTTATGGAGTGTTTATATCGGATATTTTTGGAGTAAAATCTTTCATATGGACGCAAAAAAATTAGGATTGAAATGAGGTATTTCTGTCCAGATTATAAAGTAGATATTTATTTGCCATGATTTTAAATTTACTGTACCAAAAGAGTGTTTTGAAAAAAAATTTACTAAATAATGTGTTGACGACCCCTGACGAGTATGATAGAAATAATAACAAAAATAACTGGTAACATTTTATTTTTACATGCTTTTGTGAAATCTACTCTGCAAAATGCATTCTTTGAAAAATGTTATTAAAAAAAACCTGCATATTTGAGGTACACACATAGAAAAAAACCTAAAGGTAGGGGGATTTATATAAACCAAACTGGAAGCCTTTCTAAAAAACTCTAGATTCCAAAAGGAATCTATGGGTTGGGAGTTGGACATTTTATTAACTTGGCTCTGGAGATTGTCTTTACTAGAAATCGAACCATATAAGTCAGATTACTTAGCTATCACACTAATCAAAGGCAATGAGAAACCATAGGATCAAAAATTTCGATGTTTGTATTTTTCTTGATCGATTTTTATCAGAAATGTCAGATTTTCTGTTAAGATTTCATAAACGGGGAAACGGCGTGATGGTATGTATGTATGTAGTTGTAACAAGTACATAAAGTACTGTAGAAACTGGTTGACATTATTTAATGTGATAAGTTATCAGTTGTCTTATTCCAAAAGTTATATCTTATGCCTCTTATCAGAAATCTCTTAAGACTAGATTATCTAGAAAAATGCAGAATATGTAAACAATCAGAGCATGATTGCTTCAAACTGAGCTATTGTGGAAAAAGCACATATACGCCATAATTTTACTAAATTCTTTTGATTTATCCACAATGGTGGAATTGACAATTCAATTCCACTATTGTGGTTATGTACACTTTTGAATGGTAAAACGAGTTGAAAGTACAAATGCGAGTCAAAAAGTACAAATGCATTACCATTCAAAAGTAGATATGTGACGAAGTAGTTTCATTATATTCTTCTTCTTTTTTTATAGTGTTCTCAATGCTGAACAACATGGTCCTATGTTATGTCTCAAACTCGGTGAACCACCTTTCTTCATCCCTCCCAGTCCTGGACCATGTTGCATGCAGCGCTTAAAGAGGATCCTATAAACTCCTTTATTTGATCCGCCCATCTCATAGGACACCTTCCTCTTACTCGTCTTTCCTCAACTGTCCCCATGATGACCAGTTTCTCCAGACTTTCATGATTCTTCCTAGCAACATGCCAAGAATACGCAATGCTGCATGTTATCGAATGTTTTTAGGTAATCTTTAATTCTTAGATGAAGAGACATTAGTGCACCTAGCGGTCCATGGGATATAGAACATTCGCCTCCATCACCACATCTCGAAAGCATCTATTATGTTTGTTTCCTTCCTTCATTCTATTAAAATATATTCATTTTATCACCCTAAATACTAAACTACTCAATCAAAAAACTCACACTCTCACACCTTCATACAAACGCTCAGGTTGAAAGTTGCAGTATTTCTATTTGCTTCCACGTCTTTCCAGATAGTCCTAGAATACTATCAACTTCGCTGCTGTGTTGTTTCATCATCATCGAATATAATTTAAAAACAGTTCTACTTCATGCCAACATTAGACCATCACTTGAATGCTACCATCACAATGTAACATTTTATTAAAGGTCCATCATGCGCATCAAAATAATTTTGATACTAGAAACGTGATTAAACACATATTTAGTGGAAAATGTAAGAAACATTCATAATTAGTTTTTGCTGAAAACAGTCTAATATCACAAGCATCTTCAGCTCAGACTTGTTACATTATTTATGTGCATTTATATGTGGCAACTGTCTCAGAACTGGCAACGAGCCAAATGGGACAGTTGATATAGATAATTAATCTTGTGTAGAAGAGAATATTGTTAACATTTGAATAAATAAAAGTAATAATTTGAATAAATAATGCCATATTCCCAAAACAGCCGATTTAGTTCTGTAAGGAATAATAAATTTAGGAATACATTAATTTGGCTACAACATGAGGATATAATAATGACGATTTGTTCTCTGCCACTTATAAAGACATTGAAGGATACTCCATGGGCGCCAGGAAGAGTTATCAAGAATATTGTGTTATTGTACATAATTATTATGATAAATCTTTAATCTAGCACCTTTTGACTCAATGTTGAAGTTTTAAGACTGCGAATGTAGATGTTGCTTGTAAATTGTTGTTAAGATATAATGAAAAAATCTTAAAGTACCTACTCACTGCTCAATACTTCAATTGACTTCTTGATGTTTAGGTTTAAAAAAATCTTTCAAAATCAACATGTAACATGATTTCGGTAAATAATATTTTTTAACAGTAACTTAGGATATATGTACAACTTTAATGCCATCTTCATGTAAATCTAAAAGTAAATAATACATGTCGAGCAACCTTTCGAATGAGGTTTCTGAAAAGAACTATAGATGGCAATATTAAATATATTTTTATATTCTTAATATTATCCAGCCAAAAACCTGAAATACATTTGGAGAATTTTGTAAGCATGAAAATTGAATTCATTGTATCCATTCCTTGAAACACGTTTTAATTTTTTTTAAATCTAAACTGACAATTGTTTACACGTTATATAGCATGTGTAAAACTGTCCCAATGCTACTTACTACTTATGATAATTGTTCTTGAAATGTTTGTATTTACACAAATTGATTTTCGAATTGCTACCCCATATAGCCTACTTGCTAGATTTACTCCCTGCAGCTTTTACTTATCCCTTAAGACTTGATGTGCTGGCAGAGAAGGCTAAAGAAGTGCTGAAGATTGAAAAAATGTGCTGTTGATAGTAAATTTATTGATACTGTGATTTAATATATTAAGCTACATATTATGATTGAGTTTGTTTGGATTATAATTTTTAAAAGCAATGAAGTAGCTCCTAATTCCTATGTTTCCTCCAGGAAATCAAGGCTGAGGATAAACTACACAATAATCAACTCAGTTATAACCATAAACAGGTAGAGTCATGAACATTAACCCTAGAAGAACATTACCAATGTTTTTGGTTCGAGTGTTGCGATAATCCTGGACATAGGATCCAACATTGAAATATAAAAGAAATGTGGAGCTTAGAAATATGAAAGAAATGTGGAGATTCGAACTTTCCCATAAATCCTACATCACAAGTAGTATCAAGGCCAGTCGACTAGCTCAGTTTGAGCCATCATTGTACTTGAGACATGACTCTTGAGCACACTCAGACAGTACTCCTTGGACAATGCGCTGCCTGACCTGGAGAAACTGAGAAAAGGGAAAGATGGAAGCAAAATACACAAGATCTAGAGCAGTGATTCTTAACGGGGGCGCCAGCGCCCCCTTGTGGGCGTTTTAGAGGTCTGGGGGGGCGTTTATAAATTTTTAGAATTTAGGGGGCGCTGCAGGAGTTCCAGTGGGCGTTATGTCGAAATACAAAAATAAGGTATGCTCAATTGGTGCGTGCACTGCACACATCATCACTGTAAATCATCGCGTACGCAATCGCGAATAAAATATTGCGATCGGGGTACCATGTTGCGTTTGACAGTTAGCGCTATGTCACATGAAAGAGAGATACAAAATGCGCGCTCATGCGCATGCGTATGCGCATGCGCATGCGTATCTTATTTTTTCTATGTATGGCGTTGTGTCATGTAAAGCGATTTTGCTGCATATTACAAATTAGTCATTTCTGTCAGTCCGTTGCGGCGATCGCGTTAATTTCTGTTGGTGTATGTGAGTTCTTCTGTATTAACATTATTTCTTCATAGATTAGCCCTTTTTTCAAGATGTCAGTCAAGCAGAAAAAGTGTCGACAATATTTAGTTGACTATTTAAAATTTGGTTTTGTTTCATCTCCTACAAATCAACAATTGCCAATGTGTTTACTCTGTCAACATGTGTTTTCTAACGAGGCCATGAAGCCATCTCGGTTAAAGGAACATTTTGTAAAGAAACATCCCGACAATAATAATATCGTATTTTCAACAACTTAAGAAAACATTTGATAGTCGCAATACTCTCAGTAATGTTTTTAAGAAGATTTCAAGTCGGAATGATAAAGGACTAATGGTGTCTTATGAAATAGCACAAATTATTGCAAAATGTGGTGCACCACATATATATGGAGAAAAATTAATACTACCAGCTATACGTGTATTCATTAATAATATGATCGGGAAAAACCAGCAAGGGATTCTTTCTTCAGTCCCATTGAGCAATGATACAATTTCAAAAAGAATTGATGAGATGGCAAGTGATATCGAAATTCAACTATGTGATGAACTACAGTCCAACGAATTTTCATTACAATTGGATGAGAGTACTCTGCATAATAATGAATCTCTACTACTTGCTTATGTACGATTTGTGAAGAATGAAAAAATTATTGAAGAAATGTTATTTGCAAAATTACTTACTACTAACTCGACTGGTGCATCAATATTTGAAACCCTTGAAAACTTTTTCGCCGAAAAATGTATTCCCTTCACTAATGTGATTGCTTGTGCTACTGATGGAGCACCAGCGATGGTTGGTCGGCATCGTGGTTTTGTATCAAGATTGAAAAATGTGGCACCAAATGTTCTAACAATTCACTGCATCATTCACCGTCAACATTTAGTCGCAAAACATCTTAGCGGACGTCTTCACAAATCGATGAGTATTGTTATAAAAGTTATCAATAAAATAAAGTTCTCTCCCTTGAATGATAGATTATTCCGTCAACTGTGTAAAGAAAATGATGAAGAATTCGAAAGACTTATCTTACATACAGAAGTAAGATGGCTATCGAAAGGAAATTGTTTAAAAAGATTTTATGCACTGTTTGATACAATTGTGGAGTTTTTGGATGTAAACAATGAAAACATATGCATTGAATTAAAATTACTACGAAATGATGTGGCCTATCTTTCGGATATATTCGAAAAAATGAATGAAAATCTCCTGAAACTTCAAGGAAACAATATCAGCCTTATTAAAGCCAAAGGAGTTGTACTAAGCTTTATCAATAAACTTAAATTATATAAAAATAATCTTAGTCGGCGAGAATTCCATCAGTTTCCTTCTTTACAACAATTAAAAGAAGATATGCTCGAAGATTCTGATTTGGAAACATACTGTTGCCACATTGACGCCCTTATCGAAGATATGATAATACGATTCAAAGACTTGCAGGAACTTGTAATACCAGCTTGGTTAATTAATCCATTTTTATCAGACATAGAAAGTGTCAGTCAAAATTTAAAAGAGCAGTTTATTGAGCTACAAAATGATTGTGAGGCTAAAATAATATTCAATCAATGTGATTATGATGCTTTTTGGGTTCGTTTTCGCCATCAATACCCTCTTCTGTGGAAAGAAGTAAAATTACCCATCATAGCATTTCCTTCGTCGTATTTAGTGGAAAAGGGTTTTAGTGCAGTAATGCATATATTAAAAAAATCACGAAATCGATTACAAATAAGCCAAAGAGGAGATTTGAGATTGTATTTAAGTAAATTTGAACCTAATATTACGAAATTGGCGCAATCACATGAGGCTCAAGGATCTCATTAAATTTATTTTTTATTAAAAATTTCATATTTCGTATTGAATCGTGTACTTTTTTTTATTGAAATAATATTATAATGTTGTGTCTAATGTTAATATGACAAAAAAGTCAATAAACATAATGTTTATAAAAATAATCACGTGTTTTATTTTTATTTCTCCAATTTTTTTATTTATAGTAGGAAATAGATTGCATAAAATACATACGTGGAGAAAAGTGTAAATTTTGAATTTCGCATTTGGGGGGGGGGGGGGGGGGGGGGGGGGGGGCGCTGGATAATTTTACCGTGGTAAAGGGGGCGATTCTTTCAACACGGTTAAGAAACACTGATCTAGAGGGATCTGCAAAAGTTGTATGGATAGCATGAGTAAATTTTGTTTTGAGAATCCTCAACCCCCTCAAGTGAGAACGATGTACAATCATAATAATAAAAGGACATTTTATATAGCGCTGCTTAGAGAGCAGACTTTCCTCAAGGTTGCTCTTGCTTGGGAATCGAATCCAGTATTATTGATAGATTAAAAATATTACAAAAAACAAAACAAGTGTTATGCAAGAATAGGAAGGTACTGGCTGCGAACATTAGATTGTGTACTTTCTCAGATATGTTTAGAAAAATATGTTTGGTAAGTAAATTGCAAAAAACTCATCATGTGAGGACGAATCACAAAGGAATCTTTTTATCTCTTCTGACATGTGATCCACATTTGGCTCTAGGTGGCGTATATTGTATGAGTGTAACATAGTGTTCATATATACAATCATACATTTTGATAAGACCTCCTAAAAAGGGTTATCTTCAAGTGATTCCTAAATATCTACAGCTAAGAGGCAAATCATTCCACGTCATGAGTCCAGCAATGGCAAAAGCCCTGCCAGAATATTCCTCGCAATCAAGGGTGATTGTCAGTCAAAATTTTGAATGGTTTGTGCCTGTGCATTAACTGATTTATTGTGTCCTTAGCATTTAATTGATCACAGCTATGAAAGGTGATATCTGAGGTTCTGATAGAAAGGATATAAAAATTCCGACAGTATTGGCAATGGTTACGTAAGAAATAAACTTGTAATATAAAAACATAATTTGGGACGAGGAACATGCAGTTCTTTGTCAACAATTTACAGCATGTTCCTGAGAGAGAAAGGTGATTTTTATAATCTCTCATCTTAAATTTAATAAATATGGGGTACAAGAGGAGAACATGGGTTGAGAAGCTTTTGGAAGTGAATGACAGATACAAATGTAGAATGTGTGGTGAGGAGTTGGATACGATTTTGATGTGGTTGTTGATATAATAACGTGGTTGGAATTACGTTAAGGCATCTTTAACAAATTTTCAGTTGGTTGGAAGAGATTGCCACATGGCAATAAGCCCGCCAGGTTGTACTGTGTACAACGAAAGTGTAATACAATGCAATACTTTACAAATGTATTATACGATTCACCTTTCCATCAAAACAATGTAGACTAAATGTTGTATAGTAAAAAGTTTTGAAAAAATCATTACATTTTAATTAACATTAAATACATTTGAAATTTTTAAATTGCAATCAATACAACTATATTATATTCAAGTTTACAAAATCTTCACAAATACCATTCATTCTAGATATCATTTCTTCGTTAACGTTCATCTGTAGAGCTCCTTTAACCGCTTGATCTATGATTTCAGTTATTTCTTCTTCTTCCCCCTTTTTCCTTAGCGCAATAGTGACAAAGAGTATTCCCATCAGGAGTCCAAAAGGCAACATTTCTCTTTTATGTTGCTCAAAGATATGCTTAGGATAGCAAGTGCTCACATCGCAGCCCATTTTTTTCACGTTATTTTCCAAGGTTTCATAGTAGACCTCAAAAAGTGACGTCAAGTGCTCCTTCCTGAATTCCTGATCTGTTGAGAGGAAGATTAAGTACGCCAGATCTGTGACAGGAGAGGCCACTCTTGTAAACTGCCAGTCAATGAAAATTACATCATCCAGACTTCCATTCTGTAAAAATTAAAACAGTTGATGCCTGGCTTTGGTTTAAAAGGAGTACAAAGTCATAAAAACATAAATAAAACAGTTCAATAAACTCAATCACACAAACCTTGAAATCAATAAGGAACTACAACAAAAAACTTACAAAAATACATTAAAGCAAGAACAGTTGTGTTATTCAATTTTGAAAAAATCTACCTCAACCATTATTTTTTTTAAATTTTTAATCTTAATATGTACACAGAGCACCAAAAATATATATATTTTTTAATATTTTTAGACAGTTGTTATTAATTGATCCAGGTGTTTTGAAAATACATAATGACTATTTCCTGAATGGTATATCTTAAGTTAGAACAAAGGTTCCCAACTTGTTTTCCGCGGGTCCTTAGCGCCTATAAAATTTGGGGTTCCGTAATAAAATTAGTTTTTGAGCTCTATAGGTAATTAAGAAGAAATATATATGAAAAAAATATTTAAACCCAGGTCAGGTAACCTGAGAAAAAGTGAAAAATCATTTACCTAGTTCCGAACGGGGGAAGGAGAAATTTTAACGACTTTTTGTGTTGAAAGTATTTATTCAAAAAAGGCAATTCGTCGTTCGTTGTTATTTAATACCGTATATTTGAGCAGATTTTCGCTCCACACTGCGACAAAAACAAAAAAATGCATTTTGAAAGAACATAAGTTTTTCACTTCTTTACCAGTTTGAATTAATAATGATAAGACAATCCCGTGGCCTAGTTGGTTTACTCCCGCTTGTCTTGTTCGATTCTCGATGGAACCCAGATTTTTTTCGAAGAGGATTCCGTTTTGGTTTTCACTTGGGGCCTATTTAACATCTTTCTGGTTGTTTGGAAGATATTACCACATGACTGGTTGTTCTGTATACAACGAAAATGTACTACAATAACAATAACAATATTTGCTTTTTCATTATTAATACGATTTTTTTTATTTTCATAAAATCATTTTTGATTTGATGTTTACTCATAATCAGTAAAAATTGACAGCTTCAAATTTTTTAATCCGAATGAAAAAGGTTCCGCGAACCGCAGTGATGGAGAAATAATCAAAAGCAAATTTTCAAGTTCATGCTTTCGAATATGTAACTTGCTAAGGGTTGAAATATTTTTGTTCAAAAACCGAAACGGATTTTGTTGATTAATATAAAACAAGTCATGAAATCTGTAAGCGATCATATTTATAAAAAAATACTACTTGCAAGAAAAATAATTTTGGTGTTCTCCGTAGGTGAAAATTGTAAACGAAAATCCATAAAATCTAAAGAGGTGAGATGGAAAGTGTGCTGAGTTGACATGAAATAACTATTCTTACCAAAGTTCTGAAGAGCATATTTGCGATCCAGCCATCTCCATGGCATATCGCATTGTAAGGATGTGTCGTTCTGGCGTCCAATATTCGATGAAGCTTTTCTCCTACATTCTTACAATATTCTTCGACTTTCGTTTTATGCAGTGGATTCGTAAGAAACGGAATCATCGTCTGTACTGCTGAGTTGACCATGTTAGTTACATTTTCTCCGTGATTATAAGAGTGAGAAATGTTTTCTGTGACCTTTGCAAAGATTTCGGGACTTCTTGCTTTCAAGACGAATGATGTCGCGTGTAGTCTTGCAAGGTATTTGATTGCAAAATACGCGTGTTCGTAATCCAATGAGAGTCGTCTGTCGTATAATATATACCCTTCAGGAGATAAATCGTTTAGAACTATAGCCTGTTTATTTTCTTCTGTATTTGCTTTATATAATTTCGGAACACGAAACCTTTCTTCGTTTGGTATATTGCTGGATGCCTGTAGCTCGCACAAAACTGGCAAAACATTCTTGTAAGCATTAATTTCACTTTTGAATGCCGTAGTAACGAGAATCTTTTCCAACCCAGAAAAATTCGGAATTTGTTTAAATATTAAATTAAGATTCCTTTTAAACTTTTTATTACATCCATTTGACACAATTATCTTGGATATCACGCCCAAATAATTGTCACCTGCAAATTCGACATTTTTCGTAGTTATAACAATATCTTGGTAATTTTCATTCAGGGCGATATCCTCGATCAATTTTTGAACATCCTTTGATAACTCTGACATTTTCAACTGACTCAAATGTTCACTCACGTCTAATGTAGAAAAACCCTCATTTAATTATTCATAGTTCTGGTTTATAAGCATTTAAGATACGTTTTGCGTGTTTTGGATACTCGATATACACGTTTTTTTAAAAACGTTAATGTCCTACTCACATATCTCAATCCAAAATATATAAATGACTAAATCAACGCGGTGAGGGCTCTTATTTATCTAAAGTAGTAAAGTATTTGATTTATTTCAGGTGAAAAGTGTTCTCATAAATCTAAAATAGTAAGAATTATTTTTTTATCCAAGTTGGAAAAACATCTTCTTCATCTAAGGTGCTATAACATAGACGCTTATTTATCTAAGGTAGTAAGGTATCTTGTTCATCTAAGGTGGTATTAACTCTTATTTATCTAAGGTTGTTATGCACCTTATTCCTCTAAGGTGGTAAGGGACTCTTGTTTTTCTACTGTTGTAATTCACCTCATTCGTCTAAGTTGGTAGGAACTCTTATTTATCTTATATGGAAAAGCATCTATTTATCTAAGATTGAAAGATCTCTTATTTATCTAATTTGGAAAGGTATCTTATTAATATAAGGTGCTAAGGACTCTTGTTTGTCTAATGTTGTAAGACATCTTATTAATCTAAGTTGGTAGGTATTTTTATCTAAGATGGTAAGGGCACTTATTTATCCATTGTGGAAAGGCATCTAACTCATCTTGGGTGGTAAAACTCTCATTTATGTGCTAAGACATTTTGTTTATAAATACAATATTTTTTTATCATTAAAAAAGGGTGTTTTAAGAAATTGAAGATTACTTCCCGAAACTAGTCAACGCAAATCGTAGAAGTGGTAAAATACAATTATTATTATTCTATTGTATAATATTCATGTGCCTTGAGAAATAGACGATTGCCTCTCGAAACTAGTCAGCTTAAATCGTTGAAGTGGTAAAATACAAATATTATTATTCTATACTATCTATTGTGCCTTGAGAAATAGAAGATTACCTCTCGAAACTAGCCAGCTTAAATCGTTGAAGTGGTGAAATACAAATATTATTGTTCTATACTATATACTGTGGTACCTCGGGTTACGAACTTAATTCGTTCTTTGATTCCGTTCGCGAGCCGAAATGTTCGCAAACCGAAATTCATTTTCTTGGCAGCCATAATGAGGGTTAATTTAATGCAAAACATATTTTATATATACTGTATATTATATATATAAAAAGCAAAAATAATGTATCAAGAACAACGAATGCAACGACAAACAATGTTCACAACGCGCGCACCTGAGACAACTAATGCGTAATTGCGTAATGCGCCGTTACAACTAATTCGTGAGCCGAGGCATTGTTCGCAGGTCGAGTCCAAATTTGTTCGGAAATTGTGTTCGTAAGCCGATTTGTTCGTGACTAGAGGCGTTCGTGACCCGAGGTTTGACTGTATTGTGCCTTGAGAAAGAGAGGATTACCTGGAAGACAACTGTCTTACCAACCTGGTCTGGAAGACAACTGTCTTACCAACCTGGCCATGGAGGTGTGTGATTGATCAAACGATTATATTATAATTTATTGATTCGTATTTTATATTCTTACAGCGATCAAGTGTTAAATATATGCACTATCGAAATCCAAGTCTCGCGCGCTCATCTCCTTGGCCTAGTTATGTATGTTATGTTCCTCACATGCCTAACACCGATACCAAACCTCCAAAGAACATCTCCGGCGAACTCACTGAAGGCAGAAAAATGCACGATGGACAGCGCATAGTATTTGTTTTTTATGATACTTTTAAATATAATAAACTTTGATTTTTATGTGGTTATAGAGATGATGATGTGGTTGGAATTATATGTATGAGCTTAATATTAAAATATGTGAATGCAGAGTGGGAATTTTTCAACTTAGTATTTAGAATAAATATATGAATTTTATTATGAAAATTGAAACTTTTTCGACACGAACCTTGCCTAGTGAAGTGGTTCTCTATATGGAGAGCTTTAGCATTGTTATGACACACAACAACTATGGAAACTGATCAAATATTCACCACCCCAAGAGTAAGAAAATCTTTAGCCCAAAGGCAATATGTCTATTTGGCTCCCATGACGTACACGGGGTGTCAAATTAGTAAATAGTACAACGAAGTACCAAATTAATTAAAGGCATAAGAGAGCAAATAATTCAGGTAGTGTGGTTGTTATTGTGACATCATTTTGAGCGATTAAGCTCGCAGGAGGGATGACTTACAGAAAAGGTCTATGTGAACTCTCGAGTGTGGTATGTTTTTGGAAATTATACGTCTGACATTATGGGATGGACTTTTAGATCTGTCTGGAATAATAAAGTATGCAGGGTTTGATTAGTGTGATACATACACGTAATTGGGTCTCACTGTTTATCAAGTTGACGAGAGTTTACAACGGGGTATTGTATAGTCAACAATCGGAAAAAAAAAACAATTTATTTTCCATGTTATATGTCCTCAGTCATTCATTCATTGCCGGGTCTCGCAGTCGAGGATCTCTTCGCCACTCCAACGTCAGTCCTGATCCGTTTTCCCGCGTCGATCGTGTGATCTTCTGTGAGAGAACAGCCCGATCCTGGATGCGCACTCCCTCCCGCAAATGCCACAGACATATGGACCCTGCTGAGCCGCCTGGCCATGTTGACGCATGTTCGCAGCGCGCTGACTGTTTCTCATACGTCTAGCCGCTGAGACGCCATCAGCCCGAGAGCATACGACTCTCCACCCCTCACGGTTCTGAGCCACCCCCTCCCAGTCCTCAGGCGCCTCGCACAAAGTAAGCGACTCTCGCAGACTGTCCTTATAGCGTCTTCAGTAAGATACAGGGCAAAACCTAGTTTACTGGTGACACGACAAATGAAAGCCAATACACCCAGATCCATAAAATTTGTATGTCCACTTAAAATCACTTGTTGTTTTTTCATAAATTGTGTAGTTATTACATTTCTTAATATATCGTAAAAATATGCACTTGGACTCAATGGTTTGCCTTTCCATAAAAAAGGGGTAAATTTTAAATATTTTAGTGTTATAATGCTCAGCGCGACTGGGAGAAAATCGCTATTGATCGAAAAGTACCCTGATCTCTCAATTTGTAAAGTCCTCGTTATCGAGGAATGGAGATTCGCTAAGATCCTTACAAAATGTAAAATTATGATGAAAAACTAGAGAATATTGGTTATTTATTTGTAATATGTACAGAGGGTTTATAGGTGTGTATTTCCCAATTTACATGATAACCCTGTAACTAATACGAATTGGTGAATCAGGCATATTTAAGAACGTTGCTGGAAAACAACGTTATGTTCCAACCTGTTTATCAAGCTTTCAGGTTAAGAAACACTGGAGAAGACACGGAATTTGCAGCTCATTATCGCACGTGTTTAAAATACTACCCTGCACGTAAAGTTGCAATAACCTTCACACACATCTAGCATGAGTGAGTATTGTTACCAAACATTTTTTTTACCAGGCTCATTAAAAAAAAGTTGGAGTTTTATCAGAAATCGAACCCGAAACCCCTAGGTGGAGGTTAATCGTCTAACCAATTGGAGCATGAAAGTAGTCAGGTTTGTCTTCATTTATTTATTTCTAGTAGCATGGTCTTACGATGTATAACTGGTAAAACACGCAGACAGAATACGAATTTGTAAAATTTAACGTAATAAGATACGGCATATTATTGGTGGATCACGTTCAAAGAATGGAATAGATTCAGATTTTCTGTCTAGTTTTTCATGACTACCTCGTAGGAAGCTGACCACCAGGGGACTCTCACAGAGGTTCAGGAAAAGATGGAAGTCTCAGAAATAATGCAGAAAAATAGATTACAAAATCCTCTGTAAAAGACGAAGAAGTAACATTTGTTTCACAAGTCAATTTTATTTCATTCCTTGTCAAAATATCCTTCTGTTTAGCATTTGAAATATATAAATCGTATCATCTACCATGTGAATTATCACTCGTGTAATTGAAGACACTGATAAACATGTGATAAAATTATAGAGTATACTTGAGCACGAATTTACATTGATACTCGTACCATAAAAATGCTGTGTCCACATTAAATTACCTGTTGTTTTTTTCACAAACTATGTACGTGTATTTATACATTTTCTTCTCATATATAAATTTAACAAAATGTCTACGTTGCAAAAGCGTGTGAATTTTTTTACCTTCAACCTACATTTTGTGTTTTCGTTGATTTCGACAATTTATTTTTATAATTTTGGCAACTCTATAATACGTACAAAAGGGCGCGGAGTCACCTGGTGTGGGCGGCACGGAGTGGATCAACGGCCTGTACTGTCGCTATGTGAACCCGAGTCGCTATGCGAAGAGTAGAGGACTCTAGATCGTCTCTACGACTACACCAACGTTAATGCCTGGTCAGTGTTTACTACCATCCTTTATAAAATTGTTAAAATATTAAATACTTGATTTTGAATACTATTGTATAATGCTTACCTTGACGTATTCAAATGAATCTTAGATTTGGGAGAAGAAGGATAAAAGTAAGATAAATGCTGTGGGGAGACGTGTATTAAGAAAAAAATTGGAGTGTCTATGTATGAAAGAAAGCAGAATAAAGACATCAGAAAAGAATGCACGAATAAAATGGATGTTTTGAGATGAAGAAAGGAGTATTACTCGTACTATGGTTTGGCATTGGTTTAATATTCATGTTCTTTTCCTCATTTTTTGCCACCTTGCTGCTTTCACAATTTTAATTTTCTAGTTATCATATTTTTTCAATTTTTTTTACTGTCGTAATTGCAAATTTCGTACGAGATATTGAATTTTGTGTCAGGTAGAATATTAAAATTAAAGTTTCTCCAAGTAGTAAAACTTACAGTGTAAATAATTGACATATGAAAGTGAAACTTGGATTAAATTAAGATTACTTAATTTGGATAAACTTGGATTAAAAAATAAGAATAGTTGAGGTGCATGGCACCAATATACAAAAATGTTGAATACTCAAAGAAATTCTGATTACGATATTCTGAAAGAAGAAAACGTAGGAAGTCAGATAAATCGTAGATTTATGTGAAAAGGTGTATGTAGGAATGTAGAAGAGGCTGAGGATTTGTGTTGAGATCGGAAAGTAAGGCACTTTGTTCTCTCTGCCTATCTAGCCAAGGAAATGGCGTGATGGTATGTATGTATTTACATATCATATGTAACAATCATTATAAACTCAAGGTGGATACAATAATAAATATAGAACCAAACTGGCAAGGAAGCTTTGAGGCACATAAAACCTCCGTGGCCTAGTTGGTAAGACGCATGTCTCTCGACCCGGAGGTTGCGGGTTCAAATCCCGCTGGAGCCCAGATTTTTAAAAAAGGATTCCAGTCTGCTTTTTACTTAAGACCTCTTTAACATATTTGTGATTGATTGAAAGAGATTGCCACATGGCAATAAGCCCGCCAGATTGTACTCTATTAAACGAAAATTACAATACAATAACTAAGAAGAATATAATATGGAGTGAATAAGACAGGAAAGCCGCATGTGATGGATTAATGTTTTGATTATACGAGTACTCGCTCTGTATTTATAGTATTATTTTGATATGAAAAGTAATTAATGTAAGCATTTGATTATACATGATAAATTAATACACGTGTATGAACATTGTTAAATTGATTCTGACATGTCTGATTGAGGAAAATTATTCCAATAAAATAAAGTGATGTTATTGTTGATAGTAAATGTTCTTAAATTATGTCTTATAACTTTAATGGAAAAATAAATATACATCTGAATATTTCAACTATAAAATAAACGTTTCAAACCGGACCAATATTCTCTCAAATATTACTTGGAAATGTTACGGAATTACGTTAGCTGTAAATGCTATGGACAATATGTAGACTAATATAAATGTATAATATAGACTCCATCATCAAAGAGAAATTATGCAACATTTAAAGAATCCTAATAATGCCCAAATCTATTATCAACTAAACTATTAGGATCATTGTTTCAAACTTTCTCGTTGAGAACGATTGGGAATCTTAACATATGTGTTACATATTTACTAAGAAATTGGAAATCCTATGTATCACATAGCTAACATATAAAAAAAATGGAAATCACATATGTAACTCAATTATAAAGAAAAATTACAACTCCTATATGTAACTTAATTATTTAAAAATCGGAAATCTTATATTTAACTTAGTTATTAAAACAATGCAAAATCCTATAAGTAAATCTGTCAAGGAAAACTGAAAATCATTTACGAGGGGAGATCAATAAATTTGCGGAATGAAGGGGAAAAAGGGAAAACTATTATGTTTTCTTTTCAATATGTTTACCATTAACTCTAATACATGTTTCAGATCTTTCAATAAGCTTATTTATACCCACGAAAAATAAAATATTTTTGCCCTCACAATATGATCGACGATGGGAGACGCCAGTCTTATTATCTGTCAGTCCACGAAGATAATCTCGTGAAGTTTTTAAACCCAGATTTTTTTAAAAGGATTCCAGTCTGATTTTCATTTAAGACTTGATTGGTTGATCGCAACAAATTTCCACGTAGCAATAAATCTTAATATATAATATACGAAACATGGCCAGAAACGGCAATGTACAACGAAAAGTCTAATATATGTTAATATCACATTCCGTGTCTTGGAGTTGCATATCGAAAGATTTTTATCTCGGTTAGTAGTCGTGGTTATTGATTCTTGTTGTATCACTTATTGGTTCAATTTCACAATTTGTGTTAAAAATCTCATGGTAGGGACTAATTCTGCTCAAACTTGGAGTTATTTCGTAAAATTTCTTTTTTTATTTTACACTTATAGGCATTAAAAAAGTAAGCCCTGCTGTTAAAATCCTATCGTCTTATCTAAGAACTAACTTACAGTTGACATATCAAATAAGATATAAACGCATACCTGCAAACGCACACATTCTGTCTTTACTTTTTATCTTAATTTTTGTTTCCTTCTGAATTCTTCGTGTGCTCAATGCTGAGCGTCGAGGTTCTCTAATATGTCTCGATCTCGACGCACCATTTGTCTCCATCACTCCCGGTTCTGGGACATCTTGAATGCAATGACTTTTTGCATGATAATAAACTAATACTTAACGATTCGCCTTTCCACTAAAGCACTGTGAATTATATTTTTTTTATTGTGGACAAAAAAAAATAAAAATATATTACACCTTACTTTAAATAATTTTACGTTTTTAATTTATAAATTGTAAGTAATATAACTAAATAATATTCATATCAACAAAATCTTCACAGAGACCATTCATTCTAGATTTCATTTCTTCGCTAACTTTCATATGTAAAGCTCCTTTAGCCGCTTGATCCATGATTTCAACCAGTCCTTCTTCTTCTCCCTTTTTCCTCAGCGCGAGAGTCACAGAGAGTATTCCCATCAAGAATCCAAAAGGCAATACTTCTTTCTTATGTTGTTCAAAGATATGCTTAGGATAGCAAGTGCTCACATCACAGCCCATCTTCTTCGCGCTACTTTCCAGAGTTTCATAGTAGACCTCAAACAATGATGTCAAGTGTTCCTTCCTAAATTCCTGATCTGTTGAAAGGAAGATTAAGTACGCCAGATCTGTGACAGGAGAAGCCACTCTTGTAATCTGCCAGTCGACGAAAATTACATCATCCAGTCTTCCATTCTGTAAAAATTAAAACCAATAAATCCCGGGTAAGGCTGAATTAATTTTTGTTTCAAATATGTTACTTTTTGTGAACCGAAAGTGATTTGCGTTAGAAACTAAAAAATATTAATTTTGTTTTATATGGTAAGAACTTTACTCTTTTGAATCGACATTTAAAAAAATCTAGGTTTATTGATATCAACATACGAGTAGTATGTTAATATAACATATTATGCATATACAGTAATGTATTTTCTAAATCGATTGTTGTTATTTAATTTCGATTTTTTTGTGGTTAGTTTTTAAGTACCGACATTTATTTTAAATTACGTAAAAATAGAGATTCTGAAATAAATATAGATTTTTTGATAGAAACATAGTATGTGCATACGTGTATATCCTTAATTTGCATATATATTTCAGGATAATATCGAAGAGAATACATTTGAGAGAAAAGCTATCAAAAGGTCTGGACTCATCTCATAACATCCCTGCAGTCGAGATACACCCCCCATCAATAGAGGGCTAGTCTGGCCACGAGGACATTGGATGTTTTCAGTCCACGCCCTACTGTACTGAATGACAACTGTAGAACGACATATTAAACACAAAATAAGCGTTTGTGTTTAATGTGTCGTGCTATATCATTCCAAAGAAAATAAATCTAGAAAAAACATTTTATTGTATAAACTTTAATAAATTTTTCCTAAATAACTATCCTGTAAACAGTGAACTCAGAAAACATAAATTTAAGAAATCAAAAGCTCAATTAGGAGCATAAGCTTTTTCTTATTTTCCAAGTCCCTGTAACAATTAAAAACAGCAACTGAACTCGGCGAGATCCTACTTGCTAAGTAAATTGGGCATTTATCATTGATCTGACAGTCCGTTTCAATAATTTCAATCTAGGACTCCAAAGGTAAAAGGAAAATATTAACGATTTAGTTAGCTCTTTGAATGTCTTTAAAGAAAATCTAAAGCTTTTTGGATTTCAGTTGAAAAGGTAGATTTAGATTTTTTTCCAAATCTACAACCACATATCACATGTTGTATCGATTAAACTATCAAAAATATTACTCTCAAATAGAAATTCTTGAACAAGGAGAATACGATAATTATCCCATCAAAAATCACATGTAATTTTCATTTGCAGTTATCTGATTCAGAATCAGTTATAACTGTATAATCTGGTATTGTACTGTAAGTAAGAGCAGATGGTAAAAAAATCTTGAAAGGAGAAGGATGAGAGAGGTAACATCTTCGGGTTGACTGAGCACTGTTCCTCATCATCTCCAGGGTGAACAGAGATATCTAACTATCTTATCACTAAGAGTGCCATGCGCATCTCAAGAAAATAAAATTCCACATTCTAAGAAATAGAAATACAAATGGCGCCCTACTAAAAGTAATATGTGCTCGACTACAATACTGTCAGCGACAGAATCATACTTCTGAGGATGTATGCAGTTCTGTCCAAATTGAATATTGTATAGGCCTATGCGCTCACATATTCTGCAAAAGAAGCAATAGTTGATGAGTTTTATGATAAATTAGAAGCTGTTATCCCTAAAAAAGACGATACTAAAAACTCGGAAAAAATGGAATCCAAACTGAATTTCTGGAAAATGGAATCCAAACTGGCGATGGAAACAAAATTATACTTGACATGTACAACTCAATTTGGTAAAGCGGAAAATATACAAAAGATTGGTTGAAGGCTTTGTTTATTCCAACACACAAGAAGGGATCGACGCATGCGACAACTATACAACTGTTTCACTCATCTCTCAAGCCAACAAAAGTATCTTGCTCGCCTTAATTAGCACTTAATTAAGGCGAGTAAGCGTGTAATAAAGTTAGATTGAAATATTGTCTAGACTGGCAAATGACTTATGAAAGGCGGAGGCGCGCGGAAACAAATTTTGAACATACGACAAATTATTGAGAAAATCCGAGAATTCAAGTCTCTCAAGATACTCTGCTTCGTAGATTAAAAAAAAACTTTTGATTGAGTCAGTTGGAACTAACTGACTGAAAATTTCTGGATGTGGGGTGTACCGATACAGTTCTGATCCACAACCTATATGTACAAAATACCACATCTGTGAGAGTAGACGAGTTCTTCACGGAACCATTCCAAGTGCAGAAAGGAGTACGTCAAGGCTGCATATTTATTCAACATATACGGACAGTAAATCATGAGGAAAATACTAAACGGATGGGAATGTGGTTTAATCATAGGAGGACGTAAAATCGCTATAAACGAATAAGATTCACAGACGATACAATGTCTATAGCTAAAGGTGAAGGTGAGATGACTGAGCTCATTTATAGAGTTGAAATAGAGAGTCGATAACTAGGACCAGAAATAAACAAAAGTCTTATCGCGGGTCGATTCGAGACTCTGATAACGATTACGAAGAGGTCAACGAGTTTGCTTACATAGGTGCTCTTGTTTTGAGGAATAGATTATGTGCAGCAGAGATCCGAAGATGAATTGGAATGGCAAAGACAGATATAACAAGTCGGACAAAGATGTGAACTAACTCTGGTTAAAAGTCTCTAGTATTCTCCATAGCGTTGTATGGAGTAGTAACACGGACAATGTGAAGAAAGGAAACAAAAATTGATAGATGCCTTCGAGATGTGGTGTTGAGGGGGTGCTCCGTATCCCATGGACCGCAAAGCGCACAGGCGTATATATCGTAAAGAATTTCAACAAGATGTAGAAAAAGAATCATAACATATGGGCATGTTGCTATAAAAAATGATGAGATGTGATCAAATAAAGGAGTTGACAGGATCCTCTTTAAACGCTGCATTCAGCATATCTCAAGAGATTGGGAGCGATGGAGACAGGTGGTGTGCTGGGTTCGAGACATATTGTAACAGAGGACCACAACGCTCAGCATTGAGCACGCAATGACTTTTTCATTAGAAGAAAAATATATTCCTTAAAGAATGTCTGCATTCTTTAATTTCACACATCTCTGTGAGACTAAAGCACACAATCCTATATGTTACAAACTGGCTATTGTGCAGTGCCTAATCACTAGATGCATATTCTTTTCACAGTAAAATTTAACAACTTTTTGTGTTTAAAGTATTTATTTAAAAAGAAATTCGTTGATTGTTGCCATTTAAAACAAAACACATAAGTAAATGCCACTCCTGATATTAGAAATCAACTGTCTACAATAAAAAAAATTTAAAGAAAAGAAGAAATTTAATCCTACAATAATTAATTACGTGTTTGAATGAATAATATTTTCTTCTGTTTTTTTTTTGTAGTATGAGTTCCATTTTTTTATAAAGGTGAAAAGGGCTCCGCGAACCGTAGTGATAGAGAAATCGTATAGGACTCATTTTAAAGCTCTGTTTTCAAATGATGTACTATATGTTAACTTGATAAGGATTTTTTTTAAACCAACGAGAATTTTGTTGATTAATATTATATATGTCATTATTTCTGAAAGAATCAAATTTATTAAAAATATAACTAAATGCCACAAAAATATTTTTTGGTGTACTCCATAGGTATACACCGTAAACAAAATATCAAGAAAATCTAAAGAGGTGAGGTGGAAAATGTGTGTTGAGTTGACATGCAATAACATTCTTACCAAAGTTCTAAAGAGCATATTCGCGATCCAACAATCTCCATGGCATATCACATTGTAGGGGTGTGTCGTTGTGGCGTCCAACATTCGATGAAGCTTTTCTCCTAGATCCTTACAATATTCTTCGACTTTCGTTTTATGCACTGGATTCGTAAGAAACGGAATCATCGTCTGTACTGCTGAGTTGACCATGCCGACTAATTTATCTCCATAATTAAAAGAGTGAAAAATGTTTTCTGTGACCTTTGTAAAGATTTCGGGTCTTCTTGTTTTCAAGACTAATGATGTCGCATGTAGTCTTGCCAGGTATTTAACTGCTAAATACGCGTGTTCGTAGTCCAATGCGAGTCTTCTGTCGTAAATTATATACCCTTCGGAGGATAAATCGTTTAGAACTATAGCCTGTTTATTTTCTTCTGTATTTGCTTTATAGAATTTTGGAACACGAAATCTTTCATCGTTTGGTATATTGCTGGATGCCTGTAGCTCACACAAAACTGGTAAAACATTCTTATAAGCGTTAATTTCACTTTTGTAAACCGCAAAAGCGGTGGATTTATCTTCCTGTCTAGAAAAATGTGGACACTGTTTCAATATTAAATTAAGATTTCTTTTAAACTTTTTATTACCTCCATTTGACACAATTATCTTTGATATCTCGCCCATAAAATTGTCGCCAGCAAATTCGACATTTTTCGTAGTTATAACAAAATCTTGGTAATTTTCATCACGGGCGATTTCTTCGATCATTTTTTTAACATCGCTTGACAAGTCGGACATTTTCAACTTTTTTATACAACTGACTTAAATGCTATCACAATTATCAATAACTCCGGTTTATCATAATTTATGATACTTTGTGTGTATTTCGAATACTCGATATTCACGATTTTTTTAATTCGTTAATGTCATATTTTCAACCAACCAAAATGTATTGATTAGTAATCACTAGTCGTTAAGTCTCTTATTTATCTTAAGTGCTAATAACCCTTTTTATCTAAGGTGGTAAGGCATCTTATTCCTGTTGGGTGGTATGGGCGTTTATTTAGTTTAGGTGTTGTGGCATCTTGTTCTTCAAGGTGCTTATACATCTGGTTCATAGAATGCGGTAAAGTCTTTTAATCATCATATACGGTAAAAACTCTTTTTCTCTAAGGTGATAAGGTATCTTTATCCATCTAAGGTGATATGGACTCTTGTTTATTCTATGTGGTAAGGACTTATTTATCTAATGTGGCAAAACATCTTACTTATCTAAGATGATAAGGACTATTATTTAACTGAGAGGATAAGGCATTTTATAAATCTAAGATGATAAAGTATCTTATTTATCTACGGTGCTAAGGGAACGTATTTCACATCATATCAAAAATAAACATGTCTTTGGCAGAGTGCAATCAGTCAGAGTGAAATCTACTTCTAATGTATTGTCAAGCTAAATAATGAATACATTTATTCGTATGGTCCATTTCAACATATCCGAATTGGCGATGCGTGATCAGGAGGCAATATCGTTTTCCGCCCCATTAATTGAACATTCGGGTTGACAATCTCTGAAGTAGGCACATATCTCGAAGTTCATTTTAGCAATACTATCAGAAGTGACATTTTTTATTTATTTTTACCAGTAAAAGCCAAGACTTAATAATAAAAGTGATGTAAAACTTGAAACATAAGTAAAATATCTTTGGGATAAGATTTAATAAGATAAAAATTAGAAATTGCATTATATTTAATATTTAAAATCCTTTAAATTGTTCTGATACACGTATGTAAGGGGTCAAAAACATTTATTTAAATTTAAAAAAATACTCAATATTATTTCTACATTTAACAAGTATTCTTAACTGTCTCATAAACAGGTAAATTGATAGTTGGCAACCACCGTAGCCTAATTAGTAGAACGCATGTCATCAGGTTCAACTTCTGATGAAATTAATAAAAGGTCTCACAGTTCGTCATCGCATGTGTTGGAAATACTACCCTATACATGAAGTAGGAACAACACTCGCACATATCTAGCGTGCATGAGTATTGTAGCCGGACTACCTTTTTTATTTTTTTAGGGGTGCCATCGAGAATCAAACCCGAAACCCCCGGTGAAAGTTAAGCGCTGCACCGACTGAGCCACAGAGGTTTTCCAATGTGTAGTAATTTATTGACTTAAATTAATGAAAAATACTCGAATTTCTAGTATTGTTTTTCATAGTAACCCTATAAGAAGCCGACCACAAGACATACCTCCAAAGATATACGACAGTCAACATCTCAGGAATAATGAAAAAAGAGAGCAAGATATTTTAATTTTATTCCTTGTCAAAATATTAGCATTTGATAAACTCGCATATCATCCAACTTGTTCATTCGTGCAATTGAAGACCGTGTTAAACAAATGCCAAAATATATGAATATATAATATTTGAGTGCGAATGTGTTATATTATTTTAGAAACCAGAGATGGATTTAACTGTTGATTTAAACCCATATTTTCAACATCTTCGTTTTTGTTTCCATTGCATAAGTGAGTATATTTTTTTCAATCTTCATTCCGAGTTTCATTTTAGAATTAAAAAATTTCATAGTACCAATATAAAAATAATTAATGTCCGAAAAAAATATTTGTATACCCGAGAATCAATTTATCATTACAACAATCTTTTGAACTCTGGATAAGGTGGACACAACACATGAAAATACAAATAGAACCAAACTGGTAGGAAAGTTTTTAAGGTAAACAGGAAACAATGAAGAATTTACTATGGAGCAAATAAGACAGGACGGTCTCATGTGATGAATATTTTTTTTGATCATTCCGACTCTGTGTATATTATTTTAACAAGTAAAGTAATTCACAGCAGCATTCGATTTAAAAAAAACATTTGCATAACAAAATAATAGATGAACATTTTTCAACCGATTCTGACACACTCAGTTGTGTTAATTATGCAAATGTTATTACAGTAAAATAAAGTTGTCCTTGATGCTGGTAGATGTCCTGAGATAATATTTTATAACTTGGATGAAAAACTATATATGTCCTTAAGATTTTTCAACTATAAAATAAACATTTCACCATATTGGGACTAAAAGTATTATGTTAAATACATAACATGGAAATGCTAAGAACACTCAGGACAAGAAATAATTATAATACAATATACTCGTATACTCCAAAATTAAAGAGAATGTGTTCAACCTTAAACAACATACTCATGGCTAATTCAATTATCAGCAGAATTATCAGGAGCATTGGTTTCAATCTTCCTTATTATCAGCAGAACTATCAGGATCATTGGTTTCAATCTTCCTTATTATCAGCAGAACTATCAGGATCATTGGTTTCAATCTTCCTTATTATCAGCAGAACTATCAGGATCATTGGTTTCAATCTTCCTTATTATCAGCAGAACTATCAGGATCATTGGTTTCAATCTTCCTTATTATCAGCAGAACTATCAGGATCATTGGTTTCAATCTTCCTTATTATCAGCAGAACTATCAGGATCATTGGTTTCAATCTTCCTTATTATCAGCAGAACTATCAGGATCATTGGTTTCAATCTTCCTTATTATCAGCAGAACTATCAGGATCATTGGTTTCAATCTTCCTTATTATCAGCAGAACTATCAGGATCATTGGTTTCAATCTTCCTTATTATCAGCAGAACTATCAGGATCATTGGTTTCAATCTTCCTTATTTAGAATAATTGGAGATCTTAGGTGTGCCTTAGTTTTTAAGAACTATTGGAAGTAACTGACTTATTAAGAAATAATGAAAATCATACGTTTTACAAGTTGTTAAAAACAATTAAAACCTCTATAGGTAACTTAGTTATTAAGAACAATTGAACTTCGTCTCCTTCCTTCTTCAATAAGAAATACATTGCCATCAACCCCTAGATGAGACCCTTCAGTTCCCGTTTACACCTATTTATCTACAGTGAATTCGTCTCCTGCGTTTTTCAACAAGAAATACATTGCGTCTTTTTTATCGTCAAACACGATCTAAGGATAGTAAGTGCTCAGATCGAAAACTATTTTTTTTAACATTATTCTCAAGTTTCATAATATATATATGTACAGTAGTTTTGTTAGGTACTTTTTTCGTAAAGGCTGCTCGGTGGAGAGGGAAAGCATGTATATAATATCGGTAATAGGAGACAGTATTTTAGACTACGAAGATAATGTCGTATAGTTTGCCATTCTGAAACAGAAAATCAATCATTTATAACGGTGTTTTAATGGTTGATTACAGATAGTAAAAACCAATACAATTTTTTAATAATTTATTACTTACGAAAGCTCTCGGGCACGTCAGATACTTCAAATTTCATTTAATCGCGGTCATACGAGTACCACAAGCTGCCTTTGGATCGACCGCAAACTAACCGAATTTGACTTGAATAATTTTTATTCTGACAGAATGTTAAGTCTTGATTGTCAGGGTACCTACCTGCATTATATATCATATACCATTGGTTAACGGTCGTCAAGTTCGCGCAAGCAAACTCGCGGGCTGACCATAGTCAAGAATAGTGAGAATCCAGATGAACTGCCCGTCCCCCAGCATGACGGTTTTTAAAAAGTATTTATATTTTTTCTTCTTCCTTTTTAGATTAGAGACTTTATGTTGTAGATCTTGGATCGGTTCTATATTCCAATTACTATAAATTAATCTACCAAATGTTAGCGTATATTTTTGTTACTAACATAAGCATGGTGGTCTATTCATTTTATAAAAGTATGTAGCTTGGGATTCTGATTTCTTGAATCATTTCAGATGATCTTCGTGATCTAGTAAGTAAGGCGCTCGACTAAAGTTTTTTCTTTTGTAGATCCTTGTACTTCTGTAGATTAGATATTTTACTCTTACTTTTTCCTTTTGTAGATCTTTGTTCTTTTGTGGATTAAAGATTTTATTCTTCCTAGCTTTCTTTTGAAGATCTTTGTACTTTTATAGACTAGAGATTTTACTCTTTCTATTGTAGTTTTATTTTATACATTTTGTACTTTTATAGATTAAAGATTTAACGTTGTAGATATTTGACTTGTTCTTAACTCTTTAACTGGAAATTACACTATCAAATGTTAACTAATACTTTCGTTGATCTATGAGGCATTCGTCAATAACACAAGTGTGTCTGATCGTTGTTGATTCTTCACATGCGGTATTATTGCCAACTCGTGCGATGACGAACTGCGAGTCCGTGCCTAATCCAGTGGTACTTAACCAGAAGTTTCGATTAAAAGAGCCGAAGACAATGCTTCTTCCGGTCATACTCACAATATATCCGTTGAAAGGCGCCATAAGAATGATTCTACCAGTGTCGAATTCTTAGCCTACATCATCTAACGATGTCGTAATCATTCAGGGTCGCACATTTTTCAGATATCGATATATTATACGACCCCGTGGCCTAGTTGATAAGACGACTTCCAGCCCGAGGGGGTTTTCAGCCTGAGAGTTGCGGATTCGATTCCTGTTGGTTCTCAGATTAAAAAATATTCCATTCTGATTTTCAGTTAAGATTTGTAAGTAACACATTTATAATTGAAATAAATTGACATGGTAATATCGAAATATACGAAATATGACAAAGTCTTATAATATTCGACGAAAACTGTAACATACGAGTAGTATTGTATTCTGTATCTTAGTTACATATCGAACGATTTTCATCGCTTTTATAAATCATGATTATTGGTTCTTGTGGTTTCACTTGATAATTAAATTTCAGAATTTGTGTTAAAATACAAATGGGAGGAACTTATTATCTATGAACTTTTTAGTTATTTTGAAAAGTTATTTAGAACAAATCTACGGTTTTTTTTATTCGAATGCAACACTTGTAGATACGATAAAAATAAATACAGCAATAATTAATTTTGTCGTCTTATCTTTATTTATGAAATAAGAGTCCAAACTGCAGAACGCTAACTCACTGCTGATATATCAGATTAGATAAAAACGCACATAATGTGTATAACTACATATTAATATGTGTCGAGGGTTTTATCATTATAATTCCTTTGATTTGTCTATTTTTTTTTAAATAATATGTATTTTTAATTAAATAAGTAAACATTTGTATTTTATAAATTATAATCAATGTAATTATAAATTATTCAAATTAACAAAATCTTCACACAGACCATTTACTCTAGATATAATTTCTTCGGTAACATTAATTTTTAAAACTCTTTTAGCCACTTGATCTACGATTGCAGCCAGATCTTCTTCTTCCCCCTTTTTCCTCATTGCAAAAGGGATTCAGAGTATTCCCATCAGGAGTCCAAAAGGCAATACTTCTTTCTTATGTTGCTCAAAGACATGCTTAGGATAACAAGTGCTCACATCACAACCCATCTTCTTCACGTTACTTTCCAGAGTTTCATAATAGACCTCAAATAGTGACGTCAAGTGTTCTTTCCTTAATTCCTGATCTGTTGAAAGGAAGATTAAGTATGCCAGATCCGTGACAGGAGAAGACACTCTTGTAATCTGCCAGTCGATAAAAATTACATCTTCCATTCTTCCATTCTTTAAAAATTAAAACCGTTAATCCCAGATGTTGGGCTAAGGAGGGGAGGGATATTGTTTGTAAGGTTGGTCTTAATATTGTCACACTCTATCGACATCATACTTTTATCCTTAATTACTAAAAATAACTGTTGATTTTCCTTTTGCTCTTTCTTTTTACGGCCTTCATCCGCAATGAGTCCTTTCCAGTCAGGTCGTATGTTAAATTGTGCAGCTCGTGCATTCTGCTAGGAAACGTGTTTACTGGGTAGGTCGTCAGTTTTCTAATTTATTTATATTCAAGCTGATGACAGCTAGTATTAAGTAGGTCCCCTCATCGTATGTCTCACCTGGTTTTCAACAAATCACAACATCAAAAATAGACCGAAAAAACAAAGACACGTATATGTACGAGTATTAAGAGATATAATACAAGAGTGTCATATTCCAAAATAAACGGTGTGCAAGAATGCGAGGGTTACGAGTACCACGGACCACTTTTTCAATTAAGATGCTTTTAAGTTTTATCGTTTTTCTTTGAGTAGTATTATTCACTTGGTTATTCATTTTGCGTTTTATGAAAATATGACTAAGCATGAATTGAGTCATGGTCGAAGTTGACTGAAAATATTATTTTTTTTATTTTCGCACACATGATTTTTCCTCAAGGTTGCTCTCACTTGGTCATCGAATCCACTATTATTGATAGATTAAAAATATTACAAAAAACAAAACAAGTTTAATGCAAGAATAGGAAGGTACTGGCTGCGACCATTAGATTGTGTACTTTCTCGCATATGTTTAGAAAAATATGTTTGGTAAGTAAATTGCAGAAAACTCATCATGTGAGGACGAATCACAAAGGAATCTTTTTATTTCTTCTGACATGTGATCCACATTTGGCTCTAGGTGGCGTATATTGTACGAGTGTACATAGTGTTCATATATACAATCATAAATTTGGATAAAACCTCCTAAAAAGGGTTATCTTCAAGTGATTCCTAAATATCTACAGCTAAGAGGCAAATCATTCCACGTCATGAGTCCAGCAATGGCAAAAGCCCTGCCAGAATATTCCTCGCGATCAAGGGTGATTGTCAGTCAAAATTTTGAATGGTTGGTGCCTGTGCATTAATTGATTTATTGTGTCCTTAGCATTTAATTGATAACAACTATGAAAGGTGATATCTGAGGTTATGATAGAAAGGATATAAAAAATCCGACAGAATTGGCAGTGGTTACGTAAGAAATAAATTTGTAATATAAAAACATAATTTTGGAAGAGGAACATGCAGTTCTTTGTCAACAATTCACAGCATATTCCTGAGAGAGAAAGGTGATTTTTAAGATGTCTCATCTTAAATTTAATAAATATGGGGTACAAGAGGAGAACATGGGTTGAGAAACTTTTGGAAGTGAATGACAGATACAAATGTAGAATGTGTGGTGAGGAGTTGGATACGATTTTGATGTGGCTATTAATATAATAACGTGGCTGGAATTACGTGTGTGATAGCTTGAGATTTAAGTACTCGTATTTATATGGATGTGAATGCAATTTGTGAAGGTTTAAGTTGAGTGTTTTGGTATATAGGATAAATATATGAAATTTGTGACTTAGGAATGATTGTACTTCATTACAGCCCTACCTAGGTAAGAGGTTCTTTACATGGTATTGTTATATACTCGACGATGACGACCTCCGTGACTATCTCCCAGCCCGGAGATTGCGGGTTGAAATCCCGCTGGATCCCAAATTTTTTAACAAGGATTCCAGTCTAATTTTTTCTTAAGGCCTCTTTAACAGATTCCTGTTGGTTGGAAGAGATTGCCACATGGCAATAAGCCCGCCAGTTTTACTGTACATGACGGAAGTGTAATACAATGCAATACTTTACAATTGTATTATACGATTCACCTTTCCATTAAAACAATGTAGACTAAATGCTGTATTGTGGATAGTAAAAAAAAATTTAAAAATCATTACATTTTAATTAAAATTAAATGCATTTGTAATTTTTTTCTTACAATCAATTCAACTACATTATATTCAAGTTTACAAAATATTCACAAAGACCATTCATTCTAGATATCATTTCTTCGTTAACGTTCATCTGCAAAGCTCCTTTAGCAGCTTGATCTATGATTGCAGTTATTTCTTCTTCTTCCCCCTTTTTCCTTAGCACAACAGTGACACAGAACATTCCCATCAAGAGTCCAAAAGGTAACACTTCTCTTTTATGTTGCTCAAATATATGCTTAGGATAGCAAGTGCTCACATCACAACCCATCTTTTTCGCGTTATTTTCCAAGGTTTCATAGTAGACCTCAAAAAGTGACGTCAAGTGTTCCTTCCTGAATTCCTGATCTGTTGAGAGGAAGATTAAGTACGCCAGATCTGTGACAGGAGAGGCCACTCTTGTAAACTGCCAGTCGATGAAAATTACATCATCCAGTCTTCCATTCTGTAAAAATTAAAACAGTTGATCCCTGGCTTTGGTTTAAAAGGAGTGCAAAGTTATGAAAACAAATGAAACCATAGTTCAATATGCTCAAAGACACAAACCTTGAAATCAATAAGAAACTACAACAACAAAACTTACAAAAACACATTAAAGCAAGAACAGTGGTGTTATTCAATTTTAAAATAATCTCCCTCACCCCTAATTTTTTTTTATTTTACTCTTAATATGTACACAGATAACCAAAAATATTTTTTTTCAGATATTTTTGACAGTTGTTATTAATTGATCCAGGTGTTTACCATCCAGGAAATAGTCATTATATTGGAAATATATAATGACTATTTCCTGGATGGTATATCTTAGAACAAAGGTTCTCAACTTGTTTTCCGCGGGTCCTTTCCGCCTGTAAAATGGGTTCCGTAATAAAATTTGTTTTTGAGCTCTAATTAAGAACTTGAAATATATATATATGAAAAAAATATTTAAACCCAGGTCAGGTAACTTGAGAAAAAAGCGAAAAATCATGTACCTAGTTCCGAACGGAGGAAGGAGAAATTTTAACGACTTTTTGTGTTGAAAGTATTTATTGAAAAAAGGCAATTCGTCGTTCGTTGTTATTTAATACCATATATTTGAGCAGATTTTTGCTCCACACTGCGACAAAAACCAAATGCAAAAATAAAAAAAAACAATACATTGAATGCCACTCCTGATACAATTCAGTTGTCCAGAGTGAAAATACATTTTGAAAAAAAACAGAAGTTTTTCACTTCATTACCAGTTTGAATTAATAATGATAAGACGACCCCGTGGTCTAGTTGGTAAAACGATCGTCTTGTTCGATTCTCGATGGAACCAAGATTTTTTTCAAAAAGGATTCCATTTTGGTTTTCTTTTTAACATACGAGTATTTCTGGTTGTTTGAAAGATATTGCCACATGACTGGTTGTTCTGTATACAACAAATATGTTGAATTTTCATAAAATTATTTTTGATTTGATGTTTTATTTATAACCTTTTAAGAGTTCCAAATTTTTTAATCCAAATGAAAAGGGTTCCGCGAACCGCGGTGATAGAGAAATCATCAAACGCAATTTTTCAAGTTCATGCTTTCGAATATGTAACTTGCTAAGGGTTGAAATATTTTTCTTCAAAAATCGAAACGGATTTTGTTGATTAATATAAAACAAGTCATGACTTCTAAAAGCGATCATATTTATAAAAAAAATACTACTTGCATCAAAAATAATTTTGATGTTTTCCGTAGGTGAAAATTGCAAACGAAAATCCATAAAATCTAAAGAGGTGAGATGGAAAGTGTGTTGAGTTGACATGAAATAACTATTCTTACCAAAGTTCTGAAGAGCATATTTGCGATCCAACTATCTCCATGGCATATCACATTGTAAGGATGTGTCGTTCTAGCGTCCAGTATTCGATGAAGTTTTTCTCCAGCATTCTTAAAATATTCTTCGACTTTCGTTTTATGCAGTGGATTCGTAAGAAACGGAATCATCGTCTGTACTGCTGAGTTGATCATGTTAGTTACATTTTCTCCATAATTAAAAGAGTGAGAAATGTTTTCTGTGACCTTAGCAAAGATTTCGGGACTTCTTGTTTTCAAGACGAATGATGTCGCGTGTAGTCTTGCAAGGTATTTGATTGCAAAATACGCGTGTTCGTAATCCAATGAGACTCGTCTGTTGTATAACATATACCCTTCAGGGGATAAATCGTTTAGAACTATAGCCTGTTTATTTTCTTCTGTATTTGCATTATAGAATTTCGGAACACGAAAGCTTTCTTCGTTTGGTATATTGCTGGATGACTGTAGCTCACACAAAACCGGCAAAACATTCTTGTAAGCATTAATTTCACTTTTGAATGCCGCAGTAATGAGAATCTTTTCTAGCCCATTAAAATTCGGAATTTGTTTAAATATTAAATTAAGATTCCTTTTAAACTTTTTAGTATCTCCATTTGACACAATAATCTTTGATATCACGCCCATATAATTGTCGCCTGTAAATTCGACATTTTTCGTAGTTATAAAAAAATCTTGATAATTTTCATCCAGGGCGATATCTTCGATCAATTTTTTAACATCCTTTGATAACTCTGACATTTTCAACTGACTCAAATGTTCACTCACATCTAACGTCGAAAACCCCTCATACATATAATTGTTTATAGCTCTGGTTGATAAGCATTTAAGATACGTTGTGCGTGTTTTGGATACTCGATATACACGTTTTTTTAAAAACGTTAATGTTCTATTCACATATCTCAATCCAAAATATATTAATTACCAAATTAATGCGGTAAGGGCTCTTATTTATCTAAAGTTGTATTTAATAAAAGTATTTCAGCTGAAAAGTTTTCTCATATGTCTAGTACTGCTATACAAAATCATTCACTCAGTGATTGATGCACCTTACTTACTCGCAAGTATTTCATTTCGTATTCACACTAGATCCACAAGACAGCTCAATCCCTTTTATACCGAAAATTTCTATACTAATTATAAAATCAACTCCTCTATAATTCGTATGCAAAGACTTGGAAACGAGTTTTGCAACAATTTAGATATTTTTAATATAAGTATATATAGTATTCGCCAGAATATCACAACAATATTTAGAAATAGTTACTAACTTTGTGCTCTCCTTTATTAATATAAATAACGTAATATAAACCAAACATTAAGGACAATACTTTGCCTCCGGAGTTAAGTAACCCTGCATCAACATGTATGAAGCTTTTAATTCTGCAAAGCAACTTGCATCTCGTTCTACTAATGAGGCCATGTGTTTTCTATATCTCAATATCTATCCATAATATCCATATCTCAATATTCCCACAAAATTCTCAAAGATTATCAAATAATTTTAAAACAATGACTGTAATTTATTATTACTACTGCTTTTTGTATTTTCATGTTAGTTTAAGATAAAGTTTTGTATTATTTGTCAATAATTTTAAGTACTTTATAACCTGTCACATGTTCATTTGTATATAAAGACACTGTTGTGTCGTTAATTAAATAAATAAATAAATAGTAAGAGTTCTTTTTTTATCTAAGTTGGGAAAGCATCTTCTTCATCTAAAATGCTATATACGCTTATTTATCTAAGGTATCTTGTTCATCTAAGGCGGTATTATATTAACTCTTATTTATCTAAGGTATAATAGTTATGTACCTTATTCCTCCAAGGTGGTAAGGGACTTGTTTATCTAATGTTGTAATTCATCTAAGTTGGTAGGAACTCTCATTTATCTAATATGGAATAGCATCTTATTTATCTAAGATATCTCTTATTTATCTAATGTGAAAATGTATCTTATTTATATGAGGACTGTTAATTGTCCAATGTTGTAAGACATCTCATTAATCTAAGTTGGTAGGTATTTTTATCTATGATCGTAAGGGCACTTATTTATCTAATGTTGCAAGGCATCTTCCTCATCTTAGGTGGTAAAAACTCTCATTTATGTGCTAAGATATATTTTGTTCATAAATATAATATTTTTTCATCATTAAAAAAAGATGTATTAAGAAATTGAAGATTACTTCCAGAAACTGATCAACGCAAATCGTAAAGTGGTCAAATACAAAGAATATTACACAATACTATGTATTGGACTTTGAGAAACAGAGGATTACATCTCAAAACTAATCAACTTAAATCGTCGAAGTGGTAAAATACTAATATTTTTATTCTATACTATACATTGTGCCTTAAGAAATAGACGATCGTCTTTACAAACTAGTTGGCTTACATCGTAAAAATAGAAAAATACATACACTACTTACTATACGAGAGTATATATCTTGATTTTAAAAAGAAAGAGTTACTTTTAGAAACTATTCGGTTTATATTCTACTAGGCGTCTCCAGAAAGTAAGTGTACTGAGGCTCTCACGACCGGATGGATTTTATTTTCGACATGTTGGCTACACTTCCGTGTAGCCTGACCTTTCCCCTCCGCAACGAGACCGGTTCGAGGTCAGTACGTTGAGAAGTGTCGACGCGACAACACGTTTCGTGAAAAATGACAACCCAATCTCCCGCCAAGTGCGAAATTTTGTAAAAAGACAAGAGTTTTTGAGGCGCTGCAAACTCCATGGAGATGAATTTCTCCGCTCCATCGTTACTGGAGATGAAACTTTGGTTACACACTACACGCCTGAAACCAAAAGGCAGTCTCAACAGTGGCGTCACACCTCTTCACCCTCCGCCAAAAAGTTCAAAATCACAATTTCAGCCAAGAAAATCATGGCATCCGTGTTTTGGGACTGTCAAGGCATAATTTTAATTGAATATATGCCTCAAGGGGAGACCATCAACTCTGCAAGATACTGTGAGACCCTAAAAAAAATGCGGAGGGCGATTCAGAACAAGAGGAGAGGCATGCTGACAAAGGGAGTCTGCCTGCTGCATGACAATGCCAGACCACACACGGCCAACGCCACGAAGGAACTGCTCGCCTCGTTTAAATGGGATGTCCTGAACCATCCCGCGCATTCCCCTGACCTAACACCTTCAGATTACTATCTGTTTACCTCCCTGAAGCTGCACATGGGTGGAAAAAGGTTTTCAACCGACGAGGAGGTAAAGGAGGAGGTGGAGAAGGGAAGGGAGGGGTTGGCGGGAAACTATTTCGAGGAAGGCATCAAAAAGTTGATACCCCGCTTCACCACCTGCATTGAGAGGAATGGCGACTATGTCGAAAAATAGCTTACATATGTACTACGGTAACATAAACAAAATTGTAACCTACAAAAATTCAGTACACTTACTTTCTGGATATGCCTCGTAATAGTGGAAAACACAATGCTAAAAAAGCTATTTTTTAATAAACCTAACATTAAAAAGTAAACTTTGTTTTGAATGTGTTTTATAGTATAACACTTTCGTTGCGTATATTACAACCTGTCTTACTTCCATTTGTAATTCTTTTAACCGACCAGAAATGTGTTAAAGATACAACTCTCCTTAATTCGATCTAGCGTTAAATATATGCACTATCGAAATCCAAGTCTCGCGCGCTCATCTCCTTGGCCTAGTTATGTATGTTATGTTCCTCACATGCCTAACACCGACACCAGACCTCCAAAGAACATCTCCGGCGAACTCACTGAAGGCGGAAAATGCGCGGTGGATAGCGCATAGTATTTGTTTTTTATGAGACTTTTAAATATAATAAACTTTGGTTTTTATGTGGTTATAGAGATGATGGTGTGGTTGAAATTATATGTATGAGCTTGTTATTAAAATATGTGAATGCGGAGTGGGAATTTTTCAACTTAGTATTTAGAAGAAATATATGAATTTTATTATGAAGATTGAGACTTTTTCGACACGAACCTTGCCTAGTGAAGTGGTTCTCTATATGGAGGGCTTTAGCATTGTTATGACAAACACCAACTATGGAAACTGATCATGTATTCACCACCCCAAGAGTAAGAAAATCTTTAGCCCAAAGGCAACATATCTATTTGGCTCCCATGACATACACGGGGTATCAAATTAGTGAATAGTACAACGGGGTGCCAAATTAATTAAATGCACAAGGGAGCAAATAATTCAGGCATCGTGGTTGTTATTGTGACAGGATTTTGAGTGATTTAGCTCGCAGGAGGGATGACTTATAGAAAAGCTCTATGTGAACTCTCGAGTGTGGTATGTTTTTGGAAATTATATGTCTGACATTATGGGATGGACTTTTAGGTCTGTCTGGAATGATGAAGTATGCGGGGTTTGATTAGTGTGATACATACACGTAATTGGGTCTCACTGTTTATCAAGTTGATGAGAGTTTACAACGGGGTGTTGTATAGTCAACAATCGGAAAAAAAAAACAATTTATTTTCCATGTTATATGTCCCCAGTAAGATATAGGGCAAAACCTAATTTTCTGGTGACACGACAAATGAAAGCAATACACCCAGATCCATAAAATTTGTGAGTCCACTTTAAATCACTGGTTTTTTCATAAATTGTGTGGTTATTAAAAAAAATTTTCATATGTAAAAATATGAACTTGGACTCAATCGTTGGCCTTTCCATTAAAAAAAGGTAAATTTTAAATATTTTAGTGTTATAATGCTCAGCGCGACTAGCGACTGGGAGAAAATCGCAAATGATCGAAAAGTACCGTTGTAAAGTCCTCGTTATCGAGGAATAGAGATTCGCTAAGATCCTTACAAAATGTAAAATTATGATGAAAAACTAGAGAATATTGGTTATTTATTTGTAATACATACAGAGGGTGTATAGGTGTGCATTTCCCAATTCACATGATAACCCTGTAACTAATACGAATTGGTGAATCATGCATATTTAAGAACGATGCTGGAAAACAACATCATGTTCGAACCTATTAATCAAACTTTCAGGTTAAAAAACACTGGAGTAGACACGGAATATGCGGTTCATTATCGCACGTGTTTGAAAAATGCTACCCTGCACGTGAAGTAGCAATTACTTTCACACACATCTAGCGTGGATGAGTATTGTTACCAAACATTTTTTTTAACAGACTATGCCATTAAAAAAAAGTTCGGGTTTTATCGGGAATCGAACCCGAAACCCCTAGGTGGAGGTCAATCATCTAACCAAACGGAGCACGAAAGTAGTCAGGTTTGTATTAATTTATTTATTTCTAGTAGCATGGTCTTACGATGTATAACTGGTAAAACTCACAGACAGAATAAGAAATATAAGAATTTGTTAAATTGAACGCATGTATGTTAAGATAGGGAATACGAAAGGCAGAGAATGCGTTATTGGTGAAATCACACCCAAAGAATGGATAAAATTCAGATATCCTGTCAGGTATGTATTAATTTATTTATATCAAGTAGCATGGCCTTACGATATATAACAGGTAAAACACAGATAGAATAAGAAATATAAGAATGCGTTAAATTGAACACATGTACATAAGATAGGGAAGGCAGATACTACGTTATTGGTGGGATAACGTTCAAAGAACGGATTAAAATCAGATATGCTGTCAGGTGTGTATTAATTTATTTATAACAAGTAGCATGTTATGTTATTACGATGTATAACTGGTTAAACATGCAGACATAATACTAATTTGTAAAATTTAACGCACGTAAGATGCGGTACATTATTGGTAGGATCACGTTCAAAGAATGGAATAGAGTCAGATTTCCTGTCTAGTTTCTCATGATTCACTGAAGGAAGCTGACCACCAGGAGACTCTCATAGAGGTGGAAGAATAGATGTTAGTCTCAGAAATAATGCAGAAAAACAGATCAAAAATCCGCTGTAAAAGACGAAGAAGTAACATTTGTTTCACAAGTCAATTTTATTTCATTCCTTGTCAAAATATCCTTCTGTTTAGCATTTGAAATATATAAATCATATCATCTACAATGTGATTTATCACTCGTGTAATTGAAGACACTGATAAACATGTGATTGAATTATAGAGTATACTTGAGCACGATACCAGAGATGGATTTAAATGTCAAATGTTTTTATGGCTGTTTTTTCAACATTTTCGTAAATATTTTCTCAGTAAGATACAGGCAAAACTCTAGTTTACTGGGGACACGACAAATAAAAGTCAATAAGCCCAAATCCATAAAAATGCTGTGTCCACATTAAATAACCTGTGGTTTTTTTCATAAATTATGTACGTGTATTTATATATTTTCTTCTCATATATAAATAATAAAACAAAATTGTATACGTTGCATAAGCGTGTGAATTTTTTTAAATTCAACCTATATTTTGAGTTTTCGTTGATTTTGACAATTTATTTTTATAATTTTGGCAACTCCATAGTACCAATATACAAAAATGTTGAATTCTCAAAGAAATTTTGATTACGATATTCTAAAAGAAGAAAACGTAGGAAGTCAGAGAAATCGTAGATTTATATGAAAAGATGTATGTATGAATGCAGAAGAGGCTGAGGATTTATGTTGAGATTGGAAAGTATGGCGCTTTGTTCTCTCTGCCTACCTAGCCAAGGAAATGGCGTGATGGTATGTATGTCTGTACATATGTAACAATCATTATAAACTCTGTACAAGGTGGATACAATAATAAATATAGAACCAAACTGGCAAGGAAGCTTTGAGGCATATGACAACCTCCGTGGCCTAGTTGGTAAGACGCCTGTCTATCGACCCGGAGGTTGCGGGTTCAATTCCAGTCTGCTTTTTTACTTAAGACCTCTTTTACATATTTGTGATTGATTGAAAGAGATTGCCACATGGCAATAAGGCCACCAGGTTGTACTGTATACAACGGAAGTTACAATACAATAACTAAGAAGAATTTAATATGGACTGAAAAAGACAGAAAAGTCACATGTGATGAATTAATGTTTTGATTATGTTCGCTCTGTATTAATTATTTTAAAATGAAAAGTAATTAATGTAGGCATTTGATTATATAATGAATTAATACACGTGTATGAATATTGTTAAATTGATTCTGACATGTCTGATAGAGGAAAATTATTCCAATTAAATAAAGTGATGTTATTGTTGCTAGTAAATGTTCTTAAATTATGTCTTATAACTTTAATGGAAAAATAAATATATATCTGGATATTTCAACTATAAAATAAACGTTTTATAAAATATTCATACCGGGTCAATATTCTCTCAAATATTACTTGGAAATGTTACGGAATTACGTTAGTTGTAAATGCTATGGATAATATCTAGACTAATATAATTGTATAACATAGGCTCCATCATCAAAGAGAAATTATACAATCTTTAAAAAATTATGTGTAACTTAGTTATAAAGAATAATTATAACTCCTATATGTAACTTAATTATTAAAAACACCGGAAATCTTATATGTAGCTTAATTATTAAAAAAATAGAAAATCCTACATGTAAATCTGTCAAGAAAAAATTAAAATAATTTACGAGGGGAGGTCAATAAATTAGCGGAATGAAGGGGAAAGGGGAAAAAACTATGTTTTCTTTTCAATATGTTTACCATTAACTCTAATACATGTTTCAGATCTTTCAATAAGCTTATTTATACCCACGAAAAAAAAATGTTTTTGCTCTCACATGATCGACGATGGGAGACGCCAGTCTTATTATCTGTCAGTCCACAAAGATGATCTCGTGATTTTTTTATACCTAGATTTTTAAAAAGGGTTCCAGTCTGATTTTCATTTAAGACTTGATTGGTTGATCGCAACAAATTTCCACATAGCAATAAATCTTAATATCTGTAATATACGAAACATGGCCAGAAACGGCAATATACAACGAAAAGTCTAATATAATATTGTATTCCGTGTCTTGGAGTTGAATATTGGTTCAATTTCACAATTTGTGTTAAAAATCTCATGGAAGATAACAATTCTGCTCAAAGTTATTTCGATTATTGAGTTATTTATTGAGTTATTTCGAAAAATCTCTTTTTTTTATTTTACACTTATAGGTATTAAAAAAGTAAGCCCTGCTGTTAAAATCCTATCGTCTTATCTAAGAACTAAGTTACAGAGCGCTAACTCACAGTTGACATATCAAATAATATAATATATTAACGCATACCTACAAACGCACACAATCTATATTTATTTTTGTTTCCTTCTGAATTCTTCATCGTGTGCTCAATGCTGAGTGTCGTGGTTCTCTAATATGTCTCGATCTCGACGAACCACTTGTCTCCATCACTCACGGTTTTGGGGCATATTGAATGTAATGGCTTTTTGCATTATATGCTAATAAACTAATACTCAACGATTCACCTTTCCACTAAAACACTGTGAACTATGAATGTTTTATTGTGGACAAAAAAATATTACACTTTAATTTAAATAATTAAACGTTTTTATTTTATAAATTGTAACCAATGTAACTAAATAATATTCATATCAACAAAATCTTCACAGAGACCATTCATTCTAGATTTAATTTCTTCGCTAACTTTCATCTGTAAACCTCCTTTAGCCGCTTGATCCATGATTTCAATCAGTCCTTCTTCTTCTCCCTTTTTCCTCAGCGCGAGAGTCACAGAGAGTATTCCCATCAAGAATCCAAAAGGCAATACTTCTTTCTTATGTTGTTCAAAGGTATGCTTAGGATAGCAAGTGCTCACATCACAGCCCATCTTCTTCGCGTTACTTTCCAGAGTTTCATAGTAGACCTAAAACAGTGATGTCAAGTGTTCCTTTCAAAATTCCTGATCTGTTGAAAGGAAGATTAAGTATGTCAGATATGTGATAGGAGAAGCCACTCTTGTAATCTGCCAGTCGACGAAAATTACATCATCTAGTCTTCCATTCTGTAAAAATTAAAATCAGTAAATCCCGAGTGAAGCTAAATGATTTTTTTTCAAATACTTTACTTTTTGTGAACCGAAAGTGATTTGCATTAAAGAAACTAAAAAAATATTAATTAAGTTTTTAAGTTATAGAAAGAACTTTTCTATTTTGAATAGAAATTGAAAAAATCTAGGTTTATTGATATCAACATAGTATGTCAATAACATATAATTCTGTTAACCTAACGATTTGAGGAACGTATCCATATCGTAAAGCGAGGTATTACTGTATTAGTAATGCAGTTTTTGAATCGATTGTTGTTATTTAATTTCGATTTTTGTGGTTAGTTTTTAAGTGTCGAGATTTATTTTAAATTACGTAAAAATAGAGATCTTGAATAAATAAATATAGGTTTTTTGATAGATACATAGTATGTACATACGTGTATATCCTAAAATTACATACCTATGTATTTCAGGATAATATCGAAGAGAATACATTTAAGAGAAAAGCTATCAAAAGATCTGGGCTCATCTCATAACATCCCCGCAGTCGAGATACACAACTACCAATAGAGGGCTGGCCGTGCCACGAGGACATTAGATGTTTTCAGCCCACGCCCTACTGTGCTGAATGACAACTGTAGAACGACATATTAAACACAAAATAAGCGTTTGTGTTTAATGTGTCGTGCTATGTCATTCCAAAGAAAAGAAATCTAGAAAATATTTTATAAGCTTAAATAAGCTTTTCCTGAATGACTATCCTGTAAACAGTGAACTCAGAAAACATAAATCTAAGAAATCTGAAATAGAAATTCTTGAACAAGGTTAATACGATAATTATCCCATCAAAAATCAAATGTAATTTTCATTTTCAGTTATCTGACTCAGAATCAGTTTTTAACTGTATAATCTGGTATTGTATTGTAAGTAAGAGCAGATGGTAAAAACATCTTGAAGGAAGAAGGATGAGAGAGGTAACATCTTCGGGTTGACTGATTTTGGATATAATTTTGGAACAAGAAATCTTTCATAATTGAAACACAAGGAAGACATTGCCATCAACCCCTAGATGAGACCCTTCAGTTCCCGTTTACACCTAATTATCTACAGTAAATTCGTCTCCTTCGTTTTTCAACAAGAAAGACATTAATTACATATTTTTTATCGTCAAACACGATCTAAACATAATAAGTGCTCAGATCGAAATTTATTTTTTTAACATTATTTATTTAGTATTAAGTAAGGTTTTTACTGAGGTCAAGTTTTGATATTCTGGTAGGTCTTGACCCAATCTATCATCACCCTAAATATGATTCACTCAATACGGGACACCTTGTATATACCATTGGTTAACCGTTGTCAAGTTCGCACAAGCAAACTCGCGGGCTGATCATAGTCAAGTGGGAATCCAGATGAATGGTTTGTCACCAACCAGCACAACGGTTTTAAAAAAGTAGTATTATTATTTCATCTTCCTTTTTTACTTTTTAGATTAGAGATTTTATGTTGTAGATCTTGGATCGGTTCTATATTCAAATTACTATAAATTAGTCTACGAAATATTAGCTAATATTTTTCTTCCTACGAAGAATTCGGCAATAACACAAGTGTGTCTGATTTTTGTTGATTCTTCACATGCGGTATTATTGCCAACTTGTGCGATGTCGAACTGCGAGTCCGTGCCTAGTCCAGTGGTACTTAACTCGAAATTTCGATTAAAGGGGGCGATGACAATGCTTCTCCCGGTCATACTCATAATATATCCGTTGAAGGGCTCCATGAGAATGATTCTACCAGTGTCGAATTCTTAGCCTACATCATCTAACGATGTCGTAATCATTCAGGGTCGCACATTTTTCAGATAACGATATATTATACGTCCCCCGTGGCCTAGTTGATAAGACTACTTCCAACCCAAGGGGGCTGGAAGAGAGTGCGGATTCGATTCTTGTTGATTCTCAGATGTTTAAAAAGTTGTCCATTCTGATTTTCACTAAAGATTTATAAGTAACACATTTGTAGTTGATTGAAATAAATTGGCATATGGTTACATCGTAATATACGATATATGGCAAAAACTGACATTATTCGACGAAAAGTACGAGTATAACATACGAGTAGTATTGTATTCTGTATCTTGGAGTTACATATCGAAAGATTTTCATCGCTTTTATAAATCTAGATTATTGTTCTTGTGGTATCACTTGTTAATTAAATTTCAGAATTTGTGTTAAAATACAAGTAGGAAGATCTTATTATCTTTGAACTTTTTAGTTATTTAGAACAAATCTACAGTTTTTTTATTCGAATTCGAACACTTGTAGGTATAAAATAATAATAAAAATAAGTAATAAAATAATTAATTTTATTGTCTTATCTTTATTGATGAAATAAAAGTCCAAACTGCAGAACGCTAACTCACTGTTGATATAATATATCAGATTAGATAAAAACGCACATGAGTATAACTACTATATATATTAATATGTGTCGAGGGTTTCATCTTTATAATTAATTTAATTTGCTAAATGTTTTTTACAATAATATGTATCTTTAATTTAAATAAGTGAACATAAGTATTTTATAAATTATAATCAATACAATTATATAATATTCATATTAACAAAATCTTCACAGATACCATTTATTCTAGATATCATTTCTTCGGTAACATTCATTTTTAAAGCTCCTTTAGCCACTTGATCTATGATTGCAGCCAGATCTTCTTCTTCCCCTTTTTTCCTCAGTGCAAAAGGGATTGAGAGTATTCCCATCAGGAGTCCAAAAGGCAATACTTCTTTCTTATGTTGCTCAAAGACATGCTTAGGATAACAAGTGCTCACATTACAGCCCATCTTCTTCACGTTACTTTCCAGAGTTTCATAGTAGACGTCAAATAGTGACGTCAAGTGTTCTTTCCTGAATTCCTGATCTGTTGAAAGGAAGATTAAGTATGCCAGATCCGTGACAGGAGAAGCCACTCTTGTAATCTGCCAGTCGATAAAAATTACATCTTGCAGTCTTCCGTTCTGTAAAAATTAAAACCGTTAATCCCAGATGTTGGGCTAAGGAGGGGGGGGGGGGTATTTCTTGTAAGGTTGGCCTTAATATTGTCACACTCTATCGACATCATACTTTTATCCATAATTACAAAAAAGAACTGTTGATTTTATTTTTGCTCTTTCTGTTTACGGCCTTCATCCGCAATGTGTCCTTTCCAGTCAGGTCGTATGTTAAATTGTGCAGCTCGTGCTTGCTGCTAGGAAATGCATTCAATGGGTAAGTCGTCAGTTTTCTAATTTATTTATATTCAAGCTGATGACAGCTAGTATTAGTAGGTCCCCTCATCGTATGTCACACCTGGTTTCATTCAACAATTTACAACGTCAAAAATAGACCTAAAAACAATGACACGTACTCGTATATTTACGAGTATTAAGATATATAATACAAGAGTGTCACAATTCAAAATAAACGGTGTGCAAGAATGCGAGGGTTACGAGTACCACGGACCACTTTTTCAATAAAGATGCGTTTAAGTTTTATCGTTTTTCTTTGAGTAGTATTATTCACTTAGTTAATCATTTTGTGTTTTATGAATAGATGACTAAGCATGAGTTGAATCGTGGTCGAAGTTGACTAAAAATATATATTTTTTATTTTCGCACACATGTGACTGAACCTCTTACGACAGCCCTGATCATATATCATAGACTCAGTTTAAAGCTACATATTTGCTTTCGAACATGTAACATAAGTTAACTTTTTTTATTTAAACCGAACCTAATTTTTTCAATTAATACAAAACATGACTTCTGAAATCTATCAAATTTATAACTACAAGCTACAAAATAATTATTTTTGTATTCAATAAGTACAAATTGTTAACCAAAAATCAAAAAAATCTAAAGGGGCTAAGTAGAAAGTAGTCTGTTAGGTTGACATAAAATAAATATTCTTACCAAAGTTCTGAACAACATATTTGCGATCCAGCTATCGCCATGACATATCACATTGTAAGGATGTGTTCTTCTGGCGTCCAACATTCGATGAAGCTTTTCTCCTACATTCTTAAAATATTCTTCGATTTTCGTTTTGTACAGTGGATTCGTAAGAAACGGAAGCATCGTCTGTACTGCTAAGTTGGTCGTGTTGATAATATATTCTCCATAATTAAAAGAGTGAGAAATGTTTTCTGTGATCTTTGTAAAGATCTCGGGTCTTCTTGTTTTCAAGACGAATGATGTCGCGTGTAGTCTTGCAAGATATTTGACTGCCAAATACGTGTGTTCGTAGTCCAATGCGAGTTTTCTGTCGTAAACTATATACCCTTCGAGGGATAAATCGTTTAGAACTACAGCCTGTTTATTTTCTTCCATATTTCCTTTGTAGAATTTTGCAACACGAAATTTTTCTTCGTTTGGTATATTGCTGGATGCCTGTAGCTCGTACAAAATTGGCAAAACATTCTTGTAAGCATTAATTTCACATTTGTATACCGCAAAAGCGAAGGATTTCTCATCATTCCCAGAAATATTAGGACACTTTTTCAAAATCAAATTCAGATTCCTTTTAAACTTTTTACTATTTCCATTTGACACAGTTATCTTTGACATCTCACCCATAAAATTGTCGCCTGCAAATTCGACATTTTTCGTAGTTATAACAAAATCTTGATAATTTTTTTCCAGGGCGATATCTTCGATCAATTTTTTAACATCGTTTGATAATCCGGACATTTTCACCTTTGTTACACAACTGACTGCAATGTTATCACAATTATTAATAACTCCGGGCTTTTATCATTTACGATACATAGTTTGTGATTTGAATACTCAATATACATGTTTTATCAAAAATGTTCATGTCATATTATTGATTATTAAATAAATGTGTACGCCTCAAGCAACGCTTATAGTGGGTAGCTATGTTATTTACGATGTGTTCCATGGTCTGAATAACCCATACTCAAATAAAGTGACTGCTAGGCCACATTTGTGAATATCAATCTAAATCTGATCGTATCCAGAGTGCACCACTAAGGCTAAAGAAAAATCAGCAAATTCCACCGCCGCGCCGCTTGTTTTTAAGTCAAACTTCATTCAACGGCGCTACATTTAATCGACGATCGACTTATTTGATTTGGTATTTTGCAGGATACATTATTTTCTATAATGTTACTCAGAAAATTTGATCTTTATAAGGTAAGAGTAAAAGCGTTTGGTCAGTAAAGAAATGAAACATACGACTAACAGCAGCCCGGTGCCTTTTTGGAGCGTAGTATTGCGTAAATACCACACATCTCTGTCCAGCATACTAATGTGGTGGTGCTGATTTACACAAGATAGAAGCAGTGTATGTGATAGTGAGTATCATGATCCTTTAATATCGGAGAAGTTAGTTATCTACCGATAGCCTTCTGGTCAAAAACATTAATGGGTACAACACTGCAAGAGTACTTAGAGCTATTTGGTCGATATTGCGAATATTAAGTGTATTGTTCTACATCAGTCACGTTGGATTCATCCCCCAACATCAAAAGCAGTATTACCGGTACCAATAGTCTAATGAATAGAAGATATATCGATTATTATGAATCTTCCGACTTAAACTGACTTTCAGACTCCGTTAAATAAATCAAATCGGAATCTTAAAATTTCTTTAAGATTCCGTTAAATAAATCACTAAAAACTAGTCCCTATTATCCCTCAAAGCTTCAAAAATCTGGATGATGGTGAGCTTTTGTTTGCCTCTCATCTAGAGATTTTAAAGTCTCCAAAATTCTAAATGTTTGACCCCGACTCCAATTGTAGTACATATATTTGCTAACATATTGATAATATAGTAATATTATAGTACATATATTGCTGACATATTGATGATATAGTAAAATAGTAGTACGTATATTGCTAACATATTAATAATATAGTGTATATTGCTAACATATTAATAATACAATAAATCTACTAAAACGTGATGCTTCCATTAGCCAGGAATAAAATTATGCCTAAATAAATGGGACTCTGAAACGAAAACAATTGTATAAATCATTGCAACCAAAACTCAGTGTAGTGCTTGGTTCCGTTATATATCCCTGGACAAGCATTCAACACTAGGATATGTCGGATGTGTATTGGATATACTTCCACAAAGAAACATTTGACAAAGATTAGCGTTTTAAATTCCATCTTGTGTGAATGTGGTCTCAACGAGTAAATGTTTAATCATATTGAATTTATTTATTCATGGCAAGAAATTTTATTGAAACATAATTTATGACTAAACAATAGGTAATTTAAAATGAACACAATTTATATGGACCTGGGTTGTTGCCCTTAATTTGTCGTGTCCCCAGTAAATTAGACTTTTGTCTGTATCTTATTATAATTATTTATTCTTATTGTTATTTTTACATATGTTTCAACATGTAAAAATAAGTGGATGTTTTTTTTTCGATTGTTGACTACTCGTTGCAAACTCGCATCAACTTGACAGACAGTGTGACATATAATTACAGACAGACCAAAAAGTCTATCCCTCAATGTCCTGTACATCATAACCAAAAACACACCCACTCAAGAGTTCACACAAACCTTTATTAAAAATCATATATAAATTATTTGAATACTCATTAAGTGATGCTTATCCGATATTTTATAAAGATCTACTTTTGACGAATAACTTTCTGCTACCCAACATGAGAACGCTCATTAGCAACTTGTCCCCGTCTACTTCCAGACTGTTAAGAAAGTTTATGGTTTCTTATGAATTAAAAATATTAAATTAATATTCTAATCAATTAAAAATATTGGATAAACATTCCAACATTTCGACAGCGTGTTGTAGTTTTGTTACTAACATTAATTGTTTTCAATTAATTTAATCAATTTTGTATTTCTAATGAAATGCCAGTGGGTAGGGAACACCCAAATTTGGATGAATAACCATTCAAAACTACGTCTTGCTCATGATCAAGTAGATGATCACTCACCCATAGCCTATCCGTCGTGGTACGACAGGGCATTTATACATTTTTTTTCTAACGGTGTGTCAAGTCAGATTGTTAGGTTGCCTGTTTGCAGTTATTTTGTTGATGTCGAAGGTGGGAAAAAAAATGAAAAGGGATGATCTCGTTCTTTCCTTGTACAAATTTATCTGAGGAATTTGAGCTTTATGTGTCTTTAGTATACCATTTTTTGGTGAAAGATATCTTCAAATCTTTCCAATCAAGAGTTTAGGAGCTCATAATAAATATGAGTAGATTACATAAATTTTCAATAAAAACGTCTTTTTTATGTTTCCTTTATTTCCCTAAGACTAATAAGTATTGGGTTGTGATTTTCCGTCATGTTGTGAAGGGCCAAAGTGGACGTGATTTTCTTATTGCGTACATCAACCTTATGCTCTGCAATACGAGTATAAGCAATATGCTCTGCAATACGAACACCTTATGCTCTGCAATACGAGCTGCAATACAACCTTATGCTCTTCAATACTAACATCATGAGTTCATCCATAAACAAAAAAACTAAAGTTTTACTGATTCCTCGGGAGAAATCTACCTTCTGCCCCAAGATGTATGGACTGCACAAGATTCATAAGAAAGATGCCCCGCTAAGACCCATAGATTGGTTCCGCTACTAGTAGTCTAGCCAGATATCTTTCAAAAATCCTGTATCCAGATTCGATCAACCGCGAATTCTATATCAAAAATTCATATGATTTTATCAACTCACTACGCGATATCAAACTCCAACCACAAGATTTATTAGTAAGTTTTGACATAGTCTCTCTTTTAACGAATATCCCCATACCATAAATTTTATTAAAAACAACCTTTATTTCTCGGACGACATCGATTTAATTTCCCACTGCTTAAATAATACGTTTTTTCTCTACAACAATACGTATTATAAACAGATTAAAGGCGCACCAATGGGCAACCCTGTAAGTCCTGTGATTGCAGACATCTTTCTTACGTATTTTGAACAAGAAGCTTTCCAAAAGACTGAATACAAACCATCTTTCTACAGAAGATACGTGGATGACACGTTTGCCATCTGGTCCCATGGAAACGAAAAACTGGAGGAATTCCTACAGCACATCAACTCGTTACACTCGTCAATTAAATTCACCATGGAGATGGAGCAGAACAACTCGCTACCAGTTTTAGTTGTACTTGTATCCAAAACGAATGATGGCTCACTATCTCACACGGTGTACAGAAAAGAAACGCATACCAATAGATATTTACATGCTACCTCACACCACCATCCATCACAGATTGCATCAGTCACGAGAATATTAATCGCAAGATCACAGAGACTGACATATTCGGACCATATCAAAGAAAAAATCGAAAATATCAACCAAGCCTTATTGGATAATGCCTTTTCAAAACACCAAATAACAACAGCATACCGGAAAAACAAACCGTCAACATCTGAGACTGATACCGAAAAACACCTAAGCACCTGTACCCTGCCTTCCATCAAAGGGGTCACAGACAGACTCGGCCGGACTCTCCGCAAATTCAAGATCCGCTCTGCATATAATACAAACTGGAAAATAAATGAGTCACTACCCCATCCGGTTGACAGAGTGGACAACGAACTTTAAGGGGTTTACGAAATTCCCTGCGATGACTGGCCATAAATTATGTTCCTACTAAAAAAAATCGTTTCATTTTTGTTTCAGAATGGCAAATTACAGGACATTACCTTCGTGGACTGGCAGATAATAAGATTGGCGTCTCCAGTCACCGATCTTACATACATATTATTTTTCTCTACTGACCAGCCTTTAAGAAAGAAGTACTTAACAAAACTACTTGACATCTATTATGAAACTCTTGAGAATAATGTTCGAAAAATGGGGTTTGATCTGAGCACTTGTTACCCTAAGAGCGTGTTTGAAGATCAGACAAAGAGAGTTATGGTTTTAGGTCTCATCTTGGGGTTGATGGCAATGTCTCTCTTACTGAAGAAGGAAGGAGACGAAGTTGCTGTGGATAAATTGGTGGAAAAAGTGACTGAAGGGACATATCAGTTAGACAACTCCGATGAACTGATCTCTCGCATTACTGGAATATGTGAAGATGGGTTACATATAAGATTGCCAATTGTTCTTAATAACTAACTAACACATATGATTTATAATTTTTCTTAACAAGTTAGTTATATGTTGGATTTTCAATTGTTCTTAACAACTTAGTTACGTAATAGTTCTTATTAAAATAATAAACAGAACCAAAATAATCAAAGAATATATTCATCACATGAGACCTTTCTGTTTTATTTACTCCATAGTCCATTTTTCCTATAATTCCGTATGTCTTAAAAACTTCCTAACCAGTTTGGTTCTATATATATTACCTAGTGTCGTGTTCACCTTGTTTTAAATTATTATTGTAGAATCTAATTGATTCTCGTGTATAGAAAGATTTACTTTGAGCAACTTATTTTTATATTATATTAGGTCCCCACATACGAAACCGGCGTTTTGCCGTACTGGCAACTTTGATCTCAAATATCTTCTCTTTGGTTAGGAATTTCAAATTCAAATTTATACAGCTATTTACTCAAGTATTTGTGTTTCGAAAATTATAATTCATTTGTTTTTTCCTCAATTGTTTTTTTTCTTTGCGTCACTCAGTTTACAAAATGGAAAACTTGAAATATCGCGTTATTTACGAGTACGAGTTCCACCGTGGCACCAGTGCTGCAGAAACGGCTCGAAGGATTAATGATGTGTATGGCGACGGTGCCGCAAAAGAAAACACAGTGCGTTTTTGGTTCCAACGTTTTCGTTCTGGAAATTTCGACCTGCAGAACAAGCCCCGTGGACGGCCGGAGACCAAAGTTGATAATGAAGAATTGAAGGCTATTGTGGAAGCGGATCCATCGCAAACCACGTCCGAGTTAGCTGCAGGCTGCGGTGTTAGTGATAAAACTGTTTTAATCCACTTGAAGCAAATTGGGAAGGTGAAAAAGCTTGAAAGGTGGGTACCTCACGAATTGAGTGAAGCAAATCAACAAACGCGCGTTGACTGCTGCGTTGCATTACTCAACCGGCACAATAATGAAGGGATTTTGAATCGAATCATTACCTGTGATGAAAAGTGGATCCTGTATGATAATCGGAAGCGCTCATCGCAATGGCTGAACCCTGCCGAACCAGCCAAACCATGCCCCAAGCGAAAATTGACTCCAAAAAAGTTACTTGTGAGCGTTTGGTGGACTAGTGCTGGTGTCGTTCACTACAGCTTTCTTAAATCTGGCCAGACGATTACGGCAGATGTCTATTGTCAGCAACTGCAAACCATGATGGAAAAGCTAGCTGCTAAACAACCGAGGCTGGTTAATCGCTCTAGGCCACTGCTGCTTCATGATAACGCTAGACCACACACTGCACAACAGACGGCTACCAAATTAGAAGAGCTTCAATTGGAATGTCTAAGATATCCACCGTACTCTCCGGACCTTGCCCCAACAAATTACTATTTTTTTCGAAATTTGGATAACTTCTTGCAAGGGAAAAAATTCAACTCCGATGGGGCAGTCCAAACCGACTTCAAAGATTTTATTGATTCCCGTCCGAATGGTTTTTTTAGTAAAGGGATCGATGAACTACCTATGAGATGGCAAAAGTGCATAGATAGCAATGGTACATACTTTGATTAAATAAATATATTATATTAAAAAAAAATCAATTTTATGTTCCTCCCAAACAAAACGCCAATTTCACATGTAAGGACCCAATATATAATATATCGATACTACAAAATTACCGAAGTTGAAAACGAAACTCAAAATATAAGTCGAAGGAAAAACTTAGACATAATACGAAAATGATGAAAAAAGTTGGGTTTAAAAATATTTAACAGTTTAATCCGTCTCTGGTTACTAAAACACATCATATATTCAAGTGCTTATAATGATTTTCCCGCCTGTTTATCAGGGTCTTCAATTGCACGAATGATAATACACAACTTAGATTATATGTTTCAAACGCTTATGAATAGGATATTGTGGCAAGGAATTAATAAAAATTAACTGCCAAACAAATACTAATTCTAACGGTAGATTCATCATCGGATGTAAACTGCCACATATCCTTCCGTCTCTTGAGGGGTCTGCCAGGTGGTCAGGTCATGATCTTCTATATGTTCCAATCACCAACTCCGTTGTTTACAATACAACCTAGTGACCATATCGTCATGTAGCGATTTCTTCCAACTAACCTAAAATATATTAAAGCCCTTATATGAAACAAAATCAAGTCGAACCCGAAGATATTTGTTCTATTAAGTTCTACGTTAACGTTAAGAATACGTGATTTAAAATAATGTTAAAAATTAAGAATACTTCATGTAAAATAATTTTAAAAGTTAAGAATACGTTATTTAAAACAATGTTAAAAGTTAAGAATACGTTATTTAAAATAAATTAATATTTTTTCCTTCAATGGTTATTTCTCATCGCGAGAATAATGGAAATAATTTCCTTACAATATCTGGTAAAAGTTATCTTATTAAAACTATATTTTACTTTAACTTCAAGTATTATTTTACTTTCATTTTCTAATTTGATAACGCATTTGAAGAAGTTTTTATGGTTGTCATGTTAAGTATAAAATTTTTCTTTACTAGTTTAGACGTGTTTTGTGTTTCCGCCCCCATTGTTTTACAAACTCCTCTCCAGCATCACAACTCCATTGATATCCTCAATTGCGTTATTGTGATTTACTTCCAAACCAGAAGATGGGCCGATTAATTTTGTATTTCCGAAAACCTGAGTTAAGTCATATACAAGTACATTACATTATCTCAGGAAGTGAACTTCAGGCTAACAGATCAGTATTTAGCCGCTGAGCTACGTATGCTGGGAGTTATTGTCGTTGAAACTCTTTAACATTTCATGAACGTTGAAAGCAATATAAATACAAAACATAAAAAGCGAACTGATGTAACGCATCAAGATTTAAGTCTAGAGCGGTCGTTGATATATTGATCGTTCAGTGATCCGAGATGATTTCACCGCCCCTCAAGCCTTTTGACGCCCCCTTTGATGCTCATAATGTCCTCTAGGGAATGGTACCGCCCACTAAATGAATTATTGCATTGTGTAAATAAGTTGCCTTAGATAATTTCACATTGATTTAGTAATCAATAATTTTGTATTTTACAATACGTGAATATGTCACGAACGTTTTTGAAAAAACGTGTATATCGAGTATTCAGTTCACATCATATGTCATAAGTAATAAAAGCCCGGAGTTATTAATAATTGTGATAACATTGCAGTCAGTTGTGTAACAAATGTGAAAATGTCCGACTTATCCAACGATGTTAAAAAATTGATCGACGATATCGCCCTGGAAGAAAATTACCAAGATTTTGTTATAACTACGAAAAATGTTGAATTTGCAGGCGACAATTATATGGGCGAGATATCAAAGATAATTGTGTCGAATGGAGATAGTAAAAAGTTTAAAAGGAATCTTAATTTGATTTTAAAACAGCGTCCTAATATTTCTGGGAAAGATGAGAAATCCTTCGCTGTGAAGGTATACCAAAATGAAATTAACGCTTACAAGAATGTTTTGCCAGTTTTGTACGAGCTACAGGCATCCAGCAATATACCAAATGAAGAAAGATTTCGTATTCCAAAATTATACAAAGGAAACACAGAAGAAAATAAACAGGCTATAGTTTTAAACGATTTATCCCTCGAAGGGTATATATTATACGACAGACGACTCTCATTGGACTACGAACACGCATGTTTTGCTGTCAAATATCTTGCAAGACTTCACACGACATCATTCGTCTTAAAAACAAGAAGTCCGGAGATCTTTACAAAGATCACCGAAAACGTTTTTCACTCTTCTAATTATCCGGATTTTGTAATTAGCATGGTCAACTCAGCAGTACAGACGATGATTCCGTTTCTTACGAATCCACTGCATAAAACGAAAGTCGAAGAATATTGTAAGAATGTAGGAGAAAAGCTTCATCGAACGTTGGACGCCAGAACAACACATCCTCACAATGTGATATGTCATGGAGATAGCTGGATCGGAAATATGCTGTTCAGAACTTTGGTAAGAATAGATTTTTTATGTCTACCCAACATATACTTTCTACCTCACCCCTTAAGTTTTCTTGATTTTTGTTTACAGTGTGTACTTATGGAATACGACAAAAAATGTTTTTGTAGCAAATAGTTATTTTTTATAAATTTGATTGCTTTCAGAAGTCATGTCTTGTCAACAAAAATCAGGTTCCTTCTCATGTTTTAAGAGAATGAAACGTTGAAAGTCAGAAAAATTATAGGATATGTATCAAGTGTTATGACATGAAGGTTTATCCTGTTTTTGTCCACATAGTTAATTCTAGGATTAACTCTTTCATCAACAGGATCCATAAACTATAATTTTAGAATTGTAACATTGTACATGTCAGTAGTTTGAGATTTCTAATACTTAATATTTAATCAATGTTTTAATATGTTCTTGAAAATACTCCCAGCCCCTAGAGAGGAGACCGCGAGAAAAATAGTATCAGTTTCACTTTCCGAATTATACTGGAATGTTATCTGACCACATGCACACTTACTTCTATTCTCTCAATTGAAGATATGAAGATATATATTTCACCAAAACAGGTATATTAAGGGTCCATAAAGCTTTAATTCGTTAGGGACATTTGCACAAGGGAAAAACGAGGTCTCTATGGCGTACCGTTCTGTAAAGATATCTCCGTGATATAAACGCCAATGAATAATTCATCTAAAATTTAAAAAAGTGCATATTGTTCATCTTCACTATCTACTCCCGATTTCCAATAAACTCGTAACACAAGATAGGGAAGTATGGAACAATGTCATCTTTGCTTACCCCTCAGAGAAATTATGTAATGTATGTACGTACGTGTATGTATGTAAAAGCTATAAAACCGTATCAGTACTTGTTTTCCTGTTTCAATTTTCAAATAGTTTTTACTATAGTTTCTATGTCTGAAGTGCGAGCAAAAAGAAAATGAACAGTCCATTTTTGGAATTATGGATAAAAGTCTGATGTCGATAGAGTTTGACAATATTATGGCCAACCTTTCAAAAAAGATTTCCCCCTTCCCTCGTTTAGCTCAATATCCGGTGTTAACTGGTTTTAATTTTTACAGAATGGACGACTGGATGACGTGATTTTCATCGACTGGCAGATTACTAGAGTGGCTTCTCCTGTCGCAGATCTGGCATACTTAATCTTCCTTTCAACAGATCAGGAATTCAGAAAGGAAAACTTGATATCACTGTTTGAGGTCTACTATGAAACTCTGGAAAGTAACGTGAAGAAGATGGGGTGTGATGTGAGCACTTGTTATCCTAAGCATGTCTTTGAGCAACATAAGAAAGAAGTATTGCCTTTAGGACTTCTGATGGGAATACTCTCAATCCCTTTTGCAATGAGGAAAAAGGGGGAAGAAGAAGACCTGTCTTCACTCATAGTCAAGCAGCTAAAGGAGCTATACAAATGAACGTTACCGAAGTAATGATATCTAGAATGAATGGTCTCTGTGAAGATTTTGTTAACATGAATATTATATAATTATTATTTATAAAACACAAATGTTTACATACTCGTATTTAAATTAAAATATAATTTTTTAAAATTACAAGTTGCATTCTTCATACGTTGCTGCAAATTGTAATTACCTTTTCTGTTGGAACTTGCATGTCCATGCCATCAGAGCTTCATATTTCACCTTGCATTACTACTTGCTCTTATACTATTTACATGGTACATGGACCCAATAGACACAGGATTCTGTATTGAATGACAATCATTCTCGATCATGCGGAATATTTAAGTAGGGCTTTTTTTCATTGCTGGTCAAAATCTTCTTAAAACTAGACTTTCCAGTGCAGCTTTAGGCAGTAAACTGAAATAACTACAATAGTAAGGATTTTACCCGATGCTGGTCCCGTGACGTGGAATGGTCTGGTTCTAAAATCCTGTGCAGCTTTAAGAAGTACTTGAAGAAGACTGTTTTTGGAGGTTTTATCAAAATTTATCATTATACACGAACACAACACATCTCATAAAGGAAAATAAATGTGTTACTATCTCATAATAGATGATTTACAACAATTTCTTTGTAGTTCATATTACCTTGGTAAGTTTTTAGCGATTTTCTTACCGAATATGCATTTCTAAACATATACAGATGCGGAGAAGTACCCAATCTAATAGCCGTAGCCACCACCTTACACACAACTTATTTATTTATTTGTAATATTTTTTATTTGTCGTTTAAAGCGGATTTGATTCTTGAGTTACAACGACGTTGAGGAGAGTCTGCTCTCTAAGACGGTGCTATATAAATTGTTATTTCATTATTATTAATGTCTATCATTTTTTCTTTCCGCACTTTCTTAAAGTATTCTCAAAAAAATCTTATATGATGGCTATACAACTTTGTATGCCATTACTTTATTTGATGGCCAGACAACTGTGTTGTATGGCCATCATATAAAGTGAATAGTTCGAGCATTACTCCAATGCTAACGGTGTCAGAGTAATTAAATATAAAAAAATAATAATATTTATACACAACATAATATAAATATTATTAATATAAATGATATTTACATCAACACGTAGGTTAGGCAGAAAAAATAGATCTTCATACTTTTCTCTTCAAGCACACAACTTTCGCCTCACCATGCACAATTTTGTACTATTTATTTTTTCGCTTTGTCTTTTTCAAAATCTTGTCTACTTTATACGCTCATTTCTGACTTGTATATACAAGTGTTCGTTTGGTCATCCTTCCATTATTCATTCTCTCCACATGTTCAAAATCTTGTCTACTTTAAACACCCACTTCTGACTTGTATATACAAGTGTTCGTTTAGTCATCCTTCCATTATTCATTCTCTCCACATGTTCAAAATCTTGTCTACTTTAAACACCCACTTCTGACTTGTATATACAAGTGTTCGTTTAGTCATCCTTCCATTATTCATTCTCTCCACATGTTCAAAATCTTGTCTACTTTAAACACCCACTTCTGACTTGTATATACCGTAGACGTGTTCGTTTAGTCATCCTTCCATTATTCATTCTCTCCACATGTTCAAAATCTTGTCTACTTTAAACACCCACTTCTGACTTGTATATACAAGTGTTCGTTTAGTCATCCTTCCATTATTCATTCTCTCCACATGTTCAAAATCTTGTCTACTTTAAACACCCACTTCTGACTTGTATATACCGTAGACGTGTTCGTTTAGTCATCGTTCCATTATTCATTCTCTCCACATGTTCAAACCAGTATATTATTGTATTTCCCTCCCATTGTACACAGTACAATCTGGCGGGCTTATTGCCGTGTGTCAATATCTTTCAACCAATCAGAATGATTTGACACCCTTAAAAACTGTCAGCCTGCAAAAAAGTGGAAAGTCCAACTCAGGTAACTTCACATTAGACGTTAATAATATTAACATACATTTTGCAACACCATCACTCAGTTTAGACACTAACACTAAGGAGAGCAGTCTCCGAAAAATTCTTGTAATACCTCGACCCAATGTCCCTGAGCTCCACTTTTCGGAGGTTGATATAAATGAGGTTCGTCGTATTCTTTAGACTATATCCTCAAAAGCGATGGGCGACGACAATATTTCGATTATATTTGTTGCAGGTCAAACCCGATTTCAGGACAAACTAGTCCGGCCTAGGCCAAACTAGTTCGTCCGAAGCGTGATCGGACAAACTAGTTTGGCTTAAGCCGAACTAGTTTGTTCGAAGGGTGTTAGGATAAAGAAGTTTGGCCTAGGAAATATTACATATCATTCAGGACAAAATGTTTTGTCCTAGGACAAAGTAGTTTAGACTAGGACAAAATTTCATTAATTTCCTTTATTTATAAAGTTAATTTATTTATGAGATATACTGACAAAAAGAAAATTAATTTTTGTGATTATAACATATATAATAGTTATACAGTTTTGTTATAGTGTTTACTTGTTATTGCATGGCAAACTCTGGTGGCACTTCGAGTAACAGAGTATGGATTTATTTTTACATAAACACCTGTTCGATAAACAGTTTTTGTTGCATTTACACCTGAAGAAACCTTGACCAGTCCCGATGGAATGCTTAATGGTTGCACTTCTTAAAGAAATCTCTTACTTTTGATCGATTTCTTCCTCTTGTAGGAACTTATTTGCGCAGATGTCAAGTTTCGTCCTGAAATTGTAAAAAAATACATCGGAATCGATAATTATAATATAAATAAAAATAATGTTTAGTAAATATGTTACAGAAAATTTAAAGGGCTTGTAGTATTACCTGCAATACATTTTCTGTAGAACGCTGTATTTGGTCCCAATTTTGTAAAATCTTTCGTTAGTTGTCCGAAGAATGACTTAGATAATATTACGAAGATCGTCTTTGGCCAAATTGAATTGTTTAATCAAATTGAATTGTTTAATCTATTGCAGTCAGGATTTCGTCCGGGGTATAGTACCACTACCGCTCTGGTCAAGATTACGGATGATGTGAGACGTGGAATGAGCTTTAAGCAGGCTTCTGTCGATTGGATTTTAGCAATGCATTCAATACTGCTGACTTTGATCTGCTTATGGCTCGAATGCGTTCATTGAGATTCTCTGAATCGGCGATTGTCTGGTTTTCGAGCTATTTAAAGGGAAGACAACAATCTTGTAAATACCAAGAGCGTATATCTGAATGGACTGATCTCTCTGCAGGCGCTCCCCAAGGTGGAATTCTCTCTCCACTCCTTTTTTCTATATTCATCAACCCAATATCATCATTTTTAAAATAACTTGATGGCTCTATAATACCATTACATAAAACTGTTAAAAACCTAGGAGTGCTAATAGATAACACTCTCTCATGACGAGATCAATTAAATGAGGTAAGCCGACAGATCTTCTTCAGCCTTCATTCCCTTAAAGTGCTGCAAAGATTCCTACCTACTAAAACCAAAATTTGACTCGTACAATCTCTGCTCTTTCCGATTCTGGACTATGCGGACGTCTGTTACTTGGATGTTACAGAGGAACAGCTGGACAAATTACAGCGTCTTCAAAATGTTTGTCTAAGATTTATTTTTAACCTACGAAAGTACGATCATATAACTTCATACCAGAAGGCATTGAACTGGTTGAATGTTAGAAATAGACGCCAAATTTACATACTGTCTCTATCGTATAATATCCTTAACTGTCCCACCGCCCCCTCTTATCTCGCCGATAATTTTCAGCGTCTTTCCAATAATGGATTAGCGCTACGCTCAAACAGAGATTGTCTATTGGCCTTTCCAGTTCACCGCTCCTCTTTTTTTACGCCGTCCTTTAGTGTCCATGCAGTGACACTCTGGAATTAGTTACAAACCAATATAAGACTTGCTCCGTCCTTGGCATGCTTTAAAAAGCGACTGAAAAAACTCTTAATTTCTAGTCAGTAAAATAACGTGTTTCATCCCTGTTTTTTTATTTTGCTTTCCTCTCCACCATCCCTTACTTTCCTTTTGATTGATGATATCTCACTTTATATGAAAAATAATGTTCGGGTGATTGTCCGTCTTTGTGGGATTCGTGGGCATATGATATAGTGTTTATGGAATTCGTGGGGATGGATAGTCATTTGAATGATTTATGCGACCACGTAACTTGCTTCATTTACTTTTGTCTGGTTTTTTGGAAGAGATTGCCTCCTGGCAATAAACCTGCCAGATCGTATTTGCAATAAAAGTGTTAAATAAATAAATGATGCTTAAGAGGTCTTAAGTGGAAATCAGACTAGAATACTTGTGTTCTAAAATAATTTGGGTTCCAAAGGGAACCTCCGGGTTGGAAGAAATGTCTTATCAAGTAGACCACCATCCTAACGCTCCTTTCATCACCTTACTTTAGACAACAATTTGGTCCATGCATGCATTTTTGGCATTTCCATTTAACTTTTCATATAACAGTTTCATATAATAGTTACTATTAACTTCACCACAATAGTGCACACATCTACAAAGCTTTAATTTAACTTTTATCCTAAGTTCAACCTATATTTCCATAGTTACTTGACATAAATGCCAAAATTAAAGTGTGTGCAATTCAATTTATATTAATTAGTAGAAAATCCCCTTGGGTGATTTGAACAACTGTGTAATTATTTTACGTGAAAATATTTCTAAAGAGATTTCGGTGATGTTCGCGCTGATTTCGATATACGAGTATTTACGAATACTGCTAACAGTACATTGTTGACAGATTCATTAGCATTCACTGACATGAGTAAATTCTATGTAAACTAAAACTTTAACAATATAATATTTGAATATCATAAATGCATCGTTACCACCTGCCAGTTTTCATTCTAGCCCGAAGATTCATGGAGCCATAGAAATCGACTTGAAAAATATATCGGCGACAAACTCCGTTAAAGTTTTACTTATTTAACGAAGCAGACTACATTAAAATTCGTAAGAAACATCTTAGAATTTGTCGGATGCATCTTAATGTTAATGATTCATATAATGTTTTTTTATATCACAGATGCCGTTATTTGCAAATACGTTCCTATTAAGGTTCATGGTTTAAATATGTTAGGGTGTGCTTCACTAGAAGTTTACTGATAGAATTATTGTATTAGAGGAGAAGCCTAGATATTCCGAAATACTTTCCTATTAAGTTTAATGGTTTAAATAGGGTGTGCTTCACTAGAAGTTTACTGATAGAATTATTGTATTAGAGGAGAAGCCTAGATATTCCGAAATACTTTCCTATTAAGTTTAATGGTTTAAATAGGGTGTGCTTCACTAGAAGTTTACTGATAGAATTATTGTATTAGAGGAGAAGCCTAGATATTCCGAAAAATAGGAGAATCCTTTTGATAACGACACTTCCATTCTTTGTTGTGCCCGTCAAAAACATTTAACCACAATGTTACATAAATAATGGTCTGTTATAACGGCGTATAACGTTGGGAAACAAAATTAATGGGGCACTCCAACATACCTACTCGAACCGGACAGTATCAAAATCTGTTAAGATTATAGTCCACAATAGTGTTTTTGTGTCAACTTTGATATATAACTTTGAAAAAAAAAAACTGAATGGAACCCATAAATGTTGTAGAAATGAATGCATTGAGAAGAATACATGGAGTGACAATGTATGATATAATACGGAATGAAGTGACAGGGATAATTGTGAACTTTAGGCCGATGTGTTCAGAAAGATGAATAAGATTACGTTCAGATGGTTTAAGCACGTAGAACGAATTAATGAAGAAATACTAACAAAACAAGAAGCTAAAGATGTGTGTCTACCCCCATTTATGCCTACCCCGGGAAATGGCGTGATGGTATGTATGTATGTTATAGAACAATAACTAAAAACATTATGGTTAGATGTCAAATCAATGAACCCTTCAAATAGCTTGTCAGATACAACGCATAATAAACAAATAGCTTGTCAGATACAACGCATAATAAACAAATAGCTTGCCAGATACAACGCATAATAAACAATCAACTTGAATGACGGTATCTTTATTTACAATGACCTTTCTTTGAGTACTCGTAGACAACCGTCTTTCTTATGGTATATAGAAAATGTCAAATTGACTGACGAGTTTGCGAATTACAGTACCACATGGAACACGATCACGACCAAAAGTAACACGATGTGTGCGAACTGTATATTAACAACAGAATGCAAATTGTCATAAAAGTAATCAAGATTTTATACGTTCTTTCGTTTTGAAACGTTGCTTGATGATTTGCCTGGTATCTTATCTTTATGACAGATATCAAATAAAATAATTTTAGGTTAGACGATACGTAAATATGGTAACAAATTCTAATCTCCATGTTCAAAATGGAACTGCCCATAATTTGTCCTTGATTTTAAATACAAATTTTAGATTTTTAAATTTTTTTTTCATAATATATTGGTAATTTTAATATTCAAATCATGCAAGGGGATTTTCTACAAATAAACCTAACTCATGAATCAAACCCGCTTTTAACGATAAATAAAAAACATTACAAAAAATAAGTTGTGTGTAAGGTGGTGGCTACGGCTATTAGATTGGGTACTTCTCCGCATCTGTATAATATACATATTATGTTATGTTTAGAAACATATTATGTTTAGAAATGCATATTTGGTAAAAAAAAATCTCTAAAAACTTACTAAGGTAATATAAATTACTAATAAATTGTTGTAAATCATCTGAGATAGTAAAACATTTATTTTCCTTTATGAGAGGTGTTGTGTTCGTGTATAATGATAAATTTTGATAAAACCTCCAAAAACAGTCTTCTTCAAGTACTTCCTAAAGCTGCACAGGCTTTTTATAAGCAATTCCACGTCATAAAGCTGTACTGGCTAGTCTAGATTTAAGAAGATTTTGACCAGCAAAGAAAAAAAGCCGTACCAAAATATCCCGCATGATCGAGGATGATTGCCAGTCAATACAGAATCCTGTGCATATATTGGGTCCATGTACCATGTAAATACTCGTAGTATAAGAGCAAGTGAAGTCATGCAAGGTGAAATATGAAGCTCTGATGGCATGGACATGCAAGTTCCAACAGAAAATGTAATTACAATCTGCAGCAACGTATGAAGAATGCAACTTGTAATATTGAAAAAATAATATTTTAATTTAAATACGAGTATGTAAACATTTGTGTTTCATAAATAACAATTATATAATATTCATGTTAACAAAATCTTCACAGAGACCATTCATTCTATTTATTTTATTTATTATTACACATGACAAGAAATATACACAATTTGAGAAAAACAACAGATAATTTGATTTGGACATACAATTTTAATGGATCTGGGTTTGTTGCCTTTCATTTGTCGTATCCCCAGTAAACTAGGCTTTTGCCTGTATCTCACTGAGGATATTTAGCATGAGAAAAATAAATCGATACTTCTTTCCGATTTTTGATTACACAAAAACAAAACCTCGTTGCACGCTCTCATCAACCTGACAGTGACACTCAACTACAACTGGAAACATCTTGCGAAATTCAACTGCTCACACATCATCACTCCAGAAAGACCAAAAATATTCATCCCACACTATACCGCACACAATCATAAGAATAAAAATTAAAATCAAAACAAAAAAAAATACACAGAAACACAAATACAAAAACAACCAAAATTAAAACAACAAGAAGAAACCTACACTCACGAGCTTACATAAATCCCTTCCACTCGTCATTCATCCTGAAAGCCCAAGTACTCAAAATCCTGTCGCAATAACAACCACGCTCCGATCGACTGTCTAAATGGTTTTCCTACCTTTACCTTTATTGAAGTCGGCACGCCATTGTATGTAATGGGAGCCAAATAAGCATATTGTCTTTGGGCAAAAGAGGTTTTAACTCTGGGGATGGTGAACATTTCATTAGTTGCCATGCGATTCTATTATGATTATTATTCTATTATTATTCATTCTATATATGATTATTTCGATAACGTTAATTTGTTTTGTGGTATATTGAATGCAATGACTTTTTGCATTATAATAAATTAATACTCAACGATTCGCCTTTCTACTAAAACACTGTGAATTATAAATATTTTATTGTGGAGAAAAAAATTTAAAAAAATATTATACTTTAATTTAAATCATTAAACGTTTTTAATTTATAAATTGTAACTAATATAACTAAATAACATTCATATCAACGAAATCTTCACACAGACCATTCATTCTAGATTTCATTTCTTCGCTAACTTTCAATTTTAAAGCTCCTTTAGCTGCTTGGTCTATGAGTGAAGACAGCTCTTCTTCTTCCCCCTTTTTCCTGAGTGAAAAAGGGATTGAGAGTATTCCCATCAGGAGTCCTAAAGGCAATACTTCTTTCTTATGTTGCTCAAATACATGCTTAGGATAACAAGTGCTCACATCACAGCCCATCTTCTTCACGTTACTTTCCAGAGTTTCATAATAGACCTCAAACAGTGATGTCAAGTGTTCCTTTCTAAATTCCTGATCTGTTGAAAGGAAGATTAAGTATGCCAGATCTGCGACAGGAGAAGCCACTCTTGTAAGCTGCCAGTCGACGAAAATCACATCATCCAGTTGTCCATTCTGTAAAAATTAAAACCAGTTAATACCGAATATTGGGCTAATGAAGGAAAGGGGGGAATATTTTTTGAAAGGTTGGCCATGATATTGTCAAACTCTATCGACGTCAGACTTTTATCCACAATTCCAAAGATGGACTGTTCATTTTCTTTTCGCTCGCACTTCAGACATATAAACTATAGTAAAAACGATTTGAAAATTTTAACAGTAAACAAGTACTGATACGGTTTTTTTTCTTCATGTTACAGCTTTTACATACATTCGTATGTACATACGAGTACATCATCTAATTTCCCGGTCAGGGTAAGCAGAGAGTGAGAGTTCAGAGTTCCACACTTCCCCATCTTGTGTTACGAGTATATTGAAAATCGGGAGTAGATAGTGTAGATGAACAATATGCACTTATATGGTACGCCATAGACACCTCGTTTTTCCCTTGTACAAATGTGTCTAACGAATTAAAGCTTTATGGACCCTTAATATACCCGTTTTGATGAAATAGATATTTTCATCTCTTCAATTGAGAGTACAGAAGTAAATGTACATGTGGTCAGATAACATAAGGACAGTGAAACTGATACTATTTTTTCAAAGCATTTCAAAGAACATATGAAAACAACCATAAAATATTAAGTATTCGAAATCTTAAACTACTGGCATGTACAATATTACAATTCTAAAATTATACAATAGTTTATGGATACTGTTAACAAAAGAGTTTACCCTAGAATTCACTTTGTGGACAAAAACATGATAAACCTTCATGTCAAGACACTTGATAAATATCCTATAATTTTTCTGACTTTTAACGTTTCATTCTCTTAAAACATGAGAAGGAACCTGATTTTTGTTGATTATTACAAGACATGACTTCTGAAAGCAATAAAATTTATAAAAATTAACTATTTGCTACAAAAAACATTTTTTGTCGTATTCCATAAGTACACACTGTAAACAAAAATCAAGAAAATCTAAAGGGGTGAGCTGGAAATTAAATGTTGGGTTGACATAAAAAAACTATTCTTACCAATGTTCTGAACAGCATATTTCCGACCCAGTTATCTCCATGACATATAACATTGTGTGGATGTGTTGTTCTGGCGTCCAACGTTCGATGAAGCTTTTCTCCTACATTCTTACAATATTCTTCGACTTTCGTTTTGTGTACTGGATTCGTAAGAAACGGAAGCATCGTCTGTACTGATGAGTTGACCAAGCTAATTACAAAATCCGGATAATTAGAAGAGTGAAAAACGTTTTCAGTGATCTTTGTAAAGATCTCGGGACTTCTTGTTTTCAAGACGAATGATGTCGCGTGAAATCTTGCAAGATAGTTGACAGCAAAACATGCGTGTTCGTAGTCCAATGAGAGTCTTCTGTCGTATAATATATACCCTTCGGGGGATAAATCGTTTAAAACTATAGCCTGTTTATTTTCTTCTGTGTTACCTTTGTAGAATTTTGGAACACGAAATCTTTCTTCATTTGGTATATTGCTGGATGCCTGTAGCTCGCACAACACTGGCAAAACATTCTTGTAAGCGTTAATTTCATTTTTGTATGCCTTAATAGCGAAGGCTTTCTCATCATTCCCAGATATATTAGGACGCTGTTTTAAAATCAAATTAAGATTCCTTTTAAACTTTTTACTATCTCCATTCGACACAATTATCTTTGATATCTCGCCCATATAATTGTCGCCTGCAAATTCGACATTTTTCGTAGTTATAACAAAATCTTGGTAATTTTCTTCCAGGGCGATATCGTCGATCAATTTTTTAACATCGTTGGATAAGTCGGACATTTTCACCTTTGTTACACAACTGACTGCAATGTTATCACAATTATTAATAACTCCGGGCTTTTATTACTTATGACACGTAGTATGTGAATTGAATACTCGATATACACGTTTTTTCAAAAACGTTCGTGACATATTCACGTATTGTAAAATAAAAAAATATTGATTACTAAATCAATGTGAAATTATCTAAGGCAACTTATTTACACAATGCAATAATTAATTTAGTGGGCGGTAACATTCCCTAGTGGACATTTTGAGCATCAAGGGGGGCGTCAAAAGGCTTGAGAGAAATCTCGGATCACTGAACGATCATTTTATCAACGATTGCTCTAAACTTTAGTCTTGATGCGTTACATCAGTTGTATTCGCAGTCAGTTCGCATTTTAAGTTTTGTATTTATATTGCTTTCAACGGTTATCAAATGTTGAAGAGTTTCAACGACAATAACTCCCAACATACGTAGCTCAGCGGCTAAATACTGATCTGTTAGCCTGAAGTTCACTTCCTGAGATAATGTAATGTACTTGTATATGACTTAACTCAGGTTTTCGGAAATACAGAATTAATCGGCCTATCCTCTGGTTTGGAAGTAAATCACCATAACGCAATTGGATATATCATTGGAGTTGTGATGCTGGAGAGGAGTTTGTAAAACAATGGGAGAGGAAACACAAAACCCTTCTAAACTAGTAAAGAAAAATTCTTTACTTAACATGACAAACATAAAAACTTCTTCAAATGCGTTATCAAATTAAAAAATGAAAGTAAAACAATACTTGAAGTTATAGTAAAATATAGTTTTAATAAGTTAACTTTGATAAGATATTGTAAGGAAATGATTTTTTCTAAAAAATAATTTCCGTTGTATAATTCTCGCGATGAGAAATAATCATTGAAGGAAAAAAATATTGATTAATTTTAAATAACGTATACTTAACTTTAAACATTATTTTAAATAACGTATTCTTAACTTTTAAAATTATTTTACATAAAGTATTCTTAATTTTTAACATTATTTTAAATCACGTATTCTTAATGTTAACAGAGAACTTAATAGAACAAATATATTCGGGTTCGACCTGATTTTGTTTCATATAAGGGCTTTAATATATTTTAGGTTAGTTGGAAGAAATCGCTACATGACGATATGGTCACTAGGTTGTATTGTTAACAACGGAGTTGGTAATTGGAACATATAGAAGATCATGACCTGACCACCTGGCAGACCCCTCAAGAGACGGAAGGATATGTGGCAGTTTACATCCGATGATGAATCTACCGTTAGAATTAGTATGTGTTTGGCAGCTAATTTTTATTTAATTCCTTGTCACAATATCCTATTCATAAGCGTTTGAAACATATAATCTAAGTTGTGTATTATCATTCGTGTAATTGAAGACCCTGATAAACAGGCGGGAAAATAATTAAAAGTACTTTGAATATATAATATTGTATAATGTGTCTTAAAGCCCGTTCTCACGGATCAAGTTTAATTGACCGATTATAGTTGATCAACAAAAGTTGAATGAAATCTGTAGTGAGAACCTTTGTTTCAATAGACTTGATCAACTCTTTAGGGGATCAACTCTATTGAAACGAAGGCTTTTGTTGATCAACTATAATCGGTCAATTAAACTTGATCCGTGAGAACGCGCCTTTAGTAACCAGAGATGGATAAAACTGTTGAGTATTTTTAAACCCAACTTTTTTCATCATTTTCTTATCAAGTCTAAGTTTTTCCTTCGACCTATATTTTAAGTTTCGTTTTCAACTTCGGTAATTTTGTAGTATCAATATATTATTATCCATATAAATAAAAATGTAAATGTTCGTTAATAGAAAATCTCTAGTCTCCGAAAGTTCTTCACCGATTGCTTTGAAATTTTGACAAAAGGTTGCATTCGTATATAATACAAGCATGTTTATATATATTTTTTTATATACAGTTGTATATAAAAAAGTATATAAAACAGCGGGAGCGCCCCCTGCAGCAACACACGCAAACTAAACAATTATCATTGACAGTTATGTCACATTGCATTTTTGACGTTTCGGAACTAATATTAAATAATTAAATATTAAATATGTATATAAATAAAAATGCAAATGTTCGTTAATTAAAAATCTCCAATCTCCGAAAGTTCTTCACGGATTGCTTTGAAATTTTGACAGTTTCATTTTGATTTCGAATATTAAATATTAAATAATTAAATATTAAATATTTCAATAATATATATTAAATTTTCAAATACGTTTACTGAAAAATAGCGCCATCTGTTAGGACGTAAAAGCAGCATACGGGATAAATATTAAATATTAAATAATTAAATATTTAATAATAAATATAAAATATTTAAAAAATAAATAAATCATTTTCAAATACGTTTATTGAAAAATAGCGCCATCTGTTTGGACATAAAAGTAACACACGATATACTATTTTTTTGTATATCGTGTGTTGCTTTTACGTCCAAACAGATGGCATTATTTTTCAATAAACCTATTTGAAAATTTTATATTTATTTTTTAAATATTTAATATTTATTATTAAATGTTTAATTATTTAATATTTAAAAATCAAATAATAAAATATTAAATATTTATTAATAAATATTAAATGTCTATAAATAAAAATGTAAATGTTGGTATGTTAAATATCTCTAATCTCCGAAAGTTCTTCACCGACTTACGACCTACGCGACTTACGACTGTTCGACTTTACGACCACAATCCGCGATCGATATTATAAGCATTTTTTAAACGCTTCCGAGTTGTCTACAACAAGGAAAATGGGAATTTCTCAACGTGCCAAGAAACAATGAAAGGCTATTGATTTAAAAACAAAAATGATGGTAATTAAGCAGTACGAAGGAGGAAAAAAAGTATCTACCGGAGCAAATTTTTAATGGAGATGAAACGGAATTATTCTGTAAACGAATGCCAACACGCGTTTACATCTATATAGAAGCTAAAATCATGCCTGAATTAAAAACTTTAAAAAATAGGTTGACTCTGCTGGTTGACGGAAACATCGCGAGTTTCAAACTCAAGCCTTTAATAATTTATCAATCAGAAAACCCGCGAGCATTCAAAAATGTAAACAAGCACACACTGCCGGTGTACTTTCGTACCAATTAAAAAAACATGGATGACGAAGACCCTATTTGAAGACTGATTCATGAATTTTTTTATTCCTCAAGTTCATGAATATTGTGTGGAGAGTAAAATTCCTTTTAATATTTTGATGCTCTTTGATAATGCACCTGGACATCCACCCAATGTATCTGATCTTCATCCTAACGTGAAAGTTATTTTTTTGCCGCCAACACACAGCTCCACTCATTCAGCCTATGGACCAAGGTTATACTGCTATATTTAAGGCTAACTATCTCTGAATAACTTATAGATGCTGACACACAGCTATCGTTGCGAGCGTTTAGGAACCAGTACGATTTACTTAGGTGTACCAAAAATATCGCTTCTGCCTGGGAGGCTGTGACAAAGAAGTGCATGAATGGTATTTGGGAAAATTGTGATGATCGTTACTCAAATACTTGATGAATTCGATAGTGAACAAGAACTTGAAGTCATAGAAAAAATAATAAAATTAGTGAAATATGTTTTTTTAGAGTGTGAGGTAGAGGACATCGAGGAATTACTAGATCATGAGTCTGGAGAACTTACGAATGAAGAATTTATTGAATTGGATAAAGAAAAAGTAGCGGAAGAAGAAAGAAGAGAAGCAAAAAAAGAACAGGAGGAGGAGCCAGAAGGAATATTCACCGTTAAGGGACTATCCGAAGGTTTACTTATCTTTGGAATAAACTTCTTCCACATTTTGAAGAAATGGACCCAAACATCGAACGATTTGTAAGGATTGAACGGATGGCACACGATGTGGTTCGCCCATTTCGTGAAATATGCAAGGAGAAGAAGAAACAAAAAATCTAGACAAACAAGCGGCCAATATTTTTTTTATATGTAAACCAACAACTGTATTTTCATGTTTTATTAATACATATAACATTTAACCAATTTTACTGCAGCGTATTTTTTTAATTAATCCTAACAAATGTAAAAATAAAAAATAAAGCAATACGTAAAGATATCCGAATATTAGGAATGCTAATGATAAAGAAAACAAAGATAAACTCGAAAAATAATAAAAAAAGAAACCTCATAAACGACAGTGGTGATATACTGATTATAATAAGAACATAGAAAACAGTCTTATGTTATGATATCATCACGCACTATAATTCACATGTGTACAGAAATTATTGCATAAACCAACTTACGACCAGATAAACTTACGGCCTGTTTATTGGACCCGATTGTGGTCGTAAGTCGAGGACTACCTGTAGTTCCAATTATCTCTGTATTTCCTTAATAATACTCCTATTTGACAAATATTTCCTTAACAATATTCCTATTTGACAAATGCGTGTCCAGCTGCAAAACGATCGATCATCTGAGATATTCTCAAATCAATTGCTGGAAATTGGAAACGGAAAGGTGCCGGTTGATATGACCTCAGGACGAATTTTATTGCCTCATAACTTCTGCAATTTAGTGACGTCAAAAGAAGAATTGGTTGAAAAAGTATTTCCCAATATTAAAATCAATTATAAGAATCACGATTGGCTGAGTGAACGAGCTATTCTTGCCGCCAAGAACAATGACGTCTACGAACTTAACAATATTATTCAGTTCCTTTTTTTAATGTTTCGTAATTTTATATGTTTTTGTTTTAACTTTCTTTCTTCTTTTTCAGTGCAATCGATCTGCTTTAGTTCATCAAAATGCCGGAGAAGCAGCAGAGCGACGTGCAGCCAGACTTGAAAATGCACGGTTGCGAGCACGGCGATCGCGTTCTGCAGACTCAGATCTGCTTCGTTCTCAACAGAATGAACGCGGCTGGCTGAGAGTGGCTAAAAGACGTCAAAAATATGATATACCCACAAGCATTGTGAAATTAAACATATTAGAAACGTGTGCTTTCTGTTTTCTTTCTTTTCCATTTAACCAGACTGAGCCACAGCAACGCGTGACCGGGTACAACTAGTCTATATAAATAAAAATGTAAATGTTCGTTAATAGAAAATCTCTAATCTCCGAAAATTTTTCGCCGATTGCTTTGAAATCTTGACAAAAGGTTGCATTCGTAAACAAGCATGTTTATATATATTTTTTATATACGGTTGTATATAAAAAAGTATATGAAACAGACGAAATAACAGGAGCGCGTCCTGCAGCGACACACGCAAACTAAACAATTCTCATTTACATTTATGTCAAATTGCATTTTCGACGTTTCGGAATTAATATTAAATAATTAAATATTAAATAACAAATATTAAATATCTATATAAATAAACATGTAAACGTTCGTTAATTAAAAATCTCCGAAAGTTCTTCACGGATCGCTTTGAAATTTTGACAGTTTCATTTTGATTTCGAATATTAAATAATAAATAATTAAATAATAAATATTAAATAATAAATATAAAAATTAGGGAGCGCCCCCTGCAGCGATACACGCAAACTAAACAATTCTCATTGACAGTTACGTCACATTGCATTTTCGACGTTTCGGAATTAATATGGAATATTAAATAATTAATTATTAAATAATTAAATATTGAATAATTAAATATCAAATTATAAATACGAGTATTAAGTATCTATATAAATAAATATGTAAATGTTCGTTAATTAAAAATCTCCAAAAGTTCTTCACGGATTGCTCTGAAATTTTGACAGTTTCATATTGATTTCGAATATTAAATAATAAATATTAAATAATTAAATAATTAAATAATTAAATAATAAATATAAAAAAGTGTATAAAGCAGACGAAATAAGGGGAGCGCCCCTGTTGAACGTGACGGCAACATACGCAGTATATATATCGATTTATTTTCATTTTGATTTTGAATATTAAATATTAAATAATTAAATAATCAATATTTAATAATAATTATTAAATATCTATATAAATAAAAATGTATATGTTCGTTAATAGAAAACCTCTAATCTCCGAAACTTCTTCATCGATTACTTGGAAATTTTGACAAAGGTTGCATTCGTATACAAGCATGTTTATATATATTTTTTTATATACAGTTGTCTATAAAAAAGTGTATAAAACAGACGAAATAATGGGAGCACCCCCTGCAGCGATACACGCAAACTTAACAATTTCCATTGAAAGCTATGTCACATTGCATTTTCGACGTTTCGGATTCTTTCATTTCGTTTTTTAACTGTTTTTTTTATTTTTCTTAAATGTTAAATAATTAAATATTAAATAATAAATATTAAATTTACAAATACGTGTATTGAAAAATAGTATCATCTGTTTGGACGTAAAAGCAACACACAATATACTCAATTTTTATCCGCCATAGTTATATCGTGAAATGCGTTAAAATTTACCAATCGATTGATTTGCGTTTGAAGTGAAATATTTCGTTAATATTTTTTTGTTTTTTAGTTCGTGTATTTTCTCTTTTTAATGTTTCGCAATTTTATATGTTTTTGTTATAACTTTCTATCTTCTTTTTCAGTGCAATCGATCTGTTTTATACTTCAGAAAGTCAAGGATGTGTCGTGCGGCGTTTAAAACATCATGTCACAAAGGGATGGGGTAAAATCGTTTTTTTTACAAATCGAATATTTTTTTTTATAAATCGAACAATTGTTATTCTCTATACTGACGTTTTAATTCCTTATTTTCATTATAATGTCTTTCTAATGTATTGTATGATTTGTATCTATCTTTAAGTAGGCGATGATCCACAATGAATTAATACTAATTACGAACATTTCATTTTAGGTATAAAAAAATCGAAAATCCAAGTGTCGAATACCCCATCCCTAGTCAATGCGGACTAACGTAGTGACTTTTGACAAACCTCACCAAATATTATTACGTGCAGCCAGACCTGAGGATGCAACAGAATGAACGCGACAGGCGATCGATCAGCTGAGATATTCTCACATCAATTGCTGGAAATTGGGAACGGAAAGGTGCCGGTTGATATGACCTCAGGACGAATTTCATTACCTCATATGTGTTTTTGTTCTAACTTTCTTTCTTGTTTTTCAGTGCAATCGATCTGCTTTAGTTGACGAGAAAGCAACAGAGCGACGTGCAGCCAGACTTGACATGGCACGGTTGCGAGTACGGCGATCGCATTCTGCAGCTTCAGATCTGCTTCGTTCTCAATAGAATGAACGCGACAGGCTGAGAGTGGCTGAAAGACGTCAAAAATATGGTGTACCCACAAGCATTGTGAAATTAAACGTATTAGAAACGTGTGCTTTCTGTTTTCTTTCTTTTCCATTTAACCAGACTGAGCCACAGCAACGCGTGGCCGGGTACAGCTAGTATATATAGTAATATAAAAAAAAAGATGATCGCTGAAAGTAAATCTTTCTATACACGAGAATCAATCAAAAGAATTCAATTTTACAATAATAATTTAAAACAAGGTGAACACAAAACTAGGTAATAAATATAGAACCAAACTGGTTAAGAAGTTTTTAAGACACAGAATATTAGGAAAAATGGACTGTGGAGTAAATGAAATAGAAAGGTGATGAATATATTTTTTGATTACGTTGTTTTGTATTTATTATTTTAATAAGAAAAGAAATTCAAGTAAGTCTTCGATTTAAATAATAATAAATATAAAAATATAATTAACGTACATTTAATTATATTTTTATATTTATTATTATTTAAATCGCTGCTGATTACAACATATCTGGTTGTGTAAAATGTGAAAATATTATTACATTAAATAAAGTTATGTAATTGATGTCGATTCTGATGGTTGATGTTATTAAATGATGTCTCAAAGGTTTGGTAAAAAAACAAATATATCCCTGGAGATTTGTCAACTAAAATAAACATTTCACTATATTGGGACCACGAATATTCCCACAAATACTAAATTTGGAAATGCTTAGTAGAATATTCAGGACAAGCAAGAACTTGAAAGAATTGCTCTAAAATTAAAGAAAAGGAGCACAATAACATATTCATGGTTAATTCTAATATTGGACGTATACCGGACGGGGCACAAAGACTGTAGATAGGCACGTTGGTTGCCGCGTAACGCTCAGAGAATCTACGTCGCGAATTCCGTAGCGAAGATCCAGTAGAAGAAGAAGAAGGTAGCAGGGAGAGATTCCTCTCAGGCAGTCGAAGTAGGGTAGCGGGTCTCAAGTAAAACGCAGTATAGTCGGTTGTTACTGAGAAGTATTATATTTTCCAAAATCAGGGGACCCTCTGTATTAATGGTCAGTCGGCCGTCAGAAGCGCCCATTGCCCGCAAAATACAACAACTTTCGGGGTTTTGGAGCCTGCTTACGCCCACTGGGCCCCGACCTACTCCGATCGCATCGCCACGCAAGTCACTTATTTCCATTGCGGTCGCGAGCGCGATCGGAGTCAAACAAACATACATTTCCAACGTAAAATACAAGCACATTATTACATAGATTTATAAGAACATACATAGAATAACAAAATAGCATGAATTTACATGGAAATATAAGGGTTCATACACAGATTTACACAGTTTAATATCCAGATCTACACATCGCTGTCCTTTTCCATTATACCACATACACACGCACAAGGGTGACGGCACAAGTCCGATACAGGACGTATTATCAGAATCGTTGATTTCAAACTTCGTAATTTAGAACAATTGGAAATCATACCTGTAACTAACGCATTAAGAAAAAAAAATGGGAATCATATATGTAACTAAGGTGTTGCGAACTATTGATAATCCGATATGTAACTGACTTATTAAGAAAATTGGAAATCATATATGTAACTTAGTTGTTAAGAACAATTGGAAACCCTTTATGTAACTTAGTTATCATTAAGAACATTTGAAAATCTTATATACAACCTACGTCCATAAAGTTTTCTATTCCAGTAAACTGATTCAACAATTCATCAGCGATGATCATCTCATAGTATGTATCTTCAGTTGCCTTTTGAATAAATTTTCGCAATCCTATATGTAACTAACTTAATAAAGGAAATTGGAAATCATAACTCGTATATCGTATGTGTTCAAATATTCAATTGGAAATTATATATCTTACTTAGTTATTAAGAACAATTTGAAATCTTATATGTGACTTATTTATAAAGAATACATAGAAAACCTATACGTAACTAAGTTGTTAAGAACATTTAAAAATCCAATAATTAACTAACTTATTAAGAAAACTTATAAATCATATGTGTTAGTTATTAAGAACAATTGAAAACCCTATATGTAACCCATGTTAATAAAGTCTTCACATATTCCAGTAATGCGAGATATCAGTTCATCGTAGATGTCTAACTCATACATCCCTTCAGTCCCTTTTTCCACCAATTTATCCACAGCAACTTCGTCTCCTTCCTTCTTCAGTAAGAGAGACATTGCCATCAGCCCCAAGATGAGACCGAAAACCATAACTCTCTCTTTCTGATCTTCAAACACGCTCTTAGGGTAACAAGTGCTTAGATCAAACCCCATTTTTCGAACATTATTCTCAAGAGTTTCATAATAGATGTCAAGTAGTTTTGTTAAGTACTTCTTTCTTAAAGGCTGGTCAGTGGAGAGAAATAACATGTATGTAAGATCGGTGACTGGAGACGCCAATCTTATCATCTGCCAGTCCACGAAGATAATGTCCTGTAGTTTGCCATTCTGAAACAAAAATTAAACGGTTTTTTTAGTATGAACATAATTTATGGCCAATGATAGCGGTCGTCGAACTTCAGAGTTATATATTAAATTTCACTTTATCGTAATCATACCACGAGCTGGCCGAATGAGACAGTAGGACTTGCATATTTTTAATTCTGACGGAGTAAGTCTTGATTGTCAGGTTGCCTGCCTGCATCTATTTTACCATTGGTTAACCGCTGTAAAGTTCGTCCAAGCACGTTTGTGGGCTGATCACAGATCAAGTGGAAATCAAGTCAAATTGTGTGTCACAACTGTGACGGTTAAATTTAATCTTCCTCTTTAAATTTAACAGATCTTTGTGCTTTTATAGATTACAAGTTTAACTTTGTTGATCTTCCTTCAATAACTAAAAATTTGAATATCAATTGTCAACAAAATGTTTTGTTGTTCTGCATGGTGGTCGGTTGTCTACGAGGTTGTCTAGAAGTACATCGTGATTTCTTTAGTTATTTATGTAGCCTTCGTGACCAAGTGAGCAAGATGCTTGACCAGAGAGGTTCGTGTTCGATTCCCGATAGTACCCGAGAAAAAAGGGTACCAATCTATTCGAGTTCGTTTGGTAGCACATGGGTATGTGAGTGTTGTTGCTTCTCCAGGGGCGGTAATATTATCAACACGTGCGTTAATGAACTGCGAGTTCGGTGCCTATGCCTCGGTACAGTTGATCTCATCTCAAAAACTTGATTAATGAATGGGACCGAAGACAATGCGGCCACGCTCTTTAATATGTCCGCATTGCCAATTGGGAAATATTTAAGGGTTACCGTACAAAAGAAAAAAAACCTTCATTTAGACATGGTTCAATCAGCCTCGCATTCTTTGCGTACCTCAACTTACGCATTTAAGATCGCACATTTTTTCTGTCAGTATTTTGTTCAGTGAATTACGGCCCACGTGGGCTAGTTGATAAGATGCCAGTCTTCCAACCCGGGGGGTATGGGTTCGATGTCAGTTAGTAGGTACCATATATCTTCTAAAAGAATAGTCGTAACTTATTTTCATTATCAAGTTGATTGCTTTAGCTTCTCCATCGCAGTGTTTTTCTTCTATTTTTAATCTTGTTATTCGTCCCAAATAATTGTCACCATTAAATTGTTGATCCTCGCCAGTCAAAGTATAATCTTTCACATTTTCGTCACTTGCAATTACTTAAACAACTTGTTGAAATCTGCACACAACGAAGACACGGTGAAGCCTACTACTCGATGTTACTTAAAGTACAAGAATGTCGTTCTTTTCGGACAGATGTAATGAAATACATAAAAGTGAACAGAAGGTGGTATCATACTAATTATATTTCTAAATTTATGTTAAAAATCTTGTGGAAGGAATCAATTCTGCTCAGGTTAAAGTTATTTAGAAAAAAATATATGAGGCGATACGGATTAATTAAGCGAATCATTATGTCCTTGAATTGAAAAGATTAAGAAGTTTTATTTAAATTCGAATGCAACACTTAAATGTATGAAAAAAGTAATGACTGTTGTTAATCTTATCGTCTTATCTTTACATATGCCATAACATATAATCGAGTCAAGTTACAGAACGCTAATGGTCCTTGACGATTATCTAATGTTGTCCACTTAAGAAATCACTGTTGACATGTCAGATAAGATACAAACGTACTTATACAAAAGTGGATAGTTTGTATAAATATTTATTAATCTACTCAAAGAGTTTTATAATTTTTATTTTTTATTGATTTATTTTATTGTTTGACAGATGCAAAGAGAAAGGTCTGAGAATGAATATTGCGAAATCCTAAATCATGGTGATAGAAAAGTGAGAAAGAAAAAAAGAAATGCGATATACGGGTAAACAATGAAAGTTTTTTTTTCTTAATCTACATGTACAAGGGTGTGGGCTAAAAACATCTGATGTCCTCGCGGCCGGGCTCGCCTTATATTAATGGGGTGTATCTTGGCCGGGGGCATTGTTGTTGGATGAGCCCAGACCTCTTAATAGCTTCTCTCTTAAATGTATAATATTTTCTGCAGTTTATTTTGAGACATCATATACATATGGTACATGTGCGATTTCGGAATGTTTTTACATCCGTCTATGTACATACTATTTTGATTTCAAAAAACATATATTTGTTTATTTAAGTTTATCTGAGGTGGTATTTTTGGATTTACAGTTTTATTTTTTCTGCCATTTATTCATTTTCTGCTTTTTTTCTTAATCTACATGAACAAGGGTATGGGCTGAAAAACATCTGATGTCCTCGCGACCGGGCTAGACCTATATTGGTGGGGTGTATCTCGGTCAGGGGGCTGTTATGAAACGAGGTGGACCTTTTGATAGCTTCTCTTTTCAAAATATTTTCTGCTATTTATCTTGAGATATATGTGCGATTTTGGAATGTATGTAACATACTCGTATATATGTCCATACTATCATATGTTGCTATCAATAAACCTATATTTATTTATTTAAAGATTGAAGCAAGTTGAACAATTCTGCTATTTGGGTAGTATTTTTTCAAATGATGGAAGAGTGAACAGGAGTATCGAACGAAGTGTAGTGATAGAAAACAATATCAATAGGGCGCTAAAACACATATACTTGATGCGGACATTACAAAATCTGCTAAGATGATGAAAGTCCATAAAAGTATTTGAGTATAAACTTTTGATGCATGAGAGTGAAATGTGGACGTGAAATAAGAATGAAAGCAATCGAATAAATGCTATAGAAATGCGTACACTGAGAAGAATACACGGGGTGACAATGTATGACAAAATACAAAAATGGTTAGGGATGAATTTGAATTTAATGCTGATTTATTGACTAAGATGAAGAAGAGCACTCTGAGATGGTTTGGTCATGTATTTTATGATAGAACGAACGAAAGAAGAAAGAAGAAAGACTTACATAAAAATATATATAGAGCAAATATGAGAAAAAACCTTGATAGAAAAAAAAAAACAGAAAAATATGGTTGGATCAAGTGAATGATACTTTGAAAGAAGAAAACGTAAAAAGTCGGTGAAATCGTATGAGTCCTATGAGAAGGTTTATGGATGAAAAAGAAGCAAAGGATCTGCCTGAATCTCTTTGCCAACCCTGACAGTGTGTATGTTTTTTTTAATTAATTAAGCTTGTAATTCATATTATTGTGAAGATGTTTTTATGTATTTTAAAGCTATTGTTAATCTGTAATTATGAAGGAATATTGTATAGTATGTTAAGGTTTGTAAACGTGTCTATAGAAATGTGTTACTAAGTATATAAGATTATTTTTAGCGCGGCATACGGTCCTCGGCCTTCTAAGCTCTGGCTTGTATGCAGTAGTACGTATGTACGTCTTTTTTGTTGCATATGTATGAATCGTGTTACTTAATTTGATTGTTACATGTTGTATTTTTGTATTCACTTGGTTTCGGAATTTTTGTTGTGTTTAGCTAAAATTATCAACGTTCGAAATCGACCATTAATTTATAATAAACTACTTTCGTAAAGAAATTCCTCATAAGTTTTTTTTTGTATATGATAGTTAATTTGAGGTTTATGTGAAATGGATTTAATTTTAACTGATAAATTTCGATATTTAACATCTTCTATATGGTATATTCGATGAATAAATCGAGGATAATTGTAATTAAAACCACTTCACAGAAAATCATTGGTAATCATTGTTCCTGTTGATATTCATTTTATTTTTTTTAATTGCACTCCACATTTTATTTTATTCTATTAGATTAAACTAGTGTCAAATGTGTAAATAAAAAACATAAATTAATTCAGACATTTCCTTCTTTTTGTAAACTATTATAATACAGTCCTTGATTTTGAAAATGGTGAAAAGTATTTTTTACCAAAATTTACCAAGTTAATGTGCTTAGCATGACGTTATTATGTTTGTACAGTGATAAAATAATAATTGTGAATTATAAGAATTTATTTCAATATTTTTTTCCTAGTGATTAACTTCTCAATGGCGTTTGCGTAAAATCTACAGTAATTGAACCAAACCAAAATATACTTATAAAATAAAATTTAAAACATAAATTATAATTTATTTCAGATTTCCGTGAAGGTAAAATAACACTTTACTCAAACAAAAATCAGTCCATTAAATACATAGATATATAGTGTTAAAACATCTGATTAGAGTGGGGGTTTTTAAAGTTTGAAATGTGACATCTATTTAGGAATGTCCCTGCATTTCCATATCTACGAATTCCAAGCGATAGAGCGCAACCTTCAAATATCAAATTCGACTGAATGGACAAAAAATCATTATATCACAAAAAATCATTAAACTTTGGATTCATTTTTCCCCAAATATTTCACACAACTACTCTTAGCTCCTTCCTCCACTGACCGCCACCACCAGAGGCACCGCGCAGTGGATTGCGCACCTCACTGGCACCTTTTAGTGCATCTCTGGTGCTCCTACATAATATCCTATCCTCCCATCCATCACTGCAATCTTAATTATTCCAAATGTCCACTTATCTACTTAATGACTTTGAATGTCCACTTAAATTTTCCATTGCAAACAATTGACCTCTTTCTGATAACGCAAACATCACAAAAAACAAACATGTTTGCATAAAAACAAAACTCAAGTTAACAAGTCTTTTTGTAACTTCCTTACCGCCATTTTGATGATACGTTTCCGGTTCGCCTGTCCCTGCGTTGATACCAAAGCTTTCCCTAACAAATTTACAAGTAAGGCAAAGCCTTACAGCGGTACTTTCAAGCGGGAGCAATTTAAGATAAAAGTAAATAAACTGTGAAATATGAAGACCTTTTTATTTCATATTAAATACAGGCGAACCTCGACTTTCGCACATTCGACTTTCGCACAATTCGCTATTTCGCACATTTTTGAAAAATAGTTTTTTAATTATTTTTTTCCCGAAATAATGCAAAAATGTTTTGTTTCCCTGTTGCACCATGAAACGCTTATGAGCCCAGTCCGCACTGTGAAAAGTGTTATGTCCTGTTCGCACTTATGTTCGCACATATGCATTAACATACGAGAGCGAGCGAATCAAACGCATGCATTTGAATTTACTAATTTGTACACACTCCCGTCTGATCTCGACAGGTTCAGTCTTGCGTTAGCATACGCACAGATGAATTGTTCTGCGAGTTTTGTTTCAAATATTACGTACCCGTTTTAACATAATTTATTTTGGGAGAAGTTGTACAGTAGTAATATTAAATAAATTATTTTGTTTAAAAAATTAAAAAAAATAAAAAGTTTTAACATGAGTGAGAAACGAAAAAACTGTGAAGTAAATATAGCTAAAAAAAAACCAAGAACCCATAAACTTCATACAATCGAAACGAAGATGGATATAATAAAACGATCTGAAAATGGAGAGTCGTTTGCTTCAATTGGCCGATCGTATGATATAAACAGGTCTACGATATGTTCGATATTAAAGAATAAAAATAAAATTAAGGAATATGTAAAAAATTGTGGAAATATATCATCAAAAATTGTTTCCAAAAAGCACGGCATAGTAATTGATGAAATGGAGAAATCTTTGATGTATTGGATTAGTGACCAAAATCAAAAAGACGTACCTCTGAGTACTTCGGAGATTCAAGCTAGGGCTATTAGCTTGCATAATGATTGGAAGGCTAGACTAAAAAATGATTCTGACACGGTGTTTCATGCAAGTAACGGCTGGTTTTCAAATTTTAAAACAAGGTATTCTTTACGCAATATTAAATTCACCGGAGAATCAGCCGATGCGGATAAAGATGCTGCAAAAGACTTTATTCCGTCACTGTCCAAAATTATTGAAGATGGAGAATATACCTCTAGTCAAATATTCAATGTAGATGAGACTGGTTTATTTTGGAAGAAGATGCCTAATCGTACATTCTTATCAAAGGATGAATCAGTTGCGCCTGGCCATACCTTCTAAAAACCGATTGACATTGCTTCTTGGTGGAAATTTAGCTGGTGATTTAAAATTGAAGCCATTGTTAGTTTATCAAGCAGAAAATCCTAGAGCATTGAAAGGGAAAGATAAAAAATTGCTTCCAGTCATTTGGAAATCCTATAAAAAAGCCTGGGTTACCGCTTTAATATTTAAAGATTGGTTTACTTCACATTTTGTACCAGCAGTAAAACATTATTGTGAAGTTAATAATTTACCATTTAAAGCATTATTAATCTTAGATAATGCTCCAGGACACCCAAAATCTCTACAAAATTTATACCCAGAAATCAATGTAGTGTTTCTTCCCCCCAATACTACGTGTCTCATACAACCCATGGACCAAACGGTGATAGCTACGTTTAAACGATATTATATGCGGTCGATCATGAATCAGGCCATCAAGGCAACTGAAATGGAAGGTGGGCCCACATTAATAGATTTCTGGAAAAATTATAACATATGGAATGCAATAAATAATATTGGAGATGCATGGGCTGAAATAAAAGAGTCAACAATGAAAGGTTCGTGGAAGCAACTATGCCCACAGATGATGAGTGATTTTCAAAATTTTGATGATACCCCAGAAACCATAACTCTTGAAATAGTTCACCTGATGAATGAACTAAGCCTTGAAGTCAATAGCGAAGATGTTAATGAATTGATAGAATCACATTCTGAACCATTGTCAAATGAATTTCTTATGGATCGTCACGAGAATGAAAATTCTAGTTCATACGTACAAAACGAAAGTGAGGAAGAAGAACCAGAAGAAATACCCAATACCTTAACATTAAAAAACTTGAACGAAGCTTTAACACATATTGAGAAATTTTTAAATATTATAGAAGAATGTGACCCAAATGGAGAACGCATATCTAAAGTGCGTAGGGAGATCCATAATAGCACTGCGTGTTACAGAACTCTCTATGAAGAAAAGAAAAAAAATAATAAAATACAAAAAACTCTTGACAATTTCGTTAAAAAAATATAATTTCAATTTAATATGTACTGAGTAATTTTTGACAAATAAAATTTTTGAAGTATATACAATCTTTGGTGTTTTTTTTTCTTCCCTCTACTTTCGAACATTTAACTTTCGCACACATTTTCAGGAACCAATTATGTGCGAAAGTCGAGGTTCGCCTTAAGAACTCGTGACTTAAAAAGCAATATGGATATGCAACGCAAGCTTATTATATACAACACAAAACGTTTGGCCTGTAAATTTGAACTAAAATGCAGCAAGAGTAAGTTTGGTTCATCAATAATAATTTTATTATTATAATTAACGTAATAAATGCATAACAATCATCACATCGAACCTTTACTGGGGTTATTAGATGAGATCGAACGCCACACTTTTATATACTGTGATATGTAGGTAGGCACATTTTGTCTTCAGGTAGGTGATATCTAGTTAAGAAAGATTCTAATTATTGTTTTTTTCTTGATCATGATTTTGTTCAATACGGGTGGATGAGTTGGGTAAGACCCTTATCTTCCATTTGGCTGATTTCAGGAAGTAAAAACGACATAAAAAAAAGAACGGTGAACTGGGAAATCCAATAACCAATCTCAACTGATCATCCAAGAAAAAACCAGATGACAAAATAAGTGAAGTAAGACACTGTATTTCTTGCTTTATGATACTGTGTGAAAAGTGCTTTTTGACTGAGTCGTTGCAGACTATAAGCAACAATGTGATGATTGCCAGATTGACCAAACTTTGATAGGAAACAACACCTTTACAAGTAGTAGTTGTATAGTGTAAGTTCACAGTTCGATAAAATGAAATAATTGTGTTTAATTTTTTTTAAATAACTTTCTGCTTATATGCAATAAAATTGTATTTGATTGCACTTTAATTGTAAACACAACAATCTGATAAGATACATTATAGCTGTTATTTCCAATAAAACCAAATTAGGATCGAGTTGATAAACATGTTCAGTATAATTAGTTGATTGCAATAGCACAAAGGTTATTTTTTATATGCATTTGCGCATAATTATAATTATCATAAAGTATTTTCATACTTTATTTATTATTTTAATTTGAATGGGATACTAAAAAAAAATATTTGTTTTACCGAAACTAACTGCAATTAAATATGCGTTATGATTTTGTTATAACGTTTCTAAATTGTTCTAAAACGGTGATTGAAGCCGTATATACATATATGGTATATAAAATAATCAAGGGGTTAACTACTTACTTCTTCTATAACCGCTTTTATTGTAAATCTCACAAATAAAATATAATATTAAACATAACAATACCGCCCGACACATCAACTGACAGCTGTATATCAAAACTATAAAATTTTCGCTGGCGCAATATTTTTCTATTTAACACTACATCAGGACATGTATAATAATAAATTAATTGAATTATTACAACGCACCTCATTTCATTTACAAAAATAAACATAACACGTCATTTGTATTACGAATCAGAACTATCTTAATTATTAAGGGTAGTAATATTGTTATGTTTGGGTGAAATCTATTTTTAGATTTCACATTTTTTCCCTTCGCTAGAACATCATAGCATTCCAAGTAGGAGTAGATCTGGATAGTAATTATTATTATTTAGGGCTCAAATATTAACCACAAATGCTAAATTGGACTACGGTTTGTTGTTGGAAGTGATGAGTCTTACAACCTTGTGACATAGAAAAACATTATACAGTATAAGACTATATAAGATGATCCTGTGGCCTAATTGGTCCTGCCTGTTTTCTAATTTGAATGTTGTGGGTTCGATTTCCGCTTATGCCCAGTGTTTTAAAAGGGATCCTGGCTGTTTTTCTTCTAAAGGCCTCTGGATTAAAAATTAGTTGGTTGAAATGACTGCCACATGGTGATACGCCCGTACGGTTGTAATATACTCGTATAATACAAGTTCCTTGTAGGCCCTCCCTTCGAAATATATTATTTATTTATTTAACCAAATATCATGTATCATCTCATAAAAAAACCCTCAGCTTTTGGAATGCATTTTTATTCGTATTTGCATACATACGTATTCATAATATAAAAAAATGTAACCTTACTTATTTTCAAAATGCATCATTAGTAAAAAAAACAAACCTCCGCTGTACAATTGGTTAAAGGCTTTTTTTTCAACTCGAAGGATTCAGATTATACGAGTATTTCCGTGTGTCCAAAAAAATGGGCATATGTCTGATTTTTTTTTTAATTGCATGTGACATTGTATGGATCTGTTCTTCTGGCGTCAAGCACTTCTTCCAACAGCTTCATTGCAGTTTCAGAAAATGTTTTCACCTTGGATTATAGAACTGATGACTTCAGCAACGAGGGAACTTACTCTACGGAAGCTTCAAGTACGTCATTGTAAGTTGAACCATAATTGAACTCGGGCAACATTCTTAGAAAACTTAGCAAACATCTCAGGATTCTTGATTCTCAACACAAAAGATATTGCGTGAAGTCTCGCTAGATATTATTTTATTGACACTTCAGCGTTTTTATAATCAAAAGTACATCTTCTGTCCAACTTTTCATATCCTTCAAAAGTGAAATCTCTTAAAATGATCTTCTCCTTAAATTTTTCAGCTTTACCTTTGTAATACTTGGCGTGTGTGAACCTATCTTCTCTTGGGAGATCATACCATTCTTGCAGTCCATATAGCACTGGTAATACGTAAACAATTATCTTTCCTATAATAAGTCGACCGGAACCACATCTCTTCTAACAGAATCATCAGGACTTCTTTTCATTACTAAGTTGATTAGTTTGCCTTCTCCATCGGAATGTTTTTCTTGTATTTTTGTTTTTGTTATTCATCCAGATGCTCGGCAATCAAAGCATAATCTTTCACATTTTCTTCTCTTACGATTTCTTCAAGCAACTTTTTGGTATCTTCACACAACGAAGACATGATGAAGCCTGTTGCTTGATTTTACAAATATAATAATGGAACTTTATTGAGACAGTAGTAATGAAATAAAGCAAACAAAACTTTATCAGAAGCATATAAAATTATTTATATATTCTCAGGTACATCACCAAAACATTTTTGAATTGAAATATTTTCCATAGATTAATAAAAGTTTTACAAGTACTCAAGGGAAAACGAATAAATATACGAATCATTTGTATTCACAAATCATGATATATAGTAATTGTAAATAATTACACGCCTTCTTTTATGTAGGTTTACTTTATTCAGCAAAACATATGTTACAAATACTTTTAGAACTGGTAGAATATAAAAAAATATAGTATGTGAAATTTATTAAAAAAAATTATCGATTGTAAAATAAATACTTTAAGATCTAGAATATTGGTATCACAAAAAAAATATATCTAACATATATTGCATAAATATAAAATTTATATGGAAATGTAAGGTATACCATTTTAAACCTGGGGATTTGAATTTGGCGCCATTTTCGAACTCTAACTTAAAATTGTTTTATTTTATGTCTGTCATCTAGAGACAAGGCAAATTAATCATGCAGCATTTCAAAATGTTAGACTGTATAAAACTCTTTCAAATCTTAAAGAAAATTCGCGTTCTGTTGTAAATAACATATGGTTCGCAAACTTCGTGTTACTTTTGTTCGCAGTCACATGTCAAGTGACACCGCAATTCGCAACCTAATCAATAAATCCGAGATATTATGTTCAGTTCTTGATGCAAATACCACAATGTGTGGTCGTAGTGTTCGATCAAACCAAACAAAAATATTGCTGGAATGAAAATGTCGCTTAAAATCCAGGAAATTCAATTTAATTTATCACAACAATTGAACATTCCCAAAAGCTCCCTGTAACGAATCAGTAACCAAAGATCATGGTCTAAACCAGGGGTCTCCAAACTTGTTAGCCTAAGGGCCACACTGACTCCTCCACTCCTCAAAATATTGCCCCTAAAATAAAAGAAACCGTATCTGTACACTTTAAATAACTTGGTCAAAGTCACTGCAGAGTGACTTTGACCAAGTTGTTAGGACTGGATCTATAAAAGTGACATATGGCCCGTAAGACAGAATTAATATCTGTCTTAAGATTGTGTGAAATACAATAGAGGCGATGTTGGAAATTTCATTAATTTTCATAAATACTAGAGCGTACTTTTATTGGATTTCGGAATCGAATGCCAATAAAAAAAATATCCAAATGTTCGAACCATTTAAAATATTTTTGTTCACTAAGAAGAAACGAGATAATTGCAATTATTCCACAAAATTATATTACGAGTACTCGCAATTCATTGAAACACTGGAATTATCGCTAGAGGTTCCAACAATAACATTTTGACCCGAAGTCTTCGGGTTTTGTGACAATTCTTCGGGCTTTGGGTTTTAATATATTTTTTTAGGGTCAGCAAAAATTTGTGTCAGCAAAGTTTCGTCGAAATATTTGTTCATTTAAATAACTTTTATTTTTAATAACAAGGAAATAATTTATAGAATCTCTAGTATCAATATTAAAAATAAACATTAATGAAGATTCATTGTAGAGTGAAATTAATATCATTAACAGTACCTTCCGTAATTACAAAAAAAATCATTGCAGAAAAAATGTGGGTTGGTATTTAAAAGACAGTTAAATATGTTTTGGAGATAAAAAATAATCTTGGTAAAGCTTTAAGCTTTAACTATTATAATTAATATAGTTATGTAACGCCTTTTTGGAACGTATTTTTTTCTAGTAAGAAATCAATTTGGAGGATTGATCAAAATAAAATTCGTTTGAACCTGATATACTCGTATCGTAGAACTTAAATCAATTTTGATATGGACTCAAAACATTACAATCCTATTTCAAAACTCCCGAAACAGTTCACAAAGTGAAAATAAATGTACCCAATTTCAGAAAGTGAAAAAATATATAGTTTTAGAAAGAGGTATTAATTTATTTTTCAAAGAAATTGATTTCATTTTATTTATTATTATATTTCACATGCTGATACTTTTTATACTTTGTATTGGCACTGTCAGATTTAATATGCTTTATTTTTATACTGCCAAATTTTGTGTCATAGTTTTATATTTTTTACGAGTTTTCATTGACGTTATGGTGGCAACCCTAATTATCGCAAAATCTTGTTCAAACTCAAGTAAAACGACCTCCGTGGCCTGGTAGTAAGACGCTTGTCTTGAAGCAAGGTCTAGAACGTATGGAGGAAATTTTTATTTCTCTAAATCTTTGGTTCTGCCTATTGGAATTGGACCTAAGGAGTCTAAAATATTTTTCTCGCTTCAACCTCTTTATTAATGGAAATGAATATTGCTTTGTATGCAATGAAAGCTTTTGTCATTCGTCGCAATGTGGTGTAGGTTTGAGACTTCGCTAATAATAACCTACATTCGATTAAACTTGCGCTATTTAAGGTTCGAATATTCACTAATAAAATGGTATATTGTTAATGGACGAAATATCTCCCGCTTTGCACGGGCTTGTATGAAACAAAAAAAACTAAATTTAATAATAAAATACCCATATGAATTGATATTTTAACACATCCAGAAATCTATACTTTTTCGGAATTTTAAATAAACCAAATAAATATGTGTTGTGGGTTCGATCTTTTGCATAAAAATCTCCGTTAAATTCGATCGTTTAAATACCCATTTAAATTATTAATTTACATTTGAAATTTGCCATGATTGATTAATTATATATTAGTGTTGACTCCATTCTGAATAGTTGTTAGCAAAGCTTACAATATTTCGGAATATATTAATAATTTGATTCATCTTCCCAAAGAGGGCATTTAAAAAAATATAAGAATCAAATGAAAATAATTTTGAATTAAATACCATTAGATATCAAACAATTTTGTAATTAATTATCAATATAATACAATAACAATGTATGTCAAAGACAATAATTTATAATGCCAATATAGAACGTAAGCATAGCATGTACCATTAAATTATATGAGATACTCGTACCTATATGAGATATCAATTACTTGAGATACTATTATATGAGATACTCGTATATGAGATACTATTATATGAGATACTCGTATATGAGATATCTTTTATATGAGATACTATTATATGAGATACTCGTATATGAGATATCTTTTATATGAGATACTATTATATGAGATACTCGAATATGAGATATCCATTACATGAGATACTCGAATATGAGATATCTATTACATGAGATATTTGTATATGTGATACTCGTATATGAAATATCTATTATGTGAGATATTATTATATGAGATACTCGTATATGAGGTATATATTATATGAGATACTCGTATATGAGATATCTATTATATGAGATACTTGCATATGAGATACTCGCATATGTTGAGGTAATTAAAAATGTACATTTAAAAGAGAAAATCAACCAAAAGGCCTCGGATGATCTCACATCAGATATGCCCCAACGATAAAAGGTCAGTTATTTTTCAGCCCGCACTCTGGAAACAATACATAGTTTTTATCCGTGCTAGAATAATTATATATGTAATTAATAGATGACGTGTATTTAATAATCTTGACATACATGAATATCATTACGTCTTGTCCCTTGCTAGTAAGGAAATAATCTTGACATACATGAATATCATTACGTCTTGTCCCTTGCTAGTAAGGAAATAATCTTGACATACATGAATATCATTACGTCTTGTCCCTTGCTAGTAAGGAAAGAAGAACAGATCTCCATATTAATGCAACTTCCACGTTCATGTACTATATCTCGTCACGCATAGTCAAATTTCTCACTTGACCTTGTTTTTTAAATCTATTCCACTTGAGGTAGTAAGCCATGTTTTCCTCGGTGTACCTCTGCCAAGCACTACTTGTAGTTCTGACAAACTAGTAAGTTTTTGTTAAATTTAAGCTAAAAATATTTACTAACACTTTTGAAATGATTTTATCAAAAAAGGTTATTACGTGGATCTTTTTTGGTAAAAAAATAGAAATTTTTTAACAAACATTACATTTATTTTTGAAAAATGGTACTTTTTTTGTGAAAACCAACACTGAGACGTTATTAGTTTTCCCTTTTGTTATGATTATTTATGGTAAAAAAATCACTTTTCTCAAAATATTGACAGATTTCACACATTTTTGACAAAATTGTAGGTTTTTGTTAAAATTAACCCTGAAATGTAAAAACGTTTAATTAAATTACCCTATTGTCATATTTTGAAACAATCTTAGTTGAGAAATATAAATAATACAATAGAAAATTTAACACGACGAGATATATGTGTATGTGTATGAATGTGAATGATTCAAGTTATGTGCTTGAGTTGAAAAGTAAGGAGATCTGCTCTTTTGGGTTAACCAACAAAAAACATTGGGTAATGAAATCGATGTATATAAATATTAGCCATTTTATTACTCGTTACCTATTTTATTTATAACTAGCTGTACCCGGCCACGCGTTGCTGTGGCTCAGTCTGGTTAAATGGAAAATAAAGAAAAGAGAAAGCACACGTTTCTAATATGTTTAATTTCACAATGCTTGTGGGTATACAATATTTTTTATGTCTTTCAGCCACTCTCAGTCTGTCGCGTTTATTGCCGTGCTCGCAAATGATCGCATCACTCCAAGAGGTCAATTCACGATATGATTTGAATTCAAATGAAAGATCGATTGCACTGAAAAAGAAGAAAGAAAGTTATAACAAAAACATATAAAATTGCGAAACATTAAAAAAGGAACTGAATAATATTGTTAAGTTCGTAAACGTCTTTGTTCTTGGCGGCAACAATAGCTCGTTCACTCAGCCAATCGTGATTTTTATAATTGATTTGAATATTGGTAAATACTTTTTCAACCAATTCTTCTTTTGATGTCACAATCACTGATACAGCAGTATTTTCGCAAACGCGTCATTTTGACATAACGTGAAGAAAGCATTTAACGTTGTAGCCGGTGGATTCAGGGCTATTTGTTGCACATTTGCAGCTGTGAAATAAACGCGTTGTCCATTTTCTAGATGTACTGCTAAGTGAACAACAGCTGGACTTCGTTCATGTATGGGAAATGAAAGATTTCGCCATACAGCTTCATTGCTGCTTATGTATCTTCCAGCCTGATACTGTGCGATTTCATCGATATGTATGACCGCATTCCCATCCCGCATTCTGGTTGCACGCCAAAAACTACCATGTAGCTGCCTTTATTCACGTTTTGTACTTACAAATGTATTTGATCGATTTAACGGGGTTACAGTATTCCACGTTTATGTGCGCTTTGTATGCTTTTGATAGCAAAAGCGAATATGCAATAACCCAATGGTTGTCTACTTTGATGTCACCATTTCACATTTGTATGGTTGCTAATTTCCCGCCATCTTCTGTTGATCTTCTTCTTTATAAAGAATATCCATCGTTTCCTGTAACCGTGTTGGATACTAATGCTCGAGGATATCGCTTAGATCATTTTCCGTCTATCATGCATGGTGAATTTGGATTCAGTGTACCGCAAGGTCCATGTATCATATATTTCGTCACAACTTCATGCAAATCCTTATCGACGTCGGCATCGGGTATTTCAGCGCACATTACATTGTCGATTTCGTTTGAAGTGATTTTGTTATAGAGCCAGATTAGTACTATATATGTGCATGTGGCCATCCTCTCTTTTGCTATTCCACTGAGTATATCCAGCAGCGCACAGACCGAAACACTTCATGTTTTACCATGAGCTGTTGTATATCGTCCCAAGCTGAATTGCATGTGAATGTAGTGAATAGGTCTGGACACCCGTAGTGACGAACATACGCAATTGCATATTGAGCATACTCATGCATATGACGTGGACTGCCTGTATATGAAGATGGCCAAATCGTTAGTCTTCAAACGTTAGTTGTATTACCGTCATTTACAACTGTATCTCGCAAATGAACGTATTCTTCAGAGCGAAGCTTGGTCTGATTCAAACGAATGAATATCAAACATATTAAAAAATCTCCATTTCTATATACGATTTGATATATTTTGAAATATAAACGTAGAGATAAAATTAAATTCTATATAAAAAAGATACTTTTGATATTCCTAATGACCTATTTCAGCCACTATCAGCCTGTCGCGTACATTCTGTTGAGAACGAACCAGTTCTGAATCTGCAGAACGCGATCGCCGTGCTCGCAACCGTGCATCTTCAAGTCCGGCTACACGTCGTTCTGCTGCTTCCTCGAAATTGTGAAACATTAAGTTATGAGACAGTGAAATTCATCCTGGGGTCATATCAACCTGCACCTTTCCGTTCCCAATTTCCAGCAATTGATGTGAGAATATCTCAGCTGATCGATCGTTTTGCAGCTGGACACGCATTTGTCAAATATTTGTCCAATAGGAGTATTGTTAAGGAAATACAGAGATAATTGGAACGAATTAAATGTTAAGCAAAGAGAGAGATTATTGGAATTCATTAAATGTTAAGGAAAGACATTGCAAACTACGCACGAATTAAATTTGGATGTGACATGTTTGGACGCGTCATTAATGAACAATAAATATCTATTCTAATAAATAGCAAGTTATTTAGGTAAATACATTACAAAAAACAACAATGATGACAAATTAATACATCTTGTTACAAATAAGCAAAAATTTGTCAGTTCGTTTAAAATAAATATGACGTTTGTCAAAAATGTACATACCAGCATCACGTTGTCTCTGTGAAGCAAATAATCGCGTCACTCCAAGAGATCAATTCACGATATGATTTGAATTTAAACGAAAATCAATCAACACAATTAAATTTTATCGCTAATTGAACAGAAAAATAAAAAAATAAGTTAAAAAAACTAAGTGAAAAAGATAATCTTAGAGGTAGGTTTGTTAACAACGCACATTATGAAATGAAAATGGCGGATAAATTAGCGCAGATGGTACTATACAAAAAAAATTATATAATAAAATAACATTTCTAATAATACATTATTTAATAATATAATTAAAATAATTAAATAATTATTTTAAAATAATTCATTGAATAATTAATAATGATATAAAAATATTAATATATTTAACATTAAAAAAATATAAATTTTCTTGTATTAAGTGTATTATATTATTATTAAAATTATTATTTATTATTGTTTATTATAAAAAATAAAAAAAAATAGTTTTTTCATCGAATTAAAAGAGACTTTCTTGAATTAAATTCCACAGAACCATTTCCTAATCCTAAAAAAAATCGTTAACAAATCGAAAAAAAGCAATGCATAAAATCAACTTTTCCTAGGAGCTAAGAAGTTTCACTTCTACCACGCGAGAGTATCACGCATCTGTTTTTTTATACATATAAGTTATATTTATTTTAGCGATCCTCGATCTTTTTATACATGTAAGTTATATTTATTTTAGATCTCTTTATACATATAAGCTATATTTGTTTTAGCGATTATATTTATTTTAACGATACTCAAAATATTTCCAAACAAATAAAATTATAGTTGGATATTTTTTACAAATTTAGTATTAGTTCTGCCAAATATATTTCCTGCGCTTGCGCTATAAAGTCTAGACTCAGCCATATTAAGATTTTCTCAAGCTGCTATGACACAATGGAACTTATCCTTAATATGGAACTTATCCTTATTAACACAAATTTTATTTTGACGTATCTTGGATTCTAACCTATTTTTCGTCTGTAATTACGAAATTATTATTCAACAGGAAATATTTATTATCAAACATAAAATTATTTTATATTTTATGGTTATAGACTAAATCATTGAATATCAAATATTAATTACTAAACCTCGAAAATGCAATATGCTCAACTGTCAAATTTGACAGTTGATATTCAATATTTGATATCCTTGTCCCCGACAGGTTCGCGTAAATATTCATCTCTTAATTAAAAATTTTATTATATACACTGATATATATATAAAAATAAAAATCAAAAAACATTTCCGTTGACGAATATTAACTTTACTCAAAATTTCAAAGTGATCGGTAGAGAACTTCCGGAGATTAGCTACAAATAATTAACGAACATTTACATTTTTATTTATATAGATTAAGATTATTCTAGCACATATTAAAGAATTTTTTTATTCACAAATATTAAGTTGAAGTAGTGTCCAAATGACTGTTTTTACAAAATTCTGCGTTTTGTCCAAATTAACGCTGAATTTTTGTAACTATTCAAACCTTGACTTGATTTTGTTCAAAATGGTTATATTTGTGGTCGAAAATGTATGATTTCAAAAATATATCAAAAAGTGGTCATTTTTTGGCAAAATGATACATTTTGTAAAAATTAACGCAAAAACATTATGAAATTACACATTTGTCATAAGTTTGTCAAAAATTGGTACATTTGGGGTACATGTTTTGAGCAAAATTTCTTCGATATTATCTTGAAATATATGTAATTTCAGGATATATGTAAATACTATGTTTCAAACAATAAATTTATATTTATTTCAAAATCTTGATTTGTATGTATTTTAAATTCAATGTCGCTACTTATAAACTAATCACACAAAATCGAAATCCAATAACAACAATCGGTTCAGAAAATTTATAACTAATAACTCGTTTAACGATGTGGATACGTTCCTCAAAATCGTTACATTAACAGAATTAGCGTTAACGGAGGTCAAAATAATACACCAAGTATAGGAAAAGTACCTAAATTAAAAAATAGACACTTTTTTCATCTGGAAACTGTTTTTATTGACAAAATGCAATTTCAAACAAATGATATTTAAATTTCTTGATAAAAACTAATCGTATCGATTTGCTTTGTTTTTTTTTTTCACATAACATCTCACTATATCACTTTTTTTAACAGCACAGCTTCTAGTAAAATAAGAATATTTTTTTCACATAAAACGTCTAACGAATGATACACTTGACTCAGACAATCGGAAAACAGTTTTGCTGTTAAAACTGTAGTCGGTGGCTCTTCCACATCCATATCAGAATTAACATCTCGTTCCAAATGTTCTTCAGCCAATTCTTGTAGTTCCTCATTCGTTAGAGGATTGTCACTGTCATTCAGTAATGCATTAATATCTTCAGCGTGAACTTCATTGTAATCTTATTGGTGGGTCATATAAACAAATTCATTGTGAACAATACAATGTTGTTAATTACGCTATAGCGAAGTATCGTTTACAGAGATAACATAAAGCGGGGCATTACTGTAAATCATAAAAAAATGTGGGTATATAAAGTGACAGAAAAGACAATAATAAAATAAAAATTGTCGTTATTTAACTTTTGGTCGTAAAAATCTAAAAGCTATTAAAATCCTTGAAGAATGTTTAATTAATTGGTTATCTACTAAGTTGGCCAAGAGCTGTGCGTCTATCGCCCGCCAGAGACACGACAAAACGGATCATCTTACGCCATCCTTCATTCTTTTGTTTTGGCTATTTCTAAAGCTGTACACAATATTGCATTGTATTTAATGTATTTATAGTATATTTATTGATTAATTTTTGGCCGATTTTTCGTCATTTTAACGTATTTGTTTGTTGCAACTGTCATGTATCTACTGCGAGCGCATGTTAATCTTATCTTCTTATCCCATTCACCCTCAATATATTATGCAAACCAATGTTTCGCTTATCTAAGAACCTATAAATATCATTATCTGTAACATGGTATAATCACCAAAACCGATGTTATCTTATCCACATTCAAATAAATATTATAAGTTATATTATACCCTTGTCAAGGAAACTAACCATGTACTAGGTCCTATAAATATTAGCGCTATCAACTTCAATGCATTATATTTAAGTTATCCTCTCGTTTGCCCAAATCAATAAAGATTAAATATCACTAAATGGGTAAGCTGCGACGAGATAAATCACCGATATCGACTTGACCTTAAAGGGCAAACATAACATGCCCGACGCATTCCTTCTTAATCTATTGAAGGGTCGTGGTATAATTATCTTTGCTTTAAATAGGACGTCATATCTGAGGCAGCATCATTATTCTTAAAGCCGCTACTTTGTAAAGATCATAGCTGTTACTATTTATGTAATACTGTTAATATTATACATCAATGTAATTCAACCTTCATACAAATAAAACTACACGTTGAAATTCTAAAAGTGTTTTCGTTACAAAAGGCCATAACACAACAGTCTTACCAATATTGCGTATTATTAATGAATTCATGATTTATGTTTTTGATAAAAGTTCGTTTTTTTAAGTAATATTTCAATTGAATACATTTTAGTCTGCTTCAACATATGAAAGTTATGAACGGAGTGTGCAGCTTTGGGAAGGTCACAGATACCTACTTACTCAGGATATTATATAATTCTTTGGTCAGAAGTCATTTAGAATATTGCTCTACAATATGGGGGCCAGCAGGGATTATGTATTCACACATGCTAGAAAGGGTTCGGAAAAGATGTCTCCGTTTTCTCTACTTGAGAAAATATGGATATTTTCCCTGGTTTTATCCAAGTGTCTTCTTGCTGGGGATGCTTAGTTACAGGTCATTAGAGAGTGGAAGATCTGAAAAAGGTGTCTGGTTTTTTTGGTTTGCTCAGGGGTAATTTAGTTAACCCGTCCGTTCTGAACAGTCTTGGTTTTGTATGTTCCAGATAATTATTTGAGACAACACTCCCATAGATAGTTCTATCAACCTATAAGTCGAACCAACCTGCCTTTGGAGATGTCGGTAGGGAGAGCAATCACACTGTTTAACCGTACGTGTCCTCATATATACGTATGTCATGTGTCGCTCAGCTCCTTCAGGAGAAATCTCTTGAATTTAGTGTAGTACTTGAAATAATTTAATCTTTTTATCTTACATGCTACATTTTGTCATAGTATTTTAGTGTAACATATACATTTTTACAATAGTTTTTATAAGGTTTAAAATGTTGAACTGTTTTATACATGTTTTTTTTGTACTTGTTATGTTTGGTCCTTGTACGAATTAGGGAAACCTGTAATGTGCAAAGGACCTGAAAAAAAATCATAAATGGAGTTTATGTGAAGTCTTCTCAAAGTTTGTGTTTGTCTACGAACACTGCATACATACACTACATCTAACTTAAAGCCGAATGTGTTACTATCACATTTCAGAAGATTTAAAGAGGTTTAATTAAGGTTCAACTTCTCTTGATAAGTTCATCGTTTATTCATTTACCAGGTTGAAGCAATTCTCTAACATTCCAGGTTCCAATTCTAGTCTTCTTTCGTAAGGAGATTAATTGGTGTCAAATGGTATGACCACACGACGTACTATATTTAGGCCCAGCAGTTGCCGATAGAGGTGAGGAGGGGAGCTGAAGATAATTAGGTCACGTATTAATGATGGTCCTGCTGTTCTCTGCGGTCAAGAGCTACGCTGTTTATCGCCCACCCACAGAGGACTCGATTTTTATATCAAATGTAAAATTATAATTTATATAAACATTTTTTTATAAGTATACAATATAATTTATAGTGGATACTTTTAAGTTATATGGATCTAGGTTTGTTTGGACTGGGTCGAGGGTTACAAGTTTGATTCTCGTTCGAATCCAGATTTTTTCAAAAAGGATTCCAATCTGGTTTGACTTAAAGCTTCTTTAACGTATTTTGGTTGATGGAAAGAGAGCGCCATATTGCAATAAGCTTGCCATGTTATATTGTATAAAGAGAAGGTATAATACTTACTTACCAAATATGTTTTTCTTAACAAATGTATACACGAGGAAGTATTCAATATAATGGATGCAACCACCCGCTTCTTTCTTTAACTCAGCTTATTTTTTTAGCAAAATTTTTAATTCTTCAACAAGAGTGGGTTCGAATCCCTAATCACAGAGTCATTGAGGAAAGTCTGGTTTCTAAACAGCACTATATAAACTATCCTTTTATTATTTGTAATTTTAAACTATTATTATTAGTAACCTTAATTTGTCGTGACCCCAGTTAACTAGAATTTGGCCTGTATCTTACTGGGGACATTTGATTTCATGTCGTGTAGCTCATGACTGAAACATCGTGAATCTCACGATAGCCTTTGACGACTCCTCTCCATTCATCCCTGCAATCCGCGGTTTGAAGGGCAGTTGTTGAGGATAGTCCAGCTACGTTTCTCACTTGGTCAGTCCAACGCATTTGGATTCTTCCTCTTGTGGGTCGTTCTTTTACGCCTCCAGTAACCACAAACCTCTCCATACTGTCTCTTTGGCCACAAGCAATGTGCTCAAATAATCGGAGGACTCGTTGAAGGCATGTTGTTGACAATCTGTCGGTGATTCTCAATTATTTGAGAATGGAGGCGTTAGTTCGCCTTGCTGTCCATGGAATTAGTAACATCCTTCTCCAGTATCACATTTTAAATCCAGACTGAGATCATACAATAAAGAATAAGAAGAATATTATAGAATAAAGGTAAATAAAAAATGCATACTTTTTATGGATTTTTAATAATTATTTAATTAATTCGTAAAAAATAATTCTCAATAACTTGATAAGTTGTTAGAACTAGTTTAGATTATGTACCACGTGAGTAAATCCTTTGCGTATTGTCTCAATTTAAATAAATTAACAGCCTAGTATCACTTATAATTTCCTCCATACATTTATTTATCAACAAACATTTAGTATTTAAGAAATTGGGAATACTGAGAAAATGCTCGAGTACATGTCTCTGGTGAAGAATTAACACACCCCTGGCTAAAAAGTGCAAAGATACATATTTTGAAAAGAATGCTGTTTTTTAAGGAGACTTTGAAGCGGGGGCAACTTTATTTGTTAGTTTTATAAATAACCCATTTCACAAAAGTCTTCAACAACTCCTGTTAGACGTTCAATCATTATGTCATTAAAATTCATTTGCAAATTTCCGTCGTTTACTTTTTCTATTAGTTTTTCAATTGGTTCTTCTTCCCCGTCCTTCTTCAGCATGTAAGGAATTTCATTTAACCCCATCACTAATCCAAATAACATAATTTCCTTTCTTTGTTCTTCAAACACATCCCTTGGGTAGCAGCTGCTCAAGTCATATCCCATTTTTCTAACATTATTTTCCAGAGTCTCGTAATAGACGTCGAGAAGTTGATTAAAGTATTTTTCTCTGAATGCCTTATCAGTCGAGACGAAGGTCATGTAGGCGAGATCAGTGATGGGAGACGCCAGTCGTATTATCTGCCAGTCCACGAAGACAACGTCGACGAGTTTGCCGTTCTGAAAAAAAAAAACAAAATTATTTGGTCTGAAAAATGCTAAGAATTTACACTAAGTAAATAGTTACTTATTGGATGTCACAGCTAACATAAGATTCGCAATGGTTGTTGGCTTGTTTCAAATAAAAGCATTATGTTTCCCTTTAGTGACGTAGCGTATTCCCCCATTATATTTCTACCCAACATCCCTTCTTACCTCCTAGCATCAGCTGAAATTGTTGTTCTCAAATGATTCTTGCCTTCATCAATTCCATATTTTTCTGCTGAATCTTTTAAATAATCAATTTCATATTTGATTCAATCGTTGAAATGGTCCATATAACTAACTCCGTTTACATTCAACCTTGAACAATACTTGTTTTTTTATTACAGTTAGTGCTGAAAATGCAGTTTCGCAAAAATAAGTAGTTATTTTTTAACAACGTTTGTTAGATGTAATTTTTGACAGCTTTTCTAGATAAAGCGGAGTATTCGTTCTCACGATTCATGGTTATCTTTTTTGTTTTAAAGTACTTAACACGTTTTGGCGACTCCCAGATTGCGCAACACTGGAGTATGGGATGTTGGTGGTATAAGTTGCGACGACACGTCTCTAGTATTATCGGTCGCTTGCCGTTTAATATCTTCATCTTGCTGGCCCTCTGCCTCTTCTTCCTAGCACACTTCCTATGACCAACAATTTTTCCAGGTTATTTGGCGCACATCTAAAAATATGTCCAACCTTCAGAATGCGTTGGAAGCAAATTGAAGCCAATCAATCATACCGTCACGTTTAGCTCCTGGAGTGTGGATATATTCGTTCTTCTGGCTGTCTACGGGATTCTCCGCATCCGACACCAACGCCACATCTCAAACGTTCTTCTGGCTGTCTACGGGATTCTCCGCATCCGACACCAACGCCACATCTCAAACGTTCTTCTGGCTGTCTATGGGATTCTCCGCATCCGACACCAACGCCACATCTCAAACGAATCGACTTTTACACGTTCTCGGACTTTTATTAACAATGTTTCATAGCCATAGAGGACTATTTGAAAGATTAGAGCTCGGATTAGCTTTGTCATGATACGATTGGATATACCCCGATCTCTCCATTTTACTTCTTATCGGATCATGGTATTTTTAGCAATTTGTATTCGCCTCATTATTTCTTTTTCCCAGCCGCATTTTACATCAATCGAGGAACTGAGGTACATAAAATCTTTCCCCACTTCTAGGTCACTTAGAATACTCGACGATTGAATGACACTAGATTTGTCTACTATCATGAACTATGTTTTGCTTCTATTTACGAGTATTTCGAATCCATATTTGCGACTCTCCACAGCTACTCTTTCAAGCAGATAAGTCATTTCACGATCATCTTGTGCAAGAAGTGTGGTGGCATCTGCAAATCGGAGGTTATTTAACAGATATCCGATAGATACAATACCTCCTTCGCACTTGTTCCGAGTTCTTCTCATGATGTGTTCACCATTCAAGAACAGTGGTGGGGACAACTATAATTCGGAAGCTCTAGGATGAGTCCAGTGATAGCTCACAAATTTGCCCCAATACAACTTTGTAACGATGTTCAGTAATTTTAATTATTTTATCAACTTTAATATAAGCCTCAATTCTAATAAATATCAAGTTATTTAGGTAAATACATTACATAAGGTTGTATTGGGGCAAATTTTTGAGCTGTCACAGGACTCATCCTAGAATTTCCGAACTATAGGAAGTCATATTTCAATATGGTTCTAAGCAATGAGAAAGAGATTTTTTACGATACAATCAATAGATCCTATGGTAAAAAGACGACAAAGATTATGAAGTCAGGGCTGAAGACGAGGTTAGATCTTGACATAGTCTCAATTTTATTACCGACTTCTCGACAATGTGCATTTGTTAGAGAAACATACGACATTTAGTGTCCTTTACAAACTATAGCAACATAAAGGATAAAATATCAATAACATTAAAAAAATATATAATTTAGAACACGTTTTAAGCGTTGTCAATATAATAAAAAAAATCTGAATTTACAAACCATATAATACAGACAAATTACAATTTTAAAGATAGTAAGGTAAAAGTTTACAAACGTTGCAAAAATATAAAAACCATGAATGAAGAAATATTAAAGAAATATAAAGTCATAAGCAAAATCAAAAAAATAATAAATAACCTAATAATGTTGAAGAAGAGAAAAATGTTGAGACCAAAAGGTTTCACACTTCTTAAAAGTTTTGCATCTGCATTAATATTACGACCTCCGTGGCCTAGTTGGTAAAATCAAAATGTTTCACACTTCTTAAAAGTTTTGCATCTGCATTAATATTACGACCTCCGTGGCCTAGTTGGTAAAATCAAAAGGTTTCACACTTCTTAAAAGTTTAGCCTCTGCATTAATATTGCGACCTCCATGGCCTAGTTGGTAAAATCAAAAGGTTTCACACTTCTTAAAATGTTTGCATCTGCATTAATATTACGACCTCCGTGACCTAGTTGGTAAAATCAAAAATCACACTTCTTAAATTTTTTGCATCTGCATTAATATTACGAACTCCGTGGCCTAGTTGGTAAAATCAAAAGGTTTCACACTTCTTAAAATGTTTGCATCTGCATTAATATTACGACCTCCGTGGCCTAGTTGGTAAATTAAAAGGTTTCACACTTCTTAAATGTTTTGCCTCTGCATTAATATGGACTAGTTGGTAAATAAATAAATAGGTAAGACGCATGTTTCGGATTTTTTCAAAAAGCATTCCTGTCTGGTTTTCACTCAAGTTCTCTTAAACACCTAGTCAATAAGTCAAATAATCAAGCGCATTATAATAAAAAAATTACATACATTTTTTTATTATAATAACAATTGAAATAAAGATTATAGCATACTCGTACAAGTAATAAAAATATCTTACCTCTGATTTGAACAGCATATTGTTAATCCAGCTGTCTCCATGGCATATGACATTGTAAGGTTCTGTCCTTGATGCGTCAAGTAATCTTGTCAAAGTTTCTTTGGCAATTCCGCCAAACTTTTCCACCTTTGACCGCATCGCAGGTGATGGAAGCACTTCAGCACATTGACTTATACTCGATTTCATAAAGTCTAAAAACGCTTCCCCATAGTTGAAAGAATTCGCTACGTTTCCCGAGAATTTCTTAAACAATCCTGGATCCTTCATCTTAAGAACGAACGATGTTGCGTGGAATCTCGATAGATATTTAAATGCCAATGCAGCGTGTTCGTAATCAAACGAGACTTTTCTATCGTACATCTCGTATCCTTCAAAGGATAAATCCTTTAAAATGATCATTTCCTTAAATTCTTCTACAGTGCCTTTGTAAAATTTTGCGTATTTAAATTTATCTTCTTCTTGTAGATCGTTTATTTCTTGAAGTCTGCGTAACACTGGTAAAATATTTCTGTACGCATATATTTCTCGTTTGTAAAATATATCAAGTGGTACAGTATCTCTTGGCACTGATTCATCTGGGCTCGATTTCAATATTAAATTCAAAATATGACCATTTTTTTTCGAATTTTTGTCCTTTAAATTGACTCGTGTTATTCTGCCCAAATAATTGTCACCAGTAAAGTTTTGCTGTTTTGTTGTTATAGCGTAATCTATCATATTTTCGTCACTGGCAATTTCTCGAATCAAATTTTTAGCTTCTTTATAGAAGAAAGACATATTGGCATACAAACACTCTCTAGGATGTTACGAATGACAATGATTCTAATGTCAAATATATATCAAATTCAAGGGTTGCGCTAGTTTTTTTAACGACCGGAACGATATCGGTTCAATTGATACATATGTCATATAATTAACGAACGAATTTAAGGGTCAGCTTTCTTATCAACAAGAACAATAAAACAATACGTTTAGAAATCTAACACTATGCCAGTCAGCTTCTTGAGATTAATGAAACAAATACATACTTATTAATCTTAGGGAAATAAAGGAAACATAAAAAAGACGTTTTTATTGAAAATTTATGTAATCTACTCATATTTATTATGAGCTCCTAAACTCTTGATTGAAAAGATTTGAAGATATCTTTCACCAAAAAATGGTATACTAAAGACTCGTAAAGCTCAAATTCCTCAGATAAATTTGTACAAGGAAAGAACGAGGTCATCCCTTTTCATTTTCTTTTTCACCTTCGACATAAACAAAATAACTGCAAACAGGCAACCTAAACATCTGACTTGACACACCGTTAGAAAAAAAATGTATAAACGCCCTGTCGTACCACGACGGATAGGCTATGGGTGAGTGATCATCTACTTGGTCATGAGCAAGACGTAGTTTTGAATGGTTATTCATCCAAATTTGGGTGTTCCCTACCCACTGGCATTTCATTAGAAATACAAAATTGATTAAATTAATTGAAAACAATTAATACTAGTAGCACAATTACAATATGCTGTCGAAATGTTGGAATGTTTATCCAATAAGAATATTAATTTTATATTTTTAATTCATTAGAAACCATAAGCTTTCTTAACAGTCTGGAAGTAGACGGAGACAAGTTGCTAATGAGCGTTCTCATGTTGGGTAGCAGAAAGTTATTCGTTAAAAATAGATCTTTATAAAAGATCGGATAAGCATCACTTATGCGAGTTTGCAACGAGTATAGTCAACAATCGAAAAAAAACATCTACTTATTTTTACATGTTTCTCGTATATGCAAATAACAATAAGAATAAATAATAATAATAATATACAGACAAAAATCTAATTTACTGGGGACACGACAAATTAAAGGCAACAACTCAGGTCCACATAAATTGTGTGTACACTTTGAATTACCTCTTGTTTTGTCATAAATTATGTTTTAATAAAATTTCTTGTCACTAATAAATAAACACCATATGATTAAACGTTTCCTCGTTGAGACCACATTCACACATGATGGAATTTAAAACGCTAATCTTTGTCAAATGTTTTTTTGTAGAAGTATATCCAATACACATCCGACATATCCTAGTGTTGAATGCTTGTCCAGGGATATATAACGGAACCAAGCACTACACTGAGTTTTGGTTGCAATGATTTATACAATTGTTTTCGTTTCAGAGTCCCATTTATTTAGCCATAATTTTATTCCTGGCTAATGGAAGCATCACGTTTTAGTAGATTTATTGTAAAAGATGGGTCGTAATAATTTCGTAAACAGCTAATTTAAAAGTGATGATTTTTTTACTGTTCCTTGTGTGAATAGACTTTAATTTCCAGAACACGGAACATTAACAGCTCCTACATCTGACATTGAAATACCGGATCCATAGATCCAAATATGTTTACATGTTTCAAAAACGCTGACTTTATTTTTAATGCAACTCACCCTGTGACGACCTCAATGGCGAAGTTGGTAAGAACCCAGTCGTCCCGAGGGGGATGAGTTCGATTCCTATTTGACTTTGTTTAATAAAGGGTTCATTCTTGATTTTTACTTGAAGCATCTTTCTAATTGGTTGTAAGAGATTTATAGATGACAATAAATTTGCCAGGTTTACTGTATATAACAAAAATGTAATACTATACAATACCTCTGGTCTGAGTGCTTTGAGTTCTTTGTATAATTTATTTTATGGATATTGGCTCGAATTCTTAGTCCAACCTAAATACTTAATATTGTACTTAAAAAAATTACTAAAGAAATTAGTATTTGAATTAAATTACGTACAAATTTATTTTATCTCTGAAAGTTGTGTAGTTTAATTTTTTAGTTTAAAATTTGAAGGTAAGAAATTAGTATTTAGGCCAGACTATGAATTCGGGTCATGGAATCGTAACGGTTAAGAGATCCACTAAAAGGTTATAGGTTGCAAGGAGTTGGACGAATTCTAGATATTGATATCATTATTGTGGGAATAGACTTTAATTTACAGAACATGGAACGTTCCGAAAACAAAACTCTCGAGTCAGAACAGCCCTGATATCCATTACATAATGTATGTATTTTGCTCTCAATTGATTCTGCCGACTCATGATTACGTTTGTAAGGTCATCTGTTTTGTTGAATTGAACACCAGTTGATAATTTTATGTCACTAAAAACAATGACCGGAACGGCTGGCAAAATAATAATAAAAAAAAAACAATTTTACAAAATTTGCTGTTCATTTTTTTTAATAATCATTATTGACTGCATTGACTCATGCTATTCCATGGCAGTGGTGCTTTGATTTTAATTGTATTATATTTGCGTAGTATGTAATACCACCTGACGGGCTAATTGTCATGTGGCATTTTCTTCTAGCCAACGATAAATATGTTAAAGAGGTCTTAAGTGAAAACCAGACTGGAACCATTTTATTAAAAATTGAGGGAAGAAATTGATTGAGGGAACATCCAAGTAGAAGAAATAAATATGTAATCTAAAACAAATGTTATTTGTCGTGTATTTACAACAATGTACTTTCGGCCAGTAGATAATTCAACTTGTTTGATAAAGATACGAAAGACATTGTAATTAAAGTCATATAATGAGATTTTAAGTAATCGTCTACATTTTTGTTAATAAGCAGATTTATTGTGACACTTAAACACTGATTATTCATTATTTAGTACAATTAAAAACATAATCGCTATAGCACCTGTAAAAGCAATACCGGGCCCATGTAATACCCAAATTAAAAACTTAATAGCGCCAACATCTGAGATATCAATCAATACCTGACTTATTAATTACTAGAATTAAAAACATGACAACTCGAATATCTGATAGCAATACCAGACCCATTCGTTACTACGATTAAAAACTTAACGGCTCGAATACCTGAAATAGCAATACCGAACCCATTCGTTACTACGATTAAAAACTTAACAGCTCGAATACCTGAAATAGCAATACCGAACCCATTCGTTACTACGATTAAAAACTTAACAGCTCCAACACCTGAAATAGCAATACCGAATCCATTAATTACTACGATTAAAAACTTAACAGCTCCAAAACCTGAAATAGCGATACCAAACTCATAAATTACTACGATTAAAAACTTAATAGCTCCATCACATGAAATAGAAAAAACCGAACCCCACTCATTAGAATGATTTAAAACTTAACAGCTCCAACATCTGATATTATAATACCGGATCCATAGGTCTAAATATGTTTACATGTTTAAAAAACGCTGACTTTTTATTTTTAATGTAACTCACCCTGTGACGACCTCCATGGCGAAGCTGGTATGTCATCCCAAGGGTGACGAGTTCGATTCCCATTTGACTTTGTTTAAAAAAGGGGTTTATTATGGTTTTCACTTGAAGCATCTTTCTGGTTGGTTGTAAGAGATTGATACGTGACATTATAAATCTGCCAGGCTTACTGTATATAACAAAAATGTAATACTATATAATACCTCTGGCCTGAGTGCTTGCATAATTTATTTTATGGATATTGGCTCGAATTCTTAGTCCGACCTAAATACTTAATATTACACTTAAAAAAGTTACTAAAGAAATTAGTATTTGAATTAAATTACGTATAAATTTATTTTATCTCTGAAAGTCGTGTAGTTTCATTTTTCAGTTTAAAATTTGAATGTAAGAAATTAGTATTTAGGCCGAACTATGAATTCGGGTCATAGAATCGTAACGGTTAAGAGATACATAAAAAGGTTGTTGATTGCTAGGAATTAGATGAATTCTAGATATTGATATCATTATTGTAAATACATTTTGTAAAGATACGACATAATAATTATTTTGAGACAAACGATAATGAATATTCAATAGAGAACAGTTAGTTCGCTCGGGCGCTGCTGTAACTACCAGGTGTAATTTGTTCTTCTCAATTAGAATATTTAAAGGAAATTCTGATTTATTCGATTTTTAACTATTTGGGTATTCCTCAGGCTGTGCCAAATATTCCATTGTATTTACGAGTATAGTCTATTTTTTATTGAATCTAGTCGATAATAGTGATTCTACGAGTAGTTTAACGTGTTGATTCTTTTAGTACAACAGTTATATTATTGTTGCGTAATGTTCAATATGTAAGGAACTGATAATCTTTATTTTATTTAGGTTAATGTTTGTTTTCTAGAGTAATATTCAAATTAAACCGAAATTTTATTGTTGTAAAATGTCATATAGAACATAAACCAGATAGTTTAATAAATTAATTCTTAAAGCTAGTACTCATAATGTCATTTCAATTGATATTTTGTATGAAACGGATAGCTTATGCAGCTTTAGGAAGCACTTTAAGACAACCTTTTTAGGAAGTCTTATAAGAATTTATGGTTGAATATGAACAATACATACAAATACTACACTCTACCTAAATCAAATGTGTAACTATCATACGAGTATATCGCAAGATCTACAAAGGTTTCTTTGTAGTTCGTCTTCCCTTGGCAATTTTTTTTTGTGGTTTTCTTACAAAATATGTTTTTTCTGAACATATACAGATGCGGGGAAGTTCCTTATCTTATGACCGCAGCAGCCACCTTCCTATCCTTATACTCAACATGTTTTATATTTATGTTATAATTTAAATCTGTAAATTATAGTGGATTCTAATCCCAAGTTAGAACGCCCTTGGGCTATATAAATTATCCTTTCATTATTATCAAGGGATTTTAACAAGATCGGATATGTACATGTTGTTCTAGAACGAAAGGCCCAAATTGTTAAAAACGTAAATAAACATTACCTTGTCTAGATCACTAGAGCGAGAAACGTTATCTGAGTTTATGTATGTTATATAGGTGGTATATGTATGTTATATAGGTGGTATATGTATGTTATAAAGGTGGATCAGGTTATTTAATTTTTGTTTTTTTTTGCGCCCTAAGTAAAATAAAAAATAAAATGCCTTATAATTTAATTCACACGATTAAAGGGGGCTATCTTTTTAAATTAAATATAATTCATGTCTACAAAATCCTCGCATATTCCATTGACGCGGTTCACAACTTCCTCAGAAAATGTCAGTTTTAAGGTACCTTGGTTTGTTTGTTCGAAAATTTCATTTAGTTCTAGCTCTTCTCCTTCTTTCTTCACGGTAAAAGGAACTACTATTAGTGATATCAAAAGTCCTAGAGGGATCATTTCTTTTTTCTGCTTTTCAAACACCTCTCTGGGATAACAGGTGTCCAGATCACATCCCATTCTTCTCGCGCTATTCTCTAAGGTTTTATAGTAAAAGTCCAATAATTCCGTGAAATGTTTCTTCCTTAGGTCTTGCTCTGTTGATACGAAAATCATGTGCGCCACGTCTGTTATTGGAGATGCCAATCTTATAAGTTGCCAGTCAATTAATACGACCTCGGATACTTTGCCATCCTGAAAATTTAAATTAAATCCAATTTAACATGACTTTAATATGGTACATGTATGACGCATTTATGGTACACGCCATTGTTTTGTCATGTGAAGACTTCTGATTTTTTTAAATTTATGTATGACAATAAATTTTATAAATTCATAAGTTGTGAAAAAACAATAGGTTATTTAATGCGGACACACAATTTTAATGGATCTGGATTAGTTGCCTTTCATTTGTCGTACCCTCAGTATATTAGGATTTAGCCTGTATCTTACTGAGGACATATAACATGAAAAATAAATTGATGTTTCTTTCCGATTTTCGATTATACTCGTACAATACCCCGTTGCATATTCTCATCAACTCGATAAACAGTGAGACTCAATTACATATGTATAGGTATATCACATCACACGAATCAAACCTCTCACACTTCATCATTTCAGACATACCAAAAAATTCATCCCATAATGTGCCGCACATAATAATAAAAAACACTCCACACTCAAGAGTTCACACAAACCTTTGCTAAAAGTCATTCCTCATGTAAGCATAAGTATTCAAACGTGTCGCAATAACAACCATGCTCCGATCGACCGCCTATTTTTTTTTTGTTCCCTTTTGCTTTTATTGAATTTGGCACCCCATTGTATATATGTCATGATCGACTGATAACTAATGATGACCTCCGTGGCCTAGTTGGTAAGACACATCTCTTCCAACTTGGTTCGAATCCCGCTGGAATCCAGATTTTTTTAAAAGGATTCCTGTCTGGTTTTTTACTTAAACCCTCTTTAACATCTTTTGGTTGGTTGGAAGGGATTGCCACAAGCCCATAAGTCCGTCAGTTTATACTGTATACAGTAAAAGTTTAATGCTACTACTACACTTTTCTACTATTATCTCGTTTCATTCATATTTTTCTTCTTCAAACATACAAATTTAATAATAAACTGTTGTGTAATAGTTTTCATGACACTTTTTTTAGTGAGCTACTGAAAAAGCCTTGCAGTTTGTTTTTCATATAAATACTGCATTTTTATTGTACCCACCTCTTCCAGGATTAACTAATTGTTTCTATGATTCAAACATGTATATTGTAACTTAAGTATCAGTGAATACCGAAATGTTTTCGACAACATTCAAGAAAACGATTCTAACATACTTGGGACAATTTACCAGAAAGGGCAACGACAACCTTGAGGTGCTGGTGATCACGGTACAGTTGAGAGAAAAAATGCAGTAAGAAAGTCTACCATAAGATGAACTAAGATAGATGGATGGATGAAACAATGAATAAATTAACATGATCCTCTTTAAACGCTGCATTCAACATATCCCAGGACCGGAAAGGATGGAGACAAATATTGCAACAAGTTCCAGAAACACAACGCTCAGCATTGAGAACACGATGAAGAAGAAACGACTAATATTCGAGTGCACTTCATGTGTTGGTGTTTCAAAATGCACAGACAGTATATAAATCTTACCTTATTCTTAAAAAGTATGTTATTGATCCAGCTATCACCATGGCATATGACATTATACGGATGTGTTGTGCTGCTATTTAAAATCTCGCCAAATTTTTCACTGGGGCATTTGCAAAAACTCTCAACCTTTGAACGATGCACTGAATTACGTATAACTGGAAATATTTGCTCCACGATACGATCTGCAAAGTCACAGAAACCTTTCCCATAATTTATAGTATCAGCGACGTTGTTAGAAAATTCTTCAAATAACTTTGGTTCTTTGCTTCTAAGAACGAATGATGTAGCGTGGAATCTGGCCAAGTATTCAACAACCAGTTTAACTTGATCAAAATTGAATGCTTTCTTTCTATCGAGCATTTCGTATCCTTCGAAGGAGAGATCTTGTAAAATGACCGCTTCGTTGAATTCTTCCAAAGTAGATTTGTAGAATCTGGCAATATGAAATCTTTCATCATTGGGTATGTCGTTTATTTCTTGTAGTTCGTAAAAAACCGGCAAAATATTTGTATAAGCGTATACTTCTCTGCTATAAAACGTTGTTACAGGCATTATTTCTCTAGAATGGAGATCATCTGGGCTCAGTTTTACAATCAAATGGATATTTACTTTTCTCCCATCACAATGTTCCCCCGTTATATTCACACGAGCTATTTGACCTAAATAGTTATCACCAGAAAATTGTTGCTTGCTTGTTGTCACGGTGAAATCAATAATATTTTCTTCACTTATAACTTCAAGGATTAATTTTTTAGCAGTATCGCATAGCGTATCCATTTTCTTTTAATGCTTTATGTGGGTTTAACGTTAAAAAGTATTGTACTTATATATTTGATGTGGAACGATCTCTTTTATGCTCTAATTTGAACAATATATCACGTAACTTCGTGTATATATAATTAAGTTATCAGGATTGTATGATAACAGTTAATTTATTTGATTTTAGATAAGAAAAATGAAGCCCCAAGTCGAAATTTCATAGTCATACATATAGTACAAAATTAGTTTATTTTCTCTAATGGGCCTTTCCCGTAGATTTTTCCAACTTATTCTTAAAATATGCAAAAAAATATCTTTTTTTTTTCGTATTTTAATTCCTTATATAATTTATGCTTCTATTTTACTGATTGCAAGATAATTACCCATAAATAATGAATGAGAAATTAGATTATATTCAAGTAATATTTTCGACTAAAGTTAATTTTACCGCGTGATTAAAAGACAAATTGGCCTATATAGTCATCTCCGGTGGCACCAACTTCAAGTACCCTCGTCCCCAACTTAGTATTATGCCTTCTATTATATTCACCACGGAGAGCATAGCCGCACGGTAAATCACTGGATTTCCGTACAGAAGGTCGCTGGTTCGAACTCTGAGATTTGCTAGTCCCCTCGAATGAAACAGGCATTTTTTCCGCCTCGTATTCGGGGGTGAAAGGTGATATCTGTTATTTCAAAAAAGGGGAGGGGGAGACATGCCGGTATGCTCCGATTGTCTCCCGGTAAGTTTAATATAATGACATTACAAATGCGATCTATCATCGTTAAGTTAGTACGTGATTTGCATAGATGGCGGGAAAGAATGGCGCCTTTTGAATCGTACCTATTTTATAACTTTTTTTTAATATTTAAACTCGGCAATGATATTTTACGTTACAGAAAATCGTGAAAATTGTATTTAAACTTACCTCTAATTGTGTTAGAAAAACAAAATTCGTCAGGTGGGGATGCGCCCATTATTGGGCATGTATCACGTGTCGGTGTAAATACATATATGATAAGATGAATTGCAAAAAAAAAATTCCTAACAAAATGCATCGTCATGTTAAGTCCAACTATTACGAACATCAGTGCAATTAAATATTAACCTCAGTACTTATATATTATTACGCCGTTTACCTGACAGGGCAGGTAAAAGAGGATATTGAGGAAGTTGAAGAATAAAACAAAAAAAACGAATATAGTCGTCCTGTTGTATATTTTTTTAAAAGATGAATTAATTTTTCAATACCACTGAAAAAATATTATGATTTCTACTCAAAATGGTGAAACTCTGGAAATCATTTTTTTTCCACGCAAATCGGATATCAATTTTAAAAATTAAAAATAATCACTAAAAAATAAGGTCAGTCAAGCTGGAAAGGGTGGATGATTCGATTCTTGAAACCCATAGTGTCAAATGACAGCCTTTGCAACGGCATAAATGTGCACGTGCGCATAGCAGTGTAATAATCGCACATTTCGTGACAGCTTTTCTATGTGTTTTGTTTTTATGGAATCCTTTAAAATGTATGGTGTCTGTCCATACTCGCTTTAACTTGTTCAGATCGAAAACTTTTGGACCTTAGTGGTACATTTTTCGGCTTCTCAATATCCATCTAACAACTTTATCAGTTATGAAAATGGTGTCACCTCAGTTTTAGCGATTTGACAAGAGAGTTTTTTTAAGATAATGTGTAAATTTGAAAGGCGTCCAATACTGCCCAAAACTAGAGATTACAACGCCATGGTGGCAAACATAAAACTATAATTCCTAACATCGGTTTTGTCTCCTTTATTTAAAATTAGGGGCAGCCAATCAGTATGGATCAATTAAAAATCTTTGTCAAAGGAGAAATTAACACTAGCATGCAGTTCTTCAGAAAAATCGGGAGAATCTTATCAGGGCCTGGAGATTTCATCTTTTATTTTTATTTATTTATTATTACACATGACAAGAAATATACACAATTTGAGAAAAACAACAGATAATTTGATTTGGACATACAATTTTAATGGATCTGGGTTTGTTGCCTTTCATTTGTCGTATCCCCAGTAAACTAGGCTTTTGCCTGTATCTCACTGAGGATATTTAGCATGAAAAAAATAAATCGATACTTCTTTCCGATTTTTGATTACACAGAAACAAAACCCCGCTGCACGCTCTCATCAACCTGACAGTGACACTCAACTACAACTGGAAACATCTTGCGAAATTCAACTCCTCACACATCATCACTCCAGAAAGACCAAAAATATTCATCCCACACTATACCGCACACAATCACAAATCTCACATAAATCCCTTCCACTCGTCATTCATCCTGAAAGCCCAAGTACTCAAAATCCTGTCCCAATAACAACCACGCTCCGATCGACTGTCTAAATGGTTTTCCTCCCTTTACCTTTATTGAAGTCAGCACGCCATTGTATGTAATGGGAGCCAAATAAGCATATTGCCTTTGGGCAAAAGATGTTTTAAATCTAGGGATGGTGAACATTTCATTAGTTGCCATGCACGTCATGTGTCTGCTGAGTCTGCATCTTCCCTTCCTCTCGATGGTAGTGCCAGAGAATAGATTTGAGATGTAAATTGGCTATGTTCAGGACCTGATACTCTCTGAAAAGCTCCGCCGTGGGATACCGAGCAGGAAGTTTATTAATTATTTTCACAATCAATTTTTGGGAAACCTGCAATATGTGTTTTTGGGTCATCACATTCAGTAAATTAAATTTAGGTTTCATCTCAGCCCGAACTAAGATAGATGACTACCGTAAGTGAACTGAGAAGCTGCATTGTGGGTGTTATCCTTTCCATGTATGGACTTATGATGGATAAGTCATATTTGTCAAACACTTTAAGTCCATCGATACCATCAATAATTCTAAGCTTCTCATGTTTGTGAAACAAAGATCTCGGAAGATCCAAACACCATTCTAAACAAGTTTACAAATCTCCACAGATAACAAACGCTTCTCTGTGTTATTTAAATGATTTATTTAATAAATGTTTAACAACCTTCTGCAGTTTATCTTTGCTTCGAAGAAAATTATGTAATCCTAAGGTTACGAGTGACCTTATATTTTGTTTGATGCGCCTTTTTCCATTTTATACCGGAATTCAGAGGTAAACCATTTTAGTAAACTGGAGACCCTGATTTTCCTGTGTGGTACATACATGTCCATACAATTGTACACAGTATTAATATTATGTCGTAAATTAACTAGATTACGAATAAGTGCCTCTATGTAAGAAGAACTTTACAGTTAAAAGAAGCCAACAATATTATGTACTTAACTCATTCTTCACTTCACAGTTTGCACAAAGAGTACATGGAAAAAATCACGGTCACTGATTCAATAAAAAAGGTCACAAGAGCAAGGATAAATCATCTATCATATGTCCAGGTGAAGAGTGCTACGGGCGTGTCATTGGCACATGTTCTACTGACAATGGAATTCCAAGAGAACTGGAGTAGAGTGTGCATAACACACAGAAGTTCCAGGTAACGAGGCATAAGAAGAATAATAAACCCATTAACATTCTTCATATACTGTTTTGTACGAGTATATCCTGATTATATGTCATTTGCATTGTTTTATATTACTTATGGATTTTTTTGTTTAATGAACTAACTTCGTTTGTTACGAATTCCATGTACAAGTACAAGTACAAGCAAGGTGAACTTTGCCTCCAACCTCGAAGAACTGAGAATCACTAACAGATTGTCGACAATATACCTTCGACGAATCCTCAGATACTTTGGGCACATTACTCGTGGCCAAGGAGATAGTTTGGAGACCAGGTTTGTGGTTACTGGAGGCATGGAAGGACGACGTACAATAGGAAGAATCCCAATACGTTGAACTGACCAAGTGAGATATGCAACAGGACTACCCTTAATAACTGTCCTTCGAGTCGCGGAGTGCAGGGATGGATGGAGGTGAGGTTATCATGAGTGCCACGTTGCTCAGGCATGAGCTACATAACAGGATGGAACAAACTTAAATACATTTGTTATTTTGACGTATATTATGTCGGAAGTCGGGAATATATGGTGATGAAAAATGTACTTTCTTCAACATTGTATTAAATTGACCTGTTACAATGAATTATATAAAGTACATATATCAAAGAGATAATTTACAGGACAAAACTTCATAATAACCTCGTTCATCACTTTGAGCATAATATGCCCTTGATATGCCCATTTTTAGTAAAAGAGATACCTACTTTTTCAATTGAGATTGTAGGAACAAATTATACGTGTGATTAGATAACATACGAGTATATTTTTGTTAAAGAAAGTTTTTAATTGACTTTCTCATGATCTACTTGCATCAAAGAGTTGTTCATAACAATTAAGAATATTATGAAAAATTTTAATTTAATAATCACAAGTAGCTGATTTGAACAGCATTGTATTTCTAAACGTATAATATACGAGTAGTTAACGAATCCTGCTGATGCGAGAGTTAACTCTGGTGATCGTTTAAAGGACAAAAATCAAGATATACGTTCATTAGATAGCATATGTGTATTATAAATAACCCAAACAATATTTGTACGTATTTATGCTACTTTAATACAACTCATAAAATAAATTCAAATTGCACTCCTTTATGTGTAAAAATAACAAGCCAGTGATGTTAATTTTTGTTTTAAATTCATTTAGTCTAATGCAAAGCAATAAGTTTCTTCTCATATCTCAAAACAAATAAAACTTTTTGCAAATATCGTTACTTTTGCGTGTTACTATGTTCACATATGCCAAGATTGACATGTAAGGTCTAAGTTTCCAAGCAGGACCGATGCGAGGCTAAAACCGCCAGTGCACGAAAACCAAAAAGGCCACCCCTATCCCCAATTCAATTTGAATACTTTTTTTAAGTATTGTGGCACTGTTTTTATGTTATGCGTGTCATTTAATTAAGAAATTATATATTCCCAAAAAAAACTTAATACATCACATTTAGCATATCTACAAGAACTCAATCACCTACAAATAAATACATAACACTGCACACTGGTTCACCCTTGGCTGACTGTAGTTGTGTTTCTTTGGAAAGGGTTGATAGTATAAAGTATCTTGGAATTTTCGTTGATGAGTTTCTTCGTTGGGAGGTCCATATTAACGTTTTGAGCATAAAAATCAGGAAACTAGGACACATATTCCGTATGATTCGATATGTGCTCAGTGAAAATATTTTCAAATGTATATACTTCGCCTTATGTCAGTCAGCACTTTCTTACGCCGAAAAAACAATAACACGTATGCGTATTAAGATATACATAATACATGGGTGTTAGAATTCAAATTTAACAGTGTGTAAGACTGCAATGGTTGCAACAGGCCTTTTTTTTAAATTAAGATGCACTCTATTTAATGATTTTCCTCGAAGTACGAATATTAGAAGTTAAATTTTTTTAAATCCAAGATTACTACGACAAGGCAGCCACATCAAGGGTCGGTTAGCGCAGATATATAATTCAAGGTATTACCTTGAATCGGCAGCCTGTGTGCATATAGACGTGTGCCCCTGTGACAAACTTCAGGGTCATATAGGTGCTCCAAGTAAGGAACTGACGACGAGTTATTTAGGACCGATGTCAGTTGAGGTCAATTCTAGAGGAGGTCAATATTCAGACAGGATTATAGAACCGAAGATGAATGGCATTAAAAAATAATCCCAATCTGACTTTAAACTTTTGGTTGGTTAAAGGAGATTACCTCGTGGTATGGTGTACTGTATACAACGAAAGTGCAGCACAATACAATAATAAGGATATGATTATTCGATTTGTCAGATAAGCCGAGAGAATATGTTATTTTGGTGGATTATTTTACCAAATTAATACAGTGGAACCTCTCATAACGAGAATAATTCGTTCCAGAATCTTACTCGTTATGTGAAACACTCGTTAAGCGAAAAAAAAATTCCCATATAAATCAATGTAAAATACGATAATTCGTTCCATGCCGAAAAACAAACTCAATTTTTTATATTTTTAACGTTTATTCAATCAAAATTACATACTTATAAATTGTTAAGGAGCGTAACAACCCGGAATGTGATTTCGATTTGCAAAAAAAAATCGAAATAACTTGTTTATTATTTATGAATTTATGACAAATAATTAATTCTTTTTTACTAGAAAGCTATCTAGAGACATTTGTTTTTGACGACGCTTCAAAATTTGGTGATAATGTGACACAGCATTATCATTGAATATATTTGTAGAACGCATAGCCACCTCCTTATTAGGGTGATGCTTCTCAATGTACGATGCAACAGTTTTCCACGCTTTCAGCAGTTCTCTTATTGCGCCAGAAGATTGTTGCTCTGCTACTCCCTCCTCCTCGACTAACAAACTCTCCTCCATAACTTCTTGCTGTGAAACACAATGCAGCTCCATAAGCTCTTCGGTGGTCAGCTCTTGAATGTGCTCTTCCACAAGCTCATCAATATCGTTGTTATCCACCTCCAGACCCATGGTATTAGCCAAAGACACAATCTCGTTGACTGTAGACTCCACAGGTACTGTTTCAAACCTCTCAAAATCACATTTGACAACGCTCTCTGGCCAAAGCTTCTTCCCAGCAGAAGTGAGGGTCCACTTGGTAACCCCTTCCCACGCCTTGTCAATCATCTTGAGGCAAGCAACGATGTGAAAGTGATATTTCCAAAACTCTCTGAGAGTGAGACTTGTCCCTTCAGTCACCTCAAAACAACGCTCGAAGAGTGTTTTAGTGTAGAGTTTCTTAAAGTTAGAAATAACCTGCTGGTCCATAGGCTGGAGTAACTGAGTGATGTTGGGAGGCAGAAACTGAATTTTGATGAAATTAAATTCTTCAAGAATACCATCTTGTAGTCCTGGAGGATGAACGGGTGCGTTGTCCATAACGAGCAAGACATGAAGTGGCAGATTCATCTCAAGCAAATATTTTTTCACAGAAGGACCAAACACTTCATTAATCCTATCAGTGAAAATGACACGTGTCACCCAAGCCTTCTTGTTGGATCTCCACATCACATTTAGTCTGTTCTTCTGGACATTACACTTCTTGAAGGCTCGTAGAGTTTCTGCATGATAAACAAGCAGCAGTTTAATTTTCAAATCGCCGCTTGCATTGGCACAAAATAGCAGCGTGAGGCGGTCTTTCATTGGCTTGTGGCCGGGCATTGCATTCTCCTCTGCTGTTATATAGGTTCGCTTTGGCATCTTTTTCCAGAAGAGACCCGTCTCGTCACAATTAAAAACTTGTTGCGGCAGGTAACCCTCAGAATCTACGAGCTTCTTATAGTCGCCGATGAAGTTCTCTGCAGCCTTTGTGTCAGAGTTTGCTGCTTCACCGTGCCTCACAACGCTGTGGATGCCGGTTCTTCTCTTAAATTTCTCGAACCATCCATGACTTCCCTTAAAATTACTTCTTTTTCGGCAGTTGATGATCCTGGCGGCTTCTAAACGAGGTCGGCGAAAATAACTTTCGTCTTCTCACAAATGATGTTTTCGTAAATAGTATCGCCTTACAATTGCTTTTCGTTTATCCATATGAGAAGCAACCTTTCAACATCATCAAGAATAGGTAACCGTTTCGTAGACATTCTTGACGCTCCCTTTGAAGCATCTATCTTCTTAATTTTGTCCTTGTTCTTGAGGATAGTGCAAATCGTTGATGTAGACCGATTGTATGTGCGCGCTAGATCAGCCACGCTCACAACTCGTTCTCGCTTTTCAATGATTTTACGTTTCATTTCTACAGTTACTTTTATTCTCTTATGGCTATCTTCTTGTGGTTTTTTTCTTCAGGGACATTTTTGCAAGGGTTATTAAAGCTTGCACAAAAAAAATTACAAATAATGTCTGAACACAAGTTTGGAAAAATGTGTGATCACATGTGACACTAACGTGCTAGCGTAGCGAGTGCTAACCAGAGACTGACGCACTGGCGCGGAAGTCCCGGCTCACAAGTGAGTGACGTTAAGATGGGACTTTCCATTTCTGCGTCACTCGTTATGCGAAATGTCGCTCGTTAAGGGAGCATTTTTTTCACAATCTGTTTAGCTCGTTATGCGAATTACTCGTTATGAGAGGTGCTCGTTATGAGAGGTTCCACTGTATTGGTAATAACTTGGTTAACTCCGACTTTTTAAGGACCAAACATAATGATTATGTATTATGTCAAAATATCAGAATACTCATGGACTACGAAAGTCTAATTGATAAACCACTTGTTTTCCGACCCGAGAATCGCAGGTTAGATTCCCGTCAGTACCCAATGTGTTTTCAAAAGAGGTTGCTATATGGTTTTCAATATTTTCTGGTTGATTGCAAGAGATTACTTAGTGGTTATTAAATACCCAGGTTGTATTGTATTCAGCAAAGATATAATACATTACAAGGTCTTAAATTACATATAGTTATGAGTAATATTTTGCAATTATCTGTGTACTGGGTAATTATCTCTTATCATTCGTGTGCGACTATCGTAGGCGGACATTCTGAAGGATGGCCGTGGGACACTGTTAATGATTGTGCCCAGAGTATCGATGCGATCTAAGGACACATTTCTCCTTCATCGGATAATTGAAATGAACGTGGGATATTTGGTCGAGATTTTGCTGAGGTTTTGAGCATAAAAACATAGTGGAGAAGAAAGGATAGAATTTAACATATTTAATAATAACGTTATATATACATATACGTTAAATATTTATATACTTATATTTTTATATATACATACAAAATGGCCGTATGATGCACTTATACTTCACCGTTAATTAAACGCCTTTAAAAATGACCTCGGGGTTCAGTAGCCTCATCGAATTTATCATCCCACATCATAAATTGTCCAATAAATTTAGATACAAATTAAAAAATAGCAGGTGCATAGTTAATGAAGTTGGTAAAGAAAACCTCTAGGCCACTTTGAGCAGCGGTTGCAAATATAAATACAAATAATTAGCGCCATTGTTTATCATTTTGCCATCCCTAGTTTTTACTGGATTCTGAAATGTCATTATGAGATACGTTATCACCTGAATGTACATATTAGCATCACCTCATGAATATTCTAAATATCGCTCTTAATGTTTATTATAAAACTATTATACTGCAAATAATTAAGTACAAACACATAATATTGGTTGTTTCGAAGAAATTACATCAAATAAGTACTTCAGATAAATAAAGCCTTTAATACTCCTGACTTCGTAATAATTCATCAAATATACTCGTATGTGTATTGTGTACCAATAATAAATTAGTTGAGCGTTACTAAGGCGATCTGTGAAGGTGTTCTAGTTTTGTTGGGAACGTGTAGGTAGATACTTCGAGTATGGTTTGAAAGTATCTATATGTTTCTAGTCTATGCTTAAAACATATATGTAACCAGATGCTTCGAGTATGGTTTGAAAAATCTATTTGTTTCTAATCTACGCTTAAAACATATATGTAACCAGATGCTTCGAGTATGGTTTGAAAATTTTATTTATTTATTTATTTATTTATTATTACACATGACAAGAAATATACACAATTTGAGAAAAACAACAGATAATTTGATTTGGACATACAATTTTAATGGATCTGGGTTTGTTGCCTTTCATTTGTCCTATCTCCAGTAAACTAGGCTTTTGCCTGTATCTTACTGAGGATATTTAGCATGAGAAAAATAAATCGATACATCTTTCCGATTTTTGATTACACAAAAACAAAACCCCGTTGCACGCTCTCATCAACCTGACAGTGACACTCAACTACAACTGGAAACATGTTGCGAAATTCAACTGCTCACACATCATCACTCCAGAAATACCAAAAATATTCATCCCACACTATACCGCACACAATCATAAGAATAAAAATCAAAATCAAAACAAAATTAAAACAAAAAAAAAAAAAAATACACAGAAACACAAATACAAAAACAACCAAAATTAAAACAACAAGAAGAAACCCACACTCACGAGCTTACATAAATCCCTTCCACTCGTCATTCATCCTGAAAGTACTCAAAATCCTGTCGCAATAACAACCACGCTCCGATCGACTGTCTAAATGGTTTTCCTACCTTTACCTTTATTGAAGTCTGCACGCCATTGTATGTAATGGGAGCCAAATAAGCATATTGTCTTTGGGCAAAAGAGGTTTTAACTCTAGGGATGGTGAACATTTCATTAGTTGCCATGCGTGTCATGTGTGTCTGCTGAGTCTGCATCTTCTCTTCCTCTCGATGGTTAGTGCCAGAGAATGGATTTGAGATGTAAATTGGCTATGTTCAGGACCTGATACTCTCTGAAAAGCTCCGCCGTGGGATACCGAGCAGGAAGTTTATTAATTATTTTCACAATCAATTTTTGGGAAACCTGCAATATGTGTTTTTGGGTTAAAGTGCATCCCCCCCAAACTGATATACCGTAAGAAAGTGCTGACTGACATAAGGCGAAGTATATACTTTTAAGGATATTTTCACTGAGCACATTTCGAATCATACGGAATATGTATCCTAGTTTTTTTATTTTTGCGCTCAAAGTGTTAATATGGACCTCCCAACGAAGGAACTGATCAACATAAACTCCAAGGTACTTTATACTATCAACCCTTTCCAAGGAAACACAACTACAGTCAGCCATGGGTGAACAAGTGTGCAGTGTTATGTATTTATTTATCTATTGGTTTCTTATATATGCTTAAAACATTCATGGAACTAACAGAGAAATCCAAAAACGACAATTGCTAACCTTTAAAATAAATTTTAATAAATGGAGAGCGACGAAAAAAGACTAAGAAAATATTGGAATAAAATACAAGAGTTCAGTGAGGTAAAAGTGAAAAGTATAAGAAAAAGACGAAAGTGTTTAATGAGATGTATGGCTGTGGGCGAAGTAAGTTAGTAAATTATACTCGTATATCTGTAAACATGAAGTTGTGAGAATCTTTGCCCTTCAGCTTACAAGAGTACGATTTGTGATAAGAATATCTAAGTCGTTTGAAAGCCAAACGGTGCTCAAAACGCTCTTTAATTCATCATCTTATTTGTAGTTAAGGCGTTAACACTGTGGAGATTTAAAGGGATTGTAATTTGTTAAGTCATACACTTTTTATTTCACTTAATTCAACGGTATAATTCTACCGGTTTCAAGGTTTTCACTTTATCGTCAGGGGAACACAAACAAGGCTCTGTTTGCGCCACAAATAAGTGACTTGTTTGTGCTCCCTGATGGAAACCCGTAAGGCTATGCCGTTATATTTGTGAAACCCGTAAGGTTATGCCGTTATATTAAGTAGAATAAATTTAGTTTGAATAAATAAATTAAAATTCTCTTTAATTCATTGGTTCACAGCAAACTAGCCCGCTGGGAACACAACACTCAATCATGTTGGAGAAAGTAAGGAAAGAATATCTACGACATCTCTATATGAGTGAGTTTGGTGTCTATCCATGACTCTATCCCACTCAGTTTCCGCTGGGTATGCATGGATATAATTTCTTAAGCGTGCGAAGAAATTCTCAGTTCCTGGTGAACTCGTACGAGTACGTAATCGTTCGAGATGAGAGTTGTCCAGTATTACTAGAAAGATTAGCATTAAATGTTCTTAACAATTAGTTACATTGAACTGCGCAAGCAGGAACTATTCTTAATCACACACGCAAGAACGGATCTCCCAACCGCTATGCCTGATGTAAAGGATTAACTCTTTTGAACGGGATTGATTCGAATATTGACATATTTCATATAACGTTGTCAAAAGAAAAAAAAATTCTTCTAAGACTATGACGTTGGAAAGTGACCATTAACTTATTTAAGTGACTTTTGTATATTTTTTGTATTAGAAAAATCCAGTGGCATTGGGCTAAGCCTGTATTGTAAATAAAATATATAAATGAAAGACTAATGTAACCACACATAAAATAAAAAATTAGGATCGTGTATGATGACAATCACGTAGTCAACCAACAATAATGAATATTTGATTATTTCCTGGTATGTTAAAATTGCATTTAATATTTTGAGAAGTTTGAAACATACGAGTAATACTAGTATTAAGCTACAAAATGAATAAATGCTGCAATTTTATATCAATAAACCTCAAATTAAAAATTAAGTATGAATTGCATATATCGAGGTTTAATTGCGTATGCAGGAATACTCAACATCTTATATCAATAATCTATAGATCAAAGAAAGGCTGTCAACTGTATGCAGGAAAATAATACATTTCGTTTAAAGCCTTTATTTACTCATACTTCGGACATATCGATAGTAGAGATGAAGACATTTTAGAGAAGCTGGCAGTGACTGGAAGTATTGAAAAGTGGAGAGCAAGATAACGATCGAACGAGCAAGTTGGATAGACTAAATCAAAGAGATGACTAGTTCCTCATTGAGTGATGCTTTCATCAAAGTTCAGAATCGGGAGGAGTTGCCACGAATTATCCGTTCAGTTTCAGATCATCAGGGAGCTACGAAACTCAGTCATGAGCAACATGATTAAGACATGGAAGGTAAAATTATTATATGTATATTAAAAATGGCATTTAACTAAATTTTACCATAAACTACAATTTTATATTTATAGATCGGTGTTACGTGATGGAAACGTTTTATATTGTTATTCTGTAAAGTTAATTATTGGGCCAACTCTCTCATCAATTGGATCCATAAACTATAAGCTTAAAAATGTAACACTGCACATGTCGGCCACTTGAGACTTCTACAGCTAAATATTTTATCGTTATCTTATCATGTTTTTGAAAATGCTTCTAACCTCTTAGAGATAAGTTGAACGTGAGGAATATGATTTTAGTTTATTTAACTAAAATATATGTTATCTGACCACTTGTGCAATTTGTAATTGCACTCTCAATTGAAAAGAGATAAACATATATACGAGTATTTCGCCCAAGTGGATGCTGTCTTGTCTCACAAGGCTTAAATTCCTTAGATAAATATGTACGAGTACATGGGACAAACGAGGTCATTATGACATTCTATTATGTAAATTCTATTCGTGGTATATTGCATTTTAATTCATTGTCACCTGAATAAAATGTTGAAAACGTAGTGTATTTTGCATCTTCACTTTTCCGAATTCCGACATAACATTGAACTCGAATAAATTGATAAAATGTTATGTCAATATGTTCACAAAACAACATAAAATGTATCCAAAATAATTTTGACTGAGATGAGAACATTTTCTCCAGTCAAGGTCGAAATCAACAACCTAAAGGCGGCGTATAATATATAGTAGATAGCATTTGCATTATCATTCCAATTGTGGATCTTTGAGGCGCTTGACGATCGTGGAATGGTCGACATTGAATTGTTCGGCCAGCATCCTTATTGTCAAACTTTCGTCTTCTTCTACGGCCATTTGAAGAGCCTGATCATCAAACTCAGGTGGGCCTTCCTCATCATTTAAACTTGTATCGCTGGATTAGGAACGATTTACCATTTTCGAAACTTGACTTTTACCGATTTGTCCTTTACCATGGAGTTCGTTGAGATCGCAAATTGACTGTGCTGCAGTTAATCCTTTTTCGAAATGATCAAGCATGATATGACGAATATGTAGGTGGTTATTGACACGCATTTTTACTACCTAAATATTAATAACGAAATAGAAATGAAACAAAATAACGAATTTGACATATTCGAAGGGTACCGGTAAAACGATCGTTAACTATGCACATACCTAATAATTAATAGTCAACTGATTGGCAACCTTCGTGGTATAATTGGTAAGACGCTTGACTTCCACCCGATTCAATTATATTTCCGATAGTTCCAGGAAAAAAGTATCCCTGTCTGGTAGAAGAGTTTGCCTGGTAACAATATATACTTTAACACGCTAGACTTTTTGCCCGACTTGCCTCTTCAGTGTAACCTCTTCACATGCAATATTGCCAACATTTGCGACGACTAACCGCGAGTTCCATATCTACTTCAGTATTTCTGAACCACAAGGCCACAAGAAAATCATTAAATAACTTTCTAATGGTAAAAAATGGAGAGAAGAGTACGATACGGTAGAAATACCGGGGAGACATTTTTTATTACCGGGAGGTGGTATCAACCAGACTATTGGCAACGGCACTTATTTGGAATTTGTAATGTTAGGACAGATATTAACATTATTATTACATTAATTATCATACGTGCCATTACGCCATTTTCCTGTCGGGGTAGGCATAAAACACATATCCTTTACCTCTTATCTACACCTTTTCGTACAACTCCTACGATTTTCTCTGACTTGCTACGTTTCCTTCTTTCAAAATATTATTCACTCGATTAACCTTCCTCTCTCATGCCTTCTACTCGCATTTGCATTGTATATTTGTTTTGTAAGTTTTTTTTTTATTGTCATTTCTTCCACATGTCCAAATCATCTCAGAATGCTCTTCTACATCTAACTCAACACATAAGCCTTAAGTTCACGTTCATCTCTTATCACTTAATTCCCTATTACATCCTACATTGTCGTCCCATGTATTATTCTCAGTGCAGCCATTTCTACAACATTTATTCGGTTCCTATCAGTATTTATCCATGTCCATATTTCACTACCATACATCAAATTTGGCACTAAAATATTGTTTTGAACTATCATCTTAGCAGATTTTAATACTTTCCGGTTCGGGTATATATGTTTTAGTGCCACGCTGACTTTGTTTCCTGTCACTACACACCGTTGGATATTCCATTAACTATTTCATGTGTCAATCTACAAAAAAACATTTTTTTTTCTTGAGTTTAAATGTGATATCCTAACCATTTTCGGTCATGCTTCTAAGAATTGTTATTCGATAATATTAAGATGTTGATCACTGTTTTATTCACATAATGAAATGTATTTTTAGTTATTTTGTCATATTTAGATTCAAAACTTTAGTTCATTTTCGTTTATGCCGGTAAGAAATGGTTTAAAACAGAGAAATTAATAGTTCAGTAGTTCGTTAAAAAACCTTGTAACAGTAGGGGCTACATAATAACCAGTTGGTCATTAAAATTAACCTCTAAAATTTTAATATTTTTTATTAAAAAAAAATCCACAGTTTATTTATTTATTTTTATTTAACACTTTTATTGCAATACAATCTGGCGGGCTTAATGCCAGGCGGCAATCTCTTCCAACCAACTAGACAAAAGTAAATGAAGCAAGTTACGTGGTCGCATAAATCATTCAAATGACTATCCATCCCCACAAAATTTATTAATATATTCCTACAATTTTTTTGTTAAAATTCGAGAAACTTGCGAAATTCCTCATTTCAATGTGACCAGATAGATCCCAAAAGATTGGGAAACACTGAAATTTTAATGTTTCTCATAGGATAACCAAATATTTCGTAATCGAGATACAAAATTTATAAATTACAAAAAAAAAAAACAACTCAAAAATTAATATTCCAGATAAAGTTTCTTTAAATTCAGCGGTAGGTAACGGCATTGGTGGTCTAGTGAAAAACGTGCTAACTAAGCTTTTTAACGCCCCGGATTCGATACCAGATAAGTTTCACTTTAACCCAATAAATAATAAAATGATATTTTACACATCGTAGTTTTTTTACACAGTAGAGAGCGTCGTCGTTACTGGGCCTCGTAGTCGAGGATCCCCTCGCCATTCCAAAGTCAATTCAGTTGGAAAACGAAACTGTGCCATGAAGTTTTTTTTAAGTGAGCGTGCCGTTGCACACCAGCAAACTCACTGGACTCTCCAGTTTAGAGAGCAGACGCTTAAAGCTCAAAGGTGCTCTTACTTGGGATTTGAAGCCACTATTATTCTTGAACTAAATAATTGCAAAAAAAAATAAGTATTGTATACAGTAGAGATAGGCGGGCTTATTGTCATATGGCAATATCTTCCAACTAACCAGAAAGATGTTGAAGAAGCCTTAAGTAAAAACCACACTAAAACCCTTTTTAAATATTTTGGATACCAAGTGAAACCATTAACCCTGGGTTGTCATATTTTTTCTAGTATATCGCAGTAATACAAGACAGAATACGGAATGAAGTCATTAAGGGTGAATGTGAACTTGAGGCTGAGGTATTGAGTAAAATGAAGAAGAGCACTCTGAAATCGTTTATACATGTAGAACGAATGAACTAAGAAAGACTAACAAAATAAATATTTACTGCAAACGTAAGTCATATGCATGGTAGAGGAAGATAATGGAAAGTATGGTTAGATCAAGTGAATATTCTAAAAGAAGGAAACGTAGAAAGTCAAAATTGATCGTGGAAGTTGTATGAGAAGGCGTATGGATGTGGAAGAGGCGAAGAATGTGTATCGAGATAGGTAAGTCCGGTGCTATATCTTCTCTGCCTACCCCGACATGGAAATGGTGTGAGGGTATGTATGTATTGTAAAATAGTTCCTGACTTTTTGGATGCTTGGTTACCAGACAGGACACGAGTTGTTGAAAAAAAAAACATATCAAGCAGCAGTTTGAATCTGATTGTCCGAGACACACGTGGTTTATACGTACAACACAATCAGCTGTCGTATGTGGTACTCATTGTATATAGTTCACTGAGTACTCGTCTCGTTTATTACAACATGGCCACAGTGGGCGATCCGACAGATCTGCCAAACGAGTTTTTCGTGGGCGTTGTCAATGACGTTATCAAAGATGAAAAATTCGAAGAATTCAAAACAAATGTTACTGTTGCATCGAGCAAAGGAGAGAACTATCTTGGATTATTGTACAGAATTGAAGTAAAAGGCAGCAAAAAAGATGAGCCGAACGCTCAATTGAATCTCATCTACAAGTTACCTCTACAATCCGAAGAACTAAGAAAGAAATTCCCGCTCGGTGTCTTATACAAGAGAGAAGTGTTTGTTTATAATACTCTTCTGCCAGAACTGTCGGAACTTCAAAATAAATTTGACATACCCGAATCGGAGAAGTTCCGTTATATCAAGAGTTATAAAGCTTCGTCGGATGAATACAAAGAATTCGTATTGATGGATGATATGAACGCTCTTGGTTTTAGTATGGCAGAAAGGAGAAAGTCCTTAAAATATAAACATCTTGCTTTAGTGTTGAAAAATTTAGCGGCATACCATGCGTTGTCTTTCGTCCTAAAAAAAGAAAATCCCAGTAGATATGAATTCCTCGCGAGCAACTTGGGTGGGATCCAAGACTATACTGAAGAATTTATGTATTTTATTGATTTATCTAAAGATAGAGCCGTTGCAGCTATGGATGAACCAATTTTCATTGAGAAATTAAACAAATATGGAGAAGACCTTAGAGAAAAGTTGAAGTATTACTTGAATAAGGATATAGTTGATAACTACACAGTGCTATGTCACGGAGATTGCTGGAATAATAACATACTTTTTAAATTTGAGGTAAGATTTATTTTCTCTATATCATATTATTTTTCAATACACAATAGAGATATGTTGTTTATAGTTAAGGCATTAACGTTGTGGAGGTTTAAAGACATTGTAATTTATTTTTAACAAACACTGTTTATTCCACTTTTTTATGACGGTATAACCCTACCGGTTTCAAGGCTTTCACCTCATCTTCAGGGGAGCTTGTTTGCGCTCCCCTGAAGATGAGGTGAAAGCCTTGAAACCGGTAGGGTTATACCGTCATAAAAAAGTGGAATAAACAGTGTTTGTTAAAAATAAATTACAATAGAGATATTAAAAAATTAAAGTGTATGGTGGTGTTATACGAGTGTAGTCTAACACCACCATATAACACCACCACCAACTCGTAGTGCACACCTTGACGAACCGAAGATATTTATTAATTTGTACAATATAAGATCAATTTCGATCTTAAAATAGTAATATTTAATTTAAACCCCGAATTCACATAATCCGGATTATATACACGTTGTCCCAAAAATGTATGCACGCTTCAAATGAATTATTATAAATGTGATATTTATTAAAATCTATCTATGGTTAAAACTCCAAATTAAAGAAGACCAATGAAGATTTTAAGTTATCGCAAGAGCTTAAATTGATGGCCATCTACTGCTGATAACGTGGAATTGCAAACATCACGAATAATTTGTTTTGGTATTTGGGCGCATTCTCTTTCAATGGCTGCTATCGATACATTAACATGTCCCAAAAAATGTATGCACGCTTTAAATGATTTATTATAAATTCAATATTTATTAAAATATATCTAAGAATAAACTCCAAATTAAAGAAGACAAATAAAGATTTTTGGCTATCGCAAGAGCTTAAATTGATGGGCATTTACTGCTGATAACGTGGAATTGCAAACATCACGAATAATTTGTTTTGGTATTTGGGCGCATTCTCTTTCAATGGCTGCTATCAATACATTAACTGTTGCTGGTTTTTTGCCATAAACATTATCTTTGATGAGTCCCCATAAAAAAAGTCCATTGGTGTGAGGTCTGGGTAGCATGGGGAGTATTTAATGTCCAATCCATTTTTTCATCAAGATAGACCCTAACACGATGGTAGTGGCGAGGTGCACCACCTTGCTGGAAATAAAAGTCCTCCTCATCCCTCAACTCCTCACGAATGCGTGGTATGACAAATTCCTGTAGCGAGTTCTAGCAAATAGCACAATGTATTCCAAGTCGGATCGTATACACCACAAACTTTCAATTTAGACAATAAAACCACGTGACTTTCTTATTTAACCCTTTAAGTCAGAGGTTCGAGTCCAAAACGAACCCTCTCGCTCATTTTTTATGATTAAAAACTCTTGAAAACATAGGTATACCTAAAAATAAATGTTATCTCTATTTTATTATATGCCGTGATAAACGATGCAGTGAGAAACAAAAAATAAAGTAATCTTATGTGGTTTTGAGATATAAATTTTGACGATAACATTTTTTTTAACACTTCAAATTAAAAAAAAAAAAAAAGCTATGCTAATTAAAACTTACTATATTAAGTCATTTTCAATTTACAAGGAGTTTCCTTAGTCTGCGGATTCCTGGATATATATTTATTTCATCTTTATCATATAATATATTTTGATACAACTCTCCTGGCTAACGACACCGATATTTTCGTATGAAGAAAATTCGTCGGTAAAAAGGTTTGATACTAGATAAAATGTGCTATGTCCTTTGATTCAAAACTGTTTCGTGGGTCGCTCATAGATGTTATTCTTCAAATATTCTCAAAAAAAAAACGTAGTAAGCATGACGTCACACACAAACGTTCAACGACGTATCATTAAAAACGGATTAACGCGTCCTGAGCTATTAACGGGTGAAGGAAGCCACAACAAATTTATACGAAATTCAACTTTAAATATTCAATAAAAATTGTTAAGATTTAGTATTTAATATTAAGTTCAAGCCTAAAATTTTAAATTTAGAGTGCACTTGCAGACAAAAATATATGTGTTACAAAACGATAAAAATTAACATAACTCATACACAAATAATATCTGAAAGAAATGAATACATACTACCACACATGTAATACAAGCATACAGCAGGCCAAGGCTCAGAAGACCCATATCCCGCGCATGGAAGGATTCTTAAAAAATAACAATATACACCAATACCTCGCTTTACGGAAGTGATACGTTCCTGAAAAGTTCTCCGTAAATTTTGATTCCGTATATCGAATAATTTTTTTCCACATTAAATAAGTATTATGTGTTCCATGCAGGATAAAAATCAATGATATATTTGAGAAAACCCCGAGTGTTTTCTGAAATGTGTATTTCAGAGAAAACATATACCGTACATATGTTACACAAATATAAAAAAATACAGAATTTATAATGGAGAATTAGAAGACAGTAGAGAAATATCAGAAATAGTCGATTACGAAGGAACTGGGCGGAAATATCCGTTCAAAATTTGCAGTTTTGCATATTTTCTCTTTACCTCGGCAATCTGCTTGTAACGATATATAACCTCATTAATTTTTCAATCTTCTATCTTCTTCGGGATCTTTTTTCAAATGATAATTGAATTTCCTTTTCAAAATGTGAAAAAGCGTCCACTGATTTAATCAATGCTAATTCTCGAGAAATCTTGATTTTGTCTTACTTGTCGCTTAAGGGTTGATCTTGGTCTATTTCAGGCAAAATTAATTTTAATTCTAATTTTAAAATGTTACATATAACATTTTTTTCCGCAAAGAAAATTAGTTAATTTTTATTTCGATTCGATGAAATTCCGTTAAAAAAGGGTCAGCAAATGGTTGTACACAAAAAATCAGCTTTGTTTAAATAAAAATTATCGCGATTGACATATTTCGCTTCTTCTGCATCCATAATCTTTCTCATAGAGCTTCTACGACATTTCCTTCTTTCAGAATATCATTAACTTGATCCTACCAAACTTAACTTTGATTTCCTCTACCACTCACACTTGCACTATATATTTATTTTGTTAGTCTTTCTTCATTCATTCATTTTACATCCCAAAACCATCTCAGCGTGTTCTTATTCGTTTTACTTAACATATCAGTCTAACTAGGTTCACGTTCATATTAAATAAATAAATGGATTTTAAAGCAATGCGTACCATCTGTTATTCAATGGTCTAACTAGGTTCACGTTCATATTCAATAAGTAAATGGATTTTAAAGCGAGGCGTGCCATTTGTTATTCTATGGACTAACTAGGTCCACGTTCAAATTAAAAAGATTTTAAAGCGAGGCGTACCATCTGTTATTCTATGGTCTGACTAAGTCCACGTTCATGTTAAATAAATAAATGGATTTTAAAGCGAGGCGTGCCATCTGTTATTCTATGGTCTAACTAGGTTCACGTTCATATTAAATAAATAAATGGATTTTGAAGCGAGGCGTACCATCCGTTATTCTATGGATATAATATACTATATGTATGTACACGATAAATCTATCATCTATTCATACTCGTGTTTTATTCATAACTTAATTACAATATGGACGTTAATGTGCATAAAGGACCCAACCAAAAGTTTACATGTAACGAGATAATTGGGGATTGTATGTTCCCTCCCTCGTTGGCTTGATTCAAACAGCGACTTGAAAAACATTAGATCTTTCTTCAATGACGAAATGTGTTTCTCCATAACTCCTATTTTCTTGTCTTTTTACGTGTTCTTTCTCCTTTCTCAATATTGGGTGACTTATGTTATGGTTTACTGTTTATTTTTTTAATTTTCTTTTTAAAAATAATCTTGTGCTCTTTTACCCAACAATTGGCACTAATCTGCGTAACTCTTGTCTGGTTGGTTGGCAATGGTTGCAGTTTACCATTGAGCTCGCCATTTATATGTATATTTTACAAGATTGCAAATAAATTAAAAAAAAGCGTTATATCGTTCGGTTTCTTTTTTGCATATATCATACACGTCTATATTTGGTATATTTTGAATAACAAGTTTCTTAAACTCATATATACATATTAATATTGTTAAAACAATTAAATTATTATAATAGATTCATTTATTCATTCGTTTGCTGTCTCTCATCACATTGTGAAGGTTCTGGCCGAAAAAACACATGTGATGAATCCGGTCGGGTTTGTTCTCTTTACTCTCGGGTGATATCTAATCGAGAGACCGTACACGATGAGCTCAGACCTTGAGACAGCATCGGATTTAAATTGTTTCGAATATAAAACCTACATATATGATTATATAACTTTTTCTTGTGTAGTTTTACGGTAGTGGAAGACCATAGACAGTAAGGCTGAATCAAGTTAATAATATTATGAAATAAGGAAACTTTAAAAGTCAGAGAAATCATAAAAGTTGTATGAGAAGGTGTATGTATGTAGAAGAGACGAAGGATGTATGTCGAGATATAAAAGTTTAGCGCCTCTGTCCTCTCTGCTTACCCCGACAAGGAAATAGAGCAATGGTATGTATGTATGTCGTATTGCTTTATTTCGCTACTATTCTTTTCACACTCAGATGTGAGGCTCATGGTGTGAGGCTCATGGTGTGAGGCTCATGATGTGAGACACATGATGTGAGACTCATGATGTGAGACTCACACCACCGGAGGGATCATTTTTGGTAGTTCCTTCTTCGTTACTGCGTGACATCGCGCTCATAAAAAAATAAAGTAGATTTCAATTTTTAGTGTACATTATGCTGGATAAATATATTTTACCCCATTACAGCATGGAAGGTGGTGGGATCGAAATGAAACTAATGCAATTATAAACTCAATAAATATGTACAAAAAATATTAAAATATAAACGTACACATTCAAACACAACCCCTAATTCCCTACCAGCGTAAACAGTGAATATAAAATATGTCACACAAGATCCCGGTCTATTTTAAATTATTCAAGAAATCCTGGGACACTTAAAAAATGTTAATACGAGTATTAAACAATCTTTATAATACAGTAGGGGGGCGATTTTCCGGGGTTCAATTATCCGTGATTTGGATTAACCGCGGTCCTCTCTACTACAATTTTTTTTAGTAATCCCGAAATATATTTTTTAACGAACGTCCATGTTTTGAAAATAACAAAACAATGACCTAAAATGTTACAAAATGTATGATTTATATTTTACCAATTCACTAAACGCTAGTAAGTTTACGGTGTTAGCTCGCGTTAAATCCGCCTTAACAAATCCTCTAATTTATTCTGAAATGGCTAATCATTGTCACCGTGAGAATCATACTTTTTCTATCGATGATGCCAAATTCTTACATATTAGCGGCAACGGAAATAGATTGGACAGATTAGAGGCCCTAGAAATTTCTAAGTCAGTATACCGATCGGAGCATTTGTTGAATAGTTATTTCCCCAAAATCTCCCCGCTCCTGGCCGAAATTATACCTAGCCTTCCCCTCACCCCTCCTGCCACCAACCGTTGAAGTGTATATGTCGGTGCCAATTCGAACAGCATTTAGTCTTGTTTGTACTCCCCTGAAGATGAGGTGAAAGCCTTGAAACCGGTAGGGTTATACCGTCATAAAAAAGTGGAATAAACAGTGTTTGTTAAAAATAAATTACAATGTCTTTAAACCTCCACAACGTTAATGCCTTAACTATAAACAACAAACTTATTTGGTATATAGTAAATCGTGTTTTTCAATTATCCGGTCTCGAATGTTTCCCAATTACCACGGATAATCGGTACTACTTGACGTTGGATAAGGTCTGGGACACCAGCATTTCTACGGCGCCTTCTCCATCCACAAGTTTGGGTGACAACATCTGTAAATTACATTAACTTCTTAACATGCATCCAATATATTTTAGGGATGTGTCCCTTTAAGGTATATGATGATTTTGATTGTTGGTAAATAAATAAAATACGTTAAATCGCAATGCGGAAGGAGAGAGTGAATGAATGTTTTATTTGATAGTATATGGGTATTTATAACATTTCAGAATGGGCGCGGGAGTGTGCCCGCGATATACTTTATCTCGCTTCTGTGCGTGCAGAAATGGTCAATTGAAGTATTGTAGATATAGTAAATAGTATTGTAGGTAAACAATCTATTTACGGAACCGGCGAGACAGCGTGATGCGTTCTCTTTCTAGTATGGAATGCGGCGCGCCGTTCGGCCGGCCTCATGTCGGGCATGCGACCTTTGGACCGCCTACTATAATTCGTCGAGGTATCCAAAGGTCGTTTCGTCGGTCGTTGACCGTATGTGTTGACAATATTTAGCGACGACCGTGATTCCCACAATATCAACATGCAAACCCTATTGTTGTATTACATTTTTGTTTTATACAGTACAAATAATTTGTTCCAACAGGAATCCAAACCCGCAACTCCCAGGTAGAAAGGCATGAAATTTATTTAGTAAACGAAGGAAATCGTCAATTTTAAGTTTATTAATTTTATAAAATGCCGTGAGCTGGATTAACAGTGATTCTCCGTAGTACATTTTTTTAGCAATCACGAGGAAAATCTTTCAAAATTTTAATGAACATCCACGTTTTGAAAATTACAAAATAAGGACCTAAACTGCTATCAAATGTATAGTTTATATTATACCAATAAACTAAGTTATGTAAGTTGGTGGTGTTTCCCCATGTCCACACCGACGACTTCCGTGGCCTAGTTGGTAAGACGTCTGTCTCCCAGCTGGGAGGTTGCGGTTTCAAATCCCGCTGGAACCTAGACTTGAAAATAAAATAATTCCAGTCTGGTTATCACTCAAGGCCACTTTAACATCTTTCTGGTTGGTTGTAAGAGATTATCACATGGCAATTAGCCCGCCAGGTTGTACTGAATACTACAATACAATACCGACACGATCATGTGTGGGTCTGGAACTTCCTAATGTATGATACTGGCGTTTAGCGGTTGTATCTGTCAAACATTGAGCAAGCTTGTTCGTGTGCTCATATTGTGTAGCAAAATTTATCTAACATTTCAATTCTTAAAATATTTAACTCAATAAAAACTAAATTTAGATTAATCGTGTTTTTCAATCATCCGGGTTCGAGTGTCCCCCAATTACCGGCGCTCTACCGTATTATTATAGCTCAACTATTATTATATGTTAACTTGTGGTATGTTTGAGCTTGGTTATTTAAATCATGTTTTAATTGAGCTTGCAAGGTCATGTTACGAGAGTAAGCAATTGCTAATTACTTCCCATAACATGTAATTATTATGACTCATCTAACCAGTCTAAACCAATGACAATCCTCAGTAACTACCATATCTCTAGTAGCTGCCTTATTTAATTTACGACATTTAGTAACTACCATATATCTGGTGGCTGCCTTCATTGTATTACGACAGGTAGTATAGTATACGAATATTACGTTCGGTGCACTGTACACTCATGCGCCTTCTATAATTTAAATGTTTGCTTATACTGTTATCCTAATATTCTTTACATTGTACGATTTATTTTGTACGGGTCGAACCCCTTGGAGCTGTATTTAAAATAATTTTCCACCCCTTTGTTATCCAGGTTATTTTATTTGCAAATATTGTCATAGTTTATTTCATCCTGTCGTGCAGTTTATGATTGAGCATCGTAACTTTTATGATAGCCATTGACAAATCCTCTTCATCCATTCCTGCCCTCCGCAGCTCGAAGATCAGTTGTTAAGTGTAATCCTGTTGTGTCTCTCACTTAGGCCGTGGCCACACAGGAAGGAGCCTCGCTTGATGCTTAGAGCTATGTTGCGAGTTAGGTGACATATCCTAGCGAACCAACGTATCGCATACTATCGCAGTGGCCATACTGCACGCTTCAAGCCACTTTGCATGACAATTAGTCACCGAATGAATCTCCGAGCGTACAGACGTGTTGGTTAATTTACAAGATGGTGGAAGTTTTAATGACAGCTGTGTATAAAAGGGAGCCTTTGTGGAACCCATCGAGCAAATTATACAAAAATGTACCTGTAATAAAATCACTTTGGATTGAAGTTGCACAGAAAGTAAATAAGGATGGTAAGTTGTAATGAAATTGGTTAGTTTTTAGAGTAGCATCATGTGTTGACTCAACCGCTCCCGACTGTCAAATGAATTTGTGTGTAGCACTTTGGTGTGGCCAGGCATGAAGTCACCTAGTATATGAGTCACGTAAAATCTAGCTTAGCGCCTAACGAAGCATTTTGGTGTGGCCTCGGCCTTAGTCAATCCAACGCGTTGACACTATTTTTCTTATGCGTTGTCTTTTCACGCTTCCAGTGATCACGAGTCTTTTGAAACTGTCTCGTTGGCCACAAGCAATATGTCCAAAGAATCGAAGGACTCGTCGTAGGCGTATTATCAATAAGATGTTGGTGAATCTCAGTTCTTGGAGAATTGAAGCATTATTACATAATTTATTCCATCACGGAAAATTCTGAAAGGAACACCACACATACACTACACCTAAAGCCGAACGAATGCCTATCAAATATCGGAAGATCTACATCTAGGTCGTCGTCCTTGGTAAATTTTCTGCGGTTTTCTCACTACCTTCATATCCTTACACTCAATTTATATATTTATTTTGTAATATTTCAATCTGTCAATAATAGTGGGCTCGAGTCTTATGTTAAGTCGTAGGTATTAAGATTGAGCGCCCTTGAGGAAATTTTGCTCTAAACGGCGCTATATAAATTGTCAATTTACTATTATTTTTAGATCGGTTTCATCCCGTCATTCCGTTATAAGTAAAAGTGTCCAATATGAGAAATCCTTTTGAAAATATTAAAATATTAGGTCACGTAATATCAGATTATCTCTGTACATGCTGCATGCTGATAAAAACTAGCTGATTCTGTCATATTTATTTAATTGACCGGATCTACAATATAGTCAAATGATTCTTATCCAAGGTCCTTTTCATTATGTTAGTTTGGTAGCAATGTCACGTGCCAGCAATAGCGCTGAGCCATTGCTTTATGATGCCGTTCAATTTAATTTAGACCAGCAGTCGGCAAACATTGTAACGGGGCAAATAGTAAATATTTTAGGCTCTCTGGGCCAAGAGAGAGGGTTCCGCTTTTCTCTTATTTTCTGGTTTTGACAATGACATGATTGATATGCAAGGGTAATATATATTTTTAAACAATCTCAATTTACTTATAATAATCACGGGTAATAAAACGAGAACCATCAGTGATATACATAGCGCTGGAAATGATGCCGAATTATAACTGCGTGGCGTCACAACAGAAGCCACCGAACGTTAAGCTATAGAAACACCACACACAGTCATATCTTGCAACTCATCAATTCGGTGGTCGTACGTTCCGTTGTAGCGCATACTTAGATTTTTTAAAGAATTTGAAATTTTAAAATCCATTCTTACCTCGTAAGCCGTACAAAAAGAGGCGGTGGGTCGGATTTGATTGGCGGGCCGTAGTTTTCCAACCGCTGGTTTAGACTAGAAAATATATCACTGCAAAATTAGGTGACCAAATATTTTAAAGTATGAATCATTTTATTTGACATCCATTAATTAATTCGTATGGTGCCGTTCAACTTATCCGAATTGGTGATGGTGTCTTCGGCCTCATTAATCGAACCTTCCAAATATTAAAATCCCGATCACCAGTGTTCATCTCATGCACAGTTTCGTCATGTCACCAGGTCAGTGAAAATGTTACAAATTACTCACAATATACGTAAAAAAATTAAACACTCGTTCGTCAGTCAATTCGTCCTCCATCCTCTTAAACTCTGACAGTGTTGAACTGATTACATCCACATCCGAGTCAGTTACCGCATTTTACTCTGGGCACATTCTTACTACTGGGTTATTGAAGCTGATGTTACTTCTAAATGTTGTTACACTGAACAATGCAGGTTATTGAAAAGAGAGCGAGAGGGAATGCGTAAATAAATACATTCCATAGTCTCAGGTGAGTCCATAAGACCATTAAGGACGTTAAGAAATACAAGATCAAATGTACGTGTATAAGCCTCAAGCGACTGAAGATCTAAAAATGACAATGTACTCGTATATCACTGTACGACCCAAAGATACTTAACAATCCTTCCCCGTGACTCGTAAGTGTATACCTCAAAAATCGCCAGCTAGACCTCCTTAACTAAACCAACGTACAGTACCCGGCGGTAAGTAATACACATCGGGCTTAAGAAAGTGACTGTCGGCCATAATCGGCTAACTTCGGCTTTGTAGAGCGTCATCTCTGTCCCTAGAACGCTTGACAACGACTAACAAATCGCGACGGAACAAGTGTATGAATGACAGAGACGACGCTCTACAAAGCCGAAGCTAAACGATTATGGCCGACACTCTCTTTCTTAAGCCCGATGTATATTACTTACCGCCGGATACTGTACAACCTATAGTGAGAGTTCCATATTATAGAGGCATCCAGGTACCTTCTTAACAATGTCATCAATGATGACAAATTCTTGAGAAGTTTTGTTACTCTCATTAGAACTCCCAAAAATCTGAAGGACTTCTTAACTATCTCGTTCCCATAACAATCAAATGCAAGATTTAAATCGTAATGGAAACCAAGATCACGTATAACATCGATACTTTGCAATGCTCGCCCAGTTTACTGCCTGTTCACCGTGGAATACGTTGAAGCGGTTACGTGTAAATATTATTTAGTAATACTTCTCCGAATTAAGTCATGCATTATTATGACACCAATCACACAGCGAATCGAGATCCACGAAAAAGTCAACACGACACTTGTTCGTAACGCTAACTTATCCGAAAGAAAGAGACTACATACTGATTTATACGAGTGAAAGAATGACTTCTGATCCCCTGTACTGGAAACTCGTGGTCCAAATACGAAAAATAATGTACGAGTATGAACGCTGTTTCATGACACTCGTCACCCTAAGAGTTGTTAAATAGCTATAAAGTGGGAATACAAACATTAATTCAGATAAAAATAGGTTTGAAAATAAAACCAACCCTGAATCGAATGTGTCGGAAATCGAATATGGTATTTCTAAGTCAAAACAAAACGTCATAAACGCTCCGACGTTAAGTTCAAAACTACCCACAAAACCTTATTTTGTATTATGCTTACAGTCCAATCTGGAGGACATATTGCGAAATGAAAATATCTTCCGTTCAACCAGAAAAAGACACAACCTCCGTGACTTAGTTGGTAAGATAACAGTCTTCTGATCTGGAGGTTGCGCGTTCGATTCCCGTTGGATCCCAGATTTAAAAAAAAATTCCAGTCTGGTTTTCACTCAAGGCCTCTTTAACATGTTTTTGGTTAGTTGGAAGAGATTGCCACATTGCAATAAACCCGCCAAGTTGTAATGTATACAACAAAGTGTTTAAACCTCCACAAAATCTTTAAACCTCCACAATGTTAATGCCTTAACTATAAATAATATACAGTATATTTTTTTCAAAGGCTTTATGTGGAAGACCAGACTGGGATATTATTAGAGTTCCGCCATGAATTTTTATTTTATTTTACACGTGACAAGATATATACATGCGAAAAAACAACAGGTAATTTAATTTGGATACACAATTTTAATAGATCTGGGTTTGTTGCCTTTCATTTGTCGTGTCCCCAGTAAATTAGACTTTTGCCTATATCTCACTGAGGACAACCATGAATCAAATCTGAAACCTCTAAGTTGGATTACAGCGCTCTACCATCTAGGCCGGAGTTTTTCAAAGTGTGCGCTTTTGGCTTTCTGGAGCGCCACGATTAAGCCTATGGTATTTTGATAATTTCAAGCGATCTTAGTAAATTAAAACAAAATTCGTCAAATTGAAACAGGTTGACTTTAAGATATTAGTAAAAGATGACTTAGTGCTAAAAGCTTAGCGAGTTCTGATGAAAAAAAGATTAATGCTGTGGGATACATTGTTATGTGATGAACGTTTACCCTATTTTTTTAGTCCATAAAGTGAAACTAAGGGTCACCTGTCTTATCACCAGGACGCAAATCTCTATTGAGAGATTTTTTAAACTAAATGTTTTATCGTTGTCTTAATTTGTTCTTTGACATCTTCCCTAGTCCCTGCAGATAAGTGAAACTCGAGACAAGTTGTTTCAGTTAACTTATCCAAAATATATGTTATCTGATCACATTTACCCTTTGCTCTCAATTGGAAAGAGATGAAGACATCTCTTTCACTGTATCGGACGTGTGCCGTCACCCGTGTGTGTGTGTATGTGATATGAAAAGGACACTGTGTGTAGATCTGTATTATTAAACTTGTTCTTGTATAATCATATGTTCCTGTATATTGTATATGTAAATCTGCTATAGAACTATGTTAAAATATATGTTTGTTTGACTCCGATCGCATTCGCGACCGCATTGGAAATATGTGACTTCCAAAGCGGTGCGATCGGAGTAGGTCCGGGCTCAGTCGGCGTAAGCAAGGCCCAGACCCCGAAAGTTGTTGTATTTCGCGGGCAATGGGCGCTTGTGACGGCCGACTGACCATTAATATAGAGGGCCCCCCAATTTGGAAATCATGTTGTTTTCTCACCGAATATGTCTTCAATACATATGCAAATGCGGGGAAGCTCCAATCACACAGGCCGCAGCCGATACCTTCCCATCCCCACACTCTACACATACACTTGATAAAAATAAGTTTATGTATATAATTCCCTGTTGATTGATTGTCAAAGGTCTACACTTTTCGGTCATCAGCCTGCAGTCCCTCAGACGGTAGAGCATTTAGCGAAGTAAGCGATAAAGAGCAAAGAAAGCTCATTTAGCCACGCCACATCTTTGCGCCTTCTTCGCCGTCTTCTCCAGCATCGTCACCTCACCTCCACCGTCTACACCATCGTCGCTTCACTGAGACCCCCGGGAGGGGCGGGAGGACGCCTAACCTGAACTGCGCCACCAGGGCCGCTGACATGAGCTGCCGTATCCCTTTGGGTGTAGTCGCCATGCCCAACTATGGTTGATTCAATTCGGATTATAGAAATCAAGAGAGATAAAAAAGGCTCATCGAGCCTAAAAATTAAACAGAGATTAACACTCAAATACTCATTATAAGTATACACATTTAAATAACACAATCACACATATGACACAACAGTGGAAAAGGTATTCCCTCAAATCACTGACAAAAGATCGACGACGCAGTAAAATGCGCACGTTTTAAAAAAGTTATTAAAAAAATTAAAGAACTCGTTTTCGTTCGTTCGTGGAAATCATGTTCACTTCACTTCTCACTTGTGCTTCTCACTTGTTCTCATATTGAAATATATTCTCAGTAATACCGATTTTACCGTGTTTTTACTCGAGACCCGCTACCCTACATCGACTGCCTGAGAGGAATCTCTCCCTGCTCTTCTTCATCTTCTTCTGCTGGATCTTCGCTACGGAATTCGCTAGCTCGATTCTCTGAGCGCTACGCGGCGACCAACCACCTATCTACAGTATTTGTACCTGTCCGGTACATTCACCAAAATTAGTACATAAGGTGCAAATTATTTAGTTACATTTGCATTGGGGATGGACGAGGTCACTATGACGTTCCATCCCGTAAATGTATCTCCATGATATATTAAAATGTAATCATTGTAATCGTCATCTAAATAATTTTTTGAAGAAAGTGCGTTTTTACATCATCACCATCACTCCCAACTTCCGACATAACGACAATATATCCAAAAAAAGAAGCTGGGTTTTCGGCGGTAGCTGTTATAAAACCCCCATGTCGCTCAAAAATCAACGTAGTATTAGAAATTTGGGTAGTTGAACAACAGGTTCACCTATCCCACTTATTAGTAAGGTTTGACCCTAATGAGCGTCATGAAAAATATTTACATAACATGTATATTTTACTGCGTCCAATGAATGTTGCGTTTCTTCTTCTTCGAGGAACTTTCCCACTTATAAATCGATTGTTAAATTTTTGAAGCTTAATCAATTGAAACTTGAAATTATTTACAATTGTATTTTTTAAAGTTGGTTTTATTATATTGACTCATAAAATTGCTAAATGGCTTTAATTTGGCAATTTTATGAGTCAATATAATAAAACCAACTTTCAATATAATAAAACCAACTTCAAAAATCATTCTTGATTGTTTGGGTAGATCGTCTACTATAAAAAAATTGCGCCGTGAAGCGATTTTTTTAAATCCACTGATATATGCTATACAGATTCAAAATTACACATGTCAGATCAAAAATCAAATAAAATTACCGTTTACGAGTACGTGTTGTTCACCGGCAATAAAATAATTTATGATTTTTTTTTCTCTGGTTTTTAAGATATCTTTTCTCTTTTTCATTTTGGGGGCATACAACTTGAATGGGAAACAAACCGCAGATAATATTATATATGTAATCAAGTACCGTAATTTTGACCTATGAAGTCAGCATATCTTGATTCATTAGGCCGATAACCTCAGTTTCACGGCAGACAATAAAATATTATGCGAGAATCAATGATTGCGGTTGATGCTGCTAAGAAAATACCGCATTATGCAAAACTATAATTATTTACAACCAAGAATGGGTCTTAGCTGCCTGCAGGATTCTCTGCCAATAATTTCCGAAGTGATCTCCATTCAGACTTATATTGGTACATCTTCGGACCAATTGACTTCTCCGATCTAGTGGCCTCAAAGAATACTATAGTTGAACTGCATTCGAAATTTTCTGCGAAAGTACTGGCAACTTTGAACTATATGCTTTATGCCAAGCCACTTTATCCTTCTCTCGTGTTTTCGGAACTTAAGTCTGTCATCGCTGTTATTATTTTCATACTCACGTATGTCGCCACCGTAAGAAGAGTCCTTTTGGCTAGTGTCTTCTCCGTTACTAAGTGATAAATAAAGAAGATTTCAATCTTCCAGTGATGATCACACTCAATGAGGATTTATTTTATCTCCCTTAACAACGTGGCTGGTGGTGGGATCGAACCTCTATCACCAGCATTTCTCCTCCAGTTGGTTATACCCATGTGTAGCAGTTCTGTCATACCACCCAGTTATGTTAACTTTGATTCCTCCACTCTTCTACGTCACATCGGAACAGAGCCTTTTTTGCTGAGTCAGTATCCTGCATACAATACAAGTGTCCAAGCTAGCGCGATCGAGCAATTTTAATAAAAAAATGAAAACTACAATGATGGAAAACTACAGCTGTGGAAAGAAAATTGATCCCAAATGACTGTTGATAAATAATATTATATATAAGGTCAGGGTGACACCGAAGGGCATTAAGTATTTCAAATTATACAAGGAACAAGAACTAGAGGCCACCTATATGAAACTGGTTGAGACTGAATAAGTTAGCTAAACTCCATTTATTTTATTTGACTAACATGAACACGGGGCCTCGTTATGTGCGGGGCTAGGCACAACTGCAGCCTTTGCAGCTTTCTCAAGCCAGCCTCATCTGACGCTGTTTACACTACTTACGTCTCCTTTTTTTTTCAATACTATGATGTTGACAATGAAATCAAATTTATAATTGTACTCTTTTTTTTCCAGGAAGGTGAACCTATAGATATAAGACTACTAGACTGGCAAGTAGCTAGAAACGCCTCACCTATCACAGACATTGCTTACCTCATGTTCAACAGCACAGATGAAACATTGAGGAAAAATCACTTTAATGAGTTGATGAATCATTACCACGCTTGCTTGGGAAGAAGCCTAAACTATATGGGCTATAATGTGGAAGACTGCTATCCAAAAGCTATATTTGAAGAGCATCTGAAGAAAATTCTACCATTTGGCCTTTTAATGGCTTTTATGGTCCTTCCAGCAATATTAGGAGAGGCTGAAGATGTTCTAGACATGGATGTGATGTTGAAGAAAGACAAAATTGAAGCTTCTGATTTGAAATTTGAAAACAAGGGGGCTTCTGATCGTTATGCTTCCAGGATGAAAGGAGTTGTCAGTACGTTTATTGACATGGATTTAATTTAATTATTATAATTATTTATTATTTATGAAGAAATGGGTTTTAAAATACATATATTTTTTCAATTCAATGAGTTTTTTTTTTCAATTTATTTTTAAATAAATTTTATTCCAGCTGGAATATATGGAAGAGTAAAGCAAATCAGCCATGGATTATAAAAAATAATTGAAAGAAAATACAAAGAACTAAAACATTATCATGTAACTATATAAAGTGGAATTACGTGTTTGACTAAACCAATTACAATTTACATGTTCTTTATAAGAAATATTACAATTATGATGAAATATAAAGCCTGCTTTATCTTTCACTAATTTTAATCTACGGAAACTCTTATTTAACGGGAAAAGCAAAATGGAATACTTAGCAAAGTGGTGTGTGTATAAAATTTTATGTGTGACTGTGATAATTTCTATATAGGAAAGACAGGAAGATCATTTCAAAAGAGATTTCGTGAACACAAATCCGCCTTAACAAATTCTCTAATTTATTCTGAAATGGCTAATCATTGTCACCGTGAAAATCATACATTTTCTACCGAAAATGTCAAATTCTTACATATCAGCAGTAACGGAAATAAATTGGGCAGATTAGAGGCCCTAGAAATTTCTAAGTCACTGCATCGGGGTGAACATCTGGCAAACACATATATTCCAAGAATCTCGCCGCTGCTCGCCGAGATTGTTACCCCACAGGGGACACGGCATGACGATATTTATGTATGAAAGATCATTAAAAAATAAAGCAGTCAAGTATAACCTTATCGTAACAGTTGAAATATATCAGAAAAATATAGACAAAGCAATAAATTGTTAATAATTCATAAGAATAAGTCTCTATTACAGATAATATTTTTCAATTAAGATCCTACTCTCAGCAACGCGTCTAGTTTTTTATTCCCCTTACCGATAATCATAAATTTAGCCTTTGCAATATTCATTGAGAGTCCTTTATGTCCTGTTGCAAGCCACACTGATTTTATTCATGAGTATTTGCAAGTTTCCCATATTATTTGTTAGGATTACAATATCATCAGCATATCGGATGTTATTAATTATTTGATCATTTATTAGTATCCCATATTTCTAACACACTCTCCAGTAACCCACACTGTAGCCATAGCCTAATCTGTAGTACTTCCCTCGCTAGTTCATCTTGATATGTAAAATTGTTTATATTCAAACACTAGGTTTATATTTATATGCAGATTTATTTTCAAACACTAAAAACCATGACATTTGCATTATTTCTATTTTTTGTGAAAATATATTGTTTTTATGTAACGTGGTAAAAGTAGCGCACTTCGTCTCGAAGTACCTGTAAAATAGTACTGTTACGTATAATACAATGACCTCTGTGGCCTAGTTGGTAAGAAGCCTGTCTTTCAGGCCGGGGGTTGTGAATTTGATTCCCGTTTGTGTCCAGATTTTTTTAAAAGGGTTCCAATATAGTTTTTAATAAAGGCTTGTTTAAACGTTTTTCTTGTTAGTTGAAAAATAATGTCACATGGCAATAAAACTGTCAGTTGTACTGTATAATAAAAAGTGTAAAATACAATACTTAAATTGCATGCTACTTTAGATTGAAAAGTAGTTGTAGCAGTGTTTTTATATCAAAGTAGCTTTAAAAACTCAGAAAATATTATATAGTTAAAAAAACATCTTCAAATTTTATGTATATGGTAAAAACAGAGATTTTATTATCTTTTGAGGTATGGTAGGTACGCATTTTACAAAATTTCAACTATATAACTTTAAGCTATATGAACATGACGTTCTAGGACTAAACCGCTTACAGTATCCTGATTCTGAATCATCTAAAGGCTTCTAACAAACCGATAAAACAACAAACAATAGGCATTTAGTGTTACTATAACACTGCTGTAGAATGAACTTCCTTTCAAGGCTTGAGTGATTGATATGTATGTACTTTTAAAGTTTTTGTACCTATGTAATTTTAAAGCTTATTTGAAGGAGTGCCGTGCCATTGGGGTGACTAATCATCTCAGACATAATAAAATAAGTTGTCTTCTTTCTTGGAGAATTCTCGGAGACCAATAATAACAGTAACAATTACTGTCAGTATGAAAGACCCAGAAAAATAACTTCTAAGGTAAAAACCACGATGATATTTTTTACCGAAACAAAATATACTTAATCTCAGTCTAAGTCTAAAATACATTCCAAAAATGAGATAAGTAAGATGATGATGAAGCACGATGTGGTTATTTTTACGAGGACTTTTGGATTTGATGGCTACTTTCAATGGATCGAGCTGATCAAGATAGACATCACTGTCGAAGTGATAAAGCGTGATATGAAGAATAAGAAGGTTGTTATCGACATGAATTTGTACAGTCTAAATAATAAGAAATATATTAGTAAAAAAAACTTAAACAAAATGACAAATTTAAAAGATTCGAAGGACAACGGTAAAACGATCGTTAATTATGCACCAGCCTACTTAACATACGAGTACTATAGGATTGGGCAACAAGAACTCCAATTGTATATTTACCGCCATTTTTCAGCTGTCAAACGTATAATATTTATAATGGTACATTATCAACATCAGCGTTTTTCAACCTTCATAAAAGTGTGGACCAGGAAAAAATATATATTTCGCGGACCAGCTGACGGCTAAAACAGAAACAAAAACACATATTTGTGGTTATGCAGGAAAACATTGGGTGCATTTCGGTCTAAGACAGCGAAGGAGTATCAAAAACTATAAGAGAATGTAATGAGTTACGCGTTAAGGCCAGTTAGGTGTAAAACTTTACTTTTATTAAGATTTCATACATTTAAGATGAATTGCAGTCCATAATCAATGTTTAAATCCTAAAATATAGCAGAAAATCTGCAAAACTGTCAAAAGTTAACATAATACCAAAGTTTCTGCGAAAATGAGTGTTTCATCACATTTTACGCTCAAATGTTAGAAAATTAAAGACTTCATGATGATTTTGTCTACAATCGTTCCAATTGTGGTTGAAATGTATGTTTTTTATGTAAAATGATGCGCTTAAGAAGTATTAAGCATAGTGTGGTGTAAAATTACACTTAAACCCATTATTTTTCCCAAAAGATATGTAGGTATTTGTAGTCCTAAATCAACGTTTTAATCGTATCGTGTAGCAAGGAACCGACTTATTTGTCAAAAATTAACATAATACCCTAAGTTCATGCAGAAATAAACGTTTCATCACAATTTACGCTGAAATGTTAGAAAATTAAAAACTTGTTGATAATTTTTTTCTAGAATCGCCCAACTTGTGGTTAAAATTTAGGTTTTTTGGGTTAAATGGTGTGGTTAAGTTATGTTAAGCATAATGTGTTGTAAAATTACACTTGTACCAATTATTTTACTCAGAAGATATGTATTTGTAGTTCCAAATCAATGTTTTAATAGTATAATGCAGTGCTTCCCAATTACTTTCATGTAACGGCCCCCTAAATCTGAAGTAATTAATTCCCCCCCCCCTCCCCCAAAATATTTTTTTTATAGTTGAAGATTTATTTGGAAATAATTATTACAATTAAAATACACATATTTATATTCAACACAAAATTATAGGAACTTGCTTAAAAACTTTTTTTTAAATAAAAACTATACTCACATGAAACAATTTAATACTCACATGAATATTTGTACTTTGTACTGAATATTTTCGCGACCCCCACGAGAAATCCCGCGGCCCCCAATTTGGGAAGCACTGGTATAATGTACCATGTAAACAGCATATCTCTTAAAAGTTAAAATAAATATCTTAGTTTCCGCAAAAAAGAGTGTTTCATCAAAATTTACGCTAAAATGTTAGAAAATTAAAGACTTGGTAACGATTTTTATTATAACAAGTATTATTAAAAAATGTTCACACATACTCGTATTATATAATTAACGACAATGCGTTTCTACTTCACTTTTGTATTGATTATAATTCAGGTATTTTTGTACGAAAAATAGGTTTTTTGTCCGTCAAAAGTAATAAAATTCAATCAAACTTGAAAATATTGATGCAAAATATTGAAAAATCGCAATATTAGAGGTTTGGGACAAAAAACACGAAAACACGTTGAACAAATAATAATTCTGTCGTGATTTTGTTAATATATTCGTAAATTTGGTCGTCAATGGCAGTTTTTCGAGTGAAAAGTATGAAATTATCCGTGTATTACTAACAAATGTTCATACATATTTAGCAGGCTGTAACGTTTTATATCATAATTGACATCAATGCATTTCTACTACACTTTTGTCGTGATTCATTATAATTGCAGTACTTTTGTATGAAAAATTGGTTTTTTGTTAGTCAAAAGTAATAAAATTCATGAAAACTAGAAAATATTGATGCAAAATATTGAAATTTCGCAAAATTAGAGGGCTGGGACGAAAAACATCAAAACACAAGAATAATGAATAACGATAATATTGTCTTGATTAATTGATAATCCTTACATTTTTGTACGAAAGTGACAGATTGGTGATGAGTATTGAAAAGTAAAATTCATTCAAACTGAAAAATATTGACCCAAAATATGAAATTTCACAAAATATGGGGTTTGGGACGAAAAACACGGAAACACGTATAACAAATAATAATTCTGTAGTGATTTTGTACATATATTCGTTAGCTTGGTCGTCAATGGCAGTTTTTCGAGTGAAAAGTATGAAAGTTGCGTCTATTGCTTATGAACGTCCTCACATATTTTGCAGATTTGGACGTTTTATATCATGAATAACGAAAAGTTTCTACTATGCTTTTGTTTTAATTCATTATAATTTTGGCATTTTTGTATGACAAATTGGTTTTTTGTTAGTCAGAAGTTCATTCAAACTGAAAAATATTGACCCAAAATATCGAAATTTTGCTAAATTAGAGGTTTGGGATGAAAACCCATGAAAACACGCTGAACAAACAATGATTATGTGGTTGTTTTGGTACATATATTCGTAAGCTTGGTCGTCAATGGCAGTTTTTCGAGTGAAAAGTGTGAAATTGCCGTCTATTATTAAAATGTTCATACACATTTAGCAGGTTTTGATGTTTTATATCATAAATAAAGAAAAGCGTTCCTTGTACAATTTTGTCTTTATTCGTTGATTTTTCAAGCTTTTATGTACGAAAATGCGTGTCTCGTAAACTCATAAATGTTCGTACATATTTAGTAGGTTTTGACGTTTTATATCACAATTAACGTCAATGCGTTTCTCCAACTCTTTAGTTTTTATTCATTATACTCGTAATTCTAGCATTTTTGTACGGAAAATTGGTTTTTTGTTAGTCAAAAGTAATAAAATTCATTAAAACTGATAAATATTGATGCAAAATATTGAAATTATGTGGTGATTTTGTACAGATATTCGTAAGCTTGGTCGTCAATGGCAGTTTTTTGAGTAAAAAGTGTGAATTTCCGTCTATTTCTAACAAATATTCATACACATTTAGCTGCTTTTGACGTTTCATATCACAATTAACGTCAATGCATTTCTACTTCACTTTTGTGTTGATCCATTATAATTCCAGTTTTTGTTATGTGAAATTGGGATTTTGATAGTCAAAAGTAATAATATTCATTCAAACTAGAAAATATTCATAAAAATTATTGAAACTCCGTAAAAATTTGATTTGGGACGAAAAACATGAAAACACGCTGAACAAATAGTAATTCTGTCGTGATTTTGTACATACGAGTATATTCGTAAGCTTGGTCGTCAATGGCAGTTTTTCGAGTGAAAAGTATGAAATTTCCGCCTATAACTCATAAATGTGCCCACGTATTTAGTAGGTTTCGACGTTTTATATCATAATTAACGTCAATGCGTTTCTCCAACTCTTTTGTTTTGATTCATTATAATTCTAGCATTTTTGTACGGAAAATTGGTTTTTTGTTAGTCAAAAGTACTAAAATTCATTAAATCTGGTAAATATTGATGCAAATTATTGAAATTTCACAAAATTAGACGTTTGGGACGAAAAACATGAAAACACGCTGAACAAAAAATGATTCTGTGGTGATTTTGTACAGATATTCGTTAGCTTGGTCGTCAATGGCAGTTTTTTGAGTAAAAAGTGTGAAATTTCCGCCTTTAACTCATAAATGTTCGTACATATTTAGTAGGTTTTGACGTTTTATATCACAATTAACGTCAATGCCTTTGTCCAACTCTTTTGTTTTGATTCATTATAATTCTAGCATTTTAGTACGGAAAATTGATTTTTTGTTTTATATCATGAATAACAAAATGGGTTTCCTTTATAATTTTGTCTTGGTTAATTGATAATCCTTACATTTTGGTACGAAAGTGGCAGATTTGTTGGTATTGAAAAGTAAAATTCATTCAAACTGAAAAATATTGACGAAAAACACGACAACTCGTTAGAACCAATAACGTTTCTGTCGTGATTTTGTACATTTATTCGTAAACTGGGTCGTCAATGGCAGTTTTTTGAGTGAAAAGTGTGGAGTTTCAGTATATTACTAAGAAATGTTCTTACAAATTTAACGCGTTTCGAAGTTTAATATTGCAATTAACTACGATGCGTTTCTTCTACAGTTTTGTCTTGATTCATTGTAATTCTAGCGTTTTTGTTCGAAAAATTTATTTTTTATTCATCAAAAAGTAAAAAAATTCATTCAAGTTGGGAAATATTAAAGCAAAATGTTGAAATTTCGCAAAATTATAGATTTCGGACGAAAAACACGAAAACTCGTAGAACAAATAATGTTTCTGTCGTGATTTTGTACATATATTCTTAAACTGGGTTGTCAATGGCAGTTTTTTGAGTGAAAAGTATGGAGTTTCAGTATATTACTAAAAAATGTTCTTACAAATTTAGGGGGTTTTGACGTTTATTATCACAATTAACGTCGAAGCGTTTCTTCTACAGCTTTGTCTTGATTTATTATAATTTTATAATTTTTGTTAGAAAAACTAGTTTTTTGTAGTTCAAAAAGAAACAAAATTCATTAAAACTTGGAAATATTGACGCCAAATATTGAAATTTTGCAAAATTAGAGGTGTGGGACGAAAAACACGAAAACTCGTAGAACAAATAATGTTGCTGTCGTGATTTTGTACATATATTCGTAAATTGGGTTATCAATGACAGTTTTTTGAGTGAAAAGTGTGGAGTTTCAGTATATTACTCAGAAATGTTCTTACAACTTTAGCGGGCTTCGAAGTTTAATATCACAATTAATGACGATGCGTTTCTTCTACAGGTTTGTCTTGATTCATTGTAATTCTAGCATTTTTGTTCAAAAAATTTGTTTTTTATATTATTCAAAAAGTAAAAAAAATTAATTCAAGTTGGGAAATATTAAAGCAAAATGTTGAAATTTCGCAAAATTAGAGATTTAGGACGAAAAACACGAAAACTCGTAGAACAAATAATGTTTCTGTCGTGATTTTGTACATATATTCTTAAACTGGGTTGTCAATGGCAGTTTTTTGAGTGAAAAGTATGGAGTTTCAGTATATTACTAAAAAATGTTCTTACAAATTTAGCGGGTTTTGACGTTTATTATCACAATTAACGTCGAAGCGTTTCTTCTACAGCTTTGTCTTGATTTATTATAATTCTATAATTTTTGTTAGAAAAACTGGTTTTTTGTAGTTCAAAAAGTAACAAAATTCATTAAAACTTGGAAATATTGACGCCAAATATTGAAATTTTGCAAAATTAGAGGTGTGGGACGAAAAACACGAAAACTCGTAGAACAAATAATGTTGCTGTCGTAATTTTGTACATATATTCGTAAACTGGGTCGTCAATGGCAGTTTTTTGAGTGAAAAATGTGGAGTTTCAGTATATTACTTAGAAATGTTCATACAAATTTAGCAGTCTCATATAATTATTTACGTCAATGCGTTTTTTCTACAGTTTTGTCTTGATTCATAATACTTCTAGCATTTTTGTTAAAAAATGGTTTTTTTTAGTACAAAAAGTAACAAAATTCATTCAAGCTGGGAAATATTGAAGCAAAATATTGAAATTGGGACAAAAAACACGGAAACTCGTAGAACAAATAATGTTTCTGTCGTAATTTGGTACATATATTCTTAAACTGGGTCGTCAATGGCAGTTTTTTTAGTGATAAGTGTGCAGTTTCCAGTATGTTACTAAGAAATGTTCTTACAAATTTAGCGGGTTTCGAAGTTTAATATCACAATTAACGACGATTCGTTTCTTCTACAGGTTTGTCTTGATTCATTGTAATTCTAGCATTTTTGTTCGAAAAATTTGTTTTTTATTTTTCAAAAAGGAAAAAAAATTCATTCAAGTTGGAAATATTGAAGCAAAATGTGTAAATTTCGCAAAATTAGAGGTTTGGGACGAAAAACACGAAAACTCGTAGAACAAATGATGTTTCTGTCGTGATTTTGTACGTATATTCTTAAACTGGGTCGTCAATGGCAGTTTTTTGAGTGATAAGTGTGGAGTTTCAGTATATTACTAAGAAATGTTCTTACAAATTTAGCGGGTTTCGAAGTTTAATATCACAATTAACGACGATGCGTTTCTTCTACAGGTTTGTCTTGATTCATTGTAATTCTAGCATTTTTGCTCGAAAAATTTGTTTTTTATTTTTCAAAAAGGAAAAAAATTTCGTAAATAATGCAAAGTATTGAAATTTCGCAAAATTAAACGTTTGGAACGAAAACTCGTAAATCAAACAATATTTCTGTTGTGGTTTTATACATATCTTTGTAAACTGGGTCGTCAATGGCAGTTTTTTGAGTGAAAAGTGAGGAGTTTCAGTATATTACTAAGAAATGTTCGTACAAATTTAGCAGTCTCATATCATTATTTACGTCAATGCGTTTTTTCTACAGTTTTGTCTTGATTCATAATAACAGACTGCAAGACTTCATTCCCATTCTGGAGCACTGGTGCACCAAATGGAAGATCAAAATAAATCCCACCAAAAGCACAGCAGTCCGCTTCTCACGCAGATACATCAAACCCGTCAGAACTCTTAAACTCTTCGGCCAGAGCGTCCCATGGTCAAAACACGTAAAATACCTAGGCCTCACATTAGACAGTAGACTCTCGTGGCATAAACACGCCCTCAATATCAAATCAAAAGCTCACGGAACACTCAAATCATTATTTCCCTTGATCAGTAAATACAGCAAACTTAGCACGCGCACTAAACTCCACCTATATAAAGCGATCGTCAGACCGCAACTGACATACGCCCTTCCGGTCTGGGGCCACGCGAAGAAAACAACGCTACATCACATTCAGATCATTCAAAACAAAGCCCTCCGCATAATTTTAAAAGCACCCTACATCGTCCGTAATTCAAGACTCCACGCATATACCAAACTACATACTATCCCCAAACATATGCGCGCTCTGGCCGAAAGGTTCTACAGCTCTATATCCCGTCATCCCAACCCAGTCATAAAAGCCTTAGATAACTACAACGCGAACACCAGTTACAGACACACTCGTCCGAAATCAATATTGCGAAACATCCCCCCGACCCCCCCCCCCCTTTTAACTCTAATCATCCCCCCAAATGACCCCCCGATTGTCACTCTGAACACCCCATCATCGATAATTCCTCCGGCAAACAGTTTACCCCCATAGGCAACCGCATTTCTCACCTTCAATAAACATTTTCTACACCTTAATATATTTATAAAAGTCACACACATTTCCCCACTCATTTACTTATCTACATATACTATATTCATTCTTATAATTTATTCACAATTCATTTTTTTTTTTTCACCCATTCAATATAAAACAGTGTGTGACGACACAAATTTATGTATATTTGTATTTAATATTATGTATATATCATCATATTTATATATGTATTTAATCGTTTATAATTTCTCATAATCATTTATAAAATCAAAACAATTACCACAAACCTATCCTTTCCCGATTCCCAAAAAGATCCAAAAATTTCCAATAAATATCTTAACAGTCAGAACTTATCCGATGAAGGAGTAAGGTGTCCTACCATCGGACCGAAACTCCGAACAAGCTATCCATCACTTTCAATACGAGTACTTCTAGCATTTTTGTTAAAAAAATGGTTTTTATAGTACAAAAAGTAACGAAATTCATTCAAGCTGGGAAATATTGACGCAAAATATTGAAATTTCCTAAAATTAGAGGTTTGGGACGAAAAACACGGAAACTCGTAGAACAAATAATGTTTCTGTCGTGATTTGGTACATATATTCTTAAACTGGGTCGTCAATGGCAGTTTTTTGAGTGAAAAGTGTGGAGTTTCAGTATATTACTAAGAAATGTTCTTACAAATTTAGCGGGTTTCGAAGTTTAATATCACAATTAATGACGATGCGTTTCTTCTACAGTTTTGTCTTGATACATTGTAATTCTAGCATTTTTGTTTGAAAAATTTGTTTTTTATTATTCAAAAAGGAACAAAAATTCATTCAAGTTGGGAAATATTCAAGCAAAATGTTGAACTTTCACAAAATTAGAGGTTTGGGACGAAAAACACGAAAACTCGTAGAACAAATAATGTTTCTGTCGTGATTTTGTACGTATATTCTTAAACTGGGTCGTCAATGGGAGTTTTTTTAATGAAAAGTGTGAAATTTCAGTATATTACTAAGAAATGTTCTTACAAATTTAGCGGGTTTCGAAGTTTAATATCACAATGAACGACGATGCGTTTCTTCTACAGTTTTGTCGTGATTCATTGTTATTCTAGCATTTTTGTTCGAAAAAATTGTTTTTTATTATTCAAAAAGTAACAAAAATTCATTCAAGTTGGGAAATATTGAAGCAAAATGTTGAAATTTCGCAAAATTAGAGGTTTGGGACGAAAAACACGAAAACTCGTAATGTTTCTGTCGTGAGTTTATACATATATTCTTAAACTGGGTCGTCAATGGAAGTTTTTTGAGTAAAAAGTATGGAGTTTCTTTTGACTAACAAAACACGCATTATTTATGACTAACAAAACACGCATTTTCGTACATAAAAGCTTGAAAAATCAACGAATAAAGACAAAATTGTACAAGGAACGCTTTTCTTTATTTATGATATAAAACATCAAAACCTGCTAAATATGTATGAACATTTGTTAATAATAGACCGAAATTTCACACTTTTCATTCGAAAAACTACCATTTACGACCAAGTTTACGAATATATATACAAAATCACGACAGAATTATTATTTGTTCAACTTGTTTTCATGTGTTTCGTCCCAACCCTCTATTATTTTCTCATCATCATCATTTTCATTTGATTTTGTCGACTTTTCATCTGGTCACGTAATCTTTGAAAAAAGTCCTATGGTTTATCAGTAAAATCTGTTTGCTTCGAATGTAAACGACGAGCAAGTTTAGAAGGTTTCATAGCGTCATTTGACAGAATTTCAGAATATACTACACACAAAGGTCTTGGTGATAGTTCACTACCAGGGGGTTAGAATGAAACCAAGATTTAAATACTCCTTATCGTTATGCCTAACAAAGTTTCATTTTCCCTTTTTTGTTTGTATTGGAGATTCCGAAGTATAAACATTTTTATTTTTCTTTGTTTCTTCTTAACTTGAAACCTAGTAGTACTTATCATAATTCCGGTACCATCATTACTTTTCTCCTAAATATTGTCCTTGCCTCTACTAAAGAAAGTAAAAGGTTTTGCTGTTTGACTTTTTTGCGGCACCGTTCTTCGCCTATTTACTTTGGGCGCTATATTGTCGCTTGCAGCGTCCCGCTCACCCCACAAAATTTAACGCCTGATCATATAGCCCGAATAATTGGGTCGAAATTTTTGGCAGTCCGCCAGGAAGTTTTTGCAGACAGTCACCGGTCCGCGGACCACAGGTTGAACACTGATCTGCATGATATTTTCAACATTTTAATAATATCTTTTTATCATTTTTAAGCGTGCTGTAATCATGTACCACTGTTTGATTAGTTTATAGGTTATATAGATGACATATGTTAATTATAAATATTTTACGTTAGGCAGCTGAAAAATGGCGGCAAATTTAAAATTGCAGTTCTTGTTACTCCACCTTATTTACATATTCGATATATATAACATCTTTTTGATAACAATTAATGAGATGGAAATATAATCCTTATTGCCATTTCGTACTTTTCTCCCATTTTGGAGAATTTACTTCTTTCTCTTAAATGGCGTCGAACTTTCTCAGTGTGAAAACCAATCTCCTAATGACAACTTTAAAAATCCGTGTGTATCGCATCAGATAATTTCTTCCTGCTTCAACAATCCGTTCAGTGAGAAAATACAGATGGTGCATCCATAGAAACAAAAATCAGCCACCCAATACGGAAAAGAAGATTTTCAAAGCTTCAATGAAAACATTATTGTGGCCCATCAATGGCACTCCACCATTCTCCAATATCACAATCTGATGAGAAATTTTCTTAAAATGATGGATATCAATGGGAATCGATTCTGCGTACTCTGAATTAGAAGATAAGCGCCTTCAGATGTTTTGCAATTCTCTTAGATTTATTTATTTTTTTGAAAAAACTACATTTACCCAAAAACCACTTTTTACTAACGGTGTAGTTTTATATATATTTTTTAAGTATTAATACACTTTTACGATATTAATGCTTTTCATTATAATTAGTTTTTATCTTTTTCCTATAGCATTTTATATAAAATTTCACTGAGTAAGAACCTGTTTATTTAATTTTTTTATTTGGTAACATTTTTTGTATTCTAGAACCCTCGAAATATTCATACATTCAGCCAGTATATCATATATATCTTACTCTTTCTTTTGTACTGCCAAATATATTTCTGTCTCGCTTTCGGCATGACAGCGTTTGTTGTAATATAACCAACATCCGCACGCGACTTCGGTTTTTGAAAAACGTGATCTCGAATTAATAATTAAAAATGTACGGAGGACAAGCCCCTATCTTAGTTTTAAGTAAGTATATTAAGAAAATTTAATTTTTCTAGTATCAGTTATCCATTTCATCAGGTTTGTAACAAATTCCTTTTGTTTAGGTCAAAACACAAAAAGGGAATCGGGCCGGAAAGTTCAAATTGAAAATGTAAACGCAGGAAAAGTAAGTCACAGATTTAATTGCACATTACAAATTTATTATAATTTAATCCATAAGTTTTCATTCAACTAAACTTTCGTTTTGAACAAATAATTTTAGTAGTTTGATTCAGTTATAACTTAACCTCAAAATGTGTGGGCGCAACCATCTGTAACTTTATTGAATTTTTACAATTTCAGGCAATTGCCGATGTGATCAGGACATGTCTGGGTCCAAGAGCTATGTTGAAAATGCTCATGGACCCAATGGGAGGCATTGTAATGACTAACGATGGAAATGCTATCCTCCGAGAGATCACGGTGCAACACCCTGCTGCTAAATCAATGATCGAAATCGCCAGGACTCAAGATGAAGAGGTAAGAATTATTATCTGATGGTTTCTGCATTTGAAATCCATTATCAAGTTGTTGACGGTTTTTTATTGACATTTGAGAAATGACGCACTATTCTGATCATATCAGCGAATTAAGATTCAATGAGGTGTATGGTCGTGCGATAACTTTCTGGAGGAATGTCATGATTAGAACTCCAAATGACAGCCATTTTTCCCACCTAGTGTTTAGTCTATTTGTGAAGAAAAATGAATACAATTTTATTAGGGTACCATCACGCCATTTCCCTGTTGGGGTAGAGGTAAAGAGGGCAGAGCTCCAATTTTTCCTATCTCGACACACATCCTTCGCCTCTTCCACATCCATACATCTAAGATTTCTGGCTTTCTATGTTTCCTTCTTTCAGAATATCATTAACTTTATCCAAGCATACTTTCCTTGGTCTTCCTCTCACACGCCTTCTACTCACATTTGCACTATATATCGGTTTTGTTAGTTTTTCTTCATTCATTCCTTCCACATGCCCAATCCGTCTAGCGTGCTCTTCTTTATTTTAACACATCAGCCGGACGTTCACATTTATTCCTTATCACTTAATTCCGTATTCTGTAATACATTGTCACTCCATGTATTCTTCTCAATGCATGCATTTCTACAGCATTTATTCGGCTTCTATCAGTCTTTTTCCATGTCCACGTTTCATTCCCATACAAGTTAGCTGCAAAATACTATTGTGGACTTGTCTTGGCAGATTTTGATACTGTCCGGTTCGAGTATATATGTTTTAGTCTCCCCGTTGACTTTGTTTTCTATCGCTTCATGTCGTTCAATATATGTCTTGACTCTTCTTCTTATACTTTCTATAGACTCAAGGGTCTGTTACTACAGGATTGTCCTCCTGTGACGCTGAGCTCCAGCTATCTCTCCATCGTTTCGGGGGTCTCCCTGGTGGACGCCGTCCATCCGTCACACCATGCAGAGCTATGTATGGAATTCTTGTGGAATTCATTCTCTGTACATGTTGGTACCAGTATCGTCGACGCTGTCGTCCCCATCTGACCACATCTTGGACCTCACAGACCTCTTGGATTGTGCTCATCTAAGAAAATACTATCCAAATAGCAGAATTCATCAACTTATTCCTTTCAGTATTCACGCATTTACTTTTCCTTCCACACTTTTTTATTACAATTACTTTGAATTTCACAACATTCATTCTCAGATCTTTCTCTTTGCATCTCTCTCACAATTTACTTATCAAACTCGACAATTAATCTTCAATCTCCGCCAACACTACCATGTCATCTGCATACAGTAATCCATATATGTTTCCATTCGACATTTGTGTGCCACCAATTGACCTCTATAGTTCTTTCAAATATGAATCTATATAAATATTGGATAAGTGTTAAGTGGTAAATTTTTCAAGTGTATCGAGCTTCGAAAGCAAATAAGATCAAAACAGCTGTCCTTTGTAGATATATTTTTAGAATGTAGACATGACTGTGATCATCTCTCAGAACAAAGCTATCTTATTTAGAAATTTTACATTACTCTAAATTGTATTATATATTTATCAACAAAATATAATAAATCAGTGTTTAAAAAAATGAGAAATTTGTTTGACACAGATGGTGAATCAGTACATTTTTCTTGTAATGCTTATAATAGAACAACCAAAAACATTGCAGACTGATTCGACACCAACTGAATTTGTTTATAGTGCCACTGTTCAGTGATGTAATTTTGGCAGCACAAATTCACTCGAGCAATTTCCATCAAGTGCGGCACTAGCCTTATCCCTTCAGGCTCGTATGCCTAAAACATATTTTCAGTCCCAGGGACGTTTAATTTTTTTTTATGGAGATAGAGGTAAAATTGATATTAATATTTTATATAAGGTTTTATAGCATAATTTAATTCAATTAACACTTTTAGAACCACTGGAATGCTTTTTTTTTGAATAAAATTAGATCATGGGTCGGCAACCTTTTGTTGTAACAGGGCCAGATATTTTACGTGGGGACTTGGGCCATATGTCATTACAGTATACCTAGAATATTTGTGTACAAACCTAGAATATTTGTGTACAAATATTTTAGTTTTGAAAATAAAACGCTAATTATATATTTTTACGACATTTATGGGACTTGAATGTATCAAAAATTGAAATCCTTTGTTTATGCCGACAGTGACACCTAATACACAAAGGCATATGCTGACAAGTAGTTTTGAAAAAATGATAAATTGAACTTTTGACGATTTCTTCGAATAAAAAAAAGTATTTACAACTAAAGCTTGAATCTATTTTTTATAGTAATTGAGTTATTTGAACGAAACTATTGCTCTTATAAATAGATGATAAAACAGGGCACTGTTTTCGTCCATCCTTGTGTGGGATTTTTGGTGCGCGTGCGGTGCACGTCATACGTCCCTGTGGAGATTTTTGATGTGTGTGCGGTGCTCGTCATACGTGCCTGAAGGATTAAAGAGAGCACTTGTGTACTGTTGTCTTATGATCCAGGGATGGCACTCTACTTTATAAGTCTTGTAGAAGAACTTGTGAAATTAGTTCTATTATATCTATCTTTGTCACAGTTTTAGCTAAATATTTATTTAAGGCTACTTACTGCATTCAAAACTTAAAATTGAACTAGTGATCAAACATTCTTATCATTTTATTATTAACAATATTTTACAAACGATTGACTCATTTCTTGAGTGGTACAGATCATGTTAATGCAATTGGCTCAATCTTGAATCAATGACTTAACATTTTTCATACCAGCAGTTTGTCTCAAATGCGTGATTTATGATCATAAACTCATGTCATATAATACCAGCACTTGCTCGTCTATTTGTGATTTAAAATCAATTATTAGTTATTATTAAACGCTACATATTTAATATAAAATCTTCCTGTTTGTGTATTCAGGTTGGAGATGGAACAACCTCTGTGATTGTTTTGGCTGGAGAGATTTTGGCAGTGTCAGAGCAGTTCCTGCAGCAAAACATGCACCCGACTGCCATCATCCGACAGTACAGACAGGCCCTTGAGGACGCTGTGCAGATACTAGAGACCAAAGCATCCATCCCGATTGATGTCAACGACAGGGAAAAACTCGAGGCTGTGGTATGTGCTTTTTTGGTTATAGCTCTAAGCTCATTAATGATAACTCTCAACAATCTCAATCGAAGGACAGGGCAAATAGTTAAAAGGAAAGCTACAGTTTTCAGGACTGAATTAAAGTAACTGATATTCTACCATCAAGAAACACTTCGAAAAATCGACTTCAATCAAGCAGATCTAGGGACAACCTTATGTGGTGCAGATGTTGTGAGATGGATCCATACATACATATATATCTATAGTGAAGAACAATCCATGTAACACTGGCATGGTGCTCAAACTCATGTTCCATGAGAAGTTTAGTTGATTTCAGGTTATGTACTAAACTAGGTTTATTATTTGTCTCGATGATTAACAAATCTTTTTGTTTTTTTAGGTGCGCTCTTGTGTGGGGACCAAATTTATTGGCAAATGGGGTGAATTAGCAGTTAAAATTGCTCTAGATGCAGTTAAGACTGTCATGATTAAAGAAAATGGCCGCACAGAAGTGGATATTAAGAGGTAAGAACATATTTAGATCTTTATTACTGTTGACCACACCCACTTTTGAGATTGAAACTGATTTGTAATACAAGATGAATAGAAAACTTAATCGTTTTTCACATTGTGTAAGAATAATCCAATTTTTGTAATTACGCGCTGACTGATTTATCTAGTCATCATTCGTAATCAAAGTCACTCCAGATGTTTCCAGTACCATGTTAAATTTCTGGGAAACTTCTGAAGGCTTCTAAACTAGCAACCTTCTGACACTCCAGAGTAAGTCTAATCCATGTTACTGGAAAAGCCACGTTGAATGACCGGTTGAGGTAACTGGGTATTTTTGTTCATCTCACCTTATCCAGACTGTTCAAACTAAACCCAATCAGTGTCAAGGAACCTTGCCTCAGAAAGGTGTCGTTTAATACATATGTAGATCATGTGGGGCACCAGACTTGAATGACCATGGACATCACTAAGAGGAGATCTAATATGATTTCGCTGTTTAGTCTGTCTCGAAGGGTGGAGCTTAACATGTGTTTTACAATATGATATTAAAACCTAAAATAGTGTAACCTCCATAGCCTAGTGGTAGAATGCTTGCCTTTCCTGTTGGGTTCATTGTTCAATTCTTGATGGTGATAAAAAAATGTATCCGAATCTGGTTTTTCACAAACAGGCTTTGTAACATCTGTCTGGTTGGTTGGAAGATGGAATTAATCCGCCAGGTTGTACTATATAAAATGAAAATGTAATACCTTATAATACATGATAACTACGAGTTAACAAGGCACCCTCCACATAGTGAATATCCTGAACAAAACAAATATGAGTTAGGTTAGCACTCTCAAGAAGATATACTATAATAAGGGTTTCAACTGGGTTTCAAATTCTGAACCACCCTAGTTGAAGTGGATCAAGCAACCAGACTTAGTTATGTCGATTAGTTTTAACATGGAAAATAGGCTTCCTCTAAAATGCACAAAGAAGAATGGTATAGAAGCTGTAAGCTTAAGTCGACACTTTTTGAGAAACATTACATAATTACAGTAGCACCCATGATGTCATTTTGGTCACTAGAAAAATAAAGTAATTGTTTATATCGAGGATGGAAATTACCACTAGATAGTTTTTAATTGAATTTTTCTCACCAGGTATGCCAAAGTAGAAAAGATCCCCGGAGGATCTGCTGAGGAGTCTTGCGTACTGAGCGGAGTGATGTTGAACAAAGACGTTACCCACCCCAAGATGAGGAGGTACATTGAGAACCCGCGCATCGTTCTGCTGGACTGTCCTCTGGAGTACAAAAAGGGAGAAAGCCAGACCAATGTGGAGATTATGGAAGAACAGGTAAATGTTACCCTTATATACAAACACAAAACAAAATTAAATCATTTGATGTCGCTGTCACGCTGATTAAAACTTAAATCAATAACTTTTTTTCCTTATATGACAGTCAATGTTTAGTTTGCATAAATTGCTACAGTGATTTCCATACACCATCATGTTATTTCCCTGTTGGAGTAGGCCGGAAGCACAGTTTCAGACTTTCCTATTGTGACAGGCATCTATCCCTTCCTCTCTATATTCCTACACATTTCCGTGCAATTCTTACGAGTGTTTTAACATTTTCTTCATTCATTATATATGTCCAAACTCAGAATGCTCTTCATTTAATTTTTTTTAAATTTTATAATGAAATATACAAAGCACTTCCCGACGTAAGTAGGAGAGTGCCTGTCCTAAGGTAGGTAGGTTTCACAAAACAAGAAAGAGATCAGTCATAAATATAAAAAATCCTACCATAATCATATTACACCATAAAAGAACATTTAACAAAGGATCATTCACTGATTTGTAGACACCAAATAGCACTCCAATAACGCTATGTAATATTTGCTATTGATGGTTTTTCCCTTTTCAAGGTGATCGATGAATATTATACCATGCACATCCCAAAATACGGAGGTCATAACCTTCCCGGCCGACTGTTGAGTTTTTGGTCGCTTCGGACGGCTTTCACCGGCTGCTCTCCACTCAGCTGACTGCCGATTTGATTCCGGAGTATAGTGGTGGATCCAAGTTTCATCCATTGTCACATACCGACGCAAAAACTCCTGTTTATTTCGAGTAAACAGTGCCAAACAACGCTCTGAATCATCGATGCGTTGTTCTTTCTGTTCTATTGTGAGCAAACGCAGCACCCATTTCGAAAAAAGCTTTTTCATGACCAAATGTTCATACAAAATAGTGTAAACACTACCAAATGATATCTTCAGGATGTCAGCTATCTTATGCAACTTTACTTTGTGATTTTCCATCACGATTTTGAGTTTTTTTTTTTGTTTTCTGGTGTAACAGCCTAATTTGGATGACCAGAGCGTTCGGCATCATTTGTGTCTGTACGACTGCGTTTGAAATCAGCATACCACCGACAAATGGTTGTTTTCGACGGATCAGAGCTCGGATAACACTTTTCAAGCCATCGCTGAGTTTGAACGTTATTTTTTCCCATTAAAAAGCAATGTTTTATCAACACACGAAATTCGGTTTTTTCCATTGTTTTGAAAATAGCAAAAGTAGCGTCACTAAAACCACAAACTCAATGACACAATGTCGGAATGTCATGAAAGTTTGACACGTAACTTCTAAAGGTTGGTACTAACTGAGAATGGTATGGATTTGTTATTAGAGGCGCCATCTGTTGGTTAATCCCAGGAATTGTTGATTGATACGTTATAAATCCATAAAAATCAAGGAAAAGGGAACTAACTGCACATGAAATACTTCTCCATTGCAGGATTTTGACACAATCATTCCTAATCAGGTTCACCTCGAATAATTTCATTCTATATTATATTGAATTTTCAACTTCAATATTCTCTTTTACCTCGTCACTCAAGTCTTCGTGCTTTAATACCAATGGAATAGATATGTAACGCACTGTTCATCATTGTACTCCAAGACGTAACAATAATCTTGTTAATGAACTCTTAACTAGACTGATAACTCTGGGCCCTTTCAAAGAATAAATAAATGCATACCATATCTTAGGAAAACAAATTGAGATTTACATATTAATTTTTGTAGATGAAGGGCAAAACATGAATTTTGATCAAAAATCATTGTTTTATCTCTCGTAAGCATAGCCGATTAATTTGCTGTTTTCTATAAAATATAAAATATAATTTTACAATTATTTTCAGAGTAAGAAAATAAATTGTCTACAAGTTATCGCTTAGTAATAACTGCATATTTCTTCACTATAACCTACAAATAATTCATAAAATCTTGCAAAAACTCATGTAATTATATTTTTTTCCAGGACTTCACAAGAATGCTACAGTTAGAAGAGGAGCACATTGCGAGAGTGTGTGATGAGATCATCTCGCTGAAGCCTGATGTGGTCTTCACAGAAAAGGGAGTCGCAGACTTGGCCCAGCATTATCTCTTGAAGGCAGGCATCACCGCTATCAGAAGGTTATCATCAATTACCTAGTATTTATATTTTATCTTTAATTAAAATGTATACAGCACTATAGTAATCTTTTATAAACAGAAGAGATGTATGGATTTGGATGAGGTGAGAGCTGAGTACGTTGATGGAAAGAGATCTATCCTCTCTGTCTATCCCAAATGTGACATGCCATGATAGTATGTATGTTTGTATGAGTATATACTTATAAAAAGAAAAACATTTTTAAACTGTTGAATCATGTAACTAATATAGACTTTTTTCGACAAGTTCCCTAGTCTGCAACAAAAACAAAATCGCAAAGACTTGATTGAGTGTTATAAGATCTTCAGCAGTCATTATGATTGCTCAGAACTGCCAACAATCTAAATTCCACAATAATCCAAGTGAACAGAGTTGTGAAATCTTGAAACAAACTGCCCAATAGTATTGCGAGTGCTGTGGCATTGAACCATTATAAAAACTGTCTGGACAAGTTCCTACGAGTAAACCCAGAAGTACCATATTAATTGTGTTTTGTTTCCTTTCCTTATTTTAAGTTTTATTTTTTGCTTATCCGTTACGTTTTCTTTGTGAACGTATGAAATTTAAACTTTATGTTAACATAAGATATTAACAGCATTGTGTGCTAACTGTCGACTATAATAATAATTACATAACCGTATTTCTTGAATATTGCAGAGTGCGCAAATCAGACAACAACCGTATAGCACGTGCATGCGGCGCTACAGTGGTCAACAGGACCGAGGAGTTGAAGGAGTGCGATGTGGGCACACAAGCTGGCCTGTTTGAAATCAAGAAGATCGGGGATGAATATTTCACCTTTGTTACCAAATGCAAAGATCCAAAGGTAATATTTCTTCCTCTCTTGAACCAAACTCAGAATGCAGTCATAGGACTGAGCCTCAGTTTTGTTCCATTTCAAACCTACTCTTTTTACTGATGGAGATAAATTTCATATGTCTGAATCATAAGAACCCTTAACCCTTTTAATGTAGCCATTTTTACTGATGGAGATAAATTTCATATGTCTGAATCATAAGAACCCTTAACCCTTTTAATGTAGCCATTTTTACTGATGGAGATAAATTTCATATGTCTGAATCATAAGAACCCTTAACCCTTTTAATGTAGCCATTTTTACTGATGGAGATAAATTTCATATGTCTGAATCATAAGAACCCTTAACCCTTTTAATGTAGCCATTTTTACTGATGGAGATAAATTTCATATGTCTGAATCATAAGAACCCTTAAGCCTTTTAATGTAGCCATTTTTACTGATGGAGATAAATTTCATATGTCTGAATCATAAGAATCCTTAACCCTTTTAATGTAGCCATTTTTAACGGATATGCATTAAAAGGCCTACTTGTTTTTTGATGAAAACATAATATAAAATATTACAAATAAAAATGTTTGTAAACTACACACATAAATCGCAAAAACAAACTTGTGTTTATTTTCCATGACATTTCACTTTTTGTGTTTTATATTAAGAAGACCACTCAAAGTCAGACTCTCAAAACTGCTTGATGTTGAAAAACCCTGTCACTTCCATTTTCCTGATTTTTATACAGGAGATCTCTCGTAAAATTTTGGTATGAGATTATCTTTTAAAATCAAGAGCAACGTTTCACAAAATAGTCTTCTGCTTCGCCTCCTCACACGTCGACCAATTGGTTATACTTCGGCCTATCCCGCAACAAAACACCTTTAATGGTGCACCCACTTGCCGTCCTCCCTATGTCCATCACCTTCGCAATATTTTTTGAAATCTTAAAATAAATACAAATATGTCCCCTACCATTCGTGTAATTTTAAAAGATATTTAAGGTAGGGCTTCAAGGGATTGAGAGCATGCACGTGAAAATATATGAATGTAGCAGAAGTTAATATTTATTTATTTATTTTATTTTTTATTTATTTCACCTGGCGAGTTTAACTACCACGTGGCAATCTCTTCCAACCAACCAGAGAAATGTTTTAATGGACCCTAAGTGAAAACCAGACTGGAATTCTATTTAGAAGTTACATATAATAACAGAAAAACATAGAGATGTGTCGTCATTGCCAAAAAAGAAAATATATTGAACTATTAACTAATCGTAATCAATTTGTACAACATACAGTAGCATTGTGGTCTCAACTTATATAAATATATTGGTACACTAGATAAAGGAAGTTCAATCAACAACATGTCATTCCTTAACAGTTCAACATAGGAAAAACAATAATTTAACCATGCATGCAAGGGGGGCTATAATGCCATAAATGCCAACGAATTGCTTCAGTGGCGATCATCCGCTTTCGAGTCACCAATATGACTATAACATCTGGGAAAATAGAAAGAAGGTGGGAAAGGGCAAGAAAATAAAGTGTTGGAGAAACTCATTTCATCATTGAAGTGTAATATTTTTTAAGTCGCTGTTTGAAGTAAGTCAGTGAAGGTGAGAGTCTTGTAACTGGTTCCAGAATCTGATGTTTAAATAATTTGGGAGCTCTTTTTTATTTAAATAATTTTCTGTAACTGAAAATTTGTTTTCTTTAAGAATAAAATATGACTTAAATTGAAGGCGTTATTACATATATGACTTCAATTAGATATCCTCTGTGGTCTGGTTGGTAACACACGTCTTCCAAATCTAAAAGCCTCTAAAACATCATCTGGTCGGTTGGAAGAGATTGACACATGGTAACAAACATGTCTATTTGTACTGTATAAAACAAAAATTCAATATACTAATGCCCTAAAAAAGAAGGAAAAGTGCTTATGATACTTGAAGATGACTTCTTTAACCTAGCATTATATATAGGCATTAATAATACAACCAGAACTTTTGGTTTCTTTAAGATAGTTTTTTTACATTATCATTTTCAGGCATGTACAATTCTTCTTCGAGGAGCTTCAAAAGATATTCTTAACGAGGCTGAAAGGAATCTCCAGGATGCCCTGCATGTAGCTCGTAATCTGGTAAGCAATCATTTTTAATGGTAAATAGTTTTATTAAACTTTTCAAATGTTACTTCTTGACTATTGTGTTAATTTATACTTTCACATATCATATTGTGTTTTCTAAGATTTGTACGAATTACCAGAAGAATTGGTAGTTACAAAGAATTAATATTACTATAAATTCACAATTTTGTTTGACAGACTACAGCAAACCTGGGAGCTTAATTTTCGCATCCAAATTTTTTATGATGCATCAAACAGCACAAAAAAAAAGTTATACCTGAATATCATTCGACAATATGAACATAATTATGCAAAAAAGATCCAACCCACTATAAACACTTTTTTTTAGTTTATTTGAAATATTAAAAAAGCATAGAGCATAGTATTTCATAGTTAAATTATTTCGGAAGGTTTTTCTTCCATAAAAAGTGGCGAGATATTTCCTCAATTCCAGAATAGGTAAAATGTGGAAGGTTTTACATTAAGTTGTCAACACAAATTGCAAAAGTTTGCCATGCACCTTATGAAAAGCTATCAGTTTTAAGTATTTTTATAAAATGAATAAACTTATCATTGATGACCTCCATTAGTCTGGTTGATAAGATGCTTGGCTTCCCATTCAAGGGTTGTGGGTTGAATTCCTGTTGGATGACCGATTTTTTGTGCTGTGTAAAACAAAAGAGTAATACAACAATGGGTTGTATTAATTATTGGGTACATGTTAAGAAATTAATTATGTATACTGAACAAGTGAATGTAATTTACAGATGCTGTCACCCAAGCTAGTGGCAGGAGGAGGTGCCGTGGAAATGCTGGTGTCCCAGGCCCTGTCCAACGCCAAGGAGTACCCTGACAACTCTCCTTATAAAGCAGTGGCTCATGCGCTGGGTTAGTTATTATCACATTCTGTGACCTAATAATTGTCTCATTCTGTGACTAACCTAAGTTTTTCTATCAATAAAAAGTTATTGATGGAATTTCATTAATTTGTACAAAAAAGTTAACTTTCTTAGTTCACTAATTGTGCATATTAAGGTTTATTCTATACCAGGAATGGCCAACAGGTCGATCAACCGTCAGTCGCCAAGTATTTTTTGGTTGATTGCGGCCCTCTTCGTAACTTACAATAGCGTACAATGTTGCCAAATCTCATTATACACTTGTCAACTTGGTCAATTAGTATCCTTTTTTAATATGTAGATATGTCTACTCCAAATGTGTGTATGTTATTTAACATGTACGTATAAGTTTTCTTTTCCTTAATATTTTTTTAGCGAAATTGATTTGTCATACTTGTTAATAAATTTTTAAATATTTGTTATCCTTTTTTTAACATGTTATGTGTCAATGTATTAAATCTGGCGATTTCGGTAACTAGATTGTGACAATTTTTTTATGTAAAAAGTCGATCGTGACAAAAAAGTTGGCCACTGCTGTTCTTATACAATTTACATTTTAGCTTTATTGCTTGTTTGCGTTAAAAATGTAGAATATTATTTTTATTTCGGCATTGATGGGGGAAATAAATGTTAATGCGTGCACTAAAGTAATGTACATTTTATTGGAAATTTGTACTCAATTTTTGAATCTTGTCTAGCATCCATTAATCACCGTAACATATTGTTTTTCTCTTGTCTAGAAGCAAACTGGTTAATAAGGTTACTTAGGAATCTAACTGATATATCACATAAGTGTGCAACATATTTTGACCCTACAAAGTCTACAGAAAACTCCATTTCTTTCGCCCAACTTGAACTTGATAATCGATGAAAGTGAGGGTTAGTCTGCGTTGTATTGCTTTGAAAGAAAGTTTTTAAAAAAAAAAGTGTTTTGTTTCCTACATTTATTTTGTCCAGTCAACACAGAAAACTGATTTCAATTCTTTACTGATCTAATTCAATCTATTGAGTTTGAACCAACTATTACAATATATAATAAAATCAAGATTAGTCTTTTTAATTGAAATTAAAGAAACAAACTTTGAGAAATTTAATAAAACAATTATGTTTCTGCGCCAACTTGACTGCAAAGAGTTCCCATGGTTCTATCCCAATTTGTTTTCATGGGTATGCATGCATATTACTTCTTCAGCGTTAGAAGAGATCAACGCACCTTCATGTGTATACAAATTACTAAAAAAAAAAAAACCCCTATTGTAGATTGACAAACTTTTGTTTAATGTACTGGACAATTATTTACGCCGTCCTCAATTAAGATTGTTTTCGGTGCTGTATTCACTAACTTAACCATTACAAGTATCATCACTCGAACACGGTATTACCTTGTTGTACCGTGTTTGAGTGATGTATTGAGTAATATTTGGACATTAGTCTGATATCCATAATGCCAAGAATCATATGATTGAAATGGAATTATTCTACATAGCCTCATCCCTTGCAGGATAGGCAGAGAATCACTTGAAGACTCAGGAATAATGAAAGTCTTATTCATAGTTGGCCAATGATTTACAACCTGTATAACTTAAAAAGAAGGAACCCAATGCATATATATTTTTTCTTTACAGAAATTATTCCAAGGACCTTAGCACAGAATTGTGGAGCCAACACAATAAGAACCCTCACAGCACTTCGGGCTAAGCACACTGTGAAGCCTACCATCGGTCCCGAAGGCCAAGAGCTGCCTTGCACATATGGCATCAATGGAGAAACTGGAGAAATCGTTGACATGACCACCTTGGAAGTCTGGGAACCACTCAGTGTCAAGCTTCAAGTAAGCCCATAAATATTAAATCTATTTCATTTTATGAGTGGGTGTCTTTCAGCCAAATCTCACAAACTGGCTGTTCAAACTAGAACTGGTTGTTTGAATATCTTCAAATTTATAACAAGAATTTCAATAGTGTATCTAACTTGTAATCCATAATCCACCAAACTATTGGCACTGGTGCTTCAGACTGTTGAGAAGATATTCAAATATTGAAACCATGGAATAAAATAGAATAAAAGCCATTGGATACAATCCAATATTCATTACAATTTATTATGAATTTCATCCAATCATATTAAACCACAGAAAATATTCCAGACGTGTTATACAATGATTATTACACCTTTTTTTGTGTGCTATCAGAAAATGAACCAGAAACCTGCACGAAAATCATTATTTATTGACTATGAAGGAATAAAAATATTCTGAGAGATAATTGTCAATTATCTTAACTGTATATAGTACAGCTGTAGCAATACTTAATGGATGATATGTATTTGTGTTTCTGAACCGTCAGCATTAATGCAAGTATCTTAAAGCATATTTAAAAAAAATATATCAACGCTTATATTTAAAATATTTTTCCGAGTTTTTGCTGTGTTAAGTGAGCTTTAATAATGGCTGACGTTTCAAAAACATTGCAGCCTTCATCCTCAATGTGATGTCAAAAAATTTTACTGAAATTACCGAAACATCAGCCATTTAAACTAACACATTCTTTTATGCAAAGAGTTCAATTGGAATAAACAATTTTTAAAAAGCTTATCGATAAAATTACTAAGGTATATTTCTATGAAATTACAAATAAATAAATTTGTGTTTCATTATAGATCTACAAGACAGCCGTAGAAACAGCAATTCTCCTCCTTCGCATTGATGACATAGTCTCAGGGTCCAAGAAGAGGGATCAAAGAGAAGGCCCGACTCCTGCCCAGATGGCTGAGGGTCAAGAATAATTCTCTCACCACATTTCATAGCGACGACACACATTCATTATTTCTCATATCGTTACTTATCTTCGTTATACTGAATAGTGAAATTTATTTTAAGCATGCGATTTAAAAAAATGATCATTTAAAAAAAGATACTATTTCAAGGGTTCAGTGTCAGATAGTTTTTAGAATTCATGTTAATAAAAATAAGTTTTTATTTTGAATACTAGTTTTTGTTTCTGTCACATGGAGGATACCAATTAGGGCATCTAAGTCAGTCATATACCTTTGTGTAGCTGATATTGTTAGTGCTCTTGTTGAGCAGAGAATGGAATGTTTAAAAAATAATTTTAATGTTATTTTGTGATTATTTATTGAACACAATGACAGCTGAATCTTCTTTAAATTTTCTCTCCTTGACCTTTGAGGCAGCAGCTCTGAACAAAGATATGGCACCACAGTGAAACCTAGTTCTTCAACCAGGAGATGCATCTTCTTTCCCACACTTCTACCTCGAATTTTCCCCTAGAATGTCAATTGAAGGTTCTCATATTTATTTCGTTGCATTACATTTCCAAAATACTCAAACGTCCTTTTTTTTATGTTGGATAATATTCCTCTATCTTGATTTATCCATTTTAAGATATCATAATTATGACATTTGTCAGCCTGTGTAACTCTCGGTATTTGATAGCACTAATTTCTTTATTTTAAAATCACAGCGGTAATAAAACTTTGCCCATATTACATATGGGTTCTTCAAATATAGTAAAAATATGAGAGCAGATATAATTGTCATCTTACAAACCCTATCAGTACCGTTAGGCCACACTGGGCTCATTTGTTTTTAATCCATCTAAAGAAATTCGAAATAGGACTTATGAATTGAGTGTTTTGAGCAACCAGCAAAACTTTATATGAACACCTCTATAAGCACTGAACGTGTCAAAAAATATAAGCATTGTATATTTGTATTTTGTTTAATCTGACGCAAAACCCATTGTGAATAAATCTGAATAGATCATACATTTATGCAAAATGTGAACAAAAAGTATTTATCTTGCAATTTAGTATTTTTATATGATCCACACACATTTAGGTGATTAGGAAATAAAATATTATTCATACTAAATATAATTTTAAATCGTAACCTATTAACACATGCTATTAATTTAATTTTTAATGTTAATAATAAAAAAACCGGTGAAAAATTCACATAGTTATTAAAGTCTTTTTCTGTAACGCAGCATTATTTTTATTTTTTATATATCATACAATGATAAAGTTTAGACCAATATTGCATTTTAATATTGTGAATGAATTTTATTTATTAAAGATAATTTATTTTTTTCTTTCTATATAATTTCAAACAGGTAAATCAATGTTTACAAGCAGTACATATACCAACTATTTTGAAGCATTTCAAATCTTATTATTAAAGGCAAACAAACTGTAAAGATAGTTTGATTACATTATTTATGTTTTTTTTTTTTTCATTTATGTGCATTTAACTTTGTTTAATATAGCAATGTATGGCATATTGACTCCAATAAACGCTTTACTTTATTATGAATGACTTTTATTTTGACTCCTAAAATATATCTTTTTTTCTTTAGTAATGTACCGTTCAACATATCCGTATTAAGGATACAGACATTGAAGTGCGTTGCTGGGAGACATGATTGTCTTCAACTCCAGTAATCGTGCTTTCAGGTTTAAACCACTGGAATAGGCACACACTTTGGTAACGTTACTGCGCATGAAGCAATAATAACACTTCTTTTGATTCATGTCTTCTATCTTCACTTATCACTTGCTGTTTCTGATTTTGATGATGGTCATCTTCAATCAAATAATTCTCTGTCTAAGTGAAAATAATTAGCCCAATCTTTCACTGTGAAATATAATGGAGAGATTGTAGACAGCATCTAAATGTTTCATTTCTGCTGGGCTTTTCACTTCTTTTGAAAGAAACTATAACTGAGGGATATCAATTTTTTAGATTTCACATACTAAAGGGTACTGGTATCCAATTTTAACTGTAATATCGCCTGACCATTTCATGGACGTGTTATCGGTCCATACATACTCTAACTTGCCGGTAGTAGTAGATACATACCATCATGCCATATCCCTTTTAGAAGAAAAGAGAAATAACAAAGCACTAGACTTTGATATGGTGGCATACATACTTCCCTTCCTGTACATATATTTTGTTACACAGTTCCTTCAATTTCTCTGAATAATCTCATTTTATTCTTAAAAATCTCATTTACTTGAAACATAATTTTCCCAGTCTGCCTCAACTATGACACCACCTTACCCTTGCATAGTATATATTGGGTGTACAAATTAGTTCGGTCCGTTTTTTTGTGTTCAAAAATGCATTTATTTCTAAACAAAATGAATGAACAAATCAATTTAAGTATTGTCCATCGCTGGCTACTACTTTTTCCCATCTCTTAGGCAATTTTCGAATTCTCGCAATGCACGGCTCAAACTAATTAATTGTAGCCGATACTGATCGCCCGTAATGGAATCGCCAGGTTTCAGCACCTCATAGTAAACAACACCCCTTTGGTCCCACCAGATACAGAGCATGATCTTCGAACCATGTATGTTCGGTTTTGGTGTTGATGTTGAGGTCGATGGCAACGATTGACCGGGCTTAGCGTAGTATTTTTTCTTCTTGGGGTTGTCGTAGAATATCCAGTTACAATCCGATGCAAACAATCTTTTCTTTGTTGCCTTTGAATCAGCTGCTCGCAAGTGAAAAATCGCCTTTCAACGTCTCTTGGTTTCAGTTCATAAGGCACCCAATTTCCTTGTTTTTGAATCATTCCCGTGGCTCTCAATCGTACGGAAACGGCTTGTTGAGTCACTCCCAATGATTCTGCAAGCTCCTCTTGCATTTGACTCTGATCTTCTTCGAGTAATGCCTCTAATTCTTTGTCCTCGAATTTTTTGGCTGTCCAGAGCGAGGCTTGTCTTCGACGCTGAAATCTCCATCCTTGAAACTCATTTTATTCTTAAAAATATCACCGGGTATGTGATACGCATGAGTGATCATAGACTCTTAAATATGCATCTTGTACGGGGAAGTGGTGGGTAGGCGAAGAGTTGGTGAGTAGAGGAAGCGCTATAAAGACAGTCTGCGGGAGTCGCTGACTTTGTCCGGGGCGCCTGAGGACTGGCAGCAGGCGGCTCGGAACCGTCGTGAGAGGTGGAGAGCCATATGTTCTCAAGCTGATGGCTGTCAGCGGCTAGAAGTGTGAGAAACAGTCAGCGCGCTGCGAACATGCGTCAGCATGGCCAGGCGGCTCAGCAGGGTCTACATGTCTGTGACATTTGCGGGAGGGAGTGCCCATCTAGGATCAGGCTATTTTCTCACAGAAGATCACATGATCAATGTGGAAGATCAGTTCAAGATTGACATTGGAGTGGCAAGGAGATCCTCAACTATGAGGCCCAACAAAGACGACGATGACAATATTCAAAGTAATTTGGATATCTGCCCAAACAATTCAAAATAATTTTTACCTAATTTGTCATCAGAAAGGGAACGGATGGATTACTGGCGACAGAGATTGTTTTGCTATGTTAGAGCGACTGCTTGGGAGAAAGGCGATGGATCATCAGAATGGGAATGGATGGATCATGTATTGCTATGTTAAAGCGACTGCTAGGGAGAAAGGCGATGGATCATCAGAATGAGAATGGATGAATCAATGGCAATGGATCATGTATTGCTATGTTAGAGCGGCTACTTGGGAGAAAGGCGATGGATCATCAGAATGAGAATGGATGAATCAATGGCAATGGATCATGTATTGCTATGTTAGAGCGGCTGCTTGGGAGAAAGGCGATGGATCATCAGAATGAGAATGGATGAATCAATGGCAATGGATCATGTATTGCTATGTTAGAGCGGCTGCTTGGGAGAAAGGCGATGGATCATCAGAATGAGAATGGATGAATCAATGGCAATGGATCATGTATTGCTATGTTAGAGCGGCTGCTTGGGAGAAAGGCGATGGATCATCAGAATGGGAATGGATAAATCAATGGTGATGGATCATCAGAAAGGGAATGGATTTATCAATGGTGATTGATTATGTATTGTTATGTTAGAGCGACTGTTTGGAAGAAAGGCGATGGATCACTAGAAAGGGAATGGACTGGCAAAACAGCTTTTAATGCTCTGGCAGAAATATAGGGTGCAGGGGTGACTGCTTCTGGTAACTGAATGTTATAATAACTGTTTCAAACAGCGACTCAAAAAACAATATATTTCTCTTCAGTGGTGTAATTTATTCCATAGTTCCCCCATTATCCTTCTTCTCAATATCTCCCCCTTTCCTAGCTGCAGAAGAAATTGTTATATTTAAATAGTTAAATAATTCATGTATTCTTTGGAACTTCATTTTTTTTTATTGTGTAGAACTGAATTATATATCTTTCATCCAACCCTGAAAACAAAATTCTTCAACACTTTTTCTGGTTAGTTACTCTTTGGCAATTAACTCACTAAATTGTACTATGTATGTTATATTGAAATGTTTAATAAATGAATGAATTAAATTAAATCTAAGAGGGCAGAACGATTAAGCTCTAGTAGGGTTTTCTCTAAAGCCACTGTGGCCTATTTGTAGAATATTTGTATTCAATCTCGAATATTAAGCTTATCCTGTAAAAAATGTGCAGGTCTGAACTTTTCCATCCAGCTGTAAGGCTGTGCAACTCATAAAATGTTGCCACACACTACAGAATACTCTACCGAGTAAACAATCATTTCACCAATTTTCCCAAAGATTGTATGAGGATCAAGCTTTGGAAAATTATTTTTTATTTTGACCAATAGTAAAATTTATCATTGACCATAATAAACATCTAAAAAAAACGTATGGCATCTACTTATTAGAGAACCGATTCAAAATATTTGAAAGGTTCACAGCTTAAAATGGTATTCTGTTTAACACGTTCCGCGCCGCGTAGGTCACCGGTGACCTACAATGTTTTTGACCAGGGCGCCACATAGGTCACCGGTGACCTACGTGTTTTTTTTTATAAACAGTCCCAGTGCGCCAGCGGTCACATTTACTACGAATTTTAACATTGAATGTGACCTATACGGCGCCCCTGAATATAATGCACATAAAAACTTCCAAAATTTTGTTTGAAAATGCAATTATTTTTAATAAACCTCCAGGTGTATGAAAAATAATATAACGGTTTATTTTTTTCAAGGATAAACTAGCCTCTACAATTAGGCTAGGGGGTATAGAAGAGATTCCAGGGATAACATAATGAATGGGACTATCCATTTGTCCCACTCTGGAAATAAATGAGGGTGCATTGTCTATGCAACATTGTGACCCTTTTTTTTGGAGCTATTGTCTCAGTAATCATAAGAGATTATTATGTTATGGCGTAACACTATAGCATATTACATAAATAAATAAAAAATATAATAAGTAATAAATTAGGCATGCTACAATTTGTTTCGACTACAAAAGTTTATGTTGTATATACATGTATTACCGTACGACGCCGCGTAGGTCACCGGTGACCTACGCTCACAATATCACTTAAAATCACTTTATTTTTAAAAATAAATCATTATTTATAAAGCCTATATATGTATACATAATATAAACTATAATTTGTTTAGTGGCGCAGGTACTTATTTTCTCAAAATGTACTGCGGCACGGAACGTGTTAAAAAAGTGATCAGCAAGCTTATTAATAAAAAATCAGTGAATTTCCTAACTAATGAAATAAAAAAAATCAACCCATCACAGTGACTCCCTGTTGAAGTAGGCAGAGAATCAGAATCGCAACAACTTTATTATTTCACTTCTACATCCGTATTTCACCTCTTCTATCATGAAACTCCTACAATTTATCTGACTACATTTCCTTCGTTCAAAATATTATTTATTTGATTCAACCATACTTTTCTGAGACTTTCTCAACCCCGTCTTTCAATCATGTATGCACTGTATATTTGTTTTGTTAGTCTTTCTTCATTAATTCCTTTTACAAACCATCTCAGCGTGCTCTTCTTCATCTTACTCAATCAGCCTTAAGTTCACATTCATCCCTAATCACTTCAATCCATATTTTTTCATACATTATCACCCCATGTATTCCTCTCAGTGCATGCATTTCAGCTCCTTTCAATCTTTTTGCTCTTCCACATTTCACTCCTATACATCAAAGTTAGTACTAAAATACTATACTAGACTATTATTTTAGAAAATTTGCTGCCCTATTGATCTTGTTTCCTATCGCTACAAACAATTCGATATCCATCTAAACTCTTCCATCATCCGACAAAATACTACCCAAATGCAAAATTCTTAAATTTGCTCCAATCTTTCATTATTTACCACATTTACTTTCCTTTCACACTTTTCTATGCATAACGTTTGATAGAAAAAATCACTTTTACATGTTGTGGGTCTTGTCATATAATAATAGCAATTCTATAATACATATCACTATTATAATGAAAGTAGAATACAGAAAAACCTTGTCAACTCGAAATACGAATACTTCGAAATTCTTCAAAACCCAAATTGTCAGTTTCATAGTTGATAAAACCGGTTTATTAAAAAACCCAGTTATTGTATGATAATTTTTAGACCCTCTCGCTTAATAATATACATAAAAATAACAGAGTTATAAACAATTAACAGTGGTCGCATCTTTTTGCCCGTGAAACCTTCTTTATGTAGGCCGCGGTGGTTGTTGACACACCGCGCACTCCTCGCAGCCTCCTTGTGTGCTCCATAACTTCCTTTATATGTCCGCGCCGCGCGCCTTTAAAAAATAGAGAATTCCATGCATTACATGCAACACTACTTGCTCAAAGCGACTCGACCATGGAACAGTTGACGGGTTTATCGTCACGATTCGCTCCCAGTAATTATCAAATAGACGAATACTAGAAGTTATCTAACCGAAATGTGCTAGTTACAGTATGTCAAGAAAGAGTAGAAATTAACAAAATTGGAACTAAAAAAATTATAGCTTGGCAACACCAAAATTGACTGTCATGTCATATTTGTTTTCAGTGGTCGCATGGTGGTATAGCTTTGTTGTTGCATTCAACTCAAATTTTCTAGTGATATCGGGTATATATTGTCAAACACATGTGTTATTATATACGAGTACAAAACACCATTAAGATGGATAAAACACTACGTGGTGGGACGAGGTAGGTTATTTACAATGTTTTTCAGCAAGTTTAGAAGAATATCATACGAGAAGACTCTCCTGATATAAGTGACGTTTACGCGCGAACTGAACAAAAATTTGCCTGAAGAATTGAGAAAGAATATCGTGTATTTAGATGAAAGTTATATACATTCGTCGTATAAAATACAAAAATGTTTGCGATCGGTGGATGTGAATGCAGTGCAGCATGATATTGCCAAGGGTAAAATATGGATCATTGTACATGCAGGAAGTGAAAAAGGTTTCGTACCTAATGCGCTCTATCACTCTGAAAAGACTATCACTCTGAAATAAATGCACACTATTCCCAATTTATCGAAAGCATCCATAATTGTAATGGATAATGCGCCTTACCACAGTAAAATTGAAAACAAAGCACCATCTTCAGTGTCGAAAATAAACTAAATATAATTATGGTTGCTAGAAAACAACATTTCCTTAGATCCATCTTTACGGAAGCCCTCCCTGTGAATGTTGGTAAAAAAACATAAGCCAAGAGCCCATATATGAAATAGACATAATTATTAAAATATTAAATATGTTATTCAACATATTCTAATTCTAGGAGAACATGGTCACATTGTGGTTAGACTTCCACCTTACCACTGTGACTTAAATCCTATAGAACTGACATGGGCTTTGGCTAAATGGAAAGTCGCTCAAAAAATACCAGGAGTGGTAGCAATGTAAAAGAGCTCGCCGAACATGCATTCAGTGCCATAACCACTGAAAATTGAAGAAATTATTGCCAACATGTAGAAAAAAATACTATTGCCAAGGTAATAAATACACTATATGGGAATATGAATAACCTCGTCATAAATCTAAATTATAGTAGCAGCGACAGCGAAGACGAGTTCGATGTCGAATTGACAGAAAACGAGTCTACTCTTTCGGGTGTCGAATTTTTGGATTCAGATTATGATTTAACATAATTATTTTGGTTTTGATTTATGAATTTGATTTAATAAAGATTTCGATTTTTCATTTCTAGTATAATCTATTTTTGCCCTAACTTTGGTAGTTCCTTATGAAGATTGAGTTTTTAGTAGTAAATCATATATTATCAGGAATTTTGAGTTACAAACGAAATGATATTGCGTCAAGTAAAAAGCAAGAATTGTCGTATTGAGTTTGATATCTCGATCCGATTTTTTAAAAAGCAATGCTTTTTCAGGAAACTTAAAACGACTTTCAAAATTTATTTCAAATTTTCCTTAATTAGCTTAAGCATTTTGTTAACTCAGAAATTCAACGGAATATAGTGAAATACCATTTATACTCTTTTTATATTATAGGTAAGTTCATCAAAACGGCTAGTGTTTATTTTTTCGGACAATTTTTTGTTTGTGGGTTAGTCCACTTTTTCAATCAGATATATAACATACAACTACGGTGTTGCCAATCAGGCGATTGCAGCGCCCTCATTAATTTTCTACTATTTTTTGACAGACTGTACTTAAGTATATTTATAAACGTTTTTCGCTTTTTTTATATTTCCCATTTTTTAAACTTCGTAATTCGAAATAATTTCAATATCCGCACGCTATAAAAAAATATTTTTAAGTAAAAAAACTCGTAAATTCCGAATAACAACGCGCTACGCTGTTTGCTCATGTTCACTCCTGTGAGCTGCCTTTACCATCGCGTGTCCAATCGTATCGGTAAACATTATTATGTCTGCTCGTAGGGATCAAATGTGTCCGCTTGTACGAATCGTAAATATCTCGTAATAAATAAAGATCCTACTAATGTTCCCGGGAAACCCCATGTTGATATACTCGTATAATAAATACACTGGAATATTGTTCGAAACTAATTATTTTTATTTTTGTTTCAGTAGGTAATAATAAATTGAAACATGTTTTTGTTATTGGTATAATTATGCGTTATCGAGATGTTTTCGCGGATTGTGCAATAATATGTATATTTTTTCGCGAAATACACACCTTTTTTTGATTTTTTAGGAATATCCGGGATGTGTTCGCTAATTTAAAAATTAACGTGGTATAGCATAATTCGAATTTACAATATAATTTAATCACTTGAGTTTCTAACTAACGAGATTTTACTATACAATAGATTAATTTCCTCAGAAATGAGTACACATAGTTCGTCGTCGTTTCTGGGCCTCGTAGAGCTTCGAGGATCCCTCGCCACTCCAGCGTCAATCTTGAGCTGCTCCTCCATATTGATAATGTGATCTTCTCTGAAAAAAAACAGTCCGATCCTAAATGTGCACTCCGTCCCGCAGATGACACAGACATGTGGATTCTGCTAAGTCGCCTGGTAATGTTTCCACGATCCTCAGCCACTCTCAGGCGTCTTGCACAAAATTAGCGACTGTCACAGACTATCCTTATAGCGCTTCCTCCACTAACCAACCTTTCGCTTGCCCATTACTTCCTTACATAATAGGCGTTTTGGGAGCTTATGATCGCCATATCCCCTACACATTTACAGTTGAAGCGTCGCACGATCGACATATTTGTGGCATGTTTACTCCAGTGGATCTGAAAGATACAAAAAGAAAACGTTGGTGGATCATTTCAAAACTACGAATGTGCCTTCTATATGGAACTCGAGTCTCAAACCCATAGAGAAGTGTGGGAAGGACAATGGCCTTGTAGACATATTTTTTTAGACTGGGAGATGCCGCTGCTGTAGAATATTCTGACAATTTAGTTTAGCAACAGCTGCAGACGGGCATCTGAGCCGACTCCTCAGTTCATCATCAAGAGAGGAGTGCGATACTAAGATACTGCCCAGATATGTAAAGTTAGGTACATTCTCTAGTGGTACACCATTCACTCGAATGTTAGCTGATTGTAGTACCTCGCATTCTACAGAACAAGCTAGGACTTGAACTTTTCTTGGTTTCTTGACAGTAAACTCTCCTTCGATACACAAAGAGGTTATACTATTTCTTCAGGATTCTATAGTCTTCGAGAGTTGAAATTTGTAGGTCGATGTCTTCCAACAAGGGAAATAAAACTCTTATAATTAATTTGTTGTGTCGCTTCTGGATTATTGTAATTCTATTTCTTCTTGTTTGCCTGATTCACAAATTTCTAGACTCCAGTTTGTTTTCAATGCAGTTGCTAGGCTGATACATATAGTATATTGTAATCATAAATGTCGTTATTTTAGTCCGCTTCTAAAATGCTTACATTGGATCAAGTGTCGCGAACTGATTGGTTTCAAATATGATCTCTTTTATTCAAGTCCCTTAATAGGATGTCTCCATTGCATTTTTCGAATCCGTGTCTAAGACATGTTCTTTCGGATGATCTTTTTTATTGTTCCAATACGATGGGCTATTATGATAAAACTTTTACCGTTGCTAGTTCTGTGGCGTGGAATGGTCTGCCACTTAGTATTAGAGATATGGGTGACGCATACAGCTTTAGGAAGCAATTAAAAACAACCCTTTTTGAGAGGTCTTATCAAAATTGATGATGTTATATGAACACTACACAATACACAATGTTACACTAAACCTAAAGCTATTTTTTTACCATCACATATCGGAAGATCTATAAATCACCATAGAAGTTCATCTTCCCTTGGTAAATTTTCTGCGGTTTTCTCACCAAATATTTTTCTGAACATATGCAGATGTGACCTAATCTTATAACCGCAGCCACTACCTTCCTATCCTTATACTCAACTTAAAAGTATATATTTATTTGTGATATTTTAAATCTGTCAATAAAATTGGACTCGAATACTGAGTTGGAGCGCCCTTTAGGAGAGTTTGTTCTCTAAATGGCTCTATATAAATTGTATTTTTGTTATTATTATTTTCTTCACATTTATTTACATACATACCACCACACCATTGCCCTGTTGGGTTAGACAGAGAGGACAGAGTCCCATACTTTCCTACCTACATATTCTCATAAATTTTCTACGATTTCTCTGACTTTCTGCGTTTCCTTCTTTCAGAATATCATTAATTTGATCCAACCATACTTTCCATGCTCTTCCTATCATACGCCTTCCACTCACATTTAAATACATATCCGATTTGTTAGTCTTTCTTCATTAGAACTTCCTCCTTTCTTTCTTCATCGGCTCTTCTCAGTCTTTTTCCACGTCCACGTTTCACTCCCATACGTCAAAGTTGGCACCAAAATACTATTGTGGACTATGATCTTAGCAGACTTTGATACTGTCCGGTTCAAGTATATATATTTTTGTGTCATATTGGCTTTGTTTCCTATCGCTAACCGTCGTTCAATACCTCTTAACTCTTCCATCATCTGAGAAAATATTACCCAAACAGCGGAATTCCTTAACTTGCTCCAATCTTTCATTATCCACCCATATATCGCATTTATTTTTCCTTTCACACTTTTCTTTCACGATTACTTTGGATTTCGCAACATCCATTCTCAGATCTTTCTCTTCGCATCTCTTATACAATTTCCTTATCAAACTCTGCAATTCATTTTCACTCTCCACCAACACTACTGTGTCATATGTAGGTATACAATAATGCACATACGTTCACTTTCGTCATTTGTATATCTCTATAGTCCTTGTCTTCACACATGAATTTATATAAATATTGAACAACCAGGGTGACATAACGCATCCTTGATTTGCCCCTTTCGAAATATTAAACCATTCAGTCAAGGTACCATTCACTCTAAATACATGCTCTACTTTCGACGAATAATGACGTGATTCCACATATCACATTTATTTCTAGGCCAAAAATCCGATACACCTGTGTATAAACACTGACGATATCTCGGATATATACTCGTACAACAAGAACGCAATCATCCGCATATTGCAGCTCTGTGATGTATGTGTGAGCAACTCTTGTTTGGGCACGTAATCTATGCAGCTGCCACAAATCTATGCAGTCCCCCGTCAGTTCTGTATCTCACCTCAATTCCTCTGACTAAGCAGTCCAATGTGGTATTCTTTCCAGCTGGTCCTTATTTCCTCTTCGCTAGTCAGAATATTCCCATAGCTGTTTATGGGTAGGACTACACAGCTACTAGGACCATCTACAACTTCTCAAAAAACCTCTTTGGTCATTAATATCTGCAACGGGCTGTATTTATCCTGCCTTCATCTGCCACCTTCTTCTCACTGTTCTTGAGTTCCCGTGTACGTTTCTGTACATCTGCTTTCCCGCTCGCTTTGTCTCCTTGAGGTTCCGGGAATTGAGATTCTGCAGGTAAAGAGCCAATGTTTTTTTTCTTTTCTACATACAGAATTCGGTTGATACTGTCACACTCAAAACTCATAGATAGTACTGAGATCCTTCCCGACATCAATACCCTCAGACACAACTGCAGAAAGGCAGGAAAATTCTTTAGAGCAACTGTATTGAATTTTCTGGTATTGGACCGGGTCATGCGCCTTTTGAAGACTTTTAAGGCTACATCGTAACTGCCATTATGTGATCAGTCCGGCAGTCAGCACTCCACCTTACTCGTGATATTTAATAAGTAACAGGTTGTACTGTACATAACGAATGAGTCGGAGGTCGTCCTGATGCTCCATTTCCAGAGCATATATGGGAGAAAGATATTAAGTTTAATAAAAAAATAATTAAATAAATGCGTTAACTTCTGAAAAACTTTCACAAATAATGTTGATAACCTTTCTAATAAAGCAAATTATTGGAAAAAATCGGTAGTAAAATTGTGATACTGCAATTATATTATAGTGCAAATGTTATCGTTCTAGTGGAAATGTTATCGTTCTAGTGCAAATGTTATGTTATCATTTGTTAATAATTAACATAATTTTTAATTATTAGATAATAATAAAATTATTTGTAGCTAACTAAAGATATTTAATGCAAAAAAACAACTACCAAGTCGGGTTCTAATATTTGAATGGTATTTATTTCAAAGAACGCTATCAGGGATTCGAATACTAATCACCCAAATATTGTTTTACGACACAAATTCTAAATGTTTTAAGTCAAGATGATCCAGATTTGGAGAGACGCATTGTGATGAATTAAATGAAAGAAAACAAAAATGTAAACAACCAATACTAGACGAATTTTAAAGAAATTAGTTGCTTTATAAGACTTCAATACCACCGAAGCATGAGTAACTTTAAAAAAAGTCAACTATTATTATATACGAATATCCAGAAAGTAAGTGTACTGAGGCTCTCACGACCGGATGGATTTTATTTTCGACATGTTGGCTACACTTCCGTGTAGCCTGACCCTTCCCCTCCGCAACGAGACCGGTTCGAGGTGTCAGTACGTTGAGAAGTGTCGACGCGACAACACGTTTCGTGAAAAATGTCAATCCAATCTCCCGCCAAGTGCGAAATACGCGGCGTCATCCGTTATCTCGTTTGGAAGGGAAAACCTCCGGTTGAGGTTTATAATGAGGTGAAAACTGCATATGGTGATAAAGCTATGAATCGTACGAGTGTGTACAAGTGGTGTCGCGAGTTTAAAAACGGTCGTACGTCTGTGCATGATGATCAGAGGAGCGGAAGACCTTCAATTGTGACTGACGAAATTGTGGAAAAAATCGAAAATGCGCTCCGTGACGATCGCAGATTGACTGTGGATAAACTTTCTGCGATGTTTCCGCAAATCTCCAGATCTCTTCTACACGAAACCATCACAGAAACCCTCGGATATCGGAAACTGTCCGCGAGGTGGGTCCCAAAACAGCTGACAGACCAACACGAGTTGAATCGAGTGGAGGCCGGGCAAGAGTTTTTGAGGCGCTGCAAACTCCATGGAGATGAATTTCTCCGCTCCATTGTTACTGGAGATGAAACTTGGGCTGCACACTACACGCCTGAAACCAAAAGGCAGTCTCAACAGTGGCGTCACACCTCTTCACCCTCCGCCAAAAAGTTCAAAACCACAATTTCAGCCAAGAAAATCATGGCATCCGTGTTTTGGGACTGTCAAGGCATAATTTTAATTGAATATATGCCTCGTATATAGTATCTCACCCAGAATCTCAAACTCCTCTCGTAACAGAAATGGAAAATGGAAATTTGGTAAATAGTGAAATGCAAAATCCATCAACTATACGTTTTTAAAAACATTGTAATATATATTTTCGTTCAAAATAAATTTTAGTTTTTATTCATCGTACTGGTATATAAGTACTATTGGTGACGGCGGGACTTTTTTATGTTTAAGGATCACATTTAAGGAATATATATGAGACTTGGATTTCCCATGGTTCTTATGGCTACCCCATAGGGAGCCTACCACCCGGCAGACTCCCAAAGGATAACTGGTAGTCCACATCCCAGGAATACTGTTGAAAAAATCACAGAACACAATCTACTTCGAGAAGAAGAAAAATATCTAGATAATAAAGCGCTTTTTTGTAATAAAATACCGCCTCAAGGAAATTCTGTTTATGGAAATATATAAAGGAGATAATAAGCGCCACATAATAACATAAATTCAGCCGGAACGAAAAGTATGTAGATCTATCATTTCTGCTTGGTGAAGACATAACGGGAATATATGGATGTTTTGTTACCAACAATACTGCCTCAGATTTTTGGACAAATATCTACATAAAGATTTTAGAATGATAAATCTAACCGTATAAATTCTTGATTTGACTTGATTAAAAAATTGGTTGACATTTCATTCTACCAAGAGGCATAAATAAATGACTTTTTCGCCGCTAATTGGAACGTGGTTTTAATAATGTAAATATTTGCGCGAACACGAGAGTCGATATTACGGTTCTAATAACAACAATGTATAAATTAACTTGAAAATAGAAAATATGTAATAACTTAAAAAAAAACTAAATTCATATATACATATGTACATATCATCACGTCATGTTCCTTGCGGGGTAAGCAGAGAGAACAGATCTCAAAACTTTTTTAACTAAACACACAATTTTTGCCTCCTCCACATTCATACATCTCGTCAAAAGGCTAAATTGAAAAAAAATATAGATATACAGTTATACTTTACTTAACGCAGTAGAATAATTTCAGAGATAGAATTAAAATAGACATGTGTTCTTACACTACGAAAATAATACTTATCAATTCATTCATTCATTCCTGTCATGTAGCTCGTGACTGAGCGTCGTGACTCATACGATAGCCTCTGACGACTCCTCTTCATCCATCCCTGCACTCCGCGGCTCGAAGGGCAGTCGTTAAGGGTAGTCTATTTACATTTGAATGGTTGAATTAAAATAGGCACTAAATACCAAAAAAATACAAAAAAAACTAAGTATGCAGTTTCGTTCTATATGTCATATATAATGAAACTGCATACTTAGTTTTTTTTTTGGTACTTACTGCCTATTTTAATTCAACCATTCATTTATTTAATTATTTTTTTATTAAATTTAATATCTTTCTCCCATATGTGCTCTGGAAATGGAGCATCACGACGACCTCCGTTCGATCCACAGCTTATATGAGTCTAAATTTAGGTAGAATTATGTTTGAAAGTAAACTTAAAATGTGCTGAATAAATTCATTGAATTATTCACCAGACAATTGGCACCGATAATCGTGCCTCTGATGGGTTAAGAGAAATCTCGTGGCTATTTTTAAAGTTTGTTGTCTCTCGTTATATTACATTGTGTGTGTTCCCGATTTTTCGGAAAAGTATTCAGTATGATTCTCACTTAAGACCTCTTTAAAACCTTTCTAGTTTACCTCCGTAGCCTAGTGGTATGATTCTTGACTTCCACTCGGGGGTTTCGGGCTCGATTTCCGATTGTACCCAAAGAAAAAAGAATGCCAGTCTGGTAAAATAGTTCGTCTAATAACAATACTCTCATTTGTTGTCAATATGTTCAATGACGAACCGCGAGTTCTGTGCCTACTCCTAAGGTTCTAAACCCAAAGACTCGCTTACTAAGGCCGAAGCCAATATTTCCTCTTGTCCACGTTCTTTAATTTGTCCGAAATACGAATACATATATACGAATACATATACATAATACATAAGGAGTGCCATACGAAAAAAGAAGTTGGCTGAAAGAATTTGTCTATTGACAATAAACCTTCCTGGTTTTACTTTATACAATGAAACTGTACTAAAATACAATTGTTTCATTTCTATTATCACTATCGTGGCCTAAATAAGATGTCTGTCTTCCAGCCCGAGGGTTGCGAGTTCTATCCCCGTTGTTATTCCTTTGAAAGGATTCCAGTCTGGATTTAATACAGACTTCTTAAACATCTTTCTGGTTGGTTGCAAGAGATTTCCACATGGAAATTAGTCCGCCAGGTTGTACTGTATACAATGAAAATCTAATATAATCCTAAATTATTAAAAAAGCTCCACATTAAATTAAAAATATTTTTAAGCCAACAAAGGAACCCTCACCACCCATCCCATACGATACCCCTTCTACCCTCTAATGCCGCCCTCTGACGCGGTCCTCTGCCGTCACACGTCGCTCATGAATATGCAAGCCACCGTCCTACCCTTCTTCACTTTTACAATTATTATTTCACACCCATACGTTATCCATCTTCTGGGGTAGGGAGACTCTCCACACTCTAGAATCAGTATGTGTGAAAACATCCATGTACCTATATTAATCAATTACTGGATATATCTCGCTTCAGTCTGATATTATGATATAAAGAGGTCATATACTACAGTGGGCTCCTTAAACTCACTGAAAGAAGTTTTTCATACATACTCGTACATATCAACATGCCAATCAAGTTTCCGCAACTTTGCAGTTTTGTTTAATGAAATTTTTATTAAGATCCTAAATGTACGAAACTTTACAACATTTATTTAAAGAGACTATATAAGGATTATAGAAATATCGTAAAGCTAACTATGAACTCTTTGTCTTCGGAGCCTGTCAGTCCTTTGTAAAATAAGCGTTGGCTTATATGCAGTTCCTGGAACTATCCATTTCCCCAACTACTGATTCAATACATTTCGAATGCTAGCCAATAACGTTTAATGTATTTTTTATATTCGTTATCTTAACGGGTAGGCAGATAGGAGACAGCGTCAGACTTTCCTATCGCGACACATTTTTCGTCTCTTTCACATCCATATTCACCTTCTCATCAACTCCTACTATTTACTATCTGACATTTTACATTTCATTCTTTCAAAATATCATTCACTTGATCCACCAAACATAATTTATTTCCTCTAATACCCCTTCCACTCACATTTACACTGTCGTCGTCGTTGCTGGGCTCCCCTCGCCATTCCAACGTCGGGGATCCCCTTTGCCATTCCAACGTCCATTTAGTTGAAAAGCGAAGATGTGCCGTGAAGTTTTTTTTAAGTGAGTGAGTTGTTGCACACCAGCAAACTACTGGCAACATCGCTGTGCCGAATCCGATGACACGCCGCAGTGAGACGATCGGGGCACACCATAATGTTTTTTTCTCTCTTTTTGGAAGAATATATTGTCGTTATTCTGCGAAAAGGGTTTAAGTCCATTTTTGCTTAAAATAACGGTTTGGTGCCATTTTACTTAAAATAAAAATATCTTTTATTTCGATGGTCTTACATCCAATATCGAGCTTTGACCTCCATCAATCTTCGCCTCCAGCTCCTCCTGTCTTCCGCCACGACCCTCCAATCCTGCGCCTGTAGCTGCTGAGTTGCGTCCCTCTCAACTTCGTCCTCCCGTCGCAGCCTTGGCCTGCCCACTCTCCTTCTCCCACCCGGGTGTCCCTCCAGGATTCTTTTGGGTGCTCGCGATGATGGCGTTCTCTGCACATGTCCGGCCCATCTCAATCTGCTCAGTATGACATGTACAGATAGCCTGGGAGCTTTGTAAATATTATACAGCTCGTCGTCGTATCGTATTCGCCAGGTTTCGCCGGCATTCACGGGGCCTAGTAATAAAAATATCTACACATGGAAAAAACATTTATGTCTAAAAGTTATATGGTTTAGCTGTTATGGAAAGATAAAAAGTTATTTAACTTGATTTTACATCGCCCTCCGAAACTTAAATTGCATTTATCTCAAAACTCAATATTTGGACTTAAACGCTTTTCGCAGAACAACGACGATATATGACCGAAGTTATTGGTATCCTTACACCCCTGAATATTAGGCGGGAAAATGCCTGTGTCATACCACATGGAAGTCATGTGCATTACCGCGCAGCCATACCATTTGCACTGTATATTAGTTTTGTTACCCTTTCTTGATTCATACGTTATACATGAATCAAAAAAGTATATCACATACATAATACACCCAGCTTTAATTTCACATTAATTCTTAATTACTTTAATTCGCATTCTTCTTCTAAAAAGTATTAATCTTCTAAGAAAGATTATACTCGATTTGATACTAGTAATAAATTAAAGACTTATTGATAGTAAGTAAATATATAACCTGAAATTACACATATATTATAGAGTAAGCCAATGGAAAAGAAAATATATTTTAGAGAAATACTATCAAATGGTCCTCAGTGAAGATACACCCCCACCAATAGAAGGTAGGGCAAGGCTGACAGCTACGTTCTAGATCAGAGGTTCCCTAACTTTTTTGACCTACCGCCCCCGTTTTATAAAAAATACTTAGCCCCCCCCCTGGAAATCTACTTTCTTTAATGGAACAAACACATTTGCGTTCTTTTGTGTATCTATATTTCTACCTATGATTTACAACATAGATAAGATATATGTTGTAAATAAGATACCTTGAAGCTTGAAATTATAAAACTATTTTTAAAATCAACCATAGCATTTGCATTACACACAGTAAATAAAGATAACGAAGGATAACAGAAACAATCTAAATTAGATTTCATACATGTCGCCTTTTTATAGTATCGTATTGTAAACAAGTCATTACACGCAGATATTCCTGCCGATGCATGCTGGACTTCCCGACAAGACACGACACGCTCGCCTGCCAATACTTGCTTATGTCAGCAAGTGTATTTATTTGGCAAATAAATACACTTCTTCTAAAATTCCTGTATGTAAGATTGCCATGGTAGACAGCTTTAAAGTGTTGGGAGTCATAATTAACACTTTGTTCTCAGATCAAATTTTCATCTTCGATTACGCTAGCTAGTAGTCCGCCTCACGATTTATCCTCTTCTGAGTGACACACATCGCAAGCGTCTTGGCAGTTGAAAACTCCAGTCTGCACCTTTTGCTCCAGGCAACTCACATATACAGATCACTCAGATCAGTAGCTGTAAGTTCAGTAACTGTACTGTTTCTTTGGGCTTCTGTAGTCTTCCTCATCAAGACCTATGTATGGAGTATCTTGATGTACGGCTGCGAGACATGGTGCCTATCCGAAAGAGATAGACGAAGACTAGAGGCTTTTGAGATGTGGTCCTATAGATGACTATTAGGAATTTCCTGGAGAGACCGCATCACAAATGAAGAGGTTCTCCAACGAATCGAAGGAGGAAGGCACCTGCTCAGGATCCTGTCCGAAAGGCGTGCAAGATGGATCGATCATATAATACGACAAGAGGGCCTCTTGCATGCCATAATGGAGGGTATGACCGAGGGGACAAACTCTAGGGGACGCCCACGCCGAGAGTACCTGGAGGACCTGTTGGTGGACGTGCGCTGCTCAACATATACAGACTTAAAAAGAGCCGCACAGGACAGGGGGGAATGGAGGAGAAGAGTTCAAATTGCTGCAAACCAGTCTTAGGACTGCAACCACGGAAGGAAGTCTTAGAGAGCTAAAATTTGTACATCAATGTCTTCTAACAAGGGAAATAAAAACTTATAAATACATTTGGATTACTGAAATTTTATTTAGTCTTGTTTTCTTGAATCACAAATTTCTAGATGCTAGTCTGTTTCAATACAGTTGCTAGGCTAATTAATATATGGTAGTCTGGTTCAATACAGTTGCTAGGCTAATTAATATATGGTAGTCTGGTTCAATACAGTTGCTAGGCTAATTAATATATGGTAGTCTGGTTCAATACAGTTGCTAGGCTACTTAATATATGGTAGTCTGGTTCAATACAGTTGCTAGGCTAATAATTATATGGTAGTCTGGTTCAATACAGTTGCTAGGCTAATTAATATATGGTAGTCTGGTTCAATACAGTTGCTAGGCTAATTAATATATGGTAGTCTGGTTCAATACAGTTGCTAGGCTAATTAATATATGGCAGTCTGGTTCAATACAGTTGCTAGGCTAATTAATATATGGTAGTCTGGTTCAATACAGTTGCTAGGCTAATTAATATATGGTAGTCTGGTTCAATACAGTTGCTAGGCTAATTAATATATGGTAGTCTGGTTCAATACAGTTGCTAGGCTAATTAATATATGGTAGTCTGGTTCAATACAGTTGCTAGGCTAATTAATATATGGTAGTCTGGTTCAATACAGTTGCTAGGCTAATTAATATATGGTAGTCATAAATATTGTCATATTAGTCCGCTTCTAAAAAGTCTAAAAAAAGGACTTATTTATACTGCAGAACATCTTTAACTATTTATACTGCAGAACATCTTTAACTATTTAATGAGTCACCAAATTTATCTCAAAAATTGTACAAAACTGTTAAACTATCCCTAGTTGCCACAAGGTCAGAGTAGCCAATTGGGCTAATGGTTGTCCAACATATAGGTGCAAGGAGCTCCTCCCACAAAATGTGGTCTGCAGATTGATCTGGATGGCCACATCAATTGCAACAGAATGAAGAGACTAGATTAAATTAAAAAAGATTGCTGTTGAAACTATCATGACCCGGGAGAAATTGGAAGGTCCAGTAGTTAGGAACCACCCGAGGGGTTATAAGCGTGTTATGATGCAAGAAAAGAATTTATAAGTGTGTCATCTATTATTAATGAGTTGAAGTAGAGTTTTTTCCAAAGATATTTCTGTCATCTTTACTTCTATTTTGTTAATAACCTGCCAGGTTTATTGTCAAATAGAAATTTGTTCCATCCAACCAAATATTTGCATCAGATGGCCACCTTTAATCTCACATACCATTTTTCAACAAGTCAATCGGTTGATCCCTGTATTTTCCTAGATATCCTCTTCCTCCTTGTTTCATAAACATACCTTTTAACATCATTCTGGCCTTGGAAGTACAAGGCTGATCACTTTGTATTTCTTCAAAACTGGGGTTGGGCTAGTTATGCTATGTTCTTAAAATTGAACCATTAAATGGGCAAAGCTGTCAAAGTTTTACGATTTGACTAAATATTCATTATGGCTATATACTCGTACAGTGGTGGTTCATAAAACAAAAAGGTATGTTAGACCCAGAACATATCATAGACTCGCCTTTATCAAAATATAAAATCTATTGATTCCGTATTATCTAGTTTCAAGTTATACCTATGTATGTACACTTTATTTGGTCTCATATTTTAAGTATTGTATTTTTATTAAATTTTAGCAAACTGTCCTTTTATAGTTACGTTTTTCACAAAGTTCCATTCAGTTAAGAAATTTCTTAGTACATTTAAATTCTCAGTTTTATGTAAATATATATTTAACTTTGGCTAGAGATATTGTTAAAGTATTCTGCTCATAAATGTATATAGTTTAAGTTATATATGCAACAAAACACTAATGGTCCTTTATAAGCAGAATTTACTATAGTTAAACTAGATGATCATAATACTGATCAGGTCTTTGTATTCTTCCGCTTTGGATATAGTTGATTTCGACTATAATACAAGCCCGAATCTTCAGGGTTTTAAAGGTTTACTTTCCCTTTACAATAAGAGTGGCATGTTGAATAGTGCCTTGCTTTAGAATTAAACAAGCTTATAAAATAAAATTACTGTTTAAATAGATTTCCTTAGTAATCTTAATAAATAGTCATTTATTCTCTCTGCATGGTTGAACCAATCTTAAACCTCCTTTCTAAATCATTAGCAACACGTTTTCTTTTAAACAGCATTATCTCTCAATTTCCTCATTCCTTATTCATTCATATATTGGTTTAGCAAACATTCTTCATTGTTTTATCAATTATTCCAGGTTCATATTTCTTTTCCTTATCCTTCCCAAAAAGGCCATTCTGAGTATAGCTGATAAATCATTGCAAAAATCTCACAAATCATCACAGAGTCTGAAAATTTTCCAATGAGATAATAATTGCAATGAGATAAAACCGCTCCTCTTTCTTTACGTCGTCCTTTACTGTCCATGCAGTGAGACTCTGGAATCAGTTACAAACCAATATAAGACTCGCTCCGTCCTTGGCATGCTTTAAGAAGCGACTGAAAAAGCTCTTAATTTCTAGTCAGTAAAATAACGTGTTTCATTCCTGATTTTTCTTTTCCTTTCCTCTCTACCATCTTTTCCTTTCCTTTTGATTGATGATATCTCACTTTATATGAAAAATAATGTTCGGGTGATTGTCCGTCTTTGTGGGATTCGTGGGCATGTTCTCACGTATATGTTTATGGATTTCGTGGGGATGGATAGTCATTTGAATGATTTATGCGACCACGTAACTTGCTTCATTTACTTTTGTCTGGTTGGTTGGAAGAGATTGCCGCCTGGCAATAAGCCCGCCAGATTGTATTTGAATAAAAGTGTTAAATAAATAAATAACTCTGGATGTAATTTTTTTAATTTTGCAATTCTTGTGTTGTTTTAAGTAATACACTGTTTAAAAATGTACAAATACATATATAGAAAGAAAGTACTAAATAAAATTAGGGTTTAGTTCTAGAACATTGAAAATGACTATGATTAACATATGTTCAATGATTAACATACCTGCAATGACAATTTGCTTCAATGTTCATGGTGACAATGAAAAAACAGTAAGACCAGTGAAACAATTAATTTATTTACTTTATTTAGACATGAAACATACACATAGAAATTATAAATTTCAGTAATTGATAATTATTCACAATCAAAGCCATCCAACTGACCACTAGATGAGAAATGTGCATGGTGCAACGCAGCTACTGATAGCCAATACTGTAGATTAACAATAGAGTAATCGAAGCAAATGATCTCTGTGATCTTGTTCATAAGAGGCTAGACTTCTGGGTTTCAAGAGGTTTTCAGGTTCTTCTTCTTCTTGAATAATAGCTGTGAACTCCTATATATGAGGGAGTATACACCAGTGTCAAGTGATGTCCACTTCATAGATCTTGTTAGTTCTATTCACATGGAGTTTTCAGGTTCTATTTGTGATGCTATCAAATAAATCTTCCCCACCTGTTGAGCCTCAATAAAATTTCCATATTGAATAGCATCACTCATTTTATTAACAAAAACAAAATTAACCTGTAATAAAATATATGTATAATATATATGATAAATATCGATAGTAAATTAAATTTAAATCATTCGCTCGCTCACATACATTTAACTATCATCTTACTGTAAATATTCATTTAGTTGTAAACTATGTAGTTTAGTTGTAAAATAGTTTAACTCCATAGTATCTCACTAGATAACAGTAGTCCTGGGCCGAGTTGCTTGATGTGCCGTGTCGCCCATATGAATAGAACTACCTAGATACTATGCAGCTGACATCACTGGACACTGGCGTATACTCCTTCATATATAGGAGTTCACGGCCATTATTCAAAGAGAGAGAGAGAGAGAGATTAAAATAACATCCCAGTCTAGTAGAGTTTGAGACAGAGTAGAGATTTTTCAAAAAAACAGCATAGGCGTTTATTAAAAATCCCTAATTTCATCCATAATTATCTCCGTATAAATAAATGCAACCCACTAAGCAGCAGCATTATTCTAAGCAGTTATTCAGATGTGCAGATATTATTATGTTATTGAGCGGAAAACTGGGGGTGTTAAAAAATATAAAAAAAACTTTAAAATTAAATACTGCTCAGGATCTAAATGTTAAATTTACTAGTTAAATGAGTATAATTTTTTATTCTATAGTATTGTGCAAAAAGCTTGTCAGCGCATGAGCCTTTAATAAAGGTTCATTTCCAAAAGCAGACAAAAAAAATTCATCAAGCACCTGAAAAAATTAGCAAACAAATTGATTACTTCCTGAATGTTAACAGTGACCTCCTTATTGAAATGCATTTCTGAGGGTATACGTTACTAGCATTATCTTTACTTAAAGAGTTATTAAATTCTTAATGGAATTTTCATGATGATTCATATAAAATCTCTTAGCCAGGACTTAACAGATTTTGGTGATATTCTTGAAATTGATGTAGTCCTGCAGCGTATAATTTTCTTCCCCTTTCTAGAGAACCATATTGGAAACTTATTAGTTCACACTTGACAATATGTTAGGTACAATTTTTTCAATCGCTGACTTAAGAGTACCTACTGTAAAACATCATATAACTAAATTATCGTCAATATTACTATATCATCAATACGTTAGCAATATATGTACTACAATATTACTATATTATCAATATGTTAGCAATATATGTACTACAATATTACTATATCATCAATATGTTAGCAATATATGTACCACAATATTACTATATCATCAATATGTTAGCAATATATGTACTACAATTGGAGTCGGGGTCAAACATTCAAAATTTTGGAGACTTTAAAATCTCTAGATGGGAGGCAAACAAAAGCTCACCATCATCTAGTTTTTTAAAGCTTTGAGAGATAATAGTCACTATAGTTCGGAAATTCTAGGATGAGTCCTATGACAGCTCACAAATTGGCCCCAATACAACCTTATGTTATGTATTTACCTAAATAACTTGCTATTTATTAGAATTGAGGCTTATATTAAAGTTGATAAAATAATTAAAATTACTGAACATCGTTACAAGGTTGTATTGGGGCAAATTTGTGAGCTGTCACAGGACTCATCCTAGAATTTCCGAACTATAGTTTTTAGTATTTTTGCATCAAGGTATCCAAATTTCACAATCTTTACATCCTAATAGTGCTTTTTATATATTAGATATGGGAAGTATATAAAAACAACCCAAGATAATCTTACAACCAAAACGAAATTATTCCCAAAGTCGTAAAGTTGTTTACTTTGTATCCCCTTATTGATGACCAGTAGAGTACCTACCCCTCAAGTTTCAATGCTAGTCGACTGATCACGGTCCTTGAATATACACATGTGGAAATTTGAAAAGTCTTAATTCAACACTAGGTATATCATTTCCTAGCTATGTTTCTGTCTTTAAAGCGTAAAATAGCCACTTCTTAGTTCTTAAAGCGCTTATGTGTCAAAAATGCTACATCTTGGTTCCTAAAGGGCAAAATCGTCAAAAATGCCACTTCTAGATATTAAAGCACGTGTCAGAATTATCTAGGAAGTAATGTTTTAGTGAGAACTTTTCTTCAATTACTAGCCTAACACCACAATTCAATAAAAAAAAACCTTTTGAGGAGAGACCAAAGTTGGGATGGCTAGATGGTATGACAGAAAATTGACGCACACTGTGTGAAAGCGATTGAGAAGGGAATAGTGCTGAGAGAGAATCCTGCAGGCAGGCAAGACCTATGTTTTTAGTACTGATGATGATTTATCATGATAACTTTCACCAGGTTTAAAGAAAATAATTTGGACCTCCAAAGTCTGTAACCCAAATGAACTAGGTGAAGAAATACTCGTACATTGTATTGTATTTTATTACACTTCTGTTGTATACAATCCAACGTGGTGGGCTTATTGCCATGTAACAATCTCTTCTAACCAACTAGAAAGGTGTTAAAGTGGCCTAGAGTGAAACCAGACTGGAATCCTTATTTTAAAAACCCGGGCTAGGAGACAAGCATCTTACCAACTAGGCTACGGAGGTTGTTAAGTATACTTATTAGGAAGGAGCCTTAGTCACTACGTTAATGTTATGTAATATATACTTGTTTTCTGATATAAGGTTAAGTAAGGATGAAGATTCGACTCAGCTTTTTCGAAGGTTTGATTATTTCAGCTTTTTCAGGAATTTTATTACAATAAAAAATCAAACTACAGTTTAGATTTAATAATTTATATTTATTAAATAGAATGAAAGTACCATTTAAGATTTAATTCGTTAGTAATTTATGGTTACCATAATAAACAGCTGACAGAAATTATATTTACAATATCCATTTAAATGTTATGTACAACACTTATATTAATATCAATAATAACTTATCAACAGCATAAAATTTAATATCGGTGTTGTTTTAATGAAACCTTTTAAGTTAAGTTTGCTTAATTTTTAAATGATTCAAATATTAGTTTAAGAAAAAAATGTATTTATCCAGGAAACAAGATAATCTTGCAAAATGGGCATATAAATGCAAAATATACCACATTTCACCTTATTTTAGTTAAACGGGGGAAAAGCTGTCATCGTTAAGTATTTATTTATTTTTATTTATTTAACACGTTTATTTCAAATACAATCTGGCGGGTTTATTGCCTGGCGGCAATCTCTTCAAACCAACCAAACAAAAGTAAATGAGGCAAGTTACGTGGTCGCATAAATCATTCAAATGATTGTCCATCCCCACGAAATCCATAAACATATACGTGAGAACATGTCCGCGAACCCCACAAAGACGGACAATCACCCGAACATTCTTTTTCATATAAAGTGAGATATCATCAATCAAAATGAAAGGAAGGGATGGTGGAGAGGAAAGGAAAAGAAAAATCAGGAATGAAACACGTTATTTTACTGACTAGAAATGAAGAGTTTTTCAGTGGCTTCTTAAAGCATGCCAAGGATGGAGCGAGTCTTATATTGGTTTGTAACTGATTCCAGAGTCTCATGGACAGTAAAGGACGACGTAAAGAAAGAGGAGCGGTGAACCGGAAAGGCCAATAAACAATCTCTGTTTGAGTGTAGCGCTAATCTGTGATTGGAAAGACGCTGAAAATTTTCGGAGAGATAAGAGGGACAGTTAAGGATATTATACAATAGAGACAGTATGTAAAGTATGGGCTTATATGGAATGATTTGAATGAATTTAACTATAAAAAAACACAGTACATGGTACATGCTTAATATTTTCGTGCAAACTAGTTTATGGCATAATTATTCGATATTCAAGTAAATATTTTTTATGGTTTGGGTAATTTTTAAATGCGTCCAATTAAAACAGATTCTTTATGTTGACATCTTCTTTAATTTTACTATGTTGCACCTGAAAGCTAATGTTTCGGAGCTCCTGGTCGCCAATAATGCTGTATTGGGTATTTTACTATGTTGCACCTGAAAGCTAATGTTTCGGAGCTCCTGGTCGCCAATAATGCTGTATTGGGTATTTTACTATGTTGCACCTGAAAGCTAATGTTTCGGAGCTCCTGGTCGCCAATAATGCTGTATTGGGTATTTTACTATGTTGCACCTGAAAGCTAATGTTTCGGAGCTCCTGGTCGCCAATAATGCTGTATTGGGTATTTTTTCGGAACTCATGCTGTATTGTGTATTTCTTCATATTTTAGTTGAAGGACATATTTATTTTGATGTCAGTATTTGCAGGACCTTAGTTTATTTGTTCAGTTACACAAGTGATTTCCATAGCGTTCTTAATGGATTTCAGTTCGCAATCTGTCGTCTTCCAATAAATTTGATAAGTTTCTTTTAGTTCATGTTTCATGGCTTGAACTTGTCTATTTTGTCAAAAGATGCATTATTATTTCAAGGTTTTTTTGTTGACTTCATTGTTCTAGTTGCTTAAAAAGACGTGATTGTTCTGGTTTTTTCCATCGCTGATTAAATTTTTATTGCATTGGCGATCAACAAAAAATGTCGCTTTGGGGATGGAAAAAAATGTACGCCATGGTCAGTTCACGTTTGACCCAGTATTTTATTTTTATTCATGCATGCATAACAATTTCTTTAGTACATAATTAATAACTAAACCAATGAAGTCTTCATAAAAAAAATTACACTTAGACATGAGGCAAGAAAAAATATTATAAAAAGAGATAAACAAAAAGTGATTAGATTCTAAAATGAAGAAAGCGATAATGGATGTCAAATTTATAAAGAAAAGACACATTTAATACTAAAGAGAGTGTGTCGCTGTTAGACCGCATACAAGTGGGAATCCAGCTTTAGATTTCAAAACATAAAGACGCATGACGAAATGTCGCTGTTAGGCCGCATACACGTGGGAATCCAGCTTTAGATTTCAAAACATGAAGACGTATGACGAAATGTCGCTGTTAGGCCGCATACACGTGGGAATCCAGCTTTAGATTTCAAACATGACGTATGACGAAATGTCGCTGTTAGACCGCATACACGTGGGAATCCAGCTTTAGATTTCAAAACATGAAGACGTATGACGAAATGTCGCTGTTAGGCCGCATACACGTGGGAATCCAGGTTTAGATTTCAAACATGACGTATGACGAAATGTCGCTGTTAGACCGCATACACGTGGGAATCCAGCTTTAGATTTCAAAACATAAAGACGCATGACGAAATGTCGCTGTTAGGCCGCATACACGTGGGAATCCAGGTTTAGATTTCAAACATGACATATGACGAAATGTCGCTGTTAGACCGCATACACGTGGGAATCCAGCTTTAGATTTCAAAACATGAAGACGTATGACGAAATACCCAGATAACTCGATTAATATATTTTTGTACATACATAATTAATCTATGCTTTTTTAATGTTTAAAATCAAAGTGTTTATGAGTTGGGTCCTTTTTTACGTACTGTCGAGTTTTTGGCACAAATTGGTAAATAACATTTCTGTTTTTCAGATATTTCAATTTAAAAGTTGAAACTTCTTCCAATATATTATATTATATCCGATAGACTATCCCTCGTAATCGAGTATGATTGCCAGTCATCCCGTAGATAGAAGACGCCTGTGGGTAAACTGCTTTATTGTGTGCATGCTGTTGCACTTCAACAAGCACACATTCTTGACAAATCAATGGCAAAATTTCGATAGGAAGAAGATTGAAGTTTTAAGATGATCGTTAGATTCAATCCGCTAAAGCCTTTCTTTGGGCAGAGATTTATATAGCACTATTTTTGTGTTACTTAATACAGTATAATAATTTATGATAAGCAACATATAAGCTACAGAAAAAAAACATAAATTCAGATGTAAAATGGTCTGAGAGTGAAACTAGCCAGGAAGTGAATCCACCAGGAATCGAACCTGAAGCGCCCGCTTGCTTAGCGTGAATATTAACCGTAACATCACGGACGCTGACAATGCCATTATGCCATGTTTACACGAGCTTAGTACTTGTCATTAGTACTTCTCACTCGCACTTGTATCCACGTGTAAACAAGCATATTAGTACTAAAGATTAGAACCATAAATCTTAGTACTAATATGCTTGTTGTCAATAGCAGTTTAGTACAAACGATAAGTACTAATGACAAGTACTAAGCTCGTGTAAACATGGTATTACTCGTATACTACATAAGCATCTGGACACTTACACATTTTTCCATAGTATAAAAATAATATTTCCAGTTAAAATATCACTTTCAATTATTTTTACCAAACATGCACATTGGACATTTGATGATATTATTGTTACCAATAGGTAAATATATTTTCTCGAAATTTTACACTTGCCAATTGATGCCAAAAACCCGACGATATATCATATACGTCCATATCGTACCACACGCGCAAGACAATACTTCCATCTTATACAATTAAATTTAAAAACTAAAAGGTCTCATTAAAACACTGATATTATCTTATAATTATAATTTTACTGACAATATACCTAAATACACAATAAATATAATACAATACTTAAAAACATTTTTTGTGACTAGGGAAGATTTACATAAATAAACAAAAAAAAAGGATAACAATTATTTTCTATACATACTAAATAAAACACATTGCAATAGAATAATGAGTTTCAACATTATCTAAAATAGTCATCCGGTATTTTCGAAAGTTATTTTCCATTTTTATCTGATTCTTTGGAAATTATTAAGTCTATTTACATTTTTATAAATGACTTAAATCGGGATTAATCGGGTTATGCATGAAATGAAATATATAATAATTTAAAGTAATTCTTTATACTTCACAACAAAAACGAATTCAATTGTTCTCTTTTCCACGTATGAAAATACACCATTTTTTAATTAGCACACCACCAACTTGGAATAACTACTCTCTAATACAGTGCTCCTCAAACCTAGGTAAATTACCCAAAATTGGGTAAAAGGAGGGATTTCCTTGAGTAATTTGTCAAAATGATATAAAACTGTTAAGATTTTGATACCATGCGGTTTGATCCACAACAGTATTCTAGTACCAACTTTTATTTAAGGAAGTGAAATGTGGATTTGGAAAAAGATGGAAGAAGCCGAATAAATGGTCAAAAACATGTGTAGCAATGCAAGCAGCGACAATATAATGTAAAACAATCTAGCAGTCCCTGTAAAAACAATCTGGCAGGCTTATTGCCATTCGGCAATCTCTTCATCTATGATAAGATACGGAATTAATTAATCAATTAGGAATCGCACTCTGAAATGGTTAGACATGTACAACGGATGAATGAAAAAAGACTAACAAAATAAATATACAGTGTAAATGTGAGTGGAAGACCAAGGAAAATTGGTCGAATCAAGTGAATGATATATTGGAAGAAGGAAACTTGAAAAAATAGAGAAATTGTAGTACTTGTATGAGAAGATGTATGGGTTTGGGAGAAGCGAAATATGTTTTTCGTGATAGGCTGGTCTGGCGCTCTCTCATCTCAGCGTAACTCAACAGGGAACAGCGTGATATTATTATGCATATATTTCAATGATGATATTGTTTCTTTATATCATGAGAGCTGGCAACATCACTGACGCGACGAAGCTACAATAGGTCCACAAAACGAACCTGTTTGCTGAGGCTCAAAAACAAAGAGTGGTGTGCTTTGTCTTCAATAGCTCATAATATTGTAGAATTAGTAAATACATAAGATAGAGCAATAGCATTTTTCTCATCGACTGTGAATTGGGTAATGATTTATTCATGGTGATTTTTTATGGCAGCTAAAATGTTTAAAATAAATATGATACATTGCATCAAACAAAATTGCTTCATATTTTTTATAGACCTCTTCACTTGCCCTATACGTTTTTCTATGCACTTAGTGTTTTATCTTCATTGCGATAAAAAAGTTTTTCTGATAAGCGATTTTAGGTGAATGAAGGGAAAAGTTTGGGAAGCACTGTTCTAAAGTATTACCACAAAAATTACATTATTTTTAACTTTAATATAAATTAATGTTTTCTTATTTTTACACAAAAGTTATTTTGACTAGAGATTCAAAGAAATATATAACATACATGCATTTTATAACTATTTATGATATAAATAATCAATAAATTATGTATTTTTACTTAAAAGTTATAATACAGTTTTTATGCTATAATATTATTTAATTGAAACAAAACAAAAAGAATAGCGCGCCTTTTAGAGCACGAATACGGGATGCAACCTTTAGATTTGATTTCTTCGATTTAGATCAATAGAAATCCCTCCATTTGCGCGGTTTTAGTTCATGCGACTTCACTTGAACGCGGTTTATTCTGTTTAAAAGTTTAAATGCATAATAGTGATACACATTAAATAATAATTTTGCTTCTAAACCAACGTGCATAAACTGTAAGAACGACAATAGTATTAATGGAAGATTCAATAGATACAGCCAATTGTAAGTTCTGTATTTTTTTTGGTATTAATAAATCGTATAGCTCTAACCAAAATTATCAGTTATCAGTTAGCACGTATATGTACTTATTAAAAAAATAACCAAGCTTTTTTAAGCTTGACTTAAAAAGATCATCTATTTGGGCAGTATGTTTACGGGTGATGAGCGAGTTAAAAGAGACATTGAATGAAAGATAGCGACAGGAAACAAGGTAAACAGAGAACTTAATGTTATATGCAACAACCGCACAATATCAAAAGTAGTAAAAATGGCATCCATAATAGTGTGTTGGTGCCCACCTTAATGTATGTAAGTTCATTGAACTTGGCAGAAGGATAAGAGTAAGATTAATGTTGTGTAGATACGTGCACTAAGGAAAGTTTGTGGAGTGTCATTGTTTGAAAAAAGACGGAATGAAGACATCAGAAATAAATACATCTATAAAATTGATATTTTAAGTAAAATGGTGAAATGAGCTTTAAGATGGTTTTGAAATGTGAAGAAAATGAACGATGAAAGAATGACTAAGCGACTATACAAGTCAGAAGTGCAAGGTGTGCGTGGAGGAGGTAGGATGAGGAAAACGTGGCTGGACCAAATGGAGCAAATTTTGAAAGAAGTGACAAGTATGAATAACAGAAGATTGTGCATGACGGGATGTATGAATGTGAAGGAGGCTAAAATTGTGTTCTTGGATAGAAAAGTTTAGAAATCTGTTATATCTGCCTACCTTGCAAAGGACACGACGTGACATGTACTCGTACGTGATATGTATGTATCTATTTTACCATACTATATATAGCATTCAATGACTCCATTTCGCGGTTTTTATTTATGCGCTGTTATACTGAAACCATTTATTTACCCGAGTAAATGGAGGGATTACAGTATATTCTAGTATAGGTACGAGTATGGGGAACATATTTCTTCAAGTGTGTCAAAGAATATGCCCAATTCTTTAAAAAAATCTTTGCGCGACAGATAAATAATACGAAAAATAAAATTGTGTCAGATAAATAATTATTATTTATCTAACATAATTTTAATTTTCGCTCTTTTCTTCTTCTGATAACAACAATAGATTCTTACGTTTCGTTTCAAAATTACGTCTCACATTCATGGTGTCACGACACTTTCATTACAAATAAGACAAAATACACCATTATTTTCTTCAATAACACCGAATTTACGAAACCATTCTTCCTGATACAATCGTCCACTTCCTCTTAGCTCAATACTCAATTTTTGTTTTTTTATTCCTCAACATTTTGATAAGAGTATATCGAAAAATAATTACATATTTAAAGTTCGTCGCGTAATCCGTTTGAGGACACCGACAATGCAACACACAACAAAACACCCCCTCTACCTCACGTTTGACCAAAATCTTTCTGTTTCTCGCTCGCTCTCATATAAAATGACGGACGTGCGTGAGACATTTTTCAAACAAAATTCGAACTTTGCCCGCGTGTCATAGATTCGCCATTTTTGTTTTAGTAGAGCACTCATATTATATAAATCAGAATGGCACACTTTTGGTGACCACCAGTGAACAAGTGTAGAACTGCAAACTAAAATCACTTCACCGTTGCGAATGAACACCACTTGGGGGGTAGAGTTTGTTTTCATATTTAATATAATATTCAACATTCTTTCATCGGAGATTATTTTTTGTTCGATAGAACACTTACAGGAAATGAACATGCGCAAAACAGATCATTTTAAAAACAAAACCAACGATCAAAATCCCAAATATCAGTTTTCAACTCATGCACAGTTCAATAAAGTAAACATATAAGTGAAAATACTTGGAAACCTCCGTGGCCCAATTGGTAAGACGCTACACTGCCACCCGGGGATTTTGGGTTCAATTTCCAATGGTAGCCAAAATAAATAAAAAAAAGAGTCCCAGTCTTTTAAAATAGTTCTTCTGATAGCAATACTTATCCGAGTATTGTTGCCTTTTCACGTGAGGTAGTATTACCAACACGTAAAATGACAAACCACGAGTTATGTTCCTAATTTATTACTAACGACGAAGACAATATTGCCTCCTGGCCACGCTCTTCAATATGTCCGAATCACCCACTCTGATATGTTGAAGGCTACTATACAAAAAAATAAATGAATATAATATAGTTATATAGAATGAGAAAAAAAACCGTACTCATTCTTTCGTCAATTCAGCCATCATTTTAATGAACCCTGACAGCTTTGAACCAAATAAGTCCACATTTTAATCAGTTACCGTATTATACTCACAAGACACTGTCGCTATTGAGTTATATGATAGAAGCTGTATTATTGCTAAATGTAGCTACGCTGTACAAAGTAGGTATTCTACTCGTAATAGAGCGAGAGAGAAAATTAAAATCAATTCGTTCCAAAATCAGAGATGAAAGATACTCGTATAAAAGAATTTAACATAATTAGCAATGAAAATGTAGATATACGAGTAAGTTGCAATCACGAGTATTGCACATCTTTGGTCACCTCGCTAAATTGATACTCGTATTTTGTGAGTGCTTAAGTTCTGATGTGTAGATTGAGTAAATATAACATTTACTAAATTGTTTTTCTCTTATTTTGCATGTTGCTAATCTAATTGGATTATTTACAGCATACCTAAAAGAAAGATCTCAATACGTAACAATCCGTAACAAGTCTTCTGTGGAATTTATCGCAAGCTCTGGTATACCACAAGGATCTAATTTAGGTCCCCTACTATTCCTCATATTAATAGACGACATTCAAAATTCCATACTCACTCGACATGTTTATTGTTCGCTGACGACTTGAAAATTTTAGAAGACGACCTCCGTGGTCTGGTGGTAAGACGCTTGTCTGCCAATCCGGAGGTTGCGGGTTCGATCCCCACTGGAATCCAGATTTTTTTAAATGGAATTCGAGTCTGGTTTTCACTTAGAGCCCATTAAAACATATTTCTGGCTGATTGGAAGAGATTGCCACATGGCAATAAACTCGCCAGGTGAAATTTAAAAAAATATCAAAAAGATCAATTCATCTCACGACTGTGCACAGTTACAACAGGACCTAGACTGCCTAGTCTCCTGGAGTGAGCAAAATCATATTCTGTTCAACATTAATAAATGTGTCTATGTATCTTATAGTTGATCGTTTTCACCAATTCACCATCAGTATACTATACAAAGAGTGGCACTAAACAGAGTTTCTGAATTCAAAGATTTGGACGTAACCTTTGACTCACGTTCGTTAACCATGTCTCACGTTTGATATCGGACTGTTACAAACTACTCGGTTTTATAATGAGAATATCAAAAGAATTTAACAGTACCGATATCCTCCGAAACTTATCTAGTTAGAACCAAATTAGAATATGCATCTACGGTTTGGGCTCCTCATCAGCTCAAATATAAAAACAATATACAACAAATACAAAAAAAAATCCTCAGATATCTATGGTACAGAACAAAGGGCGATTACCCAAAATATGCTCACCGTGCCGAACTTCTCACGGTGTGTAACTATAGAAGCCTCGAAACAAAAAGGCAAGGATTCATTGCGATATTCCTAATAAAGGTTTTCCAAGGTTACTTTAACTGTCCCGCGATTCTAGAAGCACTAAGTTTATATGTACCCAATAAATATAGCCGTGCAAGGAAGAATCACCCTCTATTCTACATACCAACTTACAGGACGAATATCATGTCTAAACACTCAGTCACGCGCGGTATAGAGATATTGAACCAAGTGAATGACACTGTTGATATATTCTCGGCACCGTCTAGCAGTATGAGAAGAATCCTGGCTGATATTATTCCTAACGAATAAGCTAACGCTAGAAGCAGACCCCCTTTGTGTAACAGGAGAAATCCGTGCAAATTGGATAAATAAAAAAAGAAAAATAATAATTCGGATTTACTAAAGAGCATAACCAGGAGGCGATATAGTTTACGGTCCCAATTATTGAGCCTTCTGATTAAGAACAATTGGAGTAGGTACGGAACTCGCGGTTCGTCGTTGCACGTGTTGACTACACTACCGCACGTGAAGAAACAACAACACTCACACGTCGTTTCGTCACTTCTGATTATTGTTACCAGACAAACTCTTGTACTAGATTGGCACCTTTTTTTGGATACCATCGGGAATTTATCCCAAACCCCTCGCGTGGCAATTAGACGTCTTACCAACTGATATTGTCATATAAATTTATACTTTATCACGTGGTAACCAGTAAAAATAACATAGTTTTTTTTTTAAATAATAGGTAATCCACCCAAACTAAGATGATTTGTGCCACCAAATAAAAGTCATTATGCTATTATATGAGTTAATATAATAAAGCTAATTATAACAATTACAATTCTAGATAATTTTAAGTTTCAACTGATTAAGTTTCAAAAATTTGAACATAGTTAATATGAAATAAAAAATAGTAAAAATGAAATTATTTTTTATGACAAAATAAGAAAGTTGTTTATAATTAATTATGTTTAAAAAGACATACTTTAAATAAGTATTTTACAACAAATATTCTACCATTAAAATAAAAAAAACAGCAACTGCACTTAAGATTAAATCAAGTACCCAAAACATAAAATAAATAAGAATTTGAACTATATTGAAGTAAAGAGTACGTTTGGTTATAAATTGCTAAAAAGAATGGAACATATACGAAACTAAACCAAATGACTCGTAGATTACTGGAATCAGCGGCCTTTATAAATTGCCTCGGGGTTCTCTTGACCCATCCTTGTTCCTATCCAGATGTATTATCCAACGTCATTATTACATTCATACCATCACACCATATCGCTTTTAGGGTAGGCAGAGAGAACAGATCACTACACCTTCTTATCAACACAAACAACCTTTGTGACATCTACACTTATACTTTATTTCCCTCATCATAGTTATTCAGTGGCGCTTATGAGTTATATTTTATAAATTTAAAATCAAAACGCTCTCGAGAAGTGAGATTAATACTTATTTATAATTAAAGTATTGATCTCACTTTTGAATGTTCATGTAGTTACTGTCTTTTCGCTCCCACTTACAGGACTTAACATTTAAATACACGATTTTACAATACTAAATTTCAAATTTAACTAATTAATCTGCACTTTGCTCTCCTAAAACCTCAACATCGCTCGAGGAATCCCTGCCATCCTCACTTTCGTCTTCTTTGGGATCTTTCTTCCCAGTCTTGACGTAGTCAACAACAAGTTCGAGTCCTATAAGCGCCCTGAGATCTTTGCGTCTTTTCCTTTTGCCTTCAGACTCCTCAGAATCGTCGGCGCCACCCAAATGATCACCAATTTCCGGTTCCGTTTTCCTTCTCCCTTCCTCGCTAGCCTCCTCGTCTATTGTATGATTTGTTAAATCACCGTAAATACGTTTAAGGTTCTGCATTACGTAATGTGTACTTACTATGTTTTTTGGGATGTTTCTTTCATGGACCTTGACGTCCACATCATCGTAATATTTCATGTTAAATTTGCCGTTATGGCATAAATTCATCGGAAAAATCTTATTGTTTGGATCTCTCGGTTTGGGTACAGAAAACGCTGATACATGACGATTCGACTTGACGCTATCTTTAAAAGCTGAAATATTATTATTCTCAAACACTAAAGGAGTATTTTGAGAATTAGGGTTAACTTCAGGTGATTGTACTTCCTGTTGAACAGGAAGAGAATTATTCAAACTTAAGTTTTGCGCTTCCTTGGTTCCATGTTTCCTGTCGTATATATGCCCTGACACTCTCAGATCGATGAAGAAGTTCAAGGGATCAATTCCATAAGGTGGTGGGTAAATTGGAGGGTACCACAAAGGGGGTGGAGGGGGTGGTAAGGATAAAGCAGGGGCTGCAGGACCAGTTGGAGTCAATAGATTTCCCTGATACTTTTCTTCCTTCATTTGATTATTAGACTCGTTCACTTTAGGACTTTTCCTCATTTTAGCCTGTACCTCAATATCAGGAGACTCACGTTTTTCCTCCGGTTCCGATTTCTCGTTATATTTGTAATTTTGCATGTGTTTTGGTAAAGTGTTCTTATTGATTGTGAGCTCCAAAGGTTTTTCGAAAAGGTGTTGGTTCTTATTATTGTCCAAGATTGCGTCCGAGCACTTTTCTTCGTAAGAATGTTGCCTCTCGTCTTGTGGCGGGAGACTTCTACCTGACCATATTTCTGAAGCCCGTTGACTCCATTCCTGTTTAGGAGGTGCACCGTCAGGAGGAGGAGATATTTTGCTTTGATTCCAGGATCTCTTCCTTGATCTTCTGTGTCCAAGAGATGGGACGGCCGTTTGGGCAGAGACTCTGCTCGGATCGTTGTTGTTCTTAGCGTGCACGAAGGAGCGCAGCATCTCGCTGAAGAAGTAGGAGTGCGGTACAAGCGGCATATTATAAAGGTAAGGCGGCGTAGCAGCCAGCAGCCTGCTCACCAGCTCCGCACTACGCAGCTCTCCACTCCTCTCCACCCCTCCCAGACCGCCCCGTAGCCCGGCTGCTGTGTTGCCCGCGGGACTGGCACCTGTTCCGTTGGCAGCACTCATTCTTCTTCCTGAAAATAAGATAGAAATTTAATTAAAGTTATACCTAATAAAACTATGCAACCTTTTTGGTTAACTCTTATCAAGACAGTGAAAGGACACGTGATAGCCTCGGTAGACGAATAAGACATTCCAAATAGGATTCAATTTTTTTTTCATTGTAAACAACTTTTCAAGCAAAACTCAAATACTTGCACGCTTTTATATTATTCGTCATATTTATTTAACATTGTTTATTCGATTCGAAAAACAAATATTTATATATTTGTTCGTCTCACGGCACGTTAATGACTTTTACATAACATAAATAAACATTAACATTCGAGACAAATTAATTTACATACTATTGACTATTGACATACAAGTACTTAAAATATCATGAACATACAGTAAAAACTTAAATTGTAGCAATGGTTCTGAAATTCAGTACAAAAGTTAAAAAAATAATAATATTGTAAGATATAATAACATCGACTGTGTCAATAAATTAGAATACGAGTATAAATGGATACAATGAAAATAGTTTACGGGATCACATAACAGCAATATCAACCATTTTAACCACAAAGTAATTGCTTAAATGAATTGTAAATTAATATTTACCTTATTAACTTACATCTATCATTTATTAAAGGTGTTTGCTTTAGCTTTTATTCTTACATCTATCATTTCCGAGAACTTAATTTATATTGCCCCCCTTTAACAATACTTAATCTTCCCCTAACATATAAAACACATAGACTACAAGAAGTTTGGAAAATCTCAAATTTAATACTTTTTGGTATTACGTTACAAAAAAATTAAAACGTAACATAAATAATTTTGGTTCTTGGAAGCCGAAGTCGTCGTGATTTATCGTAGAATAATTATGAACCTTCTTACAATCACATATTTTCGAATATACTTGAGCGACAAATTATTATATAACTTAAACGTTCACCCCTCGCAGGAATAACCCCTCACGCTATTATTACAGCCTGCCCAAAGGCCTAGTTGTCAACTTGGCAACATCGTTGGTCGTCCTCCTCTATGGGAAGACAGACAATCTATTTTTTCCTTGCATCAAGGCGCGCCTCGGCTCTCCGTGGGTGCGCCCAAAATATCGGACTACCCAATTTCTCTCTGGCTGTGGGAACTTTAATGACAAACTAATTAGCTTCAATCTTATCCCTTCACCATTTTTGCGGCCATCTGGATTAAACCGTAGAGCACATTCTGTGGTACTGCAATAATAATCGAGGAGTCATTAATTTCCGAAAGGAACTTCGCTCAGCCTTACATCGGTTTATCTTCGGGCCGATTGGCTATTCCGATATATTTACATCTAAGGATAGTTTTGCTGGATTCGAAATTATATTTACATCTAAGGATATTTATATTTATATTATATTTACATCTAAGGATATTTATATTTATATTATATTTACATCTAAGGATAGTTTTGCTGGATTCAAAATTGCAAAAATTGCGAGTCATTCTCCTTCTCCCGTGATGTCGGACCTTAAGTTCGTTGTCATTACTATTTTTATCACACTAAGGTGTGTCTCCACCGGAGAGGAAGGCACTTTGGGCAGTTCCTTCTTAATCACTACGTGACGTTGCGCTCATAAAAAAATAATGCAGATTTCAATCGAGTGTAGATCGCACTCAATGGGGACTTATATTGTCTCCCATAACAGCGTGGGTGGTGGTGAGATCGAACTAACTAAATAACTTAAAAATAAAGACTAACACATTAAAAATTCTAAACTATTTCTAGTTTACAAAACAAATCCTTAGTTATAGCGTATTTACTTAATTTTAAAGTAATCCTCATCCCTTCATTCTACATAGTTTGAAGGTTCTTCAATTGACTTTAATTACTCAAACACTGAAAACAAACACTTGAACAATAGAATTGATGTGGTTGTATAATTTTATATTATTATTATGCAAATCTGGTTGAATTTCAACATATATATTTTTCAATTCTTTTGAGAAATTTAATTTTTTTGCATTTTCCTTCGTTATAAATTCATTATAATATTTAAATGAAAAAACAAACTCAAGCTTATTTTTTTTCTTTTTAACTTGGAACATAAGTGATTTCCATTTTTTAAAAGTAACTCGGAACGTCAATTTCTTTTAATTTTTTTTAAGAAAACAGACGAATTTAAAATAACAATAATTGCAAATATAAACAGACTATGAAAATATCTAACATTCTTAAAATATGTTAAATAACCTTGAAGATAAAAACGTCGTTACATCAAAAATAAAAAAATTATACATTTTCGACAAATGAGATAAGAAAATCATTGAAAGTAAAAGAATGCGTTATATGGGTTGCATGTTCTATGCAATTGAATAGCGTTTTGATAAAGAGGTATAGGTATGTCATCAATTACTTATTTGTCAGTTTGAAGTTTTGCAACACTTGTATTCCAGTATAAATAATTTATGTATTCAAAGTTTAACTTTAAAATTTACCTGAGGTCTGTATTTCAGGAATACAAGTGTAGCAAAACTTCAAACTGACAAATAAATAATTGATGGCATGTACCTCTTTACCAAAACGCCATTCAATTATGAATAATTATAATTTAGATTTGATTTCACTTTTCCTCGACACCTCCATAAGTAATCTCTGTCATATTTTGTAATTTTATAAAAGCTTTAAATACATCTCGCGGTGGCAGAGGCAACGGTGGTACGAGTACAGCTATCTACATAATCCTATCAGGCGGGGACGGGGACCGGGCTCTGGAGTGCGCCAGTGGAACAGGCGAGACGAGAGGACGAGTTCGGGGGAGCGTTTTATGTTTCCGCACCTCCTCGTCGGGTATTATGACATTGTATAATAATACCTTTGGAAAGGCGAGAGCGGTAAATGCGGAAATAGGCAAAGCGTTTTGCCAATTTCGCTTCATCCAAGCGCGCCAGTTTTGCAGTGGCGGGAAAAATTTTCGTCAAAAGCTCGCCAAAGGGAGAGAGCCGCCATATTTTTTTTTACAAACGCTTCGATGGACGTCTTTTTTCATTGTTCAATTTATGTATATTTTTTTCTCTGTCGAACGCTGGCGTTAACACGATTGCATATGTGGATATCGTGGGGTTAATACCGAAAGTTCGTAAATATATTTTAAAAGTCTGCCCAACGGTCAATCATCGTCGGTCGACAATCATTAGACAAGTTTAATTAATTTTCCATCTTGTCTATACATTCTAACGTTTTCGATCCGGTAAATGAATTAACCTATAAATAAATCATAATTAAAAAAAATTGTATGTGTCTTATATTGAAGTGTTGTTATTAGTTAGCTAAACAAGCATATAAAGTAAATCAGAAACAGCTTTCAACAAACCACTAAGTTTGAACGCTCTACTTGAAATATTTATTTATTTATTTTATTTATTTATTATTAGACATGACAAGAAATATACATAATTTGCGAAAGAACAACAGGAAATGTAATTTAGACATACATTATTTTAATGGATCTGGGTTTGTCGCCTTTAATTTTTCGTATCCCCAGTAAACTAGACTTTTGCCTGTATCTCACTGAGGATATTTAGCATGAAAAAATAAATCGATATTTCTTTCCAATTTTTGATTACATAAAAACAAAATCCCGTTGCACGTTCTCATCAACCTAACAAACAGTGACACTCAATTACAACTGGAAACATCATGCGGAATCAAACTCTTCACACACCATCACTCCAGAAAGACCAAACTTGTTCATCCCATAATATACCGCACACAATCATAAGAATAAAAACATAAACAAAAGTAAAACCAAAAATGAAACAAAAATAGCGACATACGACGACCAATGTTGGCGCGGACAAGCCATGCTAGAACAATGTTGGCGCGGTCAAGCCATGCTAGAACAATATTGGTTCGGACAAGAACAATGCTGGCGTGGACAAGCCATGTTAGAACAATGCTGGCGTGGACAAGCCGTCAGAACAATGTTGGCGCGGACAAGCCATGTTAGAATAATATTGGCGTAGACAAGTCGTGTTAGAACAATGTTGGCGCGGACAAGCCATGTTAGAACAATGTTGATGCGGTCAAGCCATGCTAGAACAATATGGCGTGGACAAGTCATGTTAGAACAATGTTGGCGCGGACAAGCCATGTTAGAACAATGTTGGTGCGGACAAGCCATGTTAGGACAATATTGGCGCGGACAAGCCATGCTAGAACAATGTTGGCGCGGACAAGCCATGCTAGAACAATGTTGGCGCGGACAAATCATGCTAGAACAATTCAGTGGACACCGTTAACAAACGTTATTTTGTTATCCCAACAACACGGTAGAAAGCTACTGTGACAGAAACCTCTTCACAAAGTTAAACTGGTATAGAAGGTCACCCTTCAAAACTATCATGGTGGAAGATGCTTCCATTGAAGAGGTAGAAAAGTTCACATCCATAGGTAGTATCCTCTCCAATAAAAGTTCACATCCATAGGTAGTATCCTGTCCAATAAAAATGAGGTGTGCATGGACATCTAAACAAGAATCAGAAGTGCATCAAGAGCAGCCGCAGTATTTCAAAAACTATTGATATGTAAGGCATTGTACCGGAATGCCTAACTAAGAATATACAAACTCTATCATCCTACCCATAGTGATATGAGTCCAAAACGTGGATCATAACACTCAAAGACCAACAAAGGTTACTGAGCTTCGAAAACCTGTAGACAACGAAATATACTTAGCACAAAACAGGCTACAGAAAACTGGAAAAATGAGATCTAATGATGAAATTCGAATCCTTCGTGGTCAAATATGATTGCCAGACATCCTATAAATACTCGTAGAAAACGCATGAACTTGTATTGGTTTATTGTGTGTAAATAGTGGCACATCGTCTTGGCAGATCAAATCCAAAGTTCAGATGGCAAGGAAATCGAAATTCCAAGACAATCGGCTGTTAAAATCTGCTGTTAGACATTTTTTTAAATGGTGCAATTTGCTTAATAGCACTATAAGAACTTACGATAAGCAGCATATAAGCTACAGAAAAAGATACATTCAAAAAAGATCTAAGAGTGCAACCAGCCCGGAAGTGAATCTACCAGGAATCGAATCTAGGGTGCACACTTGCTTAGCGTGAATGCTAGACTAAAAATCGAAAATGAATAAGACAACCACTTATTACGAGCGACATAAGGTCACGAAGGTTGGCATGGATAGGCCATGAAACAGATCATAGTTGACATGTTCAACAAAGATATTTAGCGAACCTAACACAGAAGAAAGCCACCGAATCAATCTTTAAAACAATGTGCAGCAAGATCTTAGGAGTCTGAAAGTGGAGAAAAACTAAGAAGAGGTAACAGATGACTGATCCGCTAGGAGAAGCGTCCGTAAAGCAAAAGCTTTAAGTGACGGACCTCTGAAGGAGTTTTTGTTAAATATCATTACAGTAAATAAACCTACACCATTTTTAATTTCTACAATTTTTCGCTTGGTTGGGGCTTTTCTAATTTCAACGTATTTTGGAAGAAAGGAATGCAAAAAATACGTAGCTAAATTGTGCGTTTGTGGCGTTGGAAAAGTATACAAGTATGACCACGTGATGATAGGCAAGCTTTGAAAAATATTAAATGAATATGGTGTGGAATGTAAATTGATATATGGTATGTATGTATATCATTATACGCCGACAGTATAGAATATATTAGAGTGAACTGTGTTTTGAATAAGTGGTTTAATATTTCAAAAGGGGTAAAGCAAGTATACGTTATGTCATACTGGTTGTTTAATATTAACATATACTCATGTGTGAAGGAACTACATAATTATGTACTCAACCGGACAGTATCAAAATCTGCTAAGATGTCTGTCTGACAATATTTTAGTACCAAATTTGATATATATATGGGAGTGAAACATGAACGTGGAAAAAGCCTGAAAGTTTCCGAATAAAGGCTGTAGAAATGCGTAAACTGAAAATAATACATGTGAGGATAATGTATGACAGAATACGGAATAAAGTGATTAGGCATGAATTGTTGAGTATGATTAAAAAGAGCACTTTTAGATGGATGGACAAATAAACGAATGAATGAAGAAAGACTAACAAAAAAAATTGATAGTGCAAATGTTCGGGAGAGATGTGTCAGAGGAAGAGCCAGTAAAGTGTAGTTGGATCAAGTGAATGATATTTTGAATTAAGGAAACGTAAGAGAAAATATACGAGTTGTCTGAAAGGGTATATGAATGTAGGAGAAGCAACAGATAGGTGTTGAAATAAGAAAGTCTGACACACTGTTCTCCCTGCCTACCTCGACATGGGAATGGCACGGTATATTTATTTATGTAATTGATAATTATATGTACCTTGCTAATTAAAATTACGACGTACTAACTTTTGGTACTAACCCACGATATGTATTTTGTTTTTTGTCTTTATTTCGGCAGAACCGCGGCGGATGTATTTTGATTTTTCCACGCCAGCTGGAAAATCATACATCCGGCAGAGTGAAGTTTTTCATTTAGCGCAGCATTTTTTTCGATAACGTGAAAAATCTCATCCGATATGGAATATTGGTCGTTTGTGATTTTTATGTGCACTTCAAAGTGATTTGGCGATGCCTGCATCGAAATTGGATATCGTGGAAAAACACAAGAGGACAAGACTCGTTTATTGAAGAAAATTTGTTGTGTAAGAGTATTTTAATTGAATATTTTGTTTGTTGTATTTTAATTGGAAATTTTAATTGTTAAGATAAATTTATAAAAGAAAGTGTGCAATTGTCAGCTTAAAATGATATTCTGTCTGGAGAGATTTCTTCAAAAAAATGTGTTAACATTTTTAATTAAATATTTTGTTTGTTGTATTTTAATTGAATGGTTTGTGTGTTGAGATAAATTTAAGAATATTTTGTTAGTAGAGATTAATAGTAGAATTT